>JANVCC010000018.1:55331815-55435192 GCA_025345505.1 Todiramphus chloris collaris
GCGGGTCCCGGGCTGGGGCGCGCCGGCGGCGGCAGGCGGGAGCCGGGCGGCGGCCGGGCGGTTCTCTCCCGCCGCCTGAGTGGGCGCGGCGCGGCGCGGGACGGCGGCGCGGGGTGCCGGGAGCCATGGGCTATTGCAGCGGCCGGTGCACGCTGGTGGCGGTGTGCGGCGCGCAGCTGGTGAGTGGCGGCGGGGGCGGCCCGCGGAGGAGGGGGGGAAAGGCGGGAGGGAGGAAGGGGGCGGCGGGGCGGCTCCCCGCTGCCCAGAGGGGGAGCCCGGGGAGCGAGGGTGGGGGGCAGCGCCTTCGCTTTGGGCGAGGAAGGGGACCGGGCTGGGGAGAACCGTGAGGCAGGAGGGTGGGAAATACGGGCTGCGTTACAGGTAGTTTCGCGGAAGCTTTTCCAGGGAGGCTGCGGTGGGCGCGCGGCGGAGTTAATAAACTCGGGCAGTTTTCCCAAGCGTTGTCTCAACTTGGTACCTGGTTTCCTCCGGCAGGCCGGTATTTGGCTGCCTTATGTAAAGCAGGGACGCGGCCGCGTCAGAGGTGATGCATAGCTTTAGAATAGTTTGCCGTGCAGGTGTGTGTGTGTGAAGTTGTTATGCCTGAGCTCTTCTGCAGATGTGCATCCTTTTCTTTTCTTTTTTCTTTTTTTTCGGTTCTCTTCAGACTTACTGTCCAGCGTATGTTAACATTGTATCAACACTGTATCACTATGTCGTTACAGAACTAAAGCAATTATATATTTATACTTGCCTTTAGAGGAGGCATGTGGCAGCACTCGTAAGCTCAGCTACCAGCAAAACTAGAATGAGTTTATAAAGTAGACACTGAGATACAATAACAAAGAAACCGTCTAAAAATAGGTCTGCTTAGCAAGATGGTTAGACTGTGCAATTGTGTTGTGGCACCTTAAAAGTGTCTGGGCTTAAAGTTAAGAAACTGAGGAAATGTCCCTTCTTGTAATATATACATGGATTATGTTATTGTTATCAAATCATATACATGATGTATAGAATTCCTATGGATTTGGATGCAGTGACACACAGATAAAGATCTAGAAGTGGAATATGCCCTCTTTCTTATTTTCATTAGACCAAGTGTTCAAGTGCTGGCAGAACAGGTGCTGCAAGCACCTTTGTTAAGCAGTTAACCTTATAGCAGGAAGGAAATAATTCATGTTACTCCATCCCTTTACCTCTTACTGAATAGTTCTGCTGAGAAAGTGTTAGGCGGTATCAATAGCAACCAGCATTGTTGCCAATTCCTCTCCTGCAGACAGGTACTAAGAGAACTACAGAAGAAAAAAATCTAGTAGATTTCAGGGATGAAAATCAGTAAAACAGTATATAAGAAAAGGAAGATGTGTTAGCAGATCAGAAATGCAAAATGCCTGTGGTCTTTCTATCGGTTTTAATCAAGCCTTAATCCTTTTGTAGTCTGAAAAACATTTTATTTGTATGTGCTGTTCTCCACCTAAGTTATCTGATCCTTTGTTGCTGGATATATCTTAGCAGATGTGATTTATTAATTCGTACTGTCTAAAAAAAAAGGAATCTTGAATAGGAGTAGTGAATCTTGAGTGGAATGGTAGGAATGTAACCTTTTCCAACAATTTGGAAACATAAAATTAATCACTGAAGTTCTTCAGATCCATTTAAGTTTCAGAGGCATACTTTTCTCTTCTGTTCTTTTTTTTTTTTTTTCCCCTGCAAAGGGAACAAAAATGGTTTAAATTGTACCTTTTATGGATTAGAGGTTCATTTAAAACTTTTTTTCTTTAAAATACATTCAACAACCAGGAGATTACAATGACTATGGAACGTGCTAAGATGTTGAATTGTAACTGTTTTGAAAATCTGCGATGGAGAACATATTTGCTAACTCATGGTAACAAAAATACATGCAAATCTCATAGGAAAAACATTAACAGAAATGCCCTGTAGGAATGTATCAGCAGGTGGATGAGCAGGTAAGCTAGTGCAGAAATGTAGTATTACTGTAAGCTTTCTAAAAGTGGGTATAAACTACAGGGTCAAGTATGTGGATTTTTAAAAAAGTAAATGTATTCTGGAGTAGTTTAAGTGAACTTTAAACATATTTTCATAAACTGAAAGCAAACTTGAAAATTTTTACTGAGCAAGAAAAGCACATGCTAGCAGCAGCGCAAACCTCTGAATCACACTTGGCCTATATAATGACATTTAGATAGGTTCAAAGAAGGAAAAATCATTTACATGAGGAAAAAGGAGGTGGTAATAGAAGAAAAATTATGCACTTTATTAAAATCACTTGTCATCTTCCTCCATGTGCCACATACCATAAGATAGGAACAGGTCAAGTCAAGGAGACTTAAGTCTCCTAAGTAGGCCTATGGGTGATTCATCAGTTGTCAGTACTTGAGGTAAAGGCTACTTAAAGGAGCAAATCCTGTCAAGATTCATCCTAGAATTAGAAGACACGTTAATGCAGATGCAAATCAAAAACACAAGATGAAGAAGAATGAAGAGATGGGCATGAGAAGCATTTCCACGATGATAACCATACTTCAAAAAAAATTACATAAAACTTTCAATGTGAAAATTATTATTGATACCCGGGTTTCAGTTTTAAAATGGTTATGTTTGAAGTAGAAAATTTACTTTTGTTTGGGGAAAACAAGATTAGAAAAAGAAGGTTTTCTTCCTTTTTTTAATGAAAATATTTTCTTCCATCTCTGCAGAGCAGGGGTGTGGTGGTGTAATTGGTCTTCGTAGGCACTGTGCAATAAATAATATTGAGGAATATTGCAGTTCATTAGAGAAGCTGCTGCATATTGTACAAATATAAATGATGTAGATGTTGCCAATGGACAAAGAAGGCGGTTGTTTCAAATACTAATGAAGGAGTAGAGCTACATCAACTTGAGAGACCCTGTGTAAGCAGAACTATTTCCATAAATGCATTTTAAAGGTTTATAGCTAAGGCAACATACTGTACCATCAGATTATCAGAAGGCTCAAGGAATGTTTCTTCTCTCAAGGGCATACTGATCATTGCTCCCCTTATTAACATATATATACCTTCCTTTTTGTGCTCTCATTTGTACTATGGAAAACAACCTTTGACAGCTCATTTTCCTCTGCATTTGTAGCCAATGAGAAGAATTAACAGCAAGCAAGAGCTAATTCTGATGATGTTAGAACAATGCACTGCTTTTTGTATACAAAGCTAATTATCTTAAAATATATTTTGTTTTCTTTTTATGACATTAATTTTGATCTCTCTTGTCCTTTGTCCTCTTGCAGAGAACCCCTTGAAGGGAACCCTGGGCACAGGGGCTCTGGTGGTTTTTGTTGTATGTCGGCTATCCTGGCTGCATTGAAAGAATTCTCTGCTATTGCATTTTGTCCTTTAAATCTCTTTATTTTTGGGTGTCTCCTTTTCTATTAATAGCTTACATCAGTAACACTAATATCTTGTTGCTTAGTCTTTTTATTAGCAAGAGCAGCAAAGGTGAAATGGGCAAGATTATTGTGCTTTCTAGAAGGCTTCAAGAGATCTGTGGAAACCCCTTTGAAACTTTCTGTTTCTGCTTGGGAAAATCTGGAGTGGCAAACATTAAAAAGTACTGCATGTTTTCAACTTAGGAAAAGCACAGTGATGAAAAGGGGCATTCCATAAAGAAACTTTAAGTCTCCAGAAAGCAACGCTTTATTTTTTCTATCCATCAGATGAAGACTGATATACTCCCAAGGCTAATTAGGTGGCAGATAATTCTGCCTTTGCACTGCCTTCTCTGCTTCCATCTGAATTTATTTATATCTTTCTTTTTGTTCTCTTCTTCCTCTTTCTCTTCTCTTTTCTCTAAAGTAAATTGTAATACACTTCATATATTCCATATATTAAAACTGATATAAATTTATTAAACAAGTTTCATATATCCCAAGACTCATTTAGTGATTCTGGGGTATTCAGCCTGATGCTTTAAAGATGTGCACATTGCAATGGATGCAGACTCCTCAATTTCTGAAAACTGGAGTTTTTCGCAGGCATCAACATATGATATTTGCAGTCTCTCATTTTCCTCACTAACACCTTTCTGTTTGGGGCATAAGCACTCTGACACATAACCTGGTTGTATCTCTGAGAACTTTTCCAGTTACAATTCTGGCTGAAGCCACTGTTCCCAAGTGTCATTGTAGGCAAGCAGATGACAGAGGCACCCAGATCTGGTTGTCTTTGAACTAATTTAAAAAATGATCAAAATGCTAACAGGTCTTTGTTCTGTGCTTGTCCATAAATGAATAATATGAATTAAGAGAAAATTCCAATACTTTATTTTGAAAACTGAATCAGCTGATGTAATTTCTGTACCTACCTGTCATACCTATGTTCATAAACATATATTTGGTTACCTTGTTGCACATGAAACACATATTTGATCTGCAGCAGATAAAGTGGTGGAACCTCTCAAACCAAGGAAATTAATTACATGCAAACTGAGCAGTAGTATCTACTTGTGTATCTTCTGTGACTTCTTCTGATGTCATGAGAGATGCCTGTAATCTATACTGCATACATAAGACTGAAGAGTATCCTGTTCTCTTTCAATTCTCTTATGCTTTATAAGGCAATGGTACATATAACTACAGAGCTTGGTTCTTAGAGAAAACATCTGCCTTAGTCCTGTAAAGTTTTGGCTTGCCTTTTTTAAACGTGAACAGCAAACATTCTTATGCTCGTTCAAACACTCAGGAACGGTGGTCTTGGTTCTAGTCCATATCGCAGTTCTAGTCCATATCGCAGATCTACCTACAAGATTTAGCACAGTTTAATACCATGAATAGCCTTGCTTAGGGAAAAACTCATATTTTAATGGTTTGCAGATTTAATTGTCTCTGGATGTTCAGGGAATGAGGCTTGCCAGATTAGAGCTGAGTTCCCTCTGAGAGCAAAGCAAATCCATTCACACTAGGTACTCCCTAAGATTAGCTACTCTGCAGTTGTATGTAATAAAGAACATTTTTTTGTTAATCTAGGGTCTTATACTGTACGTATATCATAAGAGTACTTTCCAATATCATATCAAACCAGGTAACTAGTGTACATAGCATGAGGGGTATTTTTATTGTTTTTGCTATAGAAAAGCAATAAGAAAATTTTTGGTGATGGCTTTTAGTTGCTGGGGTTTGGGAAGAGTTGTTTTTTTCTTTTTTTTTGTGTGTGTGTTTTAATTGTGTTTCATTGTCACTGTTGCCAATGGTTTTCAATAGCAGCTTTAGGAGATAAGTGCCTGCAATGGAAAATTCTGATGACATGTACGTGTTCCTACATTTTCTGCTAGCAAAAGGAGAATTACAAACGTGGGCTTTCCATGTGGAATGGAAAGTGGTGTTGCTGCTGCTCTCAGCCTGTGGATCTGTAGGTTTATCAATCCAGAAAGAGAGTGGAGGTGTTTTGGATGGTACTTAAAATACAAGTACCGTGCTTGAAATTGTGACTATGTCAACAGCTTGTGTCTGTTCCTTCTTCAAAGTTCTTCTTGGTTTGTTTCAATTTTAACAGGAAAGAAAGTGAAAAATCTTCATTTCATTGTATTCAAAAACATTGTGATTCTGCTAACAATGATAAAGAAACAGTCCTGTGAATAGCAGACTTTCAGCAGATTTATATTTGAAAGTTATTGTATAACACTGAGTAGATTTTGAAGTCTTGCTGAGAATATATAAAATAAGGACTTGATTGTGAATTCAGAGAGCTAACATCTTTTGTTGCTATGAAAGAAGTATGTAGCAACCTTTTTAGGTTTAAATGAGACCTTGGTAGAAAAGTAAACACACTTTTCCTGTTCTGTTTCTGAGATAAAACACCAAGGATTCATAACCAAACTGTGTTTTTCTGCTAACTTGAGGTCAATAATAGTGATGCATACAAAAAAATGTGTATCAGAGGTTCTTTATGTCATTTAATTTTAGTGGCTTGATGATTACTATGAAAGGTACAGTATTATTTTTCATAGAAATGTGAATGAATAATAATTGTGAATAACCAATTATGCACTTTAAGACAAGCAGAGTATGGTGTTTTAAGTTACAGGGATAAAAGATTTCAGACCAGCTGAATACCAAGTTTAATTCACTACTTTTTGAAGCTGAACTTCTTTAGAGTTCAGTGAGCAGACTCAACATTCAGATACTGTGATGATGGGTAGGAGGGAAAGGTTTAAATAGATTGAGGGAAGAGGAGTTGAATAAACTATCTAAATATAGGGACCTAGAATATGTAGCGAAGTTACTCTTCTTGTATAGCCATGAGGCAAATCTTTGACAGTAGGAATTAATTTCATATTGACAGAGATTTGAGCTAGTGTCTTGAATGATGAGCAGCAGGGTGGTGTTTTCTTTTTTTTCCTTTTCTTGTTTCTGTAAGAAAAGCACTAAGCAAGCATTTTTTAGAAGACACTAAAAACTCTGTTGTCAGTCTGTAGTCAGTGGAGAGAAATCTCTCATTCTGTAGTCAACAGACTCCACTGCAGGATGGTTCAAAATACAAACATGATGTTTTGAGTTGGTAGTGACTTTACTGTCCCAGGCTTAGCTGTGGTAATCTACACAATGCAAGTGCAGCAGACAAGGCTTGTAAGCAAGTGCTGGGTGTACAAGGATGATTGTGATCTATAGATTGAGAAATGCTGGTTTGGAAAGGTATTTGTCTCTGCTGAGTGCATAAGGAAACTAAGGAGCTTGGGTTTACCAGAGCAATGTCAGTTTTTCTGCATATATCTGTTAAGATCCGCTAAAAAAATACCCAAAACCAAAACAACAACTGCAAAAGTAAAATTCAAATCAAATGAATTAAGCCAATAAATGCTCACTTTGGTTTTTAGGTGATTTTCTGTAGCTTCCAACAGAGACCACTGTAAATAATGTGTGATCATAAAGAATATGCTTAAAGCATCAAAGAGTTTATTATCATCCAGATTAATCTTCATTTATGTTTTTATTATGGTAAGTGAATTAGAGGGGCTGTTGAGTGCTACCTGACTTATAAAGTAGAATGGACACAGTAGTTGAAATAACATTTTCTTGCCCCTGTGGCAAATAAATATTTCACAGTTTATTTTATCCCCTCTCCCCAGATGTATATGCACCGGCTGGATGACATCTGAGAATTGTTTCAGCATTTTATCATTCTATAACCCTCTAATAGAAATGACATTTAGAAGAAAAATTACTGATTTCTGTCTTCCCTAAAAAGTAAACATGCATAGCTAATAGTTCTATTCACCACAGATTATACTTATGCATTTTTAATAAAAACTTGATTTTAATTCATACATAACTTATGAGAAATGTTTATCAGTTTAGGGCTTTGCTGATTCCCACTTAAATGTTTACATATATCTGGATACCTTGAAAATGTCTTTCATTTGAGGGTCAGATTTACCTTTTATACATAAACTTGCTTCTCTGCTGCCTACATAATGATGTAATGTATATAAGAAATGCTGATTATTGTACTGATTGCTAAAATCAGTGAAAGTATCATTTATATGACATAAATGAATCTCAGATTTTCCTATGCTGTTTGAAGTAACAGCTTTCTAACATCAGGGCTTGAGGGTTTTTTCTGAATTTTTTCTCTGTCAGGATGCATCTGTAGTGGCAATGTAACTGGAAAGCTACCAGTTATGTGAATGGGAATAGGAACCATCTATGGTATCCTATATTCTGTTTGAGGTCTGATTTCCTCACCTTTCTTTTCTTATGAAGGAATTCTCATTAGCAGAATTTTGTTCAGTAGGCAGCGTAAAAGGTTAATTCTATTATTTCTGAGAGCCATAGCAAAATCATGACACCTATCATGTTTATATCACATTTCAGAAGGCAAAAATGCAGGACCAGTTGCGGATGGTGGGAGAGAGATGCATGCTTTCTCATTTAACCACCTTCTGGAGGTGGCTGCTGCTTTCCATTGACTACATAGGGATCTTAGTGTTGCTGCCCAGTTGGGAATAAAACTCCAGCTTCTCTTCTACAGGCATCTTTATTTACTTCATTATATAGTTAAGCCTTCTGATCTTTGATAGTATCTTTGTACTAAAGGAGAGAGGATAGACTGTGAGACTCCTTTTTTTCAGGACTTATGCATTACTCGTATATTCTGTCTAGAATTTCTTCTGGATGAATGGAAGTCACGCTACAGGCCTACAGCAAGTGTCAGAGGGCTGTCCCTGTTCACCTTGAATAACATTTGCTATCTGAGTGATCCTGCAGTAGTGAATGAAATTGGTCTACCCAAACAAGGTAGTATTAAGAGATAGAGCGTCTTGAATTTAAGGTACTGACTCATATTTATGCAAGAAAGCTTAACTGTCTTAGGAAATGATGTAATTCCTTTCCAGGTGACTCACACCGTGGGTCAATTTACTAATTAAAAATTCCTTTAAACCTCTTCATAGACAGACTACTAATTGGCCCTCACAAGGGTATTCTTCTCGTTTGAAGATAAAAAGCTTTTGTGAGGAAAGGAAGATAGATGCTACGATGACTCTTTACAACAATGCATGGATCTTTGAAAAGCCATTCTTTAATAATTAAACAAAATGTGAAGTTTGCAAATTTTTGCCATGACCAACAATGGCCCAGCATTTTTCATTATCCTCTGGTCACATTCTCTGTGGCAGGCTGTTCTGTTCCAGAGCACAGAAACAAAAGGAGAAAAAAGCTCGTTGTATGTCATTGCTGCCTTCACAAAGCCACAAATACATTAAACTCAAGATACTGTTCATTGTGCACTTGAGCCACCAGTAACAAAGGTGCTGTGAGTACCACTGAATATCAGGCAGTCATATGTCATTACATCACTGTTCAAATTGTCAGAGCAAGTGACAGTAAAATAAATTAAAACATTAGCAGTTAAGGGAATGCATAAGACCAAGAGGCTTGTCTGAAAATAATAATGGATAAAAAATATGGATCTTATTTTTTCCATTAGCTATAAAGTTGATTTTGCCTTTTTTCTTTCTCTTTTTAAAAATTAATTTTTAAGCTCTTGGCCATGTCCACCTCATGCCCTTGCGGCCAGTTAGCTTTTATTTTCTTTGACACTAGTAGCAATCACAGGCAGTGACAGCAGCTGGTAACAAGCCAGATGATGGCACGGGTAGTGTTAACATAAGACATGGGATTCAGTGTCCCAGTGAAACCAGGACAGAATCACAGGCCTGCCATGGTCTGCAGTCCATTAGAGGTTTAGAATCAGCCAGGACAACTGACTTGAGTTGACTCACAGGTGTATCCCAGACTGTAAAAGTCATGCTCAATATAAAGGGGGTGTGGGTGTGTGTTTGCTGAGAAGGATTGCTTCATGGTGTCTTCTGACCATGCTCCTGAGGATGGCTTCCTGTCCATTGTGACCATTGTACATTTACTGGGCTGTGTACCATGTTACTTACTTTATATTTACATTGGTTTGACTGTTTCATTAAATCCATTGTCATTTCTACCCATGAGACTCCTCTCCTTTTCCTGATACCCCTTCTTGTCTGGGGGAGGGGTCATACGGTGATAAAGCAACAGCTATAATTTAGCCCTGGGTATGGACTAAACATAAACAATCCTGAAAACAGAGCTTATTGTCTTGGATTTTATCAGACTGGCTTTCCTGAGTGTGGAGCTGACTGTAAATTTGGTACTTGCGGAGGAAAAACCACAACAAGCTGGATGCAGCACTCGGCAATATACCTAGTAATGCCTGTTTCTGGTGCTGGCAACCTCAGAATAGTTAGAAGAACTGCTGTCTGGTACATTTTTTTTAATTTTTTTTTTTTTTTTCTCTTTCCCATCACCGAGGGGTAGGGGTTGTAATGTCAGGCACAGAAGAAAGTTGTTGGCCTCAACCATTGGAAGAGATAGTGTCTGTTCTGCATTGTGCTAAACTGTGCTTTTTCAGATGCATAATAAAAGTTATTTATGGACACCAATAAAGTGGTATCTGTTGTATAATATCACAGATAGGCATAAGGACAATAACAAAAGGCAGCTGGTTTACTAAGCTCTATTTGCTGCAGAAATGTGCTGTTCTTTGAGAATTGAAATATAAAAAAGTGAGAGCAGAATGTTTGGGTTTTTTTCTGATTCCTGGCATTTGCAATTGTTTCTGCTTTGCAGTGTGCTTATAAAGACAATTATGTGGGTCCCATGTCAGTATTATATTTGTCATGACTAGCGCCTTATTAGAGGACAGCTGCTTCTCTCTGCCCAGCACATCTATGTAACTACCCCTGACAATAATAGAAGTTATGAGTGTAGCCCTCTGTGTTGCACTGGTGGGGGATGCTGGAACTCTCATAGTCTCAGCTAATTAACACATCTGTAAAACCAGGAATGAAGCAGAGATGAATCTGTGCAGTGCCTGTAAGGAGGCTTTAAACTTCCAGCAATTATCAACTGGTCTTGTAACTGATGAATAAGAAAGACACTATCTGAATGTACAATGCCTGAGTCTCTCGGATCATACTGAGTGCCTTCACTAGAAGACCAGATGTTCAGGTCTCCATCCATCTAGAGCAGTCACAAGAAATCTTGGTGTGCAGAGGATATTGCCAAGTTATAAGCATTTTATGGTAACTCCTCAGCCTCTCTACAATTTCATCACAATTAAAAAAGAAGTGACCAGCAAATTCTCCAAACCTCCTCAGATGCTGTAATGATGCTTTATCTGCTGTCACTTCTGCTGAGAAATGGACCAGTTTGGAGTAAAGAAGAATGAAGAAGGGGCACAGTGCCATAAAGATATTAAGAGCTAATAGAAACTCAGCCAGAGAAAATTGTTTACAATGAACAACAAGGTCTGTTGGTCATGCCAAACCCAAGAACATCTTCTCAAGAACCACCTCTTGGAATTTTAGCTATTGTGATGAGTTGGATGTGTACATCCTTAAGCACTTGCTTATCTCAGCTTAGATCTGCATAGTGGGAAGCTCAGAGTGAATTAGGGAGTGTAAACCCATGCCTCTATATTCATGTAGGTTTCTCTTTTGTTGCTGTCTTGTGTTTGCTTTTCAAAATATGAGTAAATTAAAAGTTGAGCAGTATTTGGGATGACTAATTGGATTTCTGGGTGAGTAAAAGCCCTGACTTTTTTTTGGAAGGTGAAAACTATTAGTCTTAAAACTGCAAACATCTATTCCAGAGAGTTTCCTTACTAATTTAAGGCAAGACAGTTACACAAAGCAACAGTGATGAATGGATTGAACAGTTAATGTTTGACACTTCATTTCATTATTATACCATTTAAAAATAATTGGTTTTTTGTTGTTTTTTTTTTTAACACACTTCTAGTACGTTTTTATGTAATTCAGAAAACCTGGATTTATTGTAAGTTCCCTGTTACCTTTCAGTTTGAGGTCTCTGGAGAACGACTGTACTGAAGTTCCTAGCTGCTCTCATGTTTGCTGCAAGTATGGACACATTCAATAAGGTTGGCCTGGGGAGGTGGGGGCAATCATTTGCCCTTACAGCTGGCCTGGGGAGGTGATTGAGAGGGAAATGGAGAGTAGCATCACAGTCAGTGGTCAACTTTAAAAAAAAAAAAAAAAAATAAAAGAAGTGTTTAATTGTCTGAAGTATTTTACATCTCTATAGAAGTGAAAACTGGTGATACCAAGTGTGAGAAGAGTACTTTAGAACAGCCCTCTCTGCTGCGGTTTGGAAGATATGTCTGTCATAACTGGAATACACGAGAGATGGAAATGTTGTATTTTAACCTCTCCAAATTTCTGGAGAACTTGGTTCTAATCTTTGCACCCCAGGCCCACCTGTACGATTTAGGACAAGATTTTGTCTGCTCTCATAAACATCTCCCTGTGTTGGTAATGCCCAGATGTGTCTCGGATTTGGGGGAGACTGATGAGACGAATGCATACTCAGTGCCCTGCGTGTAAGGTGTGAATGGTGTCATCCAGGGGGGTGAGCCATGTTGTCACCATTCTTACCCAAACACCGTGATGGCCACCGAGTTGTGCACATTCTTGCAATGTTAAATGATTTCACAGTGAATTGCATCAATTTCTTACCCTCATAATCCAGCAGGAAGTTGTGCTTGTGGAAAGACCTTAGACTCTGTCACTGAGACATCTCTGGTCTTCTTTACTGGAGCATTGTAGCTTAGACTTTTTATCCCATTTATTTCTAAGTTGGGAAATTCGCTGAGAGTAGTGTGCTGAGGCATGCTCACTGAGGGAAGGGATGGTTAATCTTCCAGGAGCATTTCCATGTAAAACATCAACTTGGATTTGTGAGGATACTGTCTTAATGAATGATGTGGCCCCTGCCAATTCTGTCTTCCTAATTGTGCAAATCCTTCCTAGAGCAGCATGAGTTTGTGCTGCTTCTTACATAAGGTTTAGCCTAGACCCAAATGATCATTGTGTGATGGTGGGTAAATATGTAGTTCTAAAAATATTGTGCTCTATCTCATAGCCATCCTAGAACTTGTATAAGGTCAGTATGCTAATGCAGCCACCTGAATCCCTTTAGAACATCAAATTTGATAGAGATAAAATGCGCTTACTGAATATTTTTCAAAAGGTCAAAAAGTAAAGATGATTTATTTACTTCAGTTGAAACTGAGCAGGTCTTAGGTTAAGATCAGGGACAAAGAAAATATCTCTAGGATTATGTTATGCTTGTCAGAATGTTGATCAATAATTGTCTCAGCAGGAGCTGATGCTGAGCTGAAAAGTAGTTTTACAAATTTACTTAAATATTTCTGATTGACACTTCTTTTTGTTACATTGCTCTGCTGAGATTTTTATTCCACACTTTGCCTCCACATTAATGTTTCAGGAATGTTAGATCATACTTATTTTCAACTAAAAATAGGTTAGTAAATTCCATCTTTCAATTAATGTTCCTACAGTATAAGAAAATATGTACTTTCTTGGACATTATTAGCTTACAAATTTCATGAAGAAGACTATTTTGCACCATGGTGGTTGTACTGAATACCCCACACAATGACTAGTGCTACCATAAGGAAGTTGACTTTGGAAGGGGAAAATACTTTCCACAGGCATTTAATAATCGCTTAAAAAAGACACGTGTGTATGAAGTTATTCTAACAAGAGTACTCATATTTGCAAAATATTATATAGTTATTCTTTTATAACCCCTTTCTTCTTGTGTCTACTTTAGAGTCACCCTATGACTGCAGAAATAATATGAGCTCTATCACTAGACAGCTAGCATAATCTTAAACTATGTATTTCTAGTGTGTGTCATTTTCTGTACCTCTAGCTTTATTTGCTGAGATACTTACCCATCTATGCCAGCACCTGTGAGGAATTCCTACCAGGTACTTCAGGGCCTAGGTCCATCAAGATAATGGAGGAAGGCAGGTGCTTCTAGTGGAGGAATTCACTGCTCTTTTGTTAGCATTTAGCAAACTTCACTTAGGTTGTCTAAATCATGCTCCAGAAGAACCAGTATCTCCACCAACTTGATACAGAATATTGGGTTCTAAATTAGGTGCCTAGAGTACATAGAATACCTATGCTCTTTGTGCCACTGTGCACATCTGATATGTACTTCGTGCAAAGAGTAGAGTAGGTTAAATTATGAACAAAAGTTTTTTCCTTTTTTTTTTTTCCTTTTTCTTTTCCCACCTCTATATTTGCCTTCAATGCCTTCATCTTTGTAATCAGCTGAGCATTATCATAGGCAAGCTCTCCTCATTAGGCAACTCATGCTTTGCCTGGACCAGCTGTAGGGCCCTAGTCTCTTTTGATGGCATGCTGATAGAGGATCTGGAGAATAAAGGACTCCTTTGCAGGGGCTGTTATCACATATCCTGGCAGACAGACTACACTGCATGGCGGAGTGTACTGCTTCTGAAACAAGCCAGGTCTAAAGCAAAGTAGAGTTGAAAGGTAGACACACACACATGTGCTCTGCTATAATCAGATTTGTTAAGCTGTAGCATTTCCTTATGGATCTGTGTAATACATGTAGGAAAAAAAAAGAAAACTAAAACAAGCGAACAAATAAAAAAGAGTCTATTTCTTCAGGCTTGCTTATGTAATAAGATGGATATAATTGTAAACAGGAAAGCTCTAAAATAGAGTTAATAAAATTCATCCTTATAAGGACTATTTGCCCTCGTAATGGTGACTGAGCTTCTGCTTTTCAAGAGCTGACAGTCGCTAATAGAGTATGTGAGAATGATTTTCTTTCATACCCTCTTTTTGTCACTGTTCATATATTTTCACTACTCAGGTCCTACTTGTATTAATTCCTTGAAATGTCATGGTAGTAAGAAAAGGTAGGGCCACTGCTTAGTTGATATTTGTTGTATTAGTTTGCCTTGTGCTACCAAGAGGAATATTGCTTATGTAGCTACAAATTAAGCTATATAAGCAGCAAGAATTGCCTACTAAGTAGCTACTAATAAACATGAAATATTTCTGGATAGATTCGCTTTCTGGTTCTTTCATATGTCATTGAGGCTTCATGAATCTTCTTGGTTGCAGTTAGTCAGTGATCTGTTTGGTGACAAGGCAATGTCTAGCTAAACAAAGCCACCTATATTTTGTTGGACTATTATCTTTATTCCCATAGATAATTGTGGTTAAAAATGTGAGGGATCAGTTCTGTTGCAGCAAAATGGGAAAAAGAGGCAGAAAGGTTCCCCAAGAATACTGCGCATCTCGTGGAAATGCTTCTTTAGTGAAAGAAATCCACTGACAATAAGTGAATGGAATGACAGCAAAGCTCACTGAATTGAAGAAGTGCAGCTAGGAAAATAAGAACTGGTCTGTGAGATATGGGTATGAAGGAATGGGGAGAAGAGATAGAGAGAAGGGAAGGGAAAGAAAATACATCACAGATAGGACTGGTTTTGAATTTTGTGAATTTACTTTCAGAGGGGTGTCTTTCCCCTAGGCCAAACTCTATAAAAAGAGGTTGTGAACTGTTCTGAAATCCAAAAAGTGGAAATCATAGAATCATAGAATGGTAGGGGTTGGAAGGGACCTCTGGAGATCATCAAGTCCAACCCCCCTGCCAATGCAGGAAGACCTAGGGCAGGCCACACAGGAACAGATCCAGGCGGGTCTTGAAAGTCTCTAGAGAAGGAGACTCCACAACCTCTCTGGGCAACCTGTTCCAATGCTCTGTCATTCTCACAGTGAAGGAGTTTTTCCTCATGTTGAGGTGGAACTTCCTGTGTTTGACTTTGCACCATTATCTCTTGTTCTATCACAGGGCACCACTGAAAAGAGACTGGACCCTTCTACTTGACACCCACCCTTCAGATATTTGTAAACATTAATGAAATCCCCTCTCAGTCTTCTCTTTTCCAGGCTAAACAGTCCCAGGGCTCTCAGCCTTTCCTCATAAGACAGATGTTCCAATCCCTTAATCATCTTTGTAGCTGTGTGTTGGACTCCTTCTAGTATTTCCCTGTCCCTTTTGAAATGGGGAGACCAGAACTGAACACAATACTCTAAATGTGGTCTCGCTAGTGCAGAGTAGATGGGGAGGAGAACCTCCCTCAACCTGATGGCCACACTCTTCTTTATGCACCCCAGGATACCATTGGCCTTCCTGGCCACAAGGGCACATTGCTGTTCCATGAATAACTTGTTGTCCACTGGGACGCCAAGGTACCTCTCCATGGAGCTGCTTTGCAGTGGATCTGCCACTAATCTGTACCGGTACATGGTGTTGTTCCTCCTCAGGTGTAGGACTCTACACTTATCCTTGTTGAACTTCATTAGGTTCCCCTATGCCCAGCTCTCCAGTCTGTACAGATCTTGCTGGATGGCAGCACAGCCTTCTGGTGTATCAGCCACTCCTCCCAGTTTAGTATCATCAGCAAACTTACTGAGGGTCCACTCTATCCTTTCATCCAGGTCATTGATGAAGTTGTTGAATAAGACTTGACCCAGAACTGACCTCTGGGGAACACCAGTACTTATGACTCTGCACCACTGATCACAACCCTTTGAGCCCTGTTCAGCTATCTCTCAACCCATCTCACTGTCCACTCTTCTAACCCACACTTCCTGAGCTTAGCTTACCCATGAGGATGTTATTGGACACAGTATCAAAGCCCTTGCTGAAGTCACAGTAGAAAACATCCACCGCTCTCCCTGAATCTACCCACTCAGTCACAACATCATAGAAGGCTATCTCATTAGTCAGATTTGACTTCCCTTTGTTGAATCCATGTTGGCTACTGTGATAACCTTCTTTTCTTCCATGTTCTGCGATATGATCTTCAACATGAGATGCTCTATTACCTTTCCAGTAATGGAGGTGAGGCTGACTGGTCTGTAATTACCATGGTCTTCCTTCTTGCCTTTTTTGGAGTGACATTGTCTTTCCTCCAATCCTCAGGCACCTCACTTATTCTCCATTATCTTCCTAAATGATGGAGAGTGGTAGAGCAACAGCTCTGCATTTGTGGATGCAGCCCATCAGGATCCATGGATTTGTGTGTGTTCAGTTTATGCAAGTAACTTCCAACCCAACCCTCATTGACCAGTGGAGAGACTTCCTCCTTCCAGGCTTTCACTCTTACTTCCAGGGTGTGGGATTCCTGAGAGCTGGTCTTAGCAGTGAGGACTGAAGCAAAGAAGGCATTCAGTAACTCTGCCTTCTCTGCACCCTTTGTCACCAGGTCTCCTGCCTGTTTTAAACATTTATTTCATATATGTGTGCATATACAGGCAATATGTGTGTGTTTATCTAACAGGACAAAAATGGGTACATCTCAGTGATTTTCAAAGTTGTCATATTTGACACAAATTCATATTTGAAGCAGTGATGTGTCAGGTACTGCAGGTGTACTGCAGCACATACATGATGACACTCAATATACCATAGAATTGGCGACTTTCAAAGAAGTCTTTCTTCTACTGCCTGTATTGTAAAACTGTGAGTATTGGGGAAAAGATCAGTAGATTTAGCTTAGGCATAGGCAAAGTCTTAAACGATATGTTGGGTAAAGGGTACCTATAAGCAATATCTTACATATCCATTTTCAGCTCAGTGTTGCAACAAAGGAGAGAGCAGCTTAGGCAAATATGCCTGAAAGAAGTCATAGCTCTGAATGTGTGTGCTCTGAGTTTTTAAAATAGAATCCCGTTCAATTGAATAAAGTCATCTTCTCCTACGCTGCATGGGTGGTACTCAAGACTTTAAGAGAATGGATGATAAATCTGATACTAATGGAAGTATATTAGAAAGAGATATGAATTTATCTTGATGCATGTGTCACAGGTGAATTTGTCTTTAGCAGACCTATGATCTGAATAAATGATAAATGTTTCATATTTATGTCACTGAATTAAATGGGGAAGGTAATTCATTCTACCACTTCCTACTATTATTACCAATGCTAGACTGCTAATTTGGGAGAAAGAGGAAGGAGAGCAGAAGAAAAGACAAAGTAACTTGGCTAATGAGTGGAGGTGGTAAGACACAGGACCCTGCTGGGAACACAGAAATACAGAACTCCTCTTCAGAGCTGGTAAACTCCAGAAGCAAATACAGAGAGCATCTGCTGCTCGATCTTGCTGACCAGGGGTCTCGTTGGTTCTGGCCGTTCTTTATAGGCATTACAATGGTGCCCCAGGGAACAGAGTGGGGCAGTTTGTCCATTCCTGCTGTAGAGATAACAGGAATGGACAAACTGGTGTGCACACACAGAGTCATGTCTTTGTTATGCCAGTAACCAGGATTGCTGGCCTTCAGAACTGATGTTTCCTTTCACGGAGAAATAACCCAGCATTTCTGTTCATTCCAGTCACCTGTGGCATGCTTACCTAAGAGAGAAATCCATCAAGCCATTTGAATGGTGTGGGTGGAAAAACCCTACACTTTTAGCTTATGTGGTCTAACATATGCATTTAAAGTTCATTTTGTAAAAAATCTTAAAAATATGCTTAGCCCGGTAACACAGAAGTTGTAAAATAGTCTGTAGTTTATATTGACTATACTTAGAAAGTCTATTAAAATTCAGACTTCGGCTCAGATTTTACAATAAAGAAATCATTATAAATTGAGCAACCTGTGTAATGTCACTAAAACAAGCTTTTATGTTTTGTTTTGTTGTTTTGGGGTTTTTTTTTAAAGCAAATCTAAGAAGACACATTACAATTGAGCAACCATAGTATTTTTAAGACTGCCTATGGTGAGAGACTTTTAGGCTAAGACAAGGTGATATTTTGCAAGTTTCTCCTCCTTCTGAAACCTGTTCTTTTTTGCTTTTTCATTCAGTTTACAAGAACATAAAATCATTTTCCTTTTCTTTTTTATCTGTCAAGCAGTAAATGATTTCTAATTGCTAAATGTATAAAAAAATATGGGGTTTTTGTTTTGTGGGGAGTTAGTTCTTGCTGATGTGAACTTTTAACTTTTCTTTTTCATAACTTTATTTTAGTACTCCTTTAAAAATATTTGGTTTTGTTTCCTGGAGTTTATCAATCACCACCAAAGAAATTCTGTTCAAAATTTAAATATTTAGTAAATTCTCCTGAAGCTTTATTGGTATGTCTAGGAAAAGTTTTCCTTTAGTTTGCTCTTCTGTACTTGTCCAGCTTACCTTAGCTACTAGTCAGGCCTGAAGACTACATACTTTTACTGCTTTAGCTACTTGGTAAACCAAGAAATAGTCAATATAGTGAAAGCTGTTTAAATTAATTCCATGGACTTGCCATAGGTCCTAACATAGGCTAGTTGCTTGGTTTCTCTGCAGTGATCAGGGCAGGCAGAAGTACTCCTGGGTTCATGCTGAGGGTGGGAAAGCATCTCATCCCCCTTCTTGGCTGGATTTAGATCTCCACCCACTGCCCTTGTTAGACACCTGTGTGGGGTTAGGATCCACACTTGCAACACTGACATCACTCTTTTGGTACCTAGGGGAAGCTCGATCCTTTCTGTCATGATGTGTCTGGAGAAGGAGTTGTGGTAGCTGTAGTGCTGCCCGTTTTTCACATAGTGAGTTTTTTGTTTCCTCATACAAGAAAAAAAAAAACCATTTCACTTGTTTTCTGTGATGGAGTTGTAAGATGCATAAACAGCATTAAGAGCAGATATACATTGGGAATTAGTTTAGTGTGGTATTGAGTTGGGTAGTAATAATCTCAGTCACTTGCCCAGAGTCCTGACATCAATCAGTGGGAATTGGATCCGAAGCCTTAACCTTGATGCTTTCCCTTTCACAAGTGATCTTTTTCAATTTCTTCTTTACTAAAATGGCCCAAAGATCAGTGACACTAATTATCACTGTTACAAAAAAATGAGATTCAGGCCCCAGGACAAATGCATCTTTATGAAACAGGTCTTATTAAAAACATTAAAAACTAAACTCTTGAGAAGATTCCTTATAAAAACTACTACTCTTACAAGAACAAATTGCTTTGTCAGGAAAAGCAGGATTACAGTAGAAGGATCAAACAGAACTTATTTTGGTTTTGTTTTTTCTTTTTCTTGCTCTCTAAGAGGTGGTTGCTTTATAAAAAAGCCATGCAAAGAGAAATTTCTTAAGCTTGCTTTCTTCTGCTAAGTAACTGGTCACGGTCTGATTTTATTATTAAAGCCAGTTTCAACAAAAACATAAAGTGAGTATACTTGGAGTTCTCTATGCCTAGGAGAAATACTGAGTAAGTCTAAATCTGTCCAGCCTGATAATTGTCATACCACTGCTCTTTTCTGTTCATTCTCTTAGCTCTGCACCCTCTCCATAGAGCAGTGCTGTGTGCATGTAGCCTGCTGCAGGCTGAGTTTGAGAGTCCCCTTCAGATGCAGGGTGCCACACGTGAGCGTGCAGAGCGCTGGCACTCTTCACTGGATTGTGGTCTTTTGCTTTTGAGTATCCCTTCATGGCTCTTTTATTTCTCTGAATAGCTCATTATAGCAATTTCCAGAACAGCTGAAGATACTCTGATGTTTGAATTAAGATTTTTTTTTTTTTTTTCTTTTGAGTCTTCTTTCCTGGACCATGTTTTGCACAGAATGGAGTTTTTGCTGACTGTTGTCCCATGTTTTACATCCCTGGTATCCCATAGGCAGAACTGAGCTGTTCTGTTCCTAAGCTGTGCTTGTTTTTGGCTGTGTTGTCCTTTGAATCTGTGTGTGGAAGAATGTTGTAGTTTATCTGTCATGTATACATCTGATTACTGTTTATGATCTTACTGCCATCTGCCAGACAAGAAAAAAAAAACAAATCATCCCAAACCACGACCACCAAAAATCCCTGTACAATTAAAACATATTTCTTCATAACCTACAGTCTTTGTTTAAGTACAGTTCTGGTACTGTCAGATGGATGGTGTGCTTTCTGCACTTACCAAAGGTTAGTGACGTTTCTTCATGTTTCTAGTCTTTCAGTTCAAGCAAGTGTCCTTCCAATAAACCAATTCTGAGTTTGTACAAGCAAAAACTCAGGTTTTTGAAAGCTGCCTCTCTTCTGAGTGACCCAAATCTGTTAAATTTTAAATATAAAATGGACATCCAAATGCCTTTTTGGCAATTTTGAAAGTCTTAGCTTTTATGGGAGTTGGGTTGCAATTGCCGGTGTAACAGTCCATGAAACCTTTGCATCAGCCAAGTGATTCAAGGAAATTATTGGTAGCCACCATTATGTTTTTGTTTTCATTGGCAAAAACATTAATATAGTTCCTTTGCTGTCTTGCCTCGGTTTGTCACCCAGACTGCCAGTAATAAAAAGCATGATTGCTTCATTGGAAATGTGCTACTTGCTATAATTCCTGGAATCTTCTCTGTAGTATTTTTTCTCTTCCTTATTTTTATTCCTCTTATTATATGCATAAAAATTAATCAGATGATGACTGGCATTTGTAAAGCTTAGACTGCTCTTTATATTTGGCTATGCAAAGCTCATTCAGGGATCTTTTCTGGTTTTGATTACTTTTGAACATTATGCCTTTTAGCTTTTTTCTCCCTGTTGCTCACCTGTATTTTCAGTTGTAAATACTGAAAAAAACCCAACCAAACCCAAACAAAAGAAATATAGTTCAAAGCAGTTTCCTAATTACTTTTTTGTTTTTCCCTTTCTTCTTCCATAGCATCTCCCAATAAAGTTTTAAAGCATATGTATCTGACTTCCTTTTATATAGGAAATGATTAAATGTTATGTGAAATGCAATTTTTAGAAACAGATGGGCAATTATATGTATGATATCAGATGTTATCTCAGTATCTTTAAAATACATCCTTATATGAATATTTACTCATGTACAAGTTAATCTCTCTTTAAGGAACACTGATAAGTAATACTATGTGGTGAGTGACCCTGGATGGACTCCAGGTGCCCACCAAAGTCATTCTATCACTCACCTCCTTAGCTGGACATGGGGAAGAGGCTCATGGGTGGAGATAAGGATGGGGAGAGATCACTCACCAATTACCATGTAGGCAAAACAGCTGTGATTTGGGGAAGTTAGTTTAACTTATTATCAATCAAATCAGAGTAAGATAATGAGAAATAAAAATAAATCTTGAAAACACCTTTCCCCCATTCCTCCCTTCTTCCTGGGCTCAACTTTACTCCTGATTTGCCTGCCTCCTCCCCCTCAGTGGCACGGGGAATGGGAGTTGCAGTCAGTTCATCGCACGTTGTCTCTGCTGCTCCTTCATCCTAATGGGGAGGACTCCTCATGCTCTTCCTCTGCTCCAGCTTGTGGTCCCTTCCACAGAAGACAGTCTTCCATGAAGTTCTCCAGCTTGAGTCCTTCTCATGAGCTGCAGTTCTTCACAAGCTGCTCCAGTGTGGGTCCCTTCCATGGGTTGCAGTCCTTCAGGAACAGACTGCTTCAGCGTCAGTCTCCACAGGATGACTGCGAGATGATCCTGCGAGAATCCTGCTCCAATGAGGCCTCTTCTCTCCACAGGTCCTGCTAGGACCCTGCTACAGTGTGATTTTCCATGGGGTCAGACCCTCCTTTAGGCATCCACGCACTCTAGTGTGGTGACCTCCACAGGCTGCAGGTCAATATCTGCTCCACCATTAACCTCCATGGGCTGAAGGGGAACAGCCTGTCTTACCATGGTCTTCACCACAGGCTGCAGGGGAATCTCTGGCACCTGGAACACCTCCTTCCCTTCTTCACTGACCTTGGTGTCTGCAGAGTTGTTTCGCTCACATTCTCACTCCTCTCTCCAGCTGCAATTGCTGTTGCGCAGGTTTTTTTTTTTCCCTTCTTAATTTTTTTTGTTATATGCAGAGCATATTTTCTTTCTGTTTATCTAGCACAGGCACAAGACCAGTTTAACTGAGTTTGTGAATAATGGTATTTCATGTTATGACAAAAAATGATTATTACTGTGTTTAAAGAAAACAAAAATAGTTATGTCAAAAAAAGACATGGAATATCTTCTGTATTTGGGTACATCTGTTGTGTTAATTTGTATGGCAGTACTGAAGTTAGACTACGTGTTCTCCTAGTCACCATGTAAAAATATCAGATAACATAGATCCCTGTCTGACAAAGCTGTCAGAATGGTTATGATAGTATACAAATTTGGGTAAATTATCAAAGGTTATAAACTTTGCAGTGTTCTTAGGCACCCAGAGGAATATAAATACAGGCTGGAAATGGTTATTACTGGTGCTGTCTCCTTAGGTGGCCACTGAGAATCTCCTGATTAATTCTGAACGCTCTTCCAAGAACTGGTTGGAAAGCAAAAGTATCCTGTTATTTTGCCATTTGTGTTGCCTGATCTTTTGCAGCCTAGAAAATGAAAGATTTATAGCAAACAATAAAGTATTAAAGATCTGCATTTTTATATTTGAAAGTTTTCTTAAGGAACCTAGTTTCCTGCCAGAGATAATGCCTACTGAGATGGAAGTTCAGATGCTAGCGGTATTGAAAACAAGACTTGAGAAAGTGATTTGGCTTTAAAGTGGTGATCCTTTAAGTAAAGGTCAAATGAACAAGTCATCATGCCTGTTCCTTTTAGAAATCTGTTGAAGGTTCCCAGCTTGTTATTGCTAATCTCTGTGATAGTGTAAAATGGTTGGTTTACTATCTATGTTTTTACCAACTTCTATATTTCAACCTCTCAGGAACAGTCCAGAAAAGTATAGATTTCTGTTGTTCACAGACACTCTGACTCTTGTTATATATGTTTGTATGTATGTATATATATATGCTATATATGCATTGCGTCTTCAAACTTTTACAGTGCTCAGCTAACTCATAGCAATATTTCAAGGACAACAGTCTCTTTGCATTTCACGTGAACAGAAAAGCTGAGGTTGCAGTAGCATCATTGATTAAGCAGTAATAAATAATTGTACCGAAGTATGATGTCAGCTTCATATTCAACCTAACTGATTTCAAAATGCAAAACTTTCCTCTTCAAAGTTCTTTCTTCAGTGTTAATATAATTTTATTTTCCAGGCAGCTTCAGAAATAAACATTGTTAGAATGATCAAAGTGAATCTACTCATGTTTTCCAATTCAAACGAAAATTTGTAAATGCTCATCATTAAGATATGTGTGAATTCGGTCTAGTGCATTAACTTTTGAACAATATTTTGTGCAGGCATGTTTAATTAGAGCAACAGTCATTAAACCAGAAGCTCTACTGGTAGTGAAACTCATTCTGGGTTAACAGCTTTATTCTGGGTTGTATTCAGTCCATCTTATTCAAGGAATCTTTTTAAGGATAGTGTTCTGATTTTAATTAAACAAAAATTGCAATTGATATAATGAGGTTTATTATGTACATTATTTTGCTTCACCTAATATGTTTATCTTCAAATATTTTAATTTTTCATTTATTTAAAATTTAAAATTTGTAAATAAAAAAATGAATATTTTTTTTTTCATTTATTCCTTGACTTTATCCTAGTAAATGTAGCACATACTGTAAAGGTTATAATTGATTAAGGTTGTATTATTTTAAATTACCACCACAGTTTAAATACTATTTAGTTATTCTTATGAAATTATTATATACTGTTCTTAAAGTATTTACTTTTTTCAATGGTTGAAGTGATATCCAGGAAAAATTTACATATAAGTTACATCTCTGGTTTGAAAAATGGCACACAGAACAAAAAAGGAAAAAAGTGATACCCCAGGTTTGCTTTTCTATCAAAGGTGGCTTTCAAATTTTTCATTGGCAAGTGCTGAACTTTGCAAAAAAAATGTAGACTCTGGAACTGAAAAGTGGGTGTTTATTCTAGAAGCTGATTTATTTTTGAAGATAGAATCACTGTAGCATTTTGTAAACACAGAAAATGCTGATATTTTTTTTTGTTTGTTTGTTTTATTCTCCTGCCTATGCTGTAGAGAATCCTACTTCTTTATCTGTAGAAGAGACAGGTGGGATTTCAGGCCCCATTCCTACACAGATTTACACCCCTGGACAACTATCTAGTCTAGCTCTAATTCCTTTTGTGCATCCTTATTCTGTGAGGGTCCTTGCTCTTCCCTGGTGCATGAGGGTTGGTGAGGATTTGAGTGCTGTTGTCATGCTGTAAAGGTTAATGCAGGGTTCCACTGTCTTAGTTTAATTCCTCTAAAGATGCAAAGATTTTTTATTTTTATTTTCTTTTTTCCCCCAACAAGATTCTCACTTGAAAAAGTAGCCAGAGCTTTTGATACACGAGGATGCAAGAATAACAGACAACAATCTGAAGGAATAATCCAGAATTCTGTCTGATTACTACTTCTCTTAGATTTTTTTCTTTTTTTAAACACAAGTTTTTCCATCTACCTTCAGTCTTTATCATTTTTAAATGTGCTGGGAGAGCTGTGTGGTCATATGCTTAAAGACAATATCATAATGTATCTCTGAATGGGGTATCATAAGGTCAGAAGATTAAATCTACAGAGGCTGTCGACATTTTTCTAAAATTTGCATGTGCCTTTTCTATAGACTTTCTTAACAAAATTTTCATATTGAGAAGCGCACGCTACACATATGCACACAAAGAATAGAAACTAAATTCCTCCATTTCAAACCCTATTAGCTGCTAGTTGAGTCTGCAGAGTCACTAATAGCTGTTGTAGGCTGCTTGTCCTCCCTTATGTCAGTCATTAGTAGTGTCTAGTGTCTGCAGAATGCTTTATAGATGGGTTTCACAGCTGTGTGCTGACAGCAGAGGAGCATTGAGACGTGCAAGATGTACAGTTCTTTTGACTCTGAGTCCTGCAGAGGTGTCTATCCAAAGCTGAAGGATGCTTCTTGCTGAACCTGGAACTTGAGCCGAGAGTGCTAAGTCTTTACCATTACCTGCTCTCAGCAAGCAGTTAAGAAGCCTTTTGTCAACATGTCTCATTTCCAGGAACAGTTGCTCAAAGTAGCAAGATCTTGCCATTGATTACATGCTATGTTCATTCTTCTGGTTGTCATATGATCTACTGTTAGTGAACTTGTAACCTTTCTTATGAGCCTTGGGGTTAAGTGAAAACTTGGGATGGGAAAGAAAGCTTCCATGTTCAGGGTTGGCTTTCTTGTTAATTATGATTCCAGTTTCTCAAGTCTTCAGCATCTTTTAGGTCTGGACTGATGCTCAGTGTATTGCCAACACTCTGGAGGACAGCTGAACTTCAACACCAGCATCTCCTGTGATATCATGAGACTTACAGTATTCAGATGATGAATCTTGCCTTGTACTGCACTAAATGTCTCCCTCCTTCATCTCTGCGTGCTGCACAGGGTGTCATTTTTCCCTTCCCACTTCTGTACTAGGTTTGTCCACGTCCCATCTGTTGTATCCTTGCAACCCACCTACTCTTTACTCACTTACTTTCCTAATTTGGCCCTCTTAAAATAAAAAGGCAAAGAGCTGTGCTCCAGTATATGGTTCAATATTAGAAGCAATAAACTCTGATGTCTCTCCCAACATCAGATTTCTCTAACTGAACCACATCATCTGAGCCCTTGTTTCATTCCTCCACATACCTGTTCTGCTTTTCCCAGTTTTTCCATTCCCTCCTACCATGATCCTTCCCATTCCCTGGGACCTCCTTCTTTATTTTCAGTCCTCCCTCATTTTTCATCTTACAATCCGTTTCTTTCCCTGTTCTTTGTTCTGCTTTGTGGGGGTCAAGCTGCCTCTTCCTTCATTTGGTGTCATTTAGCATCACTAAAAGCAGGTAAACCTCGCACTTTATTGCATTGACACAGAAAAAAACGCAAGTGGATTGAAGTCAGGTGGTGCTGTCTGTGGTCCTCTTCTGGATATTACTTTTCTACCTCAGAGACATGTTTGAAGCAGTTCCTGAACTTCAGTGTATATAGGCACATCAGGTGGCCTCTATGTTTTATAAAGATCCTGGTACAGTTTCAAGTTAAGTCTGACATCCTCGCTAGGTCACCAGCTAATGGATAGAAGAGAGATGTGGCTAGTGGAGCAGAAGCCATGTCAAAAGTCCAACTTTTCATCACCAATCAACACTCTTAGAATGGAAAATGCATAATGTCTAACCTCATAATGAGAAGGTTTGACTGATGAAAGAAATGCTGATTTGGAAGCAAAAGAAGTAAGTTCTGATGTGTACTTGTAGTCTCTAGCAGGTGATTCTCTTCAGTATATGAGATGTGTTTCTTTAAATTATGAAACAAGTATGTGAACTTAGGCTGTGAAACTTTGAATTTCATGATTAATGTCTGGTGAAAAATATAATTGCTGGCATGTATTTTTATCTGACTTAAAAAACTGTTAGGCAACCTTCCAGGCCCACATTTTGAAATTAAGATTCCTTTGCCACTTTCCAAATAACTGAAATGTAAAATTGGAAAAAGCTTGTAATGTATTCTGGTAGTTCCTCTGCTGATTATCCTGACAGTGTGATTAATAAAATCACTATGTGATTTTACATCATACAGTCTTGGATAACAACTTGTGAAAGAATGCTTCATTCCTGTTCAAATTGAAAATACCTCTATGTGACTTACTGCACACCTTATCAGAGAATTTCACATGGTTTCTCGTATCCATTCTTGACTGCAGTAACACTGGTTGCGCTAAAGAAACAGGAAGAACACTGGATTTTGTAAAATACTGGTAGTTAGGCCAACAGACTTTCTTGATGGAGTGACATACAGGGCATGTATTTGTTATTCTCCCTGATAGTTTCTGAGTCAGAGAGGGGAAGTGTGAGGCCAAGGGAAGTCACAGTGGATGTGTCTGTGTTGATGGCGAGGAATACGCTGTAGGGTCCTCATGTGTCTGGCTCTCCTACTGATATAGGTAAGATTAAGCTTGGCTGTTGAAGCAGTTACCTGGTCCCTGGGGGTGCTGTTTTCAGAAGAGCCCTGGCATTGCCTGAGCCCCACCTGTCAGTGTAGTAGCCTCACAAAGGTAGTTGAGTCGCACTCTTGAAGTGATTGGTCTGTATTCTGTGTGAAAAAGATCTTGAGTCCAAAACTTCATCACCAGGCACAAGGCCCATAGTCACTTGAGTCATGCAGGGGTTTAAGCAGAGGTGGAATTACAGGGCAATGGCCAGAGGCAATTCTGCAGCTGGCACATGATCTGAATATCATGACTTCGTTAATCACAGAGTTTGTCGTAACATGATTGTCCCTGATCTGGGGATATGTGGTTGCCAGAAAGATTGACAGGATTGCACTTTGACTCCCTGTGGAAGTAGTCTTATTTACTGTATAATTAATTGGTAAGTTAAATGGCTGAATGAAACGAGGCCTGGTGTTAAGTTTGTTTCTGGTTTTCTGGCAGCCCCTCAGGGCAGTGCGCTTCCTCTCAGTGTTCCCAGCATAATTAAATATCATTCATGCTTTGAAGGACTTCCTAGGTAAGAAAAAAAGAGAATAATGGGAGCAGGGAGGATGTAGAGGAAATGAAGCAGAGTGAGGGACCTTAGCAATGGGGTAAGGAGGAAGCAAAGACAGGATAGGGCTACAATTTGGGGCAGATAGAGGTGGTTAACCCAGGTCCTTCACTTATAGATGAAAGCAACTGAGGATCTAAATGCTTGCTAATATCTAAAGGGTGGGTGTCAAGAGCGAGGAGTCAGATTCTTTTCAGAGGTGCTCAGCAACAGGACAAGGGGCGGTGAGCACAAGCTGGAACACAGGAATGTCCATCTGAATGTGAGGAAAAAGTTATTTACTGTGAGAGTGATGGGGCACTGGAATAGGCTGCCCAGGAAGGTTTTGGAGTCTCCTTTGGTGATAATTGAAGCTGCCTGTATATGATCCTGTGCAATCTGCTGTAAGTGAACCTGCTTTGGCAAGGGGATTAGGCTATATGGTCTCCAGAGGTCCCTTCCAACCCCTAACATTCTGTGATTCCGCGATCTCAAAGTGGTCAGAATCACAAACAAGTTACAGTATCAGCTGATGCACTGTAACATACTCTGCATATTTAAAACCACTTATCCCTTCATCTTTCTCATACCTTTTTTTGGTGGATATAAGTGCTAGAAAAATGTTTTAAAAGGATGGGGCACCATATTTTCAGAAATGGTCACTGCTTTCAGTTAGTTCAAATTTAAATGCGTAACCTGAAATACACCAGGACATCATTTCACAGGGGTTTGTAGACACAGCTCTCATTACCTATACTTTGAATTTTAGATTCAACATTTGTGAAATTTAAACTACAAGTTCAGTTTGGATGGGATCTGTGAAATTTTTGTTCCCCTGTAGAAATACTGTCCAAAAGTTATTTTCTAGTTGCCATAAGATGGAAAAAACTACTAGACACTGGGTGTAATCTATGCATTTTGTTCAACTCTTAAAGAAATATACTTCAGGAAGAGCATATGATGCTAATTTGTAACATCAAGAGGTTGTCCAGTGGAGTTTACAAGTTCTGATTATGGGACTGTAGTTCATAGAAGCTAAAAAGCACTTTGTAGCTTATGAAGTTAAGAACCACAGCTTTGCATTTTTTATTGAGAATCATTGATGATAAAGAGGGTAGAAATTTACCTTTAACTGAAGGCCTATGACTAATTCAGGGTTTTTTTTTTCTGTCTCAGCAGGGATAAAAGGGAAGGCAATGGGTGTCACAGGGTGTATTGAATTAAAAAGTTAAAAATACAGAAGTGAGTGTAGAATGGGCCTTAGGGTAACAATCAGAAAGCATTCAAAGAACAAGTCTGTTGATGAGTTCCTATCTAAAAAGTAGGTACTTTGTAGACAGATAGATTAGATAAGGGATCAAATCCTGGAGCTCACGGATTTAAACTAGCTGAGTTTCTAGCCCAGGGGGATTGCCATTCCTCTGGGGGTCTGTTTTGCTGCTCTTCTCAAAATATTACCTCTCATCAATTACAGTGAATATTAATGGAAGCATGTGACAATCCTGGCAAGGATTTGATAATAATTTAATGTTAACTTGCATTTTCTGCAGCTTTGCTGTTGTCAGCCTTCATATATCTGTTCAAAGTACCTGGTTTTTGCTGCAAGCGTAAGTGCTCAGAGCTAAATTGGGGCTGACTGCTGCTGCTGCTAAGGGCGAGAGGGCCACAGAGCAGAACGGTGCTGCTTTTGACCTGAAAACTTGCCGAGCACAATCTCCGCGGGGAGATGCAGCTGAAAGTCTGCAGAGCCCCGAGCCCAGCAGTGCCACAGCTCTTTGTGCCTTGCTGAATGTGATCCAGAGCAGGGGGCAGAGGGATGCTTTACTGGATCTTGCTCTTCTTCCTTAGTTACCTTCATTTCAGTGCTCTGACTGAGCATCAGCTAAACGTTGTACAATTTAGTTACCATGCTGTACGTATTCATTAGATGTGCAGAATAAAGTAGGTATACAGTGCATCTCGGGCAGGGGCCTGGGGGGGGGAAGTGAATCAGTAGCTGGAGAAGCACTGTTATTAGGCTGTCAGCTGTTCTCAACAGAGACTTTCAGCTATGTGGCACAGCAAACTTCAGCCAAGTGACCTAGAAAGACATATGCTTTATCTAGAAGTCAGCCTGCTTTTCAGTCAATAAAGTATCACAAGTTAATGGTCGGTGTGTGTGTGCTGACCTCTGATGGGCCTGCCCTTCTGCAAACAGATTTTTGCTCTTGCCCCACCTCTGCTAATAAACAACACAAGCTCTTACAACTCGCATGCACAGGGAAGGAGTTATTTCACTGGGACGATTTTTATTTAAGTCAGCCTTTTTCATATGTTTCCATAAAACTATCAAGGCTGTTGCTGGTTTTCCAGCAGGTGGTCTGAGGCTACAGTCTGCTGTGTTGACCAGGGTTATAGCTGTCTGATTCACTGAAGTGCCTTCGCTCTCTGTATCCTGCTATCTTCCATACATATCATATGCTATTTGGATCATTTACTATCATATTTTGTGTTTGCATTACGCCCAGTCCTGAGATCTGACTTGAATTTTACAAACTACAAGGATACCACTATTACAATATTCTTCCTTATGTGTGAGCTGTTGTAATTGTCTCTCTGTTTGAGGCTTCATTTCCAAAGCAACACTGTAATTTTTAATGCTTTGAAATTAGGCTAGTTGGAATGTGGATACCGCCAGCTCGTACCTCCTACAATCACTAATCATGAAGCACTTCTAGTGATAAAAATGCAGAGAAAAATATTCCAAAATATCTTTGGTAGGGTATGGATTCTGCTAGCTCACCATTACTGTTGGTTTCTAAGCACAGCAGTGGCAGACATAGTGTCAAAATCCAGCAGGAGCCCTCACTTTTCACAGAAGTAAGATATTACCAGTCAAAATGCCTTGATGATGTAGGAATTGGGGCCTGCTTTGCTCTCAGACTACCATCTGGTGCTCTCAGGATCTCAATGGGACCCACAGACTTCTGAACAAATTCATTCTTTTAAAAAAAAAAATAAATTACTGTGTTCAAGGAAAAGCAAATGCTCTGCCACACTATTTTCTACTGACCTGCTTTGAGTAGTAGGCATGGTTTATCTTGAGCACTTCGGAGGCCCATGGAAGGGTTATAATGCAATTAATTAACTGAAAGGAATATTACGATGAGAAAGAATAAAGTGTTGAATTTTCCTTACACGTGCATCTCCTAGCTTCATAATGTGTGCAATCCTAGTATTCATTTAATGTAATTTTTCTGTGTATCTCATTTTCCAGATTTCTTCACCTGCGTACAGAAAGTTGATAATTAAGGAACATAATTAGGCCCACATGTTCATCTGCACTACTGAAAGCTCTCATAATTAATTGCAGGAGAAAAGTGTCACTGTAAGTGCAAATTGACCACTAGCAGTAGATGGGGCATATGTATTGCCATCAGGTTTTTGGAGATATAGTATCAATGGTATACAGCAAATTGGAATTCTCTCTGGAACATTTGAGTGGTATAAATGGTAGCACTTGTATACTAAGACTGCTGAAACTCACTGAGTGCAACTTGATTTGTATAGAAAGAGAGTAATCAGTAGTGTAATGTAATATAGACTTCTATATACATAGAAACATATGCATATCTGTGGACACGTATGGAGCTAGGAAGTTGCAATATCAAGGACAAATCAAAAGGGACAGAAGAAAATTTGTCATGAATCAGTTGCATGCTTCTTTTGTTGGTTTTGCAGAACGTGGCTCATGATTTCTACTCTGACTGGTTTGTGATACTTTAGTGCTGGATCACCTATGTCAGACCTTCAACCCCAAGCTCTTTGATCAGCTTATCATGATATTTAACTCCTCCCCAGCCATTCCTATTGTATTACATCCCTGTATGTATTACAGCAAGGATGTAATATTTTTCTTTTAAATTTGATATTTCAGTATTTTCACATTGAGAGTTTGTTTTCGTGCTACGAGAATGGATGGTTTTTGCCCCCTTTTTGACTTTGTGTTTTTTTAATTACCTCCCCTGACTAGCCTAGCCAGCTTGTTCGTAGCAGATTGGTTCCTTATCTGCCAAGAAAGAGGCAATCAAAATTATGCAGAACCTCTCTGTACAAACTGGATTAACATTACACCAAGCTCAAGCTTTCTGTTTTATAAAAGATTTACTTCCATAGCCTTTTGCTTTGTCCCTTCCCCCCCACCCCCCAGTCTTTGTTTGTGGGGCAGACAGCCTTGCTGGAGAATTATAAAAATATAATCCTGTCCTTCATTGCCCTTTTAAGTTAATTCTCTGTTGTCTGTGGATGACTGAGGCAAATAGTACTTATATTAAAATCTGTAGCCCTGCGGTTTCTGATAATTTCAGAAATCTGTTCAATGCACAGTCCTGGGAAACAATCATATCATTCTTCTGGACATCAACCTTTTACAGATTACTGTTTTAACTAGAATGGAAACTTAAACAAGGATCAGAGGACTTTCTTAGAGAGTTGGTGATCTCTTCATTAATACACTTAGAGCCTTTGGGCTGGCCTGTACACTTCCATAAAAATATCTGTTCTACTCAGATGTTTACAATTTCAGGGACATTTTATGAAATTTCAAAACTGAGAAGCTGATATTGCTGATCTATTCTTTTTTGTTTGGTTGGGTTTGTTGGTTTGGCTATTTGCTTTTCCTGGAAGCTTTTAGCTGTGTAGAATGTCACCTGGTTTATTGGCTTCTGGTAAATTAACTGTGAAGGTTTCTGATTTTTACTGCCTCTTATTCCTTACTACTTTCTTCCTTTGGTTCCTGATTCTTGTATGCTAATGTTTAGTTTTCTTGTATTTTTCAGGCTCACATGTTCTGTGCTTGTCCATTTCTCCTGGGACAGATCTGGTTGTTGGATCTTGTGATCTTACCACTGTCTGTGGCAATATTCCTGTCATTGGACTAGAATAAAAACTAAAATAAAACCTTTGAGCAGGCTTAGAATGGAAACATTTTTGTTGTTCTCTGTCCTCACGTACTACAGACAAGAGCAGATATTCCAATTTGCTCTTTTTAGTAGTAACATGCAAATAGCCACTGGAACAATGGATTAAGCTCAGGGTAATAACAATGTCCTGGTTGCTTTGTAACAAGATTAGGGGAAAAGGTGGGGGGATGCCAGCTAACTTACTTCACCTAATGACTCTTATACCCATGGTTTGTAGGAAAGAACATAAAATGGAGAGAGGCAGCTGAGTAGAAAAACAGCAAACACCAGTGACTGGTATTGTTAAGAAGCTCTGCAGTTTTTGGAGAGCTTTCCCATGCAGAAGACCAAAGGCAAAGAATTTTTCTTCTAATGTAAACCTTGTGGTTTAGAAAGTTGCTCTGAAAATCAGTATTTCACTGAGAGAGTATTTTTGCTTTTATCTTGATTGTAAATCCCTTCAGTGCCATGGCGCAGCAGTGTGGAACTCCTGTGATCCGCAGGGGCTTGTTTGCTGCTTAGACACCGATCCCTGGCCCAGGGTCCCTCTGTGTGACCTGGTCATCCAAAAGCTTAGCTGCAAAAAGAAGCTGGCTTGCCTCAAGGTACCATTTGTATCTCACAAAGAAACAGAGATGTGGCAGCAATGATAAGGGTTATTTCTTTAGGCTCCCTGAGGTGTAACATCTGAGTCTTCTGTCTTGTCTGGGTAACTACTTTGGCATGAGTCTTGAAAGTAGGTGGCTTGGTTGCCTTTTCTTAAATGTGTGTCATAGCAGCATGCAATCCCATCACATTCCCATAACTGCATTTTCTCAAAAGGTGTGGCTTTTCCATCAGATCAAATAATTACCAGAAATGGACCAGGTTAGCACTTTATTTATCTATACTTAATTAAAATAAAATCTCCAAACCTTGAGGGATTTGGAGCATTAAGAAAAATGACCCAGACAAATTAATTTTCAAGAAGGATATGCTTAGAGTAAGACAGAAGACTGATGTGTGTGTTTGTGTGTGTATATGTTGGGTTTGTGTGGATTTTTTCTCCCTAATGGGAGTGATAAAGAGGTTGAGATGAAGTTTAGGAGAAGTTAAGATGAGGAGAGAGGAAAAGGGCGCAAGTCTGGATTTTGTCAGTGATGTTTAAGATCAAAATCTTGGAGACAGGCAACTCTGACAAGTTATGAAATGGTAGATTCTCAATATAATGTGGTTGATATATTAATTAAAATATATGCATTTATATATTTTGACCCATAATAAAGGTGGAATGTGTGCTGGTTTTTGGCTGGGGTAGAGTTAATTTTCTTCATATTAGCTACTATGGGGCTACATTTTGAATTTGTGCTGGAAGCAGTATTGATAGTACAGGGATGTTTTAGTTACTCTCACACAGAGTCAAGGCCTTTTCTTCTCTCTACACCACCCAGCCAGCAAGTAGTCTGGGAATGTACAGAAAGTTGGGAGGAGACACAGCCAGGATATCTGACCCCAACTGACCAGAGGGATATTCTGTACCACATGACATTATGCTCAGCATATAAAGCTGGGGAAAAGGAGGAAGGGAGTAACGTTCAGAGTGATGTCATTTGTCTTCCCAGGTAATGGTTATGTGTGATGGAGCCCTGCTTTCCTGGAGATGGCTGAACACCTGCCTGCCGATGGGCAGCAGTGAATGAATTCCTTGTCATGCTTTGCTTGCATGCATGGCTTTTGCTTTACCTATTAAAACTCTCTTTATCTTAACCCATGAGTTTTCTCAGTTTTACCCTTCTGATTCTCTTCCCCATCCCACCAGGTGGGGAGTGAGTGAGTGTCTGTGTGGGGTTTAGTTCCTGCTAGGGATTAATCCACAAGAGAATGTGAAAATGGGAAGTTTGGGTCTTTTGCAGTGTTAGATTTTTTCCATTTTAGGCATTGTGTTTCAGAAAGCAATTATAATCACAACATCAAGTATATTCTTATGCTGGCTTCCATACTCAAAGTAAACAGCTCTCATGGGGAATTCTGTATCAAACTCTTACGTTACAAGTTTAGTGAGGTTTTTGTTTTATTTTACTTTTGGCTTTTAATTATGGCCATTTATAATTCATGCTTTGTACAATAATGAGTGAGGATAATACACTAAGAAGAATATTCTTCTTCAATTAAACTTGGATGGATGGATGGATGGATGGATGGATGGATGGATGGATGGTATTTTTTTGCTTCTCTGTAGGATCACCTACAGGAAATGCATGAAAAGCAAATGAGTTTATCTAAAATACAGCTAAACCTAATTTAACTGTTGTAGTTACTGACTGCTCCGAACATCTGTGAAAATAATTTCACTCAAGGCTGGTTTAATGTCAGCTTGCTTTGTCTAATTGTGAAAATGTGATAATCATCATTTATTATCTGTAATAAGAAAGCAAGAACAAGGTATAAAAAGTAGGTTGGCTTGATATCCTGAAATGACTTATTCTTCAGTTGTGCTTTGTCACTTTCTCTATTCATATATTTACAGTTTATATAAATCATCCATGTCTATGTTTCCTTTGGATTGGTGTTCCAGAGAGAAAAAGGAAACATAAAATCTTTATGTGAGAGGAATGTTGGGTTTTTTTTTTTTTCAAAAGGAAAGCAACTCTGCTAAGGTGGATAACAGTGAAAAGCCAATTTCCTGAATAGACCGTAGTCTCTTGCAAGAAGCTCATGGGAATTCTCGTATGAAGTGCGTAACCACTTGAAGCTGAAACAGAGCAACAGTCTGTTTGTGGGTGTGTGTGCAGTTGTCAAACAGTGTGTTTAAGTCTTCACTGAACTTTGTATCCAGCACATGGTGATGGAAACAGGCTGTCTTGGCCATCTACAAGCATGATTCTTCAGCTAATGACTATGTAAATGTATCCATTGTGTTCAGTTCATGTAAGTCATCTAGACATAAAATATAACTGATGGTGGAAGAGGGTACATAGAACTTATTGCTTAATAACATGAATTGATCAAGAGCACTGCCTTATTGACAGTCAAAACACCTTCTGAAATAACTGTAATAATTCAAAGTACAAAACATCTTATATGTGTTACTTCTGGCCTTCCTGTGCTGGAAGTGTTGAATTTTGTGCAGTTATGATTTGAAAAGCAGTTTTTCAAAGAATGACATAACAAGGTTCCATTTTATATCATCTTTTTGCCTCTCATAAGTGCACAAGTAAAGCAGTATTTTTTTTTTTCTTATTTTTTTTAACCAGCTGCCATCATACTTGAGACTGAGGACCGAGATTCTCACCGTGGACTGTTAAATAGTGCTAAAAGGTCTTACAGATGAATCATGTGTTCAGTACCTTCCTATTTGCATGTTTACGACAGATCATAATTAGTAAACGTGTCTGATGACTCAGGAATGAAAGCTCCAGTTTGTGCTCTCTGTGTTTCATAGGACTTCATAGGAAAGCGCAGCTTTCAATGTCATCTTGGTTGATAACATATTGTTCTAGTACAAGTGAAATGTAACATGAAGCTGCACCATAGTTCTGCAGTGGTATTTTTTTAACATTTCTCTGTGGAAAGCCACGGCCGGCCCTGTGTCCAGTTAGCTGTCAGGAACTGACTGGGATGGTCTGGTTGCAGCTGATTTCTACCTGCAAAAGGCACCAAGTGGCATTAAGATACTGATAGTATAAGTGTGCTGGAGGAGTATAGTAAAGAGACTATAGAAAATGGTAGAATGGTGAAAAAGAGTAAGGTCAGACATATTTCCAGGATTCATGGAGCTGAACTGTGGTGCAAGGTGTAGTTTGTTGCTAAACAGAGCAATTGTGATGCTGAATACTTAAGCAGAATGGACCTGTTGAGTAAGAAGGAGAACCTTCCCACAGACAATCAGTTTTTAAAGGTATTTAGGTGCCAACCTAATACGGGTTTCACTAAGAGTTAAATGCTTGAATAACACAACTGACACAATTGACATTTTTGCTGTCTTGTGTGCTGCTATTATCTGCATAGGCATCTAAATGGTAGGAAGTGCTGGGCAAATAAAGATACACTGAAAGAGAATATCCTCATTCATTATAAAAATGACCTTTGGAAAATACATGATGTATTAAAAAAATGTCTGTCAAGGTAATATGACCTACTACACCCATGCTAGACACCAATTTAAACAGAAATCCTGGTTAAATTGCATTTTAATACCAATGTCGTTCTATTCGTCTTTCTCTTGTGTATTTATCATGCAATGATGTACAGCTGACAGTACTACTCAATGGCAGATAATTTTATTGTTAAGCATGACTGTCCTGGGTAGAATTCTATGTTTTCCTTTGTTGTTTTTTGTAAGGTTATCACAGATTATCCAGTGTTTCTGTATATAGTGTTTCTGTTACTTAATTGCATGTGGTATATATATGACACAATATCTGATATGACAGTAGACATGTGGGTTTGTGTTGCACATTAAACATGACTGCTGTCTGACAGTTTATGTCTCTCATCATCTGGCTTGTGTTACTGGTCAACCTCTGAAATTAATGTGAAGCTATCCTAAGTAGGTATTCATTTGAATGTCATTACCTTAATTGGTCTGCATAGACTTATGGCAGAATTATTAAGATGATTGTAATGTTGCAGAGGAGCAGTAGGTTGAACGCACTGCTTGTAACCTGTGACTGTAAACATATTCCTATGCAATTACAACAGCTATATAGTTCTGGGAGTTTAGGTAGATGTACACTGTGATCCCTCAAAGTACCTTAACTATTGTAATGGCGAAGGACCCATAATTTGACAGTTAGTTGTTGGGAGGAAAAAAAAGGGGTATTCATTTATTTATTTATCTATTTTAATTCACATGAATATTAAGCTGAATTCTTCAATAAAATGCATTATCCCCACTCTGTGTGGTAGTTCTTGCAAGTTAAAAGAACATCTTTGATCCCAAGTCACAGTTGTTGTTCTTGTATCATTTCCCTGATGTTTTCTTAAGGATTTTTCTGAGTTCCTAGAAAACATGAAGTGTTCACTTCAGCTAGTAAACAGGCTTTCGTTGTTATTTTGAGAATATGAACAATGATATGGTTTAATTAGAATACAAAATATGAAGAAGAGAACTTGAAAGCTACTGCAAATTATTCTTAACTCTGAATCTTCAGTCACTTTTAGAGCATGCACTGTACAAGTATGTAGAAGAAGCATTTTGTCTGATGCAAATTCTTTGCAAATGGTTTTCTGAAGGCATGTGAGTGATGGCAATCAACTCTAAATTGATGATCTGCCCTATATATCTTTCACATATCAAAAATGTGTGGTTGGTCCTACCCTTAATGGATGTTGTTCTTTTTTTACTACATGTTTTAGGCATGGACCATTCTGTAGGCTAATACAAATTCTGTTTCAGGGCATGTTCCATCTATACAATACAGTCTCTAAAACTTCAGATTCAAGCTTCTTCATAAGGCAGGGATTAAACAGACTGGTTTTGGAGACAATGTTTATTATTGACCAGAACAGAGCATCTGTAGCTCTTAGCACAGGAATGTACTTCACAGATAGGGAAGTGAGTCCAAGACACAGACCTCTAAGGATATAGCCAAAGGGTTCCCTGTTGACTTAGCTAAAAGCATTGAGATATTTAATTCTTTACCATACTTGGGCCTAAAGCCTCAATATTTGACACACACCTGAATTCTGGAATGGTGGCTGTAAATATTCATCTTACCTTTCTTGATTGATTATGACAGAGCATTTCAGAATGACCCTTTTCTATCATTTTTTTTTCAAATCATTGTTTTTATTTTACCATTTAAATGTATTTAATTTAAAATCTTAGGCTTTAATACCTAAAATATTCAGCTGACATCTTATTTTGTCATCACTGCATATAAATACAGCCTGTAACTGAGCTTTTCAGCCTATGTATTCTCTAGCTGACAGTTCTTATAGTGGCTATAAAGGAGTTGTAATCATGTAAAAACATAATTAAGGAATTTTTTTAGAAAAAATACATGTACTTTTTTTTTAGATCACCCATAATGGCTCCAGTGTGTAAACATGTAATTATGGAGTTTTCTTAAATGCTCACTATTTACTTAATAGGCCGTGAGGGCTACAGAAGGAGCTTTTTATTGCTTTGCAGATCATTGAACTTATAGACTATATAATAGCTCCTTTGAAGCCAACATGCGCTATTTTAATGTGGGTGCTGTGTGGAGTCCACATGCCCACATCCCATTTTAAAGAGAGAATAGTAAAATTATCTTCTACTAATAGAAAAAGCAGTTGTTCCACACTATGGGAGACTTCAAATGTTGTTTTGAAGAACAGAAACCTTTACTGATTTAGGAAGATAGGGTTTAGGGCTTTTTAGGTATTTTGTGACTTTTATTTTTAGTCTGTATGACCCAGATCAACATTTTTGCAGCTAAATAGTGACTAACTGAATATAGAGCTTCATAAAAGAAAATGTTGACATGATTTAACATTTGGGACATGAACAAACCTATTTTAATCTTTAGGAATCTGATGCTGTCAGGCTTTCAAGTGCTGGGATAGGAAAGTTGCCAAGCTAGGGATCAGGAAGGTCAGTAATAGTATTGAGAGTATATATCTTCTGCCTTTTGTTAACTGGTAGTAGTCATCAGTGTTTTCCTTGTGTTCAGCTTCCCAGTTTTGGTCCTAGAGCTGGTCACTGAGATGCCTGACAAGCAGGCCACTGAGCCTTTGGGTCCATGCTCATAATAAGCCTAAGTAAGTCTCTTTTTGGTCCAGAACAGGGAGAAGGGAGAAGCCATTTTCTACATTAATAGGGAAGAGAAATGCTATGGAGATATGCAGAAGAAGCAGGGCATCAGGGAGAAGGACCATGTTTGAAGCACTTGCCAAACTGGAGGGTGAATCTAACTGTCAGTCTGTGGCAGCGAAAAAAAGCATCCTGCAGGTGGCATGGAGACAAGGGTGGGAGGAATGAAATGCCTTGTTAGTTCCTCAGAAATCACAGTATGGTTGTGTCTGTGTTCTAAGAGCTGGCATCAAATATAAGTTATTTTAAAGAAGCTATTTCTGCAGTAAAAAAGGAGAATATACACAGTATTGTGATGACCTCAGTAGTGTTCCTGAGCAATGTGGAAACAGATGTGCAAATCTTCCATTTTCAGAATTTTATTTAACTTCTCTCATAAGTATTTAACTAAATCTAGATGCCCAAGAAATTATGTCCAGAGAGTAAAAGTGATACAAATTCTGACTCTGACAAAAGTAATGAGCTAAATAGTAGCACATATTCTGATGACTGAGAAGAGGGTATTGTTCTTTTTTTCTTTCATAAGACTTTATGTCTATGAAGTGCCTCAAAGCAAAATCAAACTCCATCTCAAAACAAATCTTTTTGCAAGGGAAAAGAGATGGGTCATTTTAATAAGTGTGTTGTAAATACATTGTAAATTGTAATTAAGAAAGTTGATCACAAATGAAGAATGAAAGAGTTTAGATAATAACTGTACCTAAATATGAATGCTAGCATTCAAGTTAGAGACTTTAATTAAGATAAGAGTTCTTAAACTGCAGCAATCTGTTAAGATATTTGAGATGAGTGTATTGTGAATGAAGAGTTTGCTGTAATGTCAACATGCATGTCAAAGTTAGGTACAGCACTATGAATTAGGAATAACAACACTGTCAAATTTTATGTATGTCTTTCATTTTGTTTTTATGATGTAGTGTAATGATGTTTCGTTAGCTGACTAATTTGTTGATGTTCTACTGTATATAAAAGGGCCATTCGTGCACCAACATAAAAACATTTCCTATCAGTCATTCACAGAAGAGTTTATTAAAAGGCAACATTGTGAATATATGATTGGTTCCTAATCCAGTTTGTAGTTTCCTACTAGTGGCACTAATTGGCATTGACTTGGTAGAGATGAATAATGTTTTCTTTCTTCACAGCCCTTGAACTGGGTTTTCCAGAACCATCAAACCAGCACACCGGTTGCACTGCTTTTATCTTTTATTCAAACTGTTGCTCTTATAAGACAAGCCTTTGCAGTCTAGAGCTTTTCAGAATTATAGTCTTAAAATATGTAACACAATCATACATACAAGTAAAATATAAAGGAGATAAGAGAAGGCAACTCCTTCTATATTCATCTTGGTTTTTTTTCCTCTCAAGTGAACTGAAAATTGCTAGGATTTAAAGTGAAAGAGGTAAAAACAATCACATTTTAGTCATCAGACTTCTAAGTCTATATCTTGCAGAGACAGGTGGGTAGACGATTTCATGTACTTCTAGATGAAGTCAACATTCTGAGGAGCTCCATAACAAAGATTTTTTGGAGACAGGACTGACAGAAAACAAAACCTCACTTTCCCTAGGAAATGGAGTGTGAAATGGAGGTATATATTTAAAGATGACCCATCAAAATAAAACTAATTATTGCTGCAGTGGAGGAGGAAAAGGTGAGTTGTTCTCTGGAAGTATCTGTCCAGTTCAGGCATTTGTCTTAGGTTGAGATGGGTTGTCCACAGGACACACCTATTTCTTACCAGTCACCACAGGCAGCATAGAGTTTCTAGTTTAGATATAACCGAGTTATTTATAGAGGTTTGGAGTCATATAATACACATTTCACCATGACTGTGTTAGATATGAAAGCCCTTGTGCATCGCTTTCAGTCCATTGTTTATTGAATGTATTGCTCAGAAATCTCCATAAGCTTTCATACAGCAACTTTTAGAAATGAATGTTGTTGCAGTTTGTAAGGCAAACATAGAAATCATTGTGTGTCCAGTATAAAGACTACCATGTCAACGTAAGCAAGGTTTCAAAATGCCTCAGTAGAACACACATCAGTAGAAATACATGGAAAGCCTTTCATTCTAGCATCTAACATTTTGCTAATCTGTTCTTTATTCCCAAACTGATTCTTCCTTCAACTACAGGATAAAATCATACTGTGTTCCCCATCTCCCAAGGCTGTTAATCCTCTTTTGTTTTGTAAGCAGCTCCAGTAAAAAAGATAGAGTTGTATTTCCAATATCACATAAATCAATCAGTGTTTACAACTGCTGTTTGGGGATTCCCTACTAAAAAATAAAACCAAAAAAAATAACATGTACAGTAAGATCACCTTCCAAGTCCTCAGATGTGCCTACTTTCAAAATACTCTTGGTTGTATCATATATAAACACCAAAACCATCTCTGAATTCTTCATCCATGAAGTTTTGTGTCATTTTGACAAGGAGTATTTTTTTTTTTTGCAGAGGGAGGAAGCTTCTCTTAGACATAAAATCTTTAATATCTCAACTTCCAGATGTAGGCAGGTGAAGCATCCTTCACAGTGCGCTTCATAATAAAAATAGTGTTGTGGGGAAGGTACAGTCATCAGGAAAGGAAGGCTGCTGGGAAAGTGCCAGAACATTGGATAGCACTTGAAGGAGAGCTGGGGCTGGAGCTCTCCTTGGGAGAGGGGACCATCCCAAGCCACAGGGGACCACAGGAAAACACTGAAGGTGTGTAGGTAGAACTGCACGTGTTGAGAGCAATTCAGTCAGACAGACTGTCGTGGTGGGTAGAAAGGCTGTCATTAAGCATGCCATATGGTCAGTGTCGTGTAAGCTGGGAGCATGTATTGAGATTCCTTCCTCCTGTTTGTACTACCTCCTGCCTTCACCCTGTTATCCTTCATTTTTTCACCTCCTGCTAGAGCTGAGTGGAGGATGGCTTGAAGGAAATAGTTGTGGAAGGTCAGTCAGTAAGCAGTGAGTTGAGATTCTGTCGCTACATTATATTCTGGTGAAGCCTGGAGAACTTTTCTTCCCTGGGCTATGCACAAATATTCACTGTGCGGATACAGTTTCCATTTCTGCTGCATGCCCAAACTTGTGGACTTCCTTATACAAAGTTGTCTGTGCTTATTCTTATTTTACTTTAAGCACTACTGAGCACTACTTTATTCTTTCTCTGATTCATCCTTGCCTTTTCAGGCCCACTGATTTTGGAAATGGCAGCACGCTACTGAGCTCCAGCCATATATCAGATATGTTTCTCCCCGTTCATGACTTATATGCTTGCGACTTGCCAGGGTTGCCAAGAAGCTAATTATAACAAGTCATCATTTCCTTCCAGGGTGTCATTCTCATCAGCACATATTCACATTTTTATGAGCTTTCTGAAGACCCAAGACAAAGAAATCTGAACCTGTACATAGAACAATGAGATTAAACCCAGTCTCCAGTAAATAACAAAAAAATTGTAATTGGTCTTTTCAGGTACCTTAAGAGTCTTGAGTGGAGGGACATACAGTATGGATTGGTTAAAAAAAGAGAAAATGTTGGGCTTCCAGTCACATTTAAAAGGAATTTTGGAACTGCCATTAATGGTTCGATGGGTTTCATGATCAGCTGCAGAATTAACAATGCAGTTTGCTGCACTAGGGAAAAAATAGTGACTAAGACATTGTAGAAAGAGTTAGATCCTTGTCAGAATACTAGGCTAGGAAAGAAAAAAAGAGAGATTTGCAAAACATTTTTTTTTTATAAACCGGGCTATCTAAATGAACATCATCCAGATTGGCAGTTATGTGTCTTGGTTTATTTAAAGGTAGACTGGTTGACAGTGGCTTCTTATGGCACTTCAGTCACTCTGACTTCTAGTGTTCCAGATATTCTAGTTCTGATGACAGAAGGTTCTAGGATACGGTATCACTGAAGCCAGTTGTGAATTTCCTGCAACGTGTCCAACAACATTAGCTAGGCAATAAATTGGGGTTTGGGAGTGACAGCAATAAATCTACACAGATGTTTTCTGTCAGAAAAGATGGTGCTTCATCAGAATTCAAGGTGAAATTTGGGTGAAATTTCAAAAGTGAACCATATACAAGCACCCACACTGTATTACCACTGTCTTCATGGGATAGCTGGTGTTGAAACTCCATAGGAGATCAAAGTCAGGTTAGTATCTCTGCTATGCTTAATTAAAAGTTTGGTCTCCAGTGTCTCAAGAAGGTATTCACAAGACTTTTCTTGATGTTCAGTATTGTTGACTTAGTTTGTTTCAAAATTTTGTTTTAGTTCCACTGATGACTATAGTAAGATTTTGAAAACTTGATATTTTTGTGGGATTAAAGCTCATCTCTCCCCATTCTGTATTTGCCAGCTGGTGTACATCAGGGTGGTCCCAAAACCATACGTGAAACTTGACAGTTGAAAAGACAGTATACATTTGAGCAGTCCTTCCCTTCTCCTGTGACACCTGCAACCTAGAAACAGCACAGGATCTCTTCCAATGCTCTTGAAGAGCTGTACATTTTGTTAACTGTGTTTTGAGATTGTATGAGACTGGAAGGAGTTGTAAACACTACTGAGAGAAAGAATACAGTTTTAAAAAGGAATATGAAGTGATGGTGTTATCATTCAATTTGACATGGGAACAGCAATCTGGTTTTGAACAATGTACCTAGAATGGTACATCCTGGCTTAGAAAAGTGACAGTTCAGTTCTTGGGAATATTTGACAATGCTGCTTTGTTTATTGGTGTATTTTCAAAAGGTTGTCAGAGAACTCCCAAGCTTGGAGTGGGGAGTAGTTGCAGAAGAGTGAGCTTTAGACATAAAAATCTGCAAAATGTTGCTGAGCAGCACACAGAACCCTATTTTTTGGGTCTTGGCACCTGAGAAATTTGTAAACATTCTGATGCAGCATCAGTGGGTTGTTTCATTTATTTTTTTTTTTTTACGTGATTTGTGAAAACAGGAGAGATATGTTAAATGGTACAGGCTTGATCTTCCACTAGCTATGCATAGAAGTGGCATCATTATAATTAATGAGTCACATAGATTTACCACAATGTGAATTCTGGTCTGTATTTTCTTACCAAAATTCCTGTCGTTAAGCTGAAATGAGTTTGGTCCCTATTCTATTTCAGGTAGGACTTGAGTGACTCATAGGCTTTGTAGTGATTCTGTGCATGGGTTAATTTCACCTCCAGCAGAGATCAAGCATAAGTTAGCCAGATGACCTAAAGAGGAGCAGATGGAAACACTGTTCTTTAAGTTTTAAGTTGGGTTCTTACTCTCTGGATTGGCAGAGGTGCAGATTATTTTATGCACCAGACAAGCAGGGAAGAAACTGAGTAGCTCCTGTGAGAAACAGATGGTCTATCATCATGTCAGAATGTATTTCTTTAAGAAAATCAGTTTACTCTCTTCCATTTTCTCTATCATCATTCTGAAATATCTACAGTAGAATCTATGAAGAAGTCAACATCCGTTTGTTGGGTTGTTTGCTTTTGGTTGGTTGGTTTTTGTTTTGTTTTGTTTTTTTCTGGTTTGGTCCCCCCCCCATCTTGTGTTTCTATCTCAGAACTGTGAATCTCAGGAAAACAAAAGCTAGACATTATATGATCCCAGTTTAAGATGAAAATTTCCATTCCATTCTTCTATTTTAAAGTTTATGTTCTTTTCATTTCATGTAACAGTGTTTCTTTCAATTGTTTTAGAATTTGGCATTAAAAACATTTACCTACAGGGAAAGGAAAAAAATGAAACTCATAAGACTTCAGCTTTTTTATGTGGCATAACTCAACAGAAAAGTTCAATTAACCTTCCCTAAGCTCTTCTTCAAAAGGCTGCAGCTGGTCCATCCTATCTAGAAGACATTAGTGCACCCAGTATCTAGAAACACCATCTTCTGCTTTTAGGAGGATTATTGTACCAATTGCTAGGTATTTTCTGTTCAAAGAAAAGTATTATTTTTTAAAATTGTATACTCTAAACAAGCTGCTAGTAGTCATACAAGGGCTTCATCCTTTCTGTAATTAGAATAAAGTTTGAAAACTAAAGGATTGCCTTTGCCATTTATGTCAAATTACAGGAGGAATAAGGTAAAATAATTTTATCCTTCCAAGAAGCATTGTCTCAAAAAGAACAGAGAGCCAAAAAAGTGCAAATGAGGAGTTAGGTGAAATTCTTGAGACACATCAGATCATATTTGGTGATTGCTGAGCTTAATGCTGCTGTAGGAATTATGGAATGAACCTCAGCAAGAAGGCCAGATGTGCATTTCTGTGGCAGACTCTGGGCCAGGAGGTGAAGGGATCTGTAAGAAAAGGATCTGTCTGGAACAAATACAGACTGATAAAGAAAACATAGTTTTATATGTCCAAACAGCTGACAATTATTATAGAAGACACAGCTGGGACAAAGCCTGTACCTTAGTACTGATATTTAATATCCTATAAGAAATTGCTGCTCTCTTAAAAGAGAAGTAGGAGCAAACACTTTAAACTACTGTATTACTCAGAGCTAAAATGAGCTAATGAGATGTCATATATATTATGCAAAGTGTTTAATAAAAATCTCATAACAATATGTGTAAATTGGCAAGCAAATTTTCCCAAATAGATGGAAAAAATATCCTCTAATCATTATTAAAAAATAAAACTGAAATAAAGGCAGGATATGTCCAGGACTATTGCAGTAAAGAGGTTGTATGGTCTATGCTTAGAACAGTTATACCTGTAAACAAAGGCATGCCTTTCTAGCTGACACTCCAGATTTTTTGTCTATTCTGGATAAACTATAACTAGTATCTGTGCATTGTTCTAAGCATGAGAGGAACTAAATGTCATTTCTGGGAATTATTACAATAAGAATGATACGTTAAATAAAGAACAGGCTATGAAGGCGTTTGCAGTAGGAAAATAAGACAGTGAAACTTCTCACCTTATGAAGATAAGAAAGGTGGATTTGACAAATACGGTGAGTTGCTTCTCATTCCCCAAAAGAGTGGTCCTTCTTTTAAGAGATAGTACCCCACTGCATTTGCAGAGTGATTTTATACCAGCAAGGGATTTAAAAAGGGTCAAATCCATAATCCATACAGAGAACACTAAACCAGCAATGTTATTGATTAAGAGTGCATTTCCTTTTCTCTTCACATATTTGAAGTAATTGCTTAGAATAGATTTTTTCAAGGGCTCAGTAAATTAAATATAACCCCCCCTACACTTTAATAACATAAAAGCTATGACACAAACAATAAAATAATAGAAATCTCATCTTCTTAATCTCTCATAATATTCTCTAAACACATCAGTGAAATGAGAGATAAAGTTAAAATGTGTTGAACATGGAATTTTTCAATGGGTATTGCATGCATATGCCAGAGAACAAATATTCTTCGCAATTTGTGATGTACATATTTTAAGACATGCTGTTGAACCAGCTGGTAAAGCTCCAACACACCTTTGCCAGATTACAAACTTTACTATGTATACTTTTCACTGGGAATTTAGTACATTAAAAAAAAAAAAGGGAGGGGGAGGGTTTTCCAGTTGGTATTTCAGTAGAAGCTGACTAAATGGGTATAAAGTATTAAACATACAAACAAACTGTTACAGTGATTCTGTGTAGTCTGCTAACTTCCTGTCAGGAAAAAATGGTGCAGAAATGCTCTTTTTTTTTTTTTTCCAGTTTTGGAGTAAAACTTTTTTTAAAGTATCTTAGATTTTTTGATCAGTTATTCTGTTAATGATATTAGCATGGGGTCTCAATTACGTTTCTCGGTTAATTAGTGCTTCAGAATGGGCCAGTGATGAGCCTAAAACATCTTTGTATTTAAAACCTCTTTGTGATTAATCCATAGAGGTGATTTTGCGATAAATGTAGTTATTCAGTGATAGAACAATAGGCATCTTTAAAAAGCTACTGTGATAAATACTTCTTGTGGCCTTTCTGTAAAGGTTGCTTCTTTTAATTTTTAGCAATCTTTTTCAGCAGTGATTTAAACAGAACTTCAACTACTAAACAGAACTGGTTAAATTGAAACCTCCCAGAGCTGTCTGTGAGTTCATATATTCTCTGCAAAACACTGTGCTTGAATCTTTACAGAATTTTTAGCTTTCATCCTACTGAAATGAAGCAAGCAGGAACCATATATTCTGGCTTTCAAAAAAAAAAATCAGCAGAATGTCTGTGTAGCTCCATGAAGACACTTGAGATCTCACAGTTTTCTAATGCTTACAACTGATTTTTTTGGTTTGCATTACACTGAAAGTGGATAAATACAGATTTAGAAATGGAAGCCACCCCACAGCAGTACACCATTATAAATGTGTAACAAGGCTGCATTTTTGCTGTGCCCTAACGGTTTTCATAGCTGTCAGTATCTCTTCCTTTCCTTCCACATATATAAGTGCAGTAACTTTACTTAGATTCATGCACAGAAATCAATCTCTACTGATAATGTTCTCTACACACCTACTTTCACCTGTTTGTGGATTTGTGAATTTGAGAATTTGACTTCCGTAAAATTTTGCTCGTAATATGCATTAGGAATCCATTAGCCTTAATCATTTGTTTAGCCCAAAATGGGTTTCCATTAGCACCCTTGTGGAAACTAAAATGGAAAAAATGATTTACTCACAAAAAGACAGAAAAGGAGAAATTCAGAGACATGAGTGCTCTCCTGATCTGTGTATCTTTCTGATCAGCCAGTGGAAAATAGGACTAAAATAAGCATGGTCGTTGAAAAAATCATGATCACAGTCTACTCATGCTGTTTTCCCACAGGACTCTTGTAGCGTTTTCATTCTTTTATTCCAAAAATATTTCTAATAGCATCATAGCTAATCATGACATGAAAGGTGGATGTTATTTGGTAACAAGTCAGCCACTCTAGTTTATCTCTCTAGCAACATAGTTATTCTTTCACAGTCAATCACCAATTGAGTTATGAGAGTTGAAGGTGAAACAAGAATTTCCTTAAAAGACAAGGATTTACCAGTCTTTCAAGGGGTTCGGAATTTTTCCCTCTTTCATTCTCAGATATTGTTAGTTTGTGGGTTTTGTGGTGTTTTTTCATTGGTTGTTTGTTTTTTTTTCTTTTTGTTTGCTTGTTTGTTTGTTTTTGTTTGGTTTTGTTGTTTTGTGAGTTGGTGTTTTTTGTCATATTATGTAAAATGCTCCAGTATCAAGAAGTTCTCAGGCAAGGAGTAGAAAGCATCTACCCTCAGGTATACTGTAGCCTAATGATTTTCCCTCATAAGGTCTATTATATCCTGATTTCTTACTTTTTCCTTTGCCTAATTTCATATTTCATTAAGCATCCTTTGTCAGAACTAGTCAGTGTACATAGCCTCTGTACTTGTGTTTCTCTGCAAGGTATATTTGATGCATTTGTGATAGTTTTTAAGTTTGCACCACGAATTTCTCGTTCATTCCCAACCTCAGAGCTACGTTTCAGAATGAAGATTCTGGATCCCACTTGGATCAAACAAAACCAGGACTGCCGGGATCAAACCTCATGTGCTCTTGTTATGAAAGCAAACTATGGCCTTGGGACAGAATTGGGGCTAGTTAAAAGTAAAAACCTCTCAAATATGTGGACATCAGGTCCTCAGCACTGACTCTGTGGCTCAGCAAATCTGTTCCTATTAGTTTTCATTACATGCTAGTGTGGAGGAAGGCATTTTTGGTCCTGATTCCAGTCACACTACATCTAATGATGTCTTATGAAAAAGGATTTGTTTGTAGAGATTACGCCTCTGATTGTTGTGTCTGGATTTCTGAATATCCCAAGTTAACATATATAAAATATCCTTTTAGTTTTCTTGTCAATCTCACAAGTATTTTCACCTTCTTCTTTTCTGTTATGTTTTTCTGTGCATGTTATAATTCTCCATGGTATTATAGTCACATTATTTGTAAGGGGAAATATGTCAGTATTGTGATATTGTCAAGGATCTACAGTCTCTAATGCTTTCCCCTTCTTTAAGTCATTATAAACTGCTTTCTTATTTGTCTTTCATTAATATTCTTAATCTCTCTACTGTAGGCTAGAACTGAGACTCGAGAAAATTGCACTCTAGGACAGCCTGTACCAGGGCCCTCAACCTTGGCTGGTTTTGAATCTCTGAGTGATAAGATGATGTTTTATAGTATCTTGAGCAAATTAAGATCTGTAAATGTAGGAAACTTACTATATTGTTGTATTTATCTCACACCTCTAATTTATCTCTTTTTTTTTTTTTTTTTTTTTTTTTTTTTTTTTTTTTTTTTTTTTTTCTCTTCTGTGAGGATGCATTAGCAATAGTGTGTAGTCAAAAAGCATTTCTGATAAGGCTTCAAAGAATAATACCAGATGTTAGTATCATACAAAAAAATTGATGGGAAGATTACTTCTTTGCTTAAAGTAGAAGTGGATGCTTCCTGGTCAGTAAGATTTCCTTTTTTTTCCTTTAGCTTCAAGGGGGAGAAAGAAGTATTTAGGTGGAAATAATAGAAACATGACAGAAATATTGTCATCTATGCGAGTATTTCCTGTTGGTTGGGTTAATGTTTTTGTTTGTTTGTTTGTTTTTGTTGTTGTTGTTTTGTGTGTGTGGTTTTTTTTTGTGTGGTGTGTGTTTTTGTTTTGTGAAGTTAATGGCATAATTTAACAGAAATACTTGCCTTCACCTCCGGTGAAGGTGGAGCTGACTGAAAATGTTTCATAACTTGGGCAATGCTGAAATAGAGCAGCTGATGCTGGCGGAAACAAAGGCAGTCTTTTTGTCCAGATGAAATTACTGGTACTGAAATAACATTTCAACAATAAAATATGAAAGTGATACACAGTGGGAGATCATTAAAAGGTATCCTGTCACTTGAATCAGACCATGTATTGTAATGCAGATTTTATTGATTTGCTGCAAGTTTCAGATTGAAACTAGAGTTTCGACCAAGCGAGCACAGGTACTAAAAGTCTTTGAATTATGGTGGCAAAGCAGCAGGGTAGTTGATACAATGTCTTTCTTACCAAACTTGAGATCAGAAGGTTATTAGCAGGAGGTTTTCAGACTTCTTTCTGAAAGCTCAATAAATTATTAACCAACTGCTTTCATACTGTTTGCAGTACTGCCGATGGATAGGTTTTTAAAAAAGAGTAGTGCTGGGCTGTGCCTTTATTTTCGTTCCAAAGCAGAATATTATTTGTGTATTCTTTTCAAAGATTAAGAGACATTATCTCAGGTAGAAGCAAGATACCCTTTCCCAAGATCTAAATTCAAATCTTCAACATTATGGTTCCCTGCATTTGCCAGGGATGTAAGAACATTCCTTGTTGTTGCTTTTTGAAAATATCCTCACTTTATCAGTTTTACCTTTGGTAGATACTGTATCCCACATCCTCAAAGGATGTGAGCAGGAATAGGAAAAGCCATAACAGAAAGGCATGTCAAGAATACAGAGGAGGCTGCTAGAGTTATCCTCTCAAATGATCTGCTGTGACATTTGAAAGCATCAAATGGGAGAGCAAAGTTCTCAGAGTTAATCTAATCAGTCTGTGTTATGCAAAATGGAGGTTTCCTCCTATTTAGATGCTGTGATCTTTCACTCATGTCCTGCCATCTGAAGCCCATGGCAGTACAGTCTGTCCAAGTTTCCATGGCGAGTCACAAAAAGTTTTGTGGCAACATGTACAGTGGCTAATGTGCTACTTTGAAGAGCTGAGGGACAAAAGTCTGAGTAAATCTACTGCTGAAGGACAGTAGCAAGAAGCCTGATTCAGTTACCTTAAGGTCTCCTTAGGTTGCTCTATTAGTATGAAGAAATCTAATGTTCACAGAAGCAACCCCTGTGTGCAGGGCGTAGCCTACAGCCAGAGCAGAGAACATAGTACTGTATGAGTCTGCTTACAGCCACTAAAAAGTGAGATCCATCAAAGATGGAATTTAGGGAAGGGGAGGCAATTAGAGAAATGATTAATCTAGGGCTGTACTTTTGCAGCCTCTGCCAAGGAGAAGTTGGTTGTTGAGGAGGACCACAGGAAGTGCAGCTGCTGAGGACACAGTCTCAGCCTGTGTCAGCGTGCTGGTGTACAAATTTTTGGTGATTTAACACTCATCTCCTCAGCTCTTTCCTCTATTGCAAAAATCACATACCTGGGAGCTGGAACTAAGGAGTGGAAGAAGATCAGAATTTCTCAGTAGCCGGTGGTGATACCTTTGAGGATCACACCGCCAGTACTAAAAACTACGGCAGATTTTCATCACTTTTCAAAGAAACTGCATTCAATTTCTTCTTTGCCTTGATGTATCATATCAGATCTGTCAAATCCCATTTCACATTTGATCTGGCTTTGAAAATATTATTACGCCATTTCTTTCCCTGAAAGACTTTCCAACTAAAGTGAAGGAGTGTGTTGTGATTTTATTTTTCAGCTGGATTTAGTACTCTGGACCAGACTCTTTCTGTATTTGGATGTTCTTGTTGTTATTGAATTTAGCCCTTGTAGAAGAATAGCTTTGCAGGCTGTGTGTCCCTATTGCAGAAGTGCTATGACATGAGCATCTGCTTTCTTCCTTAGCATTACTCTGTCAGCATGTTCACCTTAAGTCTCAGGGAGCCCTTCTTAATCATGAAGAACAGTTCTTTCTCAGAGATCTGTTTCATCTTGGGCATTTTTGCTGTGCTTCTTGTGATGGTACAAAGCTGTACAGGTGGGATTTTTCTTGTGGCATTTTCTTAATTGGGTTTTGGAATGAGTCTGCTATCTTGTGTCAAATAAACTAATGAATATGGAACATTGTGCAGGCAGTTCAAATCATCCTACAACCTTAAGTAGCCAATTTGTCTCAGTTCCTGTCAAAATTATACCTTTTATAATTTTGGAAGGGTTTGTTATACTAAAAATGTTGCTGAGCTGTACCCCCATATTTTGCCAGAACTTCAGACAAAAGTGTGTTGCTTTGTACTAATATGGTGATTTTGCATAATTTGTGGATTTCTAAAGGGAAGGAGGGGAGATGTCTGACCAGGTGAAAGTCTGAAAGCCTTTCAACACTGTTTTCAACACTAGTATTTCAGTACAGGTTACTGAACATTGATTGAAAGGAAGTTCTAAAGGATTACAGGAAGAACAAAATCTAAATTGCAGACCTTAAGGTAATAGGTTTGTTCTCAAGAGGTGTAGCTATAATGACATCCATGAGGTTACACTTTTATAAAGCTTTTCGTCTGAAAAGCTTTTCCTCTTAGATTATGCAGTTTTCTGCAAACAGAGAGAGAATGAATACTATTTGAAAATGAACACTTTGATTTTGACTTGTCTTCTCATATGTGATATACTGTGTCCCTGTTTGTTTCACATTGTTTTTATTTTCTCTGATGTTCAAAATCTGCTAGAGAAATATTCTAGGTCTCGCCTGTTTTTCAGTAGATTGGTGTCTTTACCAAATGTTAGATTTTCAGCATGCTATGGGATCATGCCAAAAGTAATCATTGCCTTTTTCAGTGTTTGGATCTCCTATTTCCATTAATTGCTGTTATGTTATTTATTACTGTCTTTTAGAAGACTTAGTAATACATTTGTACCATGCTGTAGCATTTCTGAAGTAGAGCTAAATTAATGGCAAATTCATGGAAGAGAGCTAACTGGCAAGAGAGCTAACTGGCAAGGGAAACCACTGAATTTATCAGTCTGAATTATGTCTCAGGAAGGATTGTTCAATGTGGAGTTCATACAGAGCAGATTTAGATGTGCCAGTAGAACAAATGGCATGAGGGACTTTTGTTCAGTAATTCTTTGATGTTTAAAAAGGTCAACTTGATATGCACAGTTACGAGATATAAATTAATTTCCATAATCAATGTATTTTTTTGTTTCAAGCTTTCATCCGTGGTAGCTCAGAGAAAGCATTGAGAAAGAAGCTCATATTTTAGACTTGGGTTTTCCTGGAATACATTCCTATCAGCTGGGGTCACATTTGACATCTAAACCGAGATTCTTTTCACCCAGTAAATGCTAAAAGCTAATCATCTTACCCCAAGTGACTAACTCACTCCTTTTACCCAATGAAGAAAAACATCTACAGTAAGTGAGGGCAAGTATCTCACATCCTTAAAATGAAATGAAGCACACTTCAGAGATGCCTATTTCTCCCCATTAATTATAGAAGATCCCAGACTAGAGCACAGATAGTCTTAATTAAGCTGTCAATGCCTAACTTAGGCAGCATGATTGTACTCTTGATCCTTACTTCCAAGTTCATAATTTGTCACTGAAGCTTCTTGAAAGAGCTGAACCATACAACCACATTGGAGGAATGTTTGTTAAAATATACTAAAAACCATTCAAATGGGAATTGAAAAGGACTTCCTTAGCTGGGGGTTAGGCATGTCCCCCATTTGAACTCTTCCTTAAAAATATATGATTATGTTCTTGAAATATTCGTTGATATTCTTGAATTGCAAGAGCTGCACCATATTACTGTAAGAATATGATACTAAAGTAAGATAAATGAAAGGAAGGAGTAAAGAAAGACTTTAAAACTTAATGTGAGTTATCTGCCGCGTCAGTTGCTTAGATTCAAGAGATGTAGGGAGCCTTTGTAGACTGAAAACACACTAAGTACAACAAAAACACAAAAAAAATCAGCACAGTCACAATGGCATATTTTGCTTATTAGTGACCCTTTAATAAAAGATTCTAGAAGAGACTTTGTCTGTAGTTCTTTTATTCTTTCAGTTTAGAGTGTTACCTGTCAAAGCATGAGAAGATAGGGAGCTTAATGAAGTTATTCTGCACTCAACAGAAGTTTTTTTCATATGACGGCCTCCAGAATATTTTGAATTAATAAAGTGAAGAGTACAATTTATCAGATAAGGGTAGAGGTACTAAAACTGTTTTCTGAAGATGAAGTCTATATTGAGGAAGAAATTATGCAGCTTGATGTAGCCTTGTATGTATTTTTTAAAAGGTAGAGATATGAGAAGTATGAAAGCCACAATATCTTTTCTAATGTATTCTGACAGTAAAATTTGCTAGACCCTAAGAAATCCAGGCTTGCTTATTTGTTCACTGACTAAGCTTAAGATGTCCTTTTACTCAGCAGTCATAAAACTATCTGCATGTTGATAAATGTGTAGTGCATTTTCACAGTTGCTTTCTATAAATAAACAAGCAAAGTAGCATTAAAATATGGTAATAACAGCACCAAAGTTTTACAGTTACTTATTTTCCCACATTCCATACCTCTTTTCTTGCGGTAATTGTATACCACGTTGCTTAGTTATATAGAGAGTGAATCTTTGTTTCTTATATGTTTTGAGAAGTCAGTATTTTGTTTGGTATTCCACCTGTACTGGAAGTCTGCACTTCTAGCATTAACAAAGGGAAGTTTTCACACATCTTTCACGCTGGAGTTAGTTCTTTTCCATGCAGAACATAAATTTAGTACTGCCAGAAACCAACTGGAAGAATGCCCTCACCTTCAATCCCAATCCAATAAGAACCTCACTATCATCTCCCGCAAAAAACAAACAAAAAAACAAACATACAAACAAAAGCCCCCAAAATAATAAGTGAACAAAAACATAGAAAGCCATAAGTGTTTTACAAGTTTTTCATTTTTAAATTCTGGATTTCTTGTGAAGAAACTGTCACATTCTACGGAGGATTTCAGTAGGCAGCCAGCACAACCAAAAATTTAATTGACAACCAAATAATCAGTCTTGTCAAATTAATTTGTATTTGAAAGGAGTTTATATAGAAGATCTCTGCAAGGTTAGGGAATTCCACAACTTCCCTGTTATTTGCTATCTACTATACAGATACTTAGCAGTTCATCTTCCCTGTCTTGCCAATGTTGTAATGTTGATGTAGATAGCAAGGTCAAACAGCATTGAGAGTTCAACAGAAAAATCTGGAAACAAAACCCTAAGAATTCTGCAAAGCAAAGCAGTCCAGCATAAACGTATTGGCAAGGTCTGCATGTCATGGGTTGGGATGAAGCTTCATGCAATGCTGAAGTTTTTTTTTCTTTGGGGAATAGAAGCAGGGTCAGTGCTGCTCTGCTTCATTGTCTCAAATACTAAAAGAGTTTTGAAGAGCAACTCTAATCATGAAAGCATTGTTAACGCTTTGTGACAAATTTGATGTTGATTAAATGTTTATTTACTTTACAGGACACACAAGCTGTGTAAATGGCTATCAATTATCCCAAAGGGTTCAAAAGGTACAGCAATCACAGGAAAGCAAGAAAAAGGGGAATTTTAGATTAAAAAGGCGGAAAGCAGTGTCAGTCGTTATTTCCTACTCTTCCTTACAGTTGTCTATTACTTTCCTTTTTTTTACCTCTTTTCCACTTTCCAGCGATATCTTCATACTCATACCCATCTAATCTCTACAAGTATTTCCTTTTTCTTTTGGTTCGAATGTGTACAAACAGTACAGATTGCTCAGTTTCAGGAGAGGACTTCAGGCATGACGACAGGCAGAATTTGAACTCTGTCTTTGAACTACCTCTTTTATGAAATGCATCACCTATAAAAGAGCTAAAGAAGAGAACAATAGGCTTACTCAGACGGGATATAACTGATTCATAGGAACTCTTCTGTGCCATTCTAAAAGCAGCTGTCAGACTAAATAAAAATACATGATAAAACAAACTAATCTTTTTAATTGATTTTAATCTATCTGCATCCAGCCATAAAATGCTCCTCGTTGATGATATGGCAAATAGTGTGACTGCAATTAGTTAGCAATTTGATGTGCCTTCCAGAAAACAGTCTCCAAACCTTCCTGGAAATAACGTTCTTCTGTCATAATGAACAAAAGGTTTTTTTGAGATGAAACCATCAGGTTTTAGAATCTCTTTAGTTCTGTATTCCAACAATTTGAATGCTCTTTCTGAAATTAATCCAAAAACTGGTGGGTAAGGCAGTGGATGCTGGTTTTAATGGGAAATAAATACCCATGGCATATCCTAGCATATAGAAACTCTTCTGGAAACATTACTGAAGGGAATATTTATACACTATGTTTATATGTTTTGCCAGTCCTGGCAAATTGAGAGTGCTCTGCAGAACTGTAATAACACATTTCACATTGTCTTTAAGGTAGTGTTACCATGATTTAGAGATAGCCTTCTGTTTGTATTTCTAATTTTGTACTATTTTGTGATCAAAAGGAACAGTATAGTAGAATTATTCACTAAAAAAGATCAAACCACAAGTCATAATCAGTCCATTAGTGTACCGCATGCCATACCTAAGTGATTGTGTATCATCCTCTGGTAAAAGGGAAAGACTTCACTGAATTTCTCTGCTTCTGATACTGCTACTGCTAATTATCTTAAATTGATGACACAAGTTATGTTTTCAGCACTGAATCCATTACAGACTGGTTTTAAGCATCCTCAGCCATATGAAGTCCCCGCCCTCAGCTAACTGCAACACGACAGTAGTTGTTTGCTCTAGATGATCCACAGATTAATTGCAGTGTGCATTGCTACATTCAGGAGGGCAAACAAGCACTTTCTAACACATAGTAACAAAAATAAGATCAAAAGACCAAAAGCTACAACTGAGAAGTGTACTGAGGTAAATTATGATTGACTGCCTGTGAATAACTTTCTTCTGTTTACTCACCAACCCACTGCCTTCCTTTTTGTGGTGCAAATAGCTTTGTCATTGCTGGTAATATGGTAAGCAACAGCTTTTAATTTCCAAGCTGGTACATCTGGATTTAGGTTGTTAAATGACTATTATTACCTTTGTTCCCTTTTTTTCAACCGTGTCACTTCAGCTAATGGGAGTTATATCAAAGTATGAAGGCAAAACTGTCATTCATCTGTTCTTGGTAGAAGATAGGCACCTCCCAACCTCTTACTGAAAGGTCAAAGGAAATTTTTTTCCTTTGGAGTTTTTCTTTTAGTGTGATTGAGGTACTAGTGGCTAATGAGATGGCTCCACAAAATGACTAGAAAAGACTAAAAATCAGACACCCAGTTTTTCTCAGTGTGTGTAAAGGTTGTGCCCAGTTTTACATCTGGTTCTCCAGTTTCCAGCAGTTTCTAATGGACCATCACAGACTGCAGCTGATTCCTCTGGTAGGTCAGACCCTGATATATTTTAGGCTGGCATAGGAGCTTGACTTATGGTTACCTCATTGCTTTTGTGCTGTTTTGAGGTACCTGGCTCATTGTTCAGTGTGCTTCAGTGACAGCCTGGCGTTTGAAGTAATCCAGCTGGTGATGTTTTCTTGCCTCTCTCTTTCATGTACTTCGAAGTTTGCTCAGTTGCTGAGCCTCCCTTGGCTGCAGACCATTTCTTCCATGCTCTTGTCAGGGGGAAATACCTTTGCTTGATGATTGATCTCAGTTGGTTTGAATAGTGACGTTTGACTATTTATTGCAAAAAGATTTGAAATATTTACTGGGAAACTCTTAAGACATTTTTAATTGATGAGCTTTCATAGCAGAGTGAATCTATTTCACTTGCTCAGCACTTGCTAAAATTTCTTGAACTCCTGATTTCTGTTTTTTTTAAAATCATGTCATGTTGCTCTGTTGAATACACTAAAGACAGTTTAGTCTATACATTTCCCCATAGTTGTCATTAATTCCAGCTCTGATTGTACATTTAAGGGAAGATAAGACTTTCTTTGGTTTCCTAAGTTTATCTTTATGAAGAAGAAGTGAATGACCTTTATTAATTGCACATTTTTCCTTTTGAGTAAGTTCATTTGAAAGTAGAGTTACAGGCATAATATATTATTATGACTAGGCAGAATGAAATATCATTTTAAGAAAAAAATTATTTTTAGTTGTCACCTAATGATCCCTACCTTTAGTTTAAATATTCTCTAAGGAATAACGTGAGATTATTTTTGCCTAAAGGCTATTTCTATTAGATATATGAAAAATACCTGTAATTTATGTAAGCCAGATTACATCTTTATTGATGATCTTTGACTATAGGACTTTCAGCACTTTTACATACTTCTTGAATGTATTGATTCTTTTGACATCCTCTGGAAGTCATATATAATTTTTAAAAAATGAAAGTATGTGTTTACTGAAATAACTTCTTGAACTGTAGAAAGAATACAGTGTTCATGCTCGAAAAAAATCAGTTTATGAATCTCATGAGAATTATTGTTGCTGAGTGCCTTTATCTCCTATAAGGTAAGAAATGGATAGCCACAATATGGCATCTTAACACCAGTGGATGAGTGTAACCAACAGCTTTGGCTTTCTGAATTTTCAACTACTGTTGAAAGTAGTAAGACTTTGCATGTTCTGTGTAATGCAGCCTCTTTGGATATAAAAAGGAAAATATGGAAATGGAAGATATTTTGTCTCTAAAAACATAAATTTCCACTATATCAGCAAAACTGCAGTGCAAAATTCACTGTAGTGGCTACATACAGAGTGCATTTAAGGGCTGAAAAGAGCCAAATCTTACTGTCTGTTTTTGTTTTTTTGGTTTTTTTTTTTTTATGGAAATAAAATCTCTTCACTAATTTGAGTGTTTAATGTTTTGTTGTGTTTTGCTTTCTTTGGGTTTTTTAGCTTTGTTTTTGGAGGGGGTGAGTTGAGGGTTGTTTTTATTCCCTGTAGCAATAGGTAATAGATGAAAAAGGATATTAATTATTGTGTGAAGCACAGCTTCTCCCTTGTCTTGCATGGCACTTGGTGCCCATCTAATGATGTATTTTGTGTTACCTGCAGGGACTAAGAATGTGGGGAAAGAAGATACAATATAAGATATGATTTACATAAGAACTGTTTCTATTCTGCTAATTTTTTAAGTTTACACAGATGAAAATCTTCACTTTCTTAAGACAAGTGAAAGGACTGGAATGTTGATTTTATGGGAGTAACTGCTCTAGTTGAAGACAAATGTATTTGATTTTTAGTAGATTCTAGCAGTGTGTATTTATTTTAGATTCATTTGACACATTAAAAAGCACCCATCCAGGGTTGTAAATGCCTTTGACATTTATTGAAAATACAGACATACTTTAAGCAATTGTTGATTATTTCCATAATTATACATCCTAGGACTCAGCAAAACATGTATGTAACTTTAAGTACACACTTAAATGCTCTGATGGATGGGACAGCTCAGCTACTGCACGGCAGTGAGGAAGAATGAAATGGGAAGGCCATGTTCTCCTCTCTGTTTGAGTCAATCTTCCAGGGCAAAGAAAAAAAAAAATTGGACACATTTTGCTACATGGATGTGGAACCAGCAGAGCCAGATGTTATTTCTCTCTTTCTCAGAACAGAGACAGAGAAATGTGAAGAGACAGGAACTCATCAGCCTGCAACACATCCTGTGCCTGTTGTAGTGTCTGGTGAAAATGAGATCAGAGAAAGAAGTAAAGACCTAGCGTGATCTATGAGAGTTTAGGAGCTGATCCCAATCAGGGAGTTGCAAACAGTATCCTTACCCTTGCCTCAAACATAGCTCAAACAAACGCAGTGTTACAATATTCAAAGTTAAGAAAATGTAGCTCACTGAAAGATTTTTTTTTCTGTTTGATTCATTAGGAAGAGATTGTGGACTCCAATTAAATTGATGGATTCTTGAAACCAGTTTTCCTGCTTCCACGGCCTCTGTTCAAGTAGTCTTACCTAGATGAATGTCCCTTTAAAAAAAAAAAAAAATAGGGAGGGGGAAAAAATCCTGATATGATTCTCTGTAGATCTTTCTTATTCTCAGTGACCTACATAATTTTTTTCCACCCCTTTATGCCTTTATTATGTATATAAACATTGGGAATTAGGCCTCTTTCTGAAAACAGGTGTCTTGCTGCAGCCATCTGAGGGGTTCAAGTGAACTATAGGATCTCCTTAATTATAATTTTTAAGAAGAAAAACATAGGTAGCACTGTTTTAAGTCACAGATAAAAACAGTGACTCAAGTGCAGAAAACTAGCAGCCCCATTTTCACTTCATTCTTTAGATCATGAAAATCACATGCCTTCTCAGTAGTTTCCTAAGTGATCACTAAATAAGAAATCTTATTTAGAGGGGAGAGAAAGTGAGTAAGTTTTATTAATAGCTCTTTGGTTGGGAACTGTTGTTCTGCCGTGCATTGAAGAGAAAAAAATTGGTGTCACCAGGACTACATACAGGGACTTGTCATCTTCACTCCAGTGGTGAATCTCACTCCTAAGGTAATGGACCCTCCATCATGTGCTGTCCATGTGGCTGTTAGATCCAGGCTCTTCCCGCTTTTAGTCTAGAAAAAGGTCAAGGCTGAAGCAGATGTGTTCTGCTGAATAACTGAGCTAAGCACATGATGTGCAGTGACCCCAACAGTACAGGTAAATATACATCCATGTGCAAGGTTAACATCTGGTTTTGTGGCTCTGACCTGTCTGTATAGAAAAATAAATAGCCTTACATTTAAAGAAGGAAAAAGAAAAACAGACTGTAGAATTATTCCTTCATTTTACTGAGAAAAGTTTAGGTCACAGGATCCTACAGCAGAGCCATAGTCCTCCTTCACAGAAAGAAACCACTTCCATTTAGGTAGCTTTTTTTTTAAGTGTGTTTTTAATAGAAAATTGTGAAGGCTTTCAAGAATATATTCAGCTTTAACCCTTTTTCAAAGAGGAGGGAATAGTGCAGGCTATCCTCAGTTCATAACCTCTTAGAAGGAAGTTGTGACCAAAAGAAAGACATGTCTGTCAGAGATCCTTAGATTTCATTTCTGTGGTGACTTCTTACTACAAGCTGCATTAATGCTGATCAGTTCCTGTTGTAGAATTCTACCTACCCTACACATGTGCACAAACACAAAAGGACATTGAAATTCTAGCATGAGACCTGAAGTTCATTGAGATGGAAGTAAGTGATACCTCTAAAATGATAATGCTAGTAGCTCATGTTGGACTGTCACATTGCCAGAAATGTTTTCTTAGGAATGGAAACAGAGATGAGAACTCAAACAGTACATAACTTGTCCAGTATTGCTTTATCATATTCATGCTTCTTTAAAGCCTTTTCTGACATATCTACATACTGCTCTGCTCTCTAACCACATTCCAGCATTGTATATAAAATCACTTTTTTTCTAGGGTTATTTTGAGAACTTTCTGTAAATCTCTTTGAGCTTGATGCTGCTATTCTTTTGCTTTTGTGTGATTGGGGTTTTTTGGTCGGTTGGTTGGTTTGTTTTGTTTTTTTTTTCTCTCAGCAAGTGTATGCCACTATGGGCTGCAGTAGACACCAAGGATGTGCAGTCATTATGGGTAAGAGAGATATATTACTAAGTATTGGAAGCAATAAAACATGAAACTATAGGAGAGTATCTTGCCTCTACTGTCCTCTCAGAACAGAGGAGTTTAATAAAAGACAGCCATGTGTAATTCTGAGGGTTGGTCATTATCTACTCATCCAAAACCATAATATGCAAAAGGATTCAGGAAACAGGGTCGGGAGCCCCTCAAGCATTCAGTAGTTACAGAAAGATTGAAGTGAGGAACAATTATTTGTCTTTCTATAAAACAAAAGTACATTAAAATAATACTGGTCCAAATTGGGATAAAAAGTTTAAATTTTTACTCTTTTTCAAAAAAATAAACTTTTCTTGTTTTGAAATAAAATGAAATAATTCTATAATGTCATTTCAGTTTTGTGAATTTTTGCATTGCTGTAGAAAGATTAATTCCCCTACCCCACAAATGTTATTCTAAATAAAAAGAATGAATTTTTCAGTCTAAGAAATCAGAAGTAAAATTCTAGCTTGCTTTGCATGTCACAAGCTGTCTTTAAAAAATGTCCCTTAAAAAAAAAAAAATAGTGTTTTATAAAGGTACTGTGTAACACCCTGGCTAGATTTGCAAACATTGGTGTTCTGGAATGACACATTAGACTGACTATCAGAAAACTCTGCCTCAGGTATTGGTACAAGACTTTAATTTGTTAGAAAGATTAAGGGAACCAGTAAGAACTCCAGCAGAGAATCTGAGATGCAGAGAAATAAATACTAGATACCTAGAAACAAATCTATAAAATGAATTAGAGAGATGAGAATTCTTGTACTGGAAATTTTATATCTCTGGGCTTTCTTAGTTTAATAAATATAGACAGGCATAGTTTCAATAATATTGATATTAATAAATGGAGACAATCATATTCCAGTACATCAAAAACATGAAAGTCATTCCCCTCCCCAAATAAGATATTAATAAGAAAGGAAAAAAAAAATTTTTTTTGAATACCTTGAAATGTGGAGGAGACTCCAGGCGCTGGACTTCCATTATTCATTTAATGAAATAAGATATAGTCTATGCATCCATTAAAACACAAAATAGAAAGAACAGCTTAATTGTTTTTCAGGATAAGGACTAAATAGGTCAGTGGAATCTGAAACAAAATGAGAGGTTGAGTTAAAAAGCTAATGTCAATGCTTATTTCCACATGGGGTAGATTGACACAAAACTTTTTCTTATCAGTGTTTCTGCTCACGTTATTTTACCTTTTTCCTTCATTAGTTTGTTTTTTAGTTCCAGGGGTGTGAAGTACTCTTGTAAAGCTCTATCACTTTCCTCTTGACATTATCTGCTCTCACTGGAAGTTCTTATGAGTGGGAAGTATACAAGTTTTCATGGAGTCTTATTGTGTAGTGTTTACATGTAGAAGATGTATGCTAATCCCTCTCCTGCAAACTTAGCTCTTGTGATCCTTAAAATAGTCTGTATAAAATAGGCAGATGCAAATACTCCAGAGAGGTGCCTTTGTGGAAAGAGCAGAGTAGAATTATGCCACCCCATTACGTAGATTTGGCAGTGGTAATACAGCTGCTACCAAATTTTCCATAAGTACATTCGTGAAAGTTGCAAAATGAGAAAACATCTGAGATCAAGCAGGGGAATAATTTTATAATGAATGATATGAAATTGTTACAGACAATACCTATATTGTCTGACAACTTAGTCTCAGTTGATTCTGATATACATACTGTGGGAATGCAGAGATGGGCAGAGCTTTCATGGAGATCTGGAAACATCTATTCCTTCAAATGAGCAACTCAAAACCACTGAAGGTGACTAGCAGTTGAAACAGAGAAAACTCAAGTTTTATTGGTCAAGATGGCTTTAAATAAAATGTTTGACAGCAGATGTCTCTTACCCTTCCCAGTCCACTGTGGTTTTTTGAGTGAATCCAGTCCTTCTGTCATTCCAGCAACTTTGGTCAGCTTTTTGAGCTGTAACAAATTCTGCATTGCCTCTTCTGAACCTCTGTGAAAGTATCTTTTTTTATCATCGGCTCTGAGGTTTGGTTTTGAGCCTGTTACCTGCTTGTCTTAGGAGTCTCTTAATGTCTGCTTTTGCTAGAGGCTCCTAGCTTGCAGTGTTTCTCAATCATTCTGTCTGCTCCATCCTGTAATCAAACTCATCCAGTCCAAGACAAGCATCCACTCCCATCCAGGAGGCTCCACACCTGTTCTCGGCAGAGCATGTGCGGTATATGTGCTGCAACTGGCAAATGCATAAACCAGAATGGATCAGCTTCCTGTTGGACGCTTGAGTGATGGGTTAACATGGCAACACTGTAGGAGAGGTAGCCGGGCTGTGAATTTGAGGAGCCTGGTGGTACCAGGAGTTAGGATGGTTATGAGGAGAACTGTAAGTGGAGCTACAGACTGCTGTTGTGCCCAACATATAGGAAGAAGTGAAGAGACAGAGATAATAACAAGAAATTAAGGAGAGAGATCTGAGTTTGTTTCCCTTCATAATATATAAATATAGCATCAAATGTTTGTGTTAAAGGGTTTTGGCTGTCATTCCTTGCAGATTTATTGAGCATGGGAGGTCAAGCCTTCTATTCCAAGTAATAGTAAATGATGAATGACTGCTTCCAGGAAAATTCTTCCTCCATCAGATGACAACAGAATGGACCAGAATGATGTGCAGAGTCTGTCACCTGATGATATGATTTTATTAAACAGACAGAATAGTTCACCTGTCTTTTAAAATGTAGCATATAATAAAATCACAGAAAAGAATAAAAATAAAATGTTTCTCAGCCTGATTGCTAATTATCTAGCTCATTTGCATTGATAAAAGCTTGTGAGGAAAAAAAAAAAAAAAAAACTGAAAAAGAGTAGAGCCAACCATCATAGAATAAAATGTAGCATGATGAAAAAGAAATTTTGAGAGAACAAATTTACAATTGACCAAAGCATAGCTGCCATCTGTCCTTCAAATAAATGAGAATGCAGCTGCTCAATGATGTTACATTAGACTAATGTACCAAGGACTACAAGACTAAATGATGACATCTGAGTCATTTGGCATATATGAAATAGACATTGAAATAAATCACTGTCCTGGAGCAAATATCTCTTTGAAAACAAATGATCCTGGCTCAGCATTTATTCTTGATCAGTTCCTTGTCCCCATCTCCATTCTGTAGTTACAGTACTAATTGTGTAGCAACACACTGTAAAAAAGCATGAGTGTATGTGCCCCACGCAGGCTGTGTAGATTAAGCAGAGGCACATGATTCACTAAATGGCAAAGGGACTTAGTGATTTAGTCAAAACCAATATGAAAGTGATTGGGTCACTTTTAGCCATTTGACAGTTCTGGCTTTGTAAGTAGGTCATAGCCCTGGAATATTAACGTATTACAGTGAACTTAATTACATGCAACAGCAAGGTTGTAAGGAAGTGATTTTAACTGTAACTTCTGGATCTGCATTGAGTTCTATAAGCAGAAAAAAAAGCGGGTGATTGATTTCCTTTCTTGAGTTCTTTTGTAAAGGAGACAAAATCGTTTTATCCAAAGCCCTTTTTATTTGGATGTATAGACTGCAGATATCATTTTATAATGCTTAGTCTTAATGGTTAAGTAGAGGGTGTCTTGTTAAGTATATGCCTGTATAGTTGGTGTTGCTGCTACATTGCTTTCTGAAAAGCAAAGGGAAGCAATATGAAAAAAGATGTCACAGAGAGAACCTGACCTGGACTTAACTCAAAAAAACAAGCCTTGTGGAGAAGATAAAATCTGTGCTTTGAAAGACCTTGCTTTAAAAATGCAAAGCTTTCTCCCACAATGATGTCACCAGTGAAGAGCTTATTTCACAGAGGGTTCTGATTTTAATTGTAGGGCACTACATCAAATTCCAGAAGATAAATGAACATGGAACAGATTTGTACTGGCTCTGTCAATAACTAATCTGACATCAGCATTTTAGCTCTTGGACAAAGGGAGCTTTAAGATCCAGAGATGATGACAGAAGGACCTTTTCTTTGCATTGAATTCAAATGTTAAATTTCTATCAGCTCGAGGTGTATGTTATTAATTACAAAAAAAAAAAAAAAAAAAAGCAAGATGATGTTTGCTTCTTTTCCAGAATGTACACACATGCTATTTTACTGAGACCTTTACAAGCTGCTGTTGGCTAGCCATACACTCCTGAGGCTGTTTTATTATTGTTCACCCTTTCTGCAGAACACAAAATACAGCAACTTATGCCATGACATTTTGTGACATTTCCAGATATGAACATCTGGGAAGTTTAGTGTGACAGTGACAGCAAAGCTGACAATGATTTTCCAGTGCCATGTACAGCCTGGGCATCTGCAGTCATTGCGTTTTCATTTTATTTTCCTCTTCCTCCCTCCCTCCCTCCCTCCCTCTCTCTCTCTCCTACCCAAATGCTTAATACATCCTTTCTCTATTTTGGCCTTGAAGATAGAATAATATCCCACATTTATTTCAAAGCTGTGCAAGGGGCATTGTACATCAAGTGCATCACAAAGTGGTTCAGAGCAAAAGAGAACTGCATTCCAGCTAGCAAGAGGAAGCGCAGCTGCACAAGTTGGTCTAATTGCAGACATTGGGTGGATTTGATCATCAGATGTCTACTCTGCATAAAATGGAAGTTAAACAGCTAAACATTAATTACTTCTATTATTGCATTTATATATTGAGATGAAAGGGGGAAAAAAAAAAAAAAAAGACTCCAACAACCCACACATCTTGAGTAGTAAGCCAAAGGGAGAGAAGGGAAAAAAGCAACAAAAAAAATAGAAGCCAAACAGTTGCTGCATTGAAAACGTAGAATGTCTTTTTTTTTTTTTTTCTGTGATGAAAGGTGTGCACTGGAAAAAGGTATCAATTTTCTACAGGACTCAAACTGCAACCCTAATATCGTTAATTAACCAAATAATGTAAACCAAATTGAAGTATGCTGAAACTTTTGAGAAATGCTATCAGGATTTTGAATTAAATGTTAGAATTGTGAATTAAAATTATATGGATAAACATTGGTATGGGTGACTGTAGGGAGTTATAGAAAGCAAAAGACAGAGCTGTGTGCCGGCTATGTTTGTGTTGTATTTAAATGTTTCATCTAAGAACCTGTCTAAAGGAGGAATTTTTGATGTAAAATTATGATTTATTATGATCTAATGGTGTGAGGCAGAAACAATTAGTCAGCATGTTATTATGTCAACTTCATTTTCGACTTAAACTATTTATTTTTGTTTCCTGGTCTCTTAGATGTCTACCAAAATGGTGTTTTGTAAGGAATAATCTCTCTGAGCCAATTCTGAGTGGCGTTAATGAAAAGAAAAATTCTATGACCTGTGTAGTGTGTTGTAGCATCTGCAGCCACAAGACTGTGTGAAAGCCCCAAAAAAGTTGTAGCAAGAAGGTCTTAAAATTACATAGTGTCTTCCCTATCTTAAAAAAGTATTCAGATGAAAGATTCAGTATCCATCTTAAGTTTTATGCTCTGAGAACCTCTACTTCAGCACAGGGTGACAGCTACATAGTTTTTATGTAATTATTTTTGTTTGGATTTACTGCAGTCAAGCACTGAAAGAATTCATAGTGTTGCTTTAAAAAAATAAAAAAGTGCTAAGATGAAGAAAAAGGTAAGGTACAAGAGGAAATAAGTAATACCTGTCAGGTAAGCATTTTGTTCATATCCCTTAGGAAAAAATATGTGGTTTTTTTCACCAATTGCTTTATTGGGACAATAGAAACATCTCTATTGAGTCCAATCCAGTTTTCTGTCCCAGAATGGACAGTATTACTAGAAACATTGTCAGCTTTCATGGATGGAAAATTGTCTTCATAGTCTTTATTGTCAGAGATTCCCCCAAAACACAAGGTTTTATCTTCCTTGAAAAATACTGCATTTCACCTGCTCTTCTTATGAAAATCACACTGATTAATTTATTAGAATATTCCCTGAAGGAAAATGCTATGGGCGTGTGATAGCCAATTGCAAAGGCTATAACTCATCAATTGAAAGCAGAGAATTGGCAGATTGGGCCCACAGAGCAATCCCTTGCTCAGACCAGAGAAGCTGGTGCTCCAGGAGGACAAGCAGAGCTGGAAGATGTTTTCTTGTTGCTTTCTGGTGAGTGTCTGCCTGGCCAAGAAGCAGCAATGACTTCTGGTAGCCGGATGGTTTTCTACCTTTTCCTAGAAAAATATATAATGAGACAGAGACTGAGTTTTTAAAACTGCCGTTAGCCAGTGATTGTTTCAGCCTGAGACAATTCTGATAGAAATAAACTAATTTCCTTACCCAGCTGAATATATTAAAACAAAGGAGATTATTATAATCTTAACTGGAAAGTGGCCTGATGAATCAGATTTCACTTAAGGTTTCTCTTCTGCCTCTTCACCCTTTCCATCCTCCTCCAGCTTTCTCTTCATTTGAAATTCGCATATATCTTCCTTTTATTTTTCAGGACCTTTGTCTTATTTTGGTTTGCCCCTTTTTATCCTGCTGAAAACCTAAGAAAATTGATAGAGCAAGGTCCAAATTCAGTGTCAACAGCCTACAGAGAGATTTCCTTAGAAGACAGCAGGCAGCAGATTTGTATTTTCTGCTTCACAGTATGGGGATGCAGCAAATATGACCAGCTGTTCCATGGAGAGTTTTTGGCAGAGCAAAACCATTTTGCGCAATGATGCTCTGGCCTGGCCTCAAACTTTCTTTCTCGTAAGCACTCTTATGCAGTGTACTGGAGAACTCAGTTGGTCAGGGGATGCAGTGGCCCCTTCCACCCGCCCCAGCCCCTATGAATCTTCTCTGCAGTTTGAGCCACCTGTGGAGAAGAAATATTCTTTCTATTGCTTTCTGTTTCTTTTGGCTCTTGCACATCTGTATCAGCAAACACAACGTTCTTTGTGTCCCCTTCCTGGTCTGGTGGCTGGTTCACAATGTTGCATCATCCAAAACACCTACTCTGCATTTTGGCTTGTCTAAGTGACCCTCTTTTCACCCTGGCCTTTGCTTCTTCCTCTTGTGGCAAGAATAGCAAATTCAGTCCCGTTCACTGCAGCTCTGTTTCCATTCTAGGCATTCTCTTGAAATTTTCACCTTTGTGAACTGGCAGGTAATTTATAACATATCTAGATGTTACTGCTCTTACAGCATGTCTTATCTGTGTTCATGGGTGGAATCTGTTCATAGAGGCATACATGTTTTTTGTTTTGTTTTGGTTTGGTTTTTTTATCTAAACTCTGAATTAGGTCTGAAATTGCTTCTCATTTTTTGTGTGAATGTTTCTACACAAACTTGCCTGACTTCCATGGGACTCCTGTCCTGTAACTGTGGACTAGTTTGTGCATGTACATTGGTGGAAGTTTAAAATATCCTATTCTTGCATCTGTTATGGTTCCTGAATGCTACCATAGCAATGTAGTTACCAGGCTGTAATGCCACTGGCACAGGCACTGTTTGAAATCACTTCAGTAGCCATGTAAGGTGCAATCCTAGAAATTACTACTGCTGGTGATATCCCAGAAGTGAATCTGAAAATAGGAAATCAAATGAAGCAGGAAATACCTCAGGCACTGTGGTGATGGGATCCCAGCTGATCTATGTGAAATGGAACATGGACATTTACAGAGTTAACCAAAATATAAAGTAATGTTAGAGGATATTTTAGCATCTGGTGGAGACTGAAATTGAGAAGGTTCACTTGTCTTGAGACCCTTTTACTAGACTTTTAGGATGCCAGACACAGTATTTTAGATGTCTTCAACTTTTCAGCTAGTTTATTGTGCCTCACTTCCAAGAGAGACTCATACAGACTTTTTGATTTACATTTTTTCTCTCCCCACAAAAAATTAATAAACCCCACACAGAATAATACTAAAAGTAGTACATTAAAACTACATAGACTGTGACGTATATATTAAGCTAGTTTTGTTAAGTAGCTTAAATGTGAGCTTTACAAACAATTTAGCAAAATACATGACATGAAAGAACACAGGAATGTTACAAAAATCAAGAAAAGTTTAAAAAACCCCATTATGTTTATGGTGTCAACTGTTAGTGTTGCTTTGTGTTCTTGTTCTGTCAATCCATTTATTAGGGGGTTAGGCTGCCTTACTAGGACGCTGCCTGAGACTGCACACACACTGACGCACTTTGATTTTTCCTCTGACACACCGCTAGCTTTCACCCTGAAGCTCAGTATTATTTTATGCCGTGTGTTAATTTCTTGCATGAATGCCTTATTTACCTTTATTTAGACTATGCTGCAGGTGGAAACAGAACAGTACTTACTGGCAATAGTTTTGGTGGCAAAAAAAATGAAGGACATCTCAGGGTCTTGCATAGCTCCAGGGTATCACCACTGTGAAAGCAATTTGGAGGTGTGATTTGTCATTAAGGAGGACTGGTTTCTTAAATACTTGTGCTTCATAGAACTAACGATGAGTATGAAGTTTTGCAGTCTCTTCAAAGCTAGGAGATCTAACAATTTCTGGTCTCCATCCAAAAGTTACTCAAGTCAATGGGAGTCTTTCCTGGAATTTCAGCCAGTGTTTGATCAGGCTTTCAGGAACATTTCTTCTTGCTTGAAAGTGTCTGGTAAGAACAGATGAACTCTTCATGTTAAAATTTCAAATTTATGTAATAATTGAGTAGGGTTCTCTTTTTAAATTGCTATTAGGTATCAGTAGCTGTTCCAACTACTTTTTTTTTTTTCTTTTTTTCTTGTAAGATACAGTATTTACTGCATATTGTTCTGTTTTATGAGCATTATAGAAGTTGTATCCGTACAATTTACATTAGTTGTCCTAAAACATGCTTTTAGACGCTTGCTCGTCACATACCACTTTTCAGTCTTCTTGGAGGTTTTGTATTTGTTTTGCTCTGTAGTCATTTGATCCTCTATTGACGATCTTCCAAACAATGGAGCTGTTAATTTCCAAGTAGTAGGTTCACCTTTCTTCAGTTAGTTTTAATGGCTAAATATATGTCTAAATCACCAGGGCTGTTTGAGAAATGTACATTTAATCTTTACATTTTTCCTTTTTCTCCTTTGTCATTGTCTTCAACGGCTAATAAAACTGCTCTTCAGCATTTAAAAATATATTCAGCAATAGAGAGGTTAGAGGTTTTGATGCTTATGTCTGTGTGTGTTTATGTGTGTTTGTGGTATTGTATGGTTATCAGAAATAGATATTCATATTTATATGAATGCATGTATATGTTCATATATATATATATATGTGCTTAAACCATAATTGTGATAGAGTAGAAAATGAATGTAGCTAGATATAAAGTGTTTGGTTTTAAGCTTCTGTGTTATCTGCTTCCCTTTACTTCTTCTAGCAGAGAAGAAACATGGCTTGCATTTGTCTTGAGGATGAATGCAGGGGCTGCTTAAACTGCAGGTACAAAAAATTCAAGAGCACCAAGTCCAGCAAAAGTAAAACAACAAATATGTTTAAAATTAAGCTTATACAGTAATAGTACAGTAATACATTTGTGCAGTATAAAACTTGCTGCCATAAGATACCATATGGGTCAAAAGTTTAACACAATTTTTATGAACACTCAAACTTCAAGGCATAAACTAACTTCTAAACTTAGATTTAAGCATCAACTTTACTTATTGAAAGGTTATTCCATAATTGCCAATTTCATGGTTTCTTGCCCTTTCCTCTGGTGTTGGTCACTGTCAGAAAGAGGATATTGGACTAGATGAATTGGTCTGAATCACTATGACAATGGCTGTATTTGTTATTGTGAGGAAATGATAATTTCTGCTGGTATCTTACCAATAAGAGCACTTCTAACATATAGGTGCTAGACTGAGAAACAATATGTGATAACACACTTGCATATTGTGATGATTTTAGAATTCACAACTTTAAAATGCAAAATTGCAAACTGATATGGTTTTCTTGGAGAGAGATTAATTCCTGGTACCTTTTTTAAAAAGAAACATGATCCAGTATTGTGTTCAGGCTAGTGAAAGTTCAGAGTTATGTAATAATGTGCAGTACAGGATGGGTGATGTATTTCAAATGAGCAGCTTATGACTGTTTCAGGAAAACAAACCTGAATATTCTTCCAAATTCCAGTCCTTTATCATGATGATTTTTGGACTATTAACTAGGGCTTCTAGATATTATGGTAATAAAAATAATAAACTGTAACAACAACACTGGTAAGTATTATATTTTTTCCTGTTGCTTAGTATTTTCCTAGTTTCAGTAGTAACAGCAAAACTAATAGTCCTTTTAAAATAATGAATGATGAGACATGTTTCATGGGAGACTTTTCTGTGTTCGGTTTCACAGAGGGCTTTGGCAATTTTTTGGCGGTATTTTCTTCTTCTGTAAAAACATTCTCCACTAGGTGTCCCAAGTACAAGGAATGTATGATTCATGTATTCTGGTTTTACACATTGACCTTTTTTCCCAAGTCAGGCATTCCTGTTAGGATATATTCAGTGTTCATTTTTCTTACAGTTAAAGGATTTATTATATTTCAGCCTAAGTATTTTTATTAAAAAAAAAATATTAAAAGCTAAAAAAGACTCATGATACTTTTAGTAATAATTTTCTTGATTCCTGCCTCATATCCATTAAAATCGCCTTTCAGGACATCACCAGGGCCTCTTTAAACACTTGGCTGCAGGACTCCACAGAGTTGAAACAAGTAGCTTGAAGAATTTTGTTAGGGTGGTCCTTTAGGCTTAGGAAAATGAAAGATTCAATTATTGTCTTAGAACACATCCTAATCCTCCTGGTACATTTGCATCAGATAATTTTTAAAGTTTCCAGAAATTTGTGAGAAAGAGACCCAAACTCCTCCAAATTCCAACCTAAATGATTCTGTGATTCTCTAAGAATATGCACAGAACCTGTAGATTGTTGGACATGCTCCATAAATCTATGCTGTGGAGAAAAATGCTTCCATTAATGAGGCTTCACTGGAACCTGCAAAAATATTTGGCAGGAACCTTGAATTGTCATTGCAGATTCAAAGGGAGCAGACAAAATATACATACACTATGTGCCATTTGTGAGGACAGAACAGACTGATGCAAACTCCTGCTGAGAGGGAGCCAAGATGATCAGATCTGCTTGGTCATAAAATTTATTCATTGGCAAGCTTGCAATTTAGAATGTCAAATTATTAGTTCCTTCTGGCATGTTATGATTTTCTTAATTATACTAAGTTTACAGATTTTGTTGATGAGGTCACCGCAGGAGCATAGAAAAAGAATTTAAATCCCTAATTGCCGAGGGACAGTTAGCAGCAAGAGCACCTTTACAAACAGCCCTAGATGCTGCAGTTATCACGGTATAGTCTATGGAAATGTGTGTGGTAATGAGCCGCTCTCACTTCTTGGCTCTGGAGTTCTGAGATCCCAGGAGCAGTGTAAGTCATCAGAGGAGGATCTTCTGTTTGGATGATGGGAATTAGTTCTGCATGAAAAAGGGCAATGCCCTTCACACTTTGGAGGATTCCCTTGCTGCATTTTTTTTTCTATCAATGTGTATATGACTGCAGAGAAAGAAAACAGAATTTTCTGATAACTGGTCCATGTACCGGGTAGGACAATATAGACAAAAAGTCATCTTTGAGATGGCAGAAAACCCTATGCCTGTTCAAGGTATTATGAAATACTCTGTTTCTTACTGATTTTATCAAGTAATAACCCTGACAAGACTGTTTTGAGTTACCATTTTGCCATGCATATGGATGTTAGTCACTTATCCTTGCATTGTAATCTACCTTTTCTCACTATTGGTACTGAGGTACTCAGCAACGTGGAGTGCCAAGACCAGAGAACATTGTAAATTGCCTCATACCTGTTCCCAGTTGTTTTATCTTCCCCTTAGAATCTACTTTTTTCCAGAATCTATTGCCAGAGGAAATGAAACTTCTCTATGTTTTGGAAGAGGGGAAGATGTTCCTTAGGGAAGAATTTCTATTCAGATTATTTCATGATTTTCCCCCACAAAGGAGAGCTTGAGAGCCCTCCCTACCATCATTCCCCTGTTGAAATCCAGAAAGACCTCCAACATTTTGTTACATTCTGAGATGAGTTAGAATTTGACAACACCTACAGATCAACTTGCAATTTTGTATAGCAGCCCTCCTGTGTCTACACTAGATAACAACATTATCTGAAAACATCATAGAGGCACAATTTAGACATATATCTAACAGTTCTCTCCTTATTTGCTTCTGATGCAAAGATCCTGGCAAAGTAAACAAAAAAAAAAAGATATTTTGATGCGATTGATATTTTGATATTGATACGATGACCTGTATGGTTTAGGAGATATAAGCTCTCATGACATCTCTTTATATAAGAACATAATGGCCATATAAGGACAGATTTAAACTCCAAGTATGCGGTTTCCAACACCTTCCCATTGTGTATTTTGTGAATAATACAGTTACAGACCAACTCTGTAATGATATTTCCCCAGACTTCCCCCAAATATTCTCATCCTCCAGGAGTTAGTAGTCAGAGATAACATCTTTATAGTTAATATGCCTAAATGCATTTCTTGAACTGGTATAGGCTTTCCTGGAACTCCTGGAACTTTCGTCGTTCATCCTGATTTTCTTAACCATGCCCTGTGTTCTTACTAAAAATGAATCCCTGTAAATCTCATTTGTCTGCATAATCTCACCAGTCATCATCTGATTAAGGAGACCCTAATATCAGTGTTTAGATGTTCCAGTCTTTTTTATGTAAAACAAATTAAACTGTTCTAGAGATTCCATTAGACTTCTTATTCTTCCTTATTAAAATAAAGAGCTGTTGCTGTCTAAAGATCATCTAAAGAGTTTTCAGAGATTATAAAGTATGTTAGTAAGGTAACTGGACTAGAATCTCTAGGTGATACAGTTCCATCACACTAGATGGAGACAGCTTTTTCTACCTCTTTGAGAAACATCATACTCCCTGGCACATTTATTTACAGTTGCATGGACTATTAATTACAGATGCGTAGAGTATTAATTAGTCTTCCACAATATGTACTCATTTTGTAAGAGTACTATTTTGCAGTCTGTTTTTAGGGTAGCTCCAAATGCTCACAGTGCTTAGATCAAGTTACTGCATTTAAGTCTTTAAGCAAGCATTACAAACTCTAAATGAAAGAAAGAAAAGCTACTTGCTCATTCAGCACCAAAAGTTCTGAGGCATTTGCTGTCCATAACTTTATAATACTGCATACAATCCTGCAGGTGGTTTTTCTTCCCCTCTATTACAAAACATGATGAAGATTATGTTCTGCAATGGAGAAAGACCTGAATGTACCCTTCACCTCTCCCTGACACAGAGAATGCACTGCAACCTCTGCCAGGTACTGCAGCATTTTCACTTACTGACACTTCAAAGCCTAAGAGTTCTGCATGGAGGTGCATCATCCTTGGGATGAAGAACAGACATGTCAAGAAGCTGTATGCAGCTTTTTTATTAATCACTAAAGTCTGTTTTGCTCTCAGCTCTGGACATTTGTGTGGTACTTACCAGCTCAGTTACTTTTGTTATTCTTTTGAATTTGTTTATAGTTTGCTTGACTTTGAGAAGAGTGTGATTGTTTTCTCAGCCCTGGGAATCATTTATAGTTTCACATACAGAGAAGTAAGCATAACCAATGATATGTAAATTAATTGCTTGTTTTACCCCAAAGAAACCATCTTCAGACGAAATACAATTCTAGGTATTCTAATTCTGCTTAGTGCTTTGCTGCACTAATTGGAAGAGTTAAATGATATAATCTCCAGTACTCACCAGAAGCTATGAGCAAGGAATGAACATTTTATGGCTTATCAATCAGTGACTGCCAAAGACCTTGCAAAGAAAAAGGAGTTTTGACTGGATAATGTATGCATATCTGTAGACTTCTAGCCCTCTGAACATAAATTATTGTACTGCCTGGACAGGTGAGCAAGATACCAGCTACCACTTCAGGAGGAATCTGAAACTACACTGTCTACAGTTTTGTTGGAAATCTTTACAGCTTTTCCTTTTAAATAGGTTATATAGAACATCTTTATGAAGAATGATTCTAAGGTATCCCTGTGTCAATATGTGGCTGTGTCTGGCTAGATCCTGCTTTCAGAATGGTTGGGGTAGGATTACTGTTAATGGCAAGGTTTAAATGTCTCCTTGAAGCCTGTTGACCCATGGAGCTAACTTGCCAAGCCATTTTCAGCAGGCAGTGCCACACATGTCCAGATGTTGTTGCTTTGGGGCTGGGTTCACTCAGGCTGCCTTTAGCCTCGTAGCACAGCAGGATCTGCTTTCTTTGCATCCAAACAGAGATGCCTTAACAGCTTTTTCACTATCATTTATAACAATGGAACTATCAAAATGACAGTATGTGGGCCAGCTGCACCAAGTCTCTGCACAGTGTGTCAGAGAAGGTATACTGTTTGTCCTTACAAGCACCAACATCAGGGTCTTGTGGCTTTACTAAGAGGAGTTACTGTCTACTTCTTCTCTGCCTGATGGTCTATGCAAATGCTACATGTATGAGGTATTTTTCTACTTGTGTTCATATATATGAGAGAGATGCTTAACTGGACAGATGTAGTGTCCAGTATCTTCACCCCACCAAACTGACAAAATGTAGCAGGGTTTCCAGACAGTATTTGATCGCACAGACCAAATTCATTACATACAATATCTGAACTTCTTTGTCAAGGGGTAAGGAACTCTAACTTATGTGTCTGTATGCTAGCCAGAATTTTTAAGAAATTAAGCCATTGTATTAAATTTCAGCCTGAAATACCATGTAATAAACAGACTAAAAGCTATTACTCATTTTCAACAGATAGGTGATATACTCTATGCAAATTAAGTATCACAGTGGAAAAACATTCAGGCACTTAAAAAAATTAATGAAAAGTTATTCCTCCATAAATCACCGTGTTGGGTTTTTTTGTTTTTGTTTGTTTGTTTGTTTCATTATTTTCCTATCTTATTCTGATGCATTTCTGAGCTTATGACATACCAGGAAAGGTAAACCAGAGAGGTCACAGGAGACTGAAAAGTCTTTTATGTGTGGACAGAGCTGATGAGGAACTCCAGCCCCTGCTAACAGGACATCTAGTTCCAAGACTTTCCTTAGGAGTGAAGGACGGTGCAGCTCAGGATCCCATTCAGCAGCTGTCATTCTGGAATTGACCATCCAGTACAAGTGGGATAAAATACCTGCTTCTCTAGGGATTTAAAGACAAGGTCATTTGGAAGAGAGTCAGAAATATATCAGCTTTCAAAAAAGGTTCATATTTCAAAAAGAAGAGGGGAAGAAAAAGCTGTTTAGAGGGCTGTAACCTTGTTTAAAAACTTTTTTAATGCAGTGCAGTTGTGTTAAAGGCATGGGGCTGGTGTCTTAAGAAATGTAAGACCAGATGTACACACATCTCTGCTTTCACAGTTCTGTTGCCTTAGATTTCAGCTATCACTTTCAGCAACTGAAAATGCATGTTGGCAATTGTAAATCCATATGTGACATTCTCATAAGGAAAGGCAAAGCTGCAAAAACATAGTTCCATAAATGCACTGACTTCCCTCCAGTGTCCCATTTTCAGCAACAAAAGGAAATAAGTCTTAAAACTGTACATAAAGCTCTCCTGCCATATATTGCTATTATTCCTGATTCATTAAATGCTTTCTTGCTATAATCAAACTTGTGGGAAAATGTCCATAGAACAAATGTGGAAAAATAAAAGCACAATTGCTTGTGCATTATTATTGCTATTAATCAGCACCATGGGACTTGTACAGTAGTATGGTGTTTCCATAGTATATTTTACATGCTCATAAGCAGTACTTTGTCTATAGAAAGCATTACAGACAGGTTAGCAATGAGAGAAACCAGAAAAAAAAAAACAGTGATTGGATGCAGGCAGTTATTTCAGCTAAGCCTCAGTTTAGTGCAAAAGCATGTTCAATATTTGCAGGAACCTTATGGCTCTTCAATTTGTCTGTATAGCAGGGAGGACATCAGATTACCAACAGGTGAAGAATGTAAATGATTGAAAAGTCTTTTCTCCTACTCTAATTTAGGATTAATTTTCCTTGATTAGTTTTGGTGTGTCCTCACCCCATATTAGCCTAAGTAATTTGTGGTCTAGTGTGAAGGTGTTAATTGACTTTTGTTCAGTGCCAGCAGAGGTTATAACAGAGTTACTGTGTTGCTGCTAGGTGAACTGCTTGTGTGGAAGGTTATTGCTTGAGGTATTTTGTACAGCTGGTAGCTCAGGTGTTTTGAGTGTATCCTGATAGGTTATAGAAAAGCTAGTGTGCTCACCTGAGCTTGGAGGGAAAAAAAAGAGAGAAGTAAAGTATTGTGGAGAGATATTCAAGTGCTCTCAATCCTTCAGTTATTTAGTTTCATCATCACAAAAAGTAGACTGGTTATCAACCTGAATGAAAACAGGACCTAAAGGCTATACCATACTTCCAGATGGACATAGCTCAAAGCTCCAGGAAATTCAGGTTAGTGAGGTTTTTTATGTGGGAGTGAGAAGGGAGAGATTCTGTGTGTATGTAAGGCTAGCTTTAGAATGGTGGTAGTGTTATGACATTATAAAGGATGTCTCTGTGGCCAAAGGTTTAAGAAAGTTGCAGGTATTTATTCACCTCTGGTAAGGGTGAGTGGTTTGTATGAGTGGGTGGGTTAAATTAAATTCCATTATGAGTTATTTTTCTATCCCCCTTCTGCAGCTTTCTTTTATCATCTCAGGTCTGTTACTCAGAACGTGTGGGAAGATGGCTGGAGTTAAGATTGCTTTTTCTGTCTGGGTGTAGGAGGTTTACCACTGGATGTGGTTGCTTTATGAGTCTTTTTTTTTGTGGTAGAAGGTTGATTCATGGGAACAAAAGAGAAGCTTGTTGAATTTTAAGGTAAATAGAAGACTAAAGGACTTCAATAGATGTTATTCTCCAGTGCTACCTTTCCTATAATCTTGTAGGACTAATTTGCCACAGGGATATCATGTTAAAATAAATGACATCCTAGGCTAAGAAAACTGGGATGAGTGAAGATCTTGAGTAATAAATTCTACCGAGGTTTTAGTTTGTTGTGGAAGTTGCCATTTCATTTGCATGACTTCTTATTGAAAAAGACTGCAGTTGAACTAGTACTCTGACTTCTTGGGGCATGGAGACATAGTAATATGTAGCTTCCCTTGTCCTGGGTAATCCTGAAACACATGTAATGGTTTTCAGTATTTCAATTGCAAGAACTTTGATCCTCAGTACGCTGGTAGAAAACAGATGAATCTGTGGCAAGAAGTATCAATGAAGTATTATGTCCTAGTTCACTATTAAATCTCTATGTCACTAAACAATAAAGAAAGCTATAAATAAGCGCTGCCAATATCCAAGTTTAAAGATCTGTTCCTCTTGAAACATAGCATGTGTATATGTATCTCTCTATGTATGTATACATAGTGGCATAAGGGTGGCTTGTTGGTTTACACAGGTTTAATTGTCTCCTCTGAAGCCAAGGCAAGAAGTTACTGAAGTTAATAGAATTAAAACTTTGTCATATGGTATGGTCTGTGAATATTCAAATAATTAAGCACTTTTAAATGAAGTTTTCTATGTGATTTTTTAATGTAGAGCTGACATGTTTTCATGGGAAGGCTTATTTCCTAATAATTTATTGCTTAATTAAAATAATACTACATCAATGAATTCAGTAGTCAGCTTGTTTTTGCAAGCAGCTTGAATGTTATGGTCAGGGTTTACTCATTGTGAGAAGTTGGACTAAGGCGTTGGATAAGTATAGACCAGATACATGTGGTGACCCAAACATTTTCTGCACACAGAAAAATACATAATGAATATTTCACCTGTTTTAACATCTGCTAGTTTGATTGTGCTTTAACAGTAAGGTATTTGTTGTTGCTGCTTCTAGTACAAAACCTTTCTTGCTTTGAATGTGAATTTGTAAGTACCCTTTTTGTGATCTTTGTTTTCTGCAAGTTAACTGCGAAAGTGCACAAGACCTTAGTTTCATCAGAAGCAATTTTGTTCTAGGTTATTAGGTGGTTATATCTTCAAGGCTGAGTGAATCATGGATTAGGTTTAAATGGCAGGGAAGAGGTGAAACACATATAGATGGACCTAAGATTTCACATGGGAACAAGAAGAAATCAATATAGAATTCCAGCTAGGGAATTCTAGTCTGTGAATGAAGTGACCATGATGCCAGTTATTTGATGTAAAGTGATAAGATTTTTCATTTTTAAGAAAGTGCCCAAAAGCTACTGCAATAAAAGCTCTTTTTTTTTTTTTTTAAGGTATTGCTGGCTGAAATTCCTTGGCCAGTGCTTTGCAGTAGGTAACTCAAGTTAAACACACTTAAAGCCTGCAAAGCCAAAGATGCTCTTTCTTCCTTGGGTTCAAGATGGTAAAATATCCTTGCTGAGGCTTTAGCAAGTGAATGCTTGTATACAGGTTTATTGAGGCTATGATAGTTTTTATATAGAGCACTTCACTTTACCTTAGTTAATCCTGTTGACCTAATAGCTGCATTGCTGGTGGTATAGAAGGTGATCTAAAGAGAAGTCTGCAGATGGAAAGCTAGATAAAGTAATGATTTCAGCTTTATGACAAAACTATAAATTTTTAGGATGGAAAATAAATGCATCTGATCACAGTTCTCAAAACAATGGAATTTATTTTTTTGTCAGCAGAAAAGCCATGTAGAAAATTGTTGATACTGTATACATTGTCCCAGTGTTAATGATCTCCATCAAGAAAAGTGTGTAATGTTTTTCGCAAAATTAGCTCATTTAGAGAAGAACTCCAATGAGCTTTCTGAAGTGCAAGATAGTGTTAGAAGAAATAGTGGTCAGCCACTGAGGAGAAACTGTGGAACAAAAGAAATGTAGGCAGGTGGTGTTGGAAATGTGGTCTTGGTTAAGAACTTTGCTCTATCTATTTTGCTTAGCTTTCTGAAATAAAAGCAGGTCTGCAAAACAAATTTACAGTGTTATCTATGGTAAAATGGAGAGTGCTTTAATTTGAGAGCTTATTTGTGTATGCTCAAACACAAAATTAAATGCTAAAAGTCTTCAATATAAGGTAGCTCATTTGCTACTCAGTCACTCAAATATAGCTCAGCTGAAATTAAGTTGTGTAAATCAGTCTCCTGTGTTTACTTGTCAGACTGGGAGATCTGGTTGGTTTTTTGGGTTTATTTTCTTTTTTCTTTTTTTTTTTACTTATTTTATTTAGAATGTTCTGGTTACAGCCATTTTGTGTGGCTCTGGAGTCAATGTTCAATTTAAAAGATGTATTACACCTAAGAAGCATTTAAGAATAAAAGGCTATATTTTCAGGAAGTAAATGACTATAGTCCCATTTAAATCTGCAAGGGTGTTTACAATATAAAAGAAAAACCTTTTGGGTTTTTGTATTACTGGAGACCGAAGCTTCAGAAAGCTTTATAGCAATACATGTTCTGAGAGAAACCTGTATTTTTTTTGTAGCTTAATTTCCAAAGTGGGAGATGCCTAACTCCATTCAAATTAAAGGAAAAGCATCTACCTTTATGTACTGGACCATGCTTGACAGCAATGTGGGTGGTTTCTCTAATGCTGTGGGTGTCGTGGGTTTCTTTTTTCCATCTGACTGCTTGATCATACTTCTTGCTCCAATTATGGTTTTTTTCCCACACACATCAAGAGGCAGAGGGGTAGCATTCTTAGTAATTTTTTTTTTTTTTTAACCCTTCCTGAGTATGACCAGCTGATAGTTTGACTGTTGTCAGTGCTTTGGTGCAAGCTGAACTGATGTGCTTTCTGGTTGTGAAAATGAGATAAACCTGATACTCTTTAGGGCTCATTGGGCTAGAAATACCTGAGAACTGATACTCAAAATGTATTTAAGAAGCCAAATCCGAGTTGGTAGAATTAAAAATGCTGAAGCTCTTTGTGAAAAACTGAGCTTTCTGATTTGGGATGCTTTCTCCTCTCACGAACACCGTGTGTGTGATGGAAGGGGAGGATAAAGCATCCTCCTTCAGATGAATGGGGAAATTGGTAGAATGGGAGTCTTTCCAATAACAACATGGTGAATTGAAGAGGCCATCCTTCAACAGATGGACATAGCATTAGGGAGGTGGAATCTGGCAGGAGAAGAGAACAAGAAAGCAAAGCTTTAGGCTCTAATACTTAATGTTTGATGTTTGAATTCCAGCACCAGCTGATATTCTCTGTGTTGTCTTGCTCCAACTCTCTCCTCTAGTTAATTGCTGAGGGAGAGGGACCCAAAAGCAAATTAACTCTCAGGATGAAAAATTTATATCCATGTAGATTGTTTTATTCAAATCAATGGAAGTGTAAAATGAAACAGAAAATTCTGAACTTCAGTGCTGCAGTATTTCCCAAATTATCTAAAGCTCCATCTTGTCTCTGGAGTTCCTACCTCACCTGCCTTTTCAAAGAGTTGAAAAGACCAGGAAATCAACAAGATAAATGGGAACATCAGTGTTTGTATGATTAAGCTTTTGGGCAACAAGAAGCGTTTTCAGAGATAGCGTTTGCATTTACTTGAACTATTTCTGTTTACTGCACAATTAATTCTGGGCTGTTCTTGCTGTTTCTTCTTGGAGAGATGCTTGTAGAAGAAGGCTTTAATGAGATGTCTTGCAATCTAATTGTGCCAAACCATGACTGTCTTTGTAATCAGGACAGAGATTGACTACTGGAGCCTGGATTACACACTGAAAGATCCAGAGTTCTGATGACTCGTCCTTTTAGGATCAGATTAGCTAAACACTGTGCCAATGTGTCTGGTGATCATGAGGGGTAGCCAAGAGGTTGAGGGAGGTCTGAAGTCCCGTAGTAAGGGTATGTACAATAGTGCCAGTGCACTACAGAACCAGTCAGGTTCTTGACCCTGATTGGAGACATAAGGTCCTGAAAGTGTTTTTCTGGGGAATGTGATTCAAAACTCGCAGCTGCTAGGAATATGATCAACATAAAACCACACCCTGTGTTTAGATGTTAATTGTCAGATGGATGCTGGTAGTTAAATTATCTATTACATTCTGGGTTTTACTCAAATAATGTATTAACCCTAAATAACTGACCATATTCTAGCTTTGTCAACCTTGACCTAGATGATAGTACTATCCCTGAGACAGAGGGAAATTCAGTAGTGGGGCAGTAACTGAGAAGCCAACAAAAGACTGATTGTGCTTTGTCTTGATCCAGCCATGCTTATTGTATGACTTCCAGTCTATGAAGGTTGTCCTTGTCATACATTGATTTCTTATGTATTTAAATGCCCTACAGGATCTTTAGAAAACTTTTGTCCTTGTTTCTGCTTGGTAGTTAAAAATACAAAACTCCCTTTGTGTCTTTTGCTGGTATTATGCTATAGTCAGCCCATTGCCTGGCTATACAAGAATTCTCTATCACAGTTTGGAGGAAGTTATAGCAGTAGTGGGCACCAACTGCAGCAGATAAAACAGTTTGAAAGAACCGTGTAAAAAACTTTGAAGTTTCCTCAACAGCCTTAACATCCGCTTTCATTTCTCATATTTGCTGCCTGTAAGCCTCTTGCTGGCTAAGAAAAAGAGAGTATTGTCTCTCATCAACAGCAGGACTGTTTGCCAGCCCTTTGACTCAACAGGAGAATTTTGAGCTTTTGCAAAATTTGCAGTTGAACAGATGGACAGCACACAGGAGGCCAAAATGACACAAAGGGAGTCCTTAGTTTATAGAGCACATTTTGGGTCTGTCTCTAGATTATCAGCTTTGTGTTCTCTGCAAACAAGGCTGGTACAGAGAAAAGAGGACTGAGGCCAAAAGAAAATCCTCTGTGGTGAGTGAGAACACACAATGTGGGTCAAGACTTTTAAACCTCCTCCCTAGTTTTTCAAGCTTGATAGATAATGTGAAAATTGGAAGACTGATACACAAGCAGCTTTGCTGTCCTATCTTACTCAGCATATGTCTTATAGTTAGCAGACATGCAGAGAGTTTTTGAATTGTTTCCACCAAAAATGTTGAGGCACGTCATTGACCTTGCAAGACACAGAGTTCCTTTCTAGTACAGATTCACTTAAAATTTTTCTAAACAGAAAGAGCTTAATATACCAGCAATGCAGAATCTGGCTCAAACTTCACACAGTGACCTGAAAAAGTGACAAATGCAAGAGGATAGACTTTCGTCTCCAGAACTAAGAATTGAAGACACAGAAGTCATAGGAAAGCAAGGGAAAAGAAAAGAATAAAATAAAAAAAAAAGTTAAGAAATACATTAAGGCCTAGGAACTCATCTACTCTCCCTCCTCATGGGCTTCTTCCTTTGTTGGAGGCTGAGGCTTCAGCATTTGACCCACAGGACTTTAAAGAAACTCAGGACAGATTGTTCCCAAAGGATTTCTTTGATACTGTGGTCAAACAGTCATAAGAATTCCAAAGCTGCAACTGGCAAAGGGGTTGTGGAGCAGAAAGAGTAATATCAAAAAAGAGAAATACTGATAGTAAAAAAAATTCCTATTCTTTCCCCTTAGGAAAAGACTTGTAGATAAATTCAAATGTTCCTTGAAGGTAGACTCTAAAATGTCAGCAGTGTGGTATTAAAAAAGACACTTCACCATCCACTGATTTTACTAAAGCATTATTCTTCTGGTGTGACATATTAAAAAGTAAATAAAAAAAATTTTAAAAGGGCTTAATTGACACCCTATTAAATCTCTCCCTAGCAGTACCTCCCCAGTTTATATTCTTCTGGAAGTGACACATCAGCAGTGGACTATTAACCCTGTCCTCAGTGGTGTGGTTCCTGTAGCTCTAGTAAGTTAAGGTCTGTGTGAAATATTTCTGTCAAAGGGAAAACAAAAAATTTAATATAACAAAACAACAATCTAAAGTATGATCTTTTCTTTCTTTCAGCCCAACAATGTACTGAATGATTACCTATATACCAGGCAGATATTAACCCCGAGGGGACAGAGACTGGGAAATTCAGTCATGTTTTTTTCGCCTTTCTGCTTCATAGAGAGGCTTCCCAGAAGGACAAACTGTCCTGCTTTAATTCAACATTGAGTGTCATTTGGACTCAGCAAAAGGAAAATACACTCAAAGTGGGATGAGATGACCTGTGCAAAAATTAGTTAGAAGACATGCAAAGGAGGTGTCTATCAGTGAAATGACTGCCTTCAATGGGGTCAGTGCTTTACCATAGGGCCACTTGTGTATTTCTGGAAAATGTGATCTGTATTTAACTAAGAGAAAATACTAATACCAGGAAAGCACTGGTAAGTTTCAGGAAGCTTTCTGGAACACACCTGCTATTCTGGTCTCAGTCCTATTATGGATCTTAATGCAGTATTGTCATCTCGCAGTGTTCAAAAGATTATTTGGGACCAACGCATTGGTGTATGTAGATCTACTGTGGTAATATGTGATCAACTCACTTATCTTTTGAATGTAGAATATATGGAAACATTTCTGATGAGTGTTTCTGAAATAAATGCCATGTAAAACTCTTCCATAGTCTTTCAACACGGGTCAGAAAAAGAGGTTGGAGAGATGAGGCAAAGTGTAAGCCTGGTGAGAAAAGTGCTAATGAGGGGCAGTGTTTTGGAGATTGTAACCAAACAAGTGTGTATACGCATAGCTAGTACTTCCTTGGTACTTGGGCCAACCTAGGTGTGTGAGCATTGTCCATTTCTACCCACTCATTATTTAATCAGCTCATCAGAATTTTTTATGGGACTCAATCATTCCTTCATTTTCACAGGAAATCTGCCCTTTGTAATCATGATAGTATGCACTGTTAAGGACTCGAGTAAAGACATTTTCCCTGCTGCCCAGATCCATTGTATGGAGTTCACCAGCTAATGCAAGGAATATATTGCATTACCAGTTCCTGGCTAGTGTCTGCAGCTCAGGAAAGGACATTCTGTAGAAGTGAGTTACACGTGGTCCTGGTCTCGTGTATTTATGTTCCTTGTTATCAGATACCACCGGACACAATGTTTTATTTCTTGTCAGTCTACTCGAATAACTTTATAATTTGGAAGGACTTATGAATAAAATTAGCTCACTTAGGTGACTTTATTAAACAGATTTGTTAATGGAAAAAAACGCTTTCTTGTTGTAGGGGGAATGAAACAAACAAACAAACATGTGAAATACACTATTAAGATTGTGTTCAATAATAAGACCTTCCTTAGTGGCACCAGTGCCATAGATAGTTTAAGATGCTGGATCCTTTGTAGGCTCATTGCAACTACAGTTTTTCTATCATACTAGCAGAAAGAATTTGGGCCACTTAGGGCAGGAGTTTTCTTAACCTAAGCTAGAATATCCTCCTTTGTCTCCCTGTGTGTTTGTCCCCAGTTATTCACAGTTGACTTGTGGTGATGTTGTGCTAAGTTTTTATATGGTCATAATGATGGCAAGAGGGAATGAAACTACTTCCTTAGCCTTCCTCAAGGCTAACACAGATGTTCTAATTCAAGAAACTTGCATGTTTTTAATAGGAAGCCGATGTAGATGCTCAAAAGTTTGGTTTATGAGGTTTTAAATATTAAAACCTTCTCTCCACTCATTTTCTGTCAGCTGAGATTTTTATGTATGTGGTTATCTACTACTTCTGGATCCTCATGAACTGCAGAGAATCCATTACAATGCTCAAGTTAAAAATCCTTACTGTGGAGGAACACTCAATATATAATAATAGAATTTTCACAATGTTTCTTTTTGCTGTATCATTTATGGTTTCATCTTCTCTACATAAGTTTTGGGGGTTTTTTTCATTGGTTTAAGGAACTACTTTCTATCAAAACCAGAAGACCTGCTATACTTAATGTAATATGCCTCTTCCATTCATAAAAGCCTGTACTTTGAATTTCTTGATTACTGCCTCCTACAGCTTTATAAAAGCAATATATCTATCTTCTTTTAATAATAAGTTTGTGAATCTCTTGCCGATTTGCCTTTTATGGTAACTGTTTGACCATCGTGGAACAGGAGAGAGATGTCAAATGAAAGAGGAATTGAAATTGAGATCAGAATTTGGCACTGGGCTTCAAGTTTCAGTGTATGGTGATTAGACACCAGATTAAGAGGTAGGTGTGCAATGACACAGCATTATTTCTACTGTATTCATGTAATGCAAACTACAGGTCAGTGATGCTAGTTTAGAGAGAATAATAGTTCTCCCACCTCACCTCTGTAAGCATAAATATGCACTGATTGAAGAATACTCTCCTGTTATGCATATGTTCTCATGAAAGCTGGCAGAATACCGGCAGCCAGCCTCACTTTGAGGAATAATAATATATATCTGAAGTTATAAAATGACTAATATAGTTGTTATACTTTCATCATACGCTGATCACGATCAGTTTCACACAGTGATGTGAAATGTAGTTGTGCATTTATAACCCTATGAAAATCTGAAGGTGTAGTGGTACAGCCTTTGTATTGACTACCTAAAAGCATGGATGGCCTCATTTTGATCATTGCTTCTGTTGAGGATTCAGATGAAGATTCAAATAAGGAGCAAGTCATTCTGCAGTGCATCAAGCCTCTGAATTATTGCGTGGTTTCTCGGTACTTACAGCTGTATTGCTAAAGCTGGTCACTATTTACAGTAGAGTTTTAGTTTAGGTCATCAGAGTGCTTTTTAAAGTTAAATTTTTATTGTATCCCCTTATGTTCCATGGTGTGAACTACTTTCCTTTTGAATGAATCAGGCCTAGATGGGCTCTGTCACCATAACTAGCTGCTAATGGTCACCTAGTCCATGGGTCCACACTGTAGCTACTTTGTAATAGGAAGTCCACCTAACATCCTTTGTTTCACTGTGTAAGTCTGCTTTTATTGGACTTCAGTGTTTGCTAGCATAGTTGTAGTAAATGATGCTGGTACTGTCATCAGAATTTAGGACTCAAACTCTTGGAAAACCATAAACTAGGACAAATCACCTAGATGCCAAGGAGAATATTACTACCACTTATGACGGCACCTCTCGTTTCAGATCTGACAGTGAAATTTCTAGATTACACATAGGGACACCCATGTTGGTGTCCAAAGAACTCAAAATAGGATTAATCTCAACTAAATCTTGACCTTTACAATGTGAAGATTTGTCTGCAACAGCTGATTATTGAAAACTTGGGCAGTGAAAATAAATTCACTGGGATATAATTTGCTCTATTTAGATGTCTACTTCAGGATGAAATTAATTGTTTTGAAGTAGTACCTGTTTCTCTCCCTGACTTCAAAACAACAACAAAACCCCCAAAACCTAGAGTGAGGAGCTTAAATCTAGACAGCTACAATGACCTACAAAATAGGGCTCTTAAATAGATGTGTTTCTGAGATGGAAGTCAGTTAAGTTCCTTATTGATGCTGTGTACAAGGTAGCCACTTCAAAGCTTGTTTTGGGGATATAAACTTTCAATTCGGACACTACAAGGACAGGCATTCAAGGTCCACTGTATACAGAATTTAGAATATGTGCTCCAAAGTACCTGCAATACTAGATGACAGTCCTATGAATGTGTACCCAGCTTGGTGTTTTATGTTGTCAGGATTAAATAGATGTTTTACTCTTGTTCGGTCAGCAGAACATCGCTTGAGAGCTTACTTTCCTGATTTAAGCTGAATCTCCATAAATGTTACGTTTCCGTTTATAGAATGTACTGTTGTACTTTCTGAGCCTGCACATTTCTCAGAATGAAAGAGTAACAATGCTTTTGCTGGCCTTTTGATATCATGGACACATGTTTCTCAAGCATGTGTTAGTGTGATGGAAATACTCATTGAAATTGATTATCAAGTCACTTATGCACAGAATATAGGGTACAAGTGTGTTTACTGAGGCAGGAAACAAGTCAATATTTACAAAGATACTGAAATACTGTTTCAACACATTGTATTAAATCCTCAGCAGCAATAATACAGCACTACTTGGCACTTGCAGTCTTTGGGTGAGGGCCAATGTCTGATACTGCTCTGTACAATACGTTTTACGGAGAATCATAGAATGGTAGGGGTTGGAAGGGACCTCTGGTGATCGTTGAGTTCAATCCCCCTTCCAGAGCAGGATCACCTAGGGCAAGCTATACAGGAACACCCTAGAAGTAATAGGAAACAAAGGGATTGCATCTTTTATAATTCTCCCTAAAAGTATTTGTGAAAACTTAGTAAAGTTCTATGGCAATTAAAATAAATAAAACTAGTAAACTTAGAGGCTAAGATTGTGTGATCTACAATTTCTTTCTTAACTTCTTGTTTGTTACTCATAAACTTTTGTAACATTTTGCTCTTTGTGCTGGCTTTTTCCAGTTATCTTTCCTGCCCAAAGGTGGTTCTGGTCATGTTTTATTGTGGACTTTTAGCAATAGTAACAGTTCTCCCTTTAAGTGTATGAAAGCTACGGAAAAAAGTCTTTCCCCTTCAGTGATTCTTGGGATCTGTGCTTAAAGCACTCCACTAGCCAATGAAGCAGGAGATAGAAAGCTGAAATAGCCCTTCCTGTGGAAAAGCAGATTTCAGTGTTCTGGTGAAAACTGGTTTTAGTTTGAGCAAATGAGGAGGAAACTGCAAAAAATACACACATGCCAGGTTTTGTGTATTTTAAATAACCATTTTAATGTGATTTTTATCACAAAATATGTTCAAATAACTTTGGATATTAACTGAGGACTTTTCAATGGAAAAACTGTCAGTTTTAGATCCCAAATAGCACACTCAAACACTGTAGCAATAGCTGTATGCTTACAGCATTTCTGTACTTCTTATTTCATCAGTGTCAAATAGATCACTATGTTTTCAATATGCAGCTGTTCTGCATTAACCCTGAATGTAATCAGGCAACTAAACTTTGTACAAGAGGGAAAACTAATATGCATTACATCATGTCTAATTTTTATGTGAGTTTGCATGTATGTATCTCTTTCTGAGATAGAAAACAAGCTTTGTGTAATTTTGGTAGGATTCAAATGCAAATTTTTGTTAGGCTTTCACTGGAAAAATATTGCAGTATTTCACTGGATGTATGTATGGTGTCTAAAGCTGATGGCAACAAGGTTGTAGAAGCTCACTTCATGTGACTGGTGTGAATTCAATCCTGGTGGTAATGATCTAAAACTTTTAGACCTTTTGTATCAAGGGAATTGTAGTGGAAATGTTAGTCAGTTGCTGGAATAAATATAGTGATAATAGAAGATATACACCGATGTCTTGAAAGCTGGTGGGTTTTATTTTGTGCAGTGCATTGGTAAAAAGTACTATGTATTTTAAAATATATGTTATGAAAAAAGTCAGATATTAAAAAGCAGTCTTATAGGGGCACGGTTAATGTACTGTGTCTGGGATTCCTGGTCTCTGATCAATGGTTTGTTTTGGTGTTTTTGTAACTGAGACGTGAGAACTGAATTACTGAAAGTAGTATTGTGAATAATCTTTGTCCTGGGGTTTCTGATACTGCCTATGCCAGTAACATTATTATTTTCTAAAATGCAATCTCTTTCTATGTATCGCTGAGGGTTTTTTTTAATTAAACTTATATTAAAATCAAATGGTGAAATGCCTTCTTCTGTATTACCATTTTTTGATTACAAGTTTGGGGGGTTTGTTTTTGTTGGTTTGTTTCGTTTTTCTTTTTTTCTTTCCAAGGTTGGAGGGATGTAGAGGAAATGGGAATGGAACTGCCCCAAAAATATTCTGTTATGTCTGACCTACAGTTGAATATCCATTGTCTCTCATTAACTTCAAGGGGAAATTGAGACATTTCCAAATGTCACCAGAAATAAAGAATATTAATTGGTTGATACAGTATGTTGAAGAATAGAGTGCAAAGCTGTTAATGAGCTGCAGTGGCTGCCTTCTCTAAAAAAGACAAGTTGCTTTAATAAGAAAGGTCATGCATGTCAGATATTATTATTGTTTCCTGTGTTAACTTGATCTACCTCAGTCTGGGGGAATTAAGATTTCAATGAACATTACTAATAGTTAAGACACATGTCTGGGGATGTGTATGCTTCTGCTTTCAGCTCTGCTGAAATTTCACTTTTGATTTATTGGCATTGCTGCTAAATACTGCTTAAATACAACCAGCTTATATGTGTCACTGAAGCCCCTAGAGTCATGCAAGTGTTAAATTTATAGCGCACAGTATAGTTCAGGGATCAGTGAAGCACAGCTAGTTCCAGCTTGGGCTTGAGTCCTAAGAGTACCTTCATCATCCCCAAGGCTCAAGTGATGTAGTCATATTTCTTAGATATACTTGAAAGAAAATGGAAGGGTTGTGGTACAATTAGGTTGAGAGTCAATTCATTTGAAAATTGTTTGTAAATAACAATTATCTGCAGTTGGTCAGGCCCTCCTAAAAGTTTTCTACTTAGTGATCCAGGGGGGTAGAGAGTCACCTGTTTGGATGTTTGGAGGCAGTGTCAAAAAGACAGTGTGTAAATACATAATTTGTTGGTTTGGTTTTTTTCTTCCTCCTGTTATAGTCCTCATTTTTGTGGATGTGGAAGCTGTATTATGGCTAGCAAATATTAGTCACTGCATTAAAAAGTATCAGTGCAAATATATGAGTTTAGACCTTTGCTTTATCTGTATTTGCTATAAAATACCAGTTTCTCCAAATACATTAAACCTTCTTGACACATTTTTGTAGCATATGATCCAACCCTGCATCAAACAAGTTTACAGAGTTGGTTTTTAAGTGACTGAGGACTTGTTGAGCAAGTTTTCCTTTTCACAACATAGTGGTTATCTGGATGAATTCCATCCTCCTGAGAGTCATCAAATGGTTCAGGTTTGTTATTCTTTGCTATGTGAACAGTCATTTTTGTGCACTAGGGTTGAATTCCCCTAATTTGGGTGATTGTTGTTTCAACCCATTAATTCTTAGGCAACTTGAAGGCCTTTTCTGGAATAGGAGATGGTAGTTTCAGTCCTGATATTTGTCTCTAGCACATTGTTTCTTGAATCCTGAGCATGCTGACTAGCCATAGTATTGCTGAAAGTAAGTGTTAAGATATTTTTATACTTCATCAGTGAGGGTGACACACTAGTCATGTCAAGGAAATGATGAAAATTTAAAAAAAAAGTTTTCTGAATAGTAGTTCATAATAGGATCTCTCAAATAATGAAGCTGCATGAGGGGTAATCCAAGAGAATATATTTATTTTTGGTCATTATTTCTATGATCATTATTTTATTATATGTGTATGCAAAAAAAAAAAAAATAATAATTTTTAAAAGTTCATCCATTAGGAACTGACAAAACTGGTTTTGCCTCCAGATGCAGAAATGGAAAAAAAATGGGGGGGAAAACAACCCCCAACATTCATCAGTCCTGAAAGTGTTTGAGGAAATGTATATTGATGGGTGTTTTACCAGTGGAGGCCAGATTATCTTCCTGCAAACAACTCTAGCTAAATCAGGAATGAATCCGTAGATTCCACAGAAATCCCTGTCTTATCAGAAACAGTAGTGTTGCTGTCTCGGTGCTGTTGACCTGCAGTGATGCTAAACTTTATAGGAAATCCTTTATTGCATCTTGAGTGGAAAGGAAGGGTAGTCTTGTGTTTAGATATAACAGATACATACAGTTCAATGGGAGAAAAAAAGATAAAAATGAAGTGCAAATAAAGTAGTCACAATGAGCTAAATATATGCCTTTTTACTTGACGAAGGTCAAGATTCTGCTCTGTGGCTCAGGAAAGGCTTATAAAAGGTAGCATGCAACATTACTGCATTCAGAGTAAACTTGCCATGTTGATGATTCTCATTGCCTGGGAAAGACTGTACTTTTTTTTTTTTTTTAATACTCAGTGATATTTTCTCCACTCTGAATCACTTCAGGAAAAACTGCAGGCTTCCTTTAATTATTTTTTTATTGTATAATAATAATTGTTTATTATTGTTTATTCTGCTTCCCTGCTTAAGCCCTTTCTTCAAGTGTAGTAAAATTTGTGTATTTCTAACTTAACTCTTGAAACTCAGGCTATAGAACCCAGTTTGATGGTACAGGAAACTAGATGAATGTCCAATTTCAAACAGGGGCAGTGTGTAGGACTGTATGTGTATACACCAAGCCCCTAGTAGAAATCATACAAAGTGATACAGCCTTTGCCTGTGGGAGCTATTGTGCCTAAGTGAGGTGTGCATCTAAAGAATACTGAACTTGCATTCAGCATACCCTTTTTAAATAGAAAAGCATCTGTCAGTGCTTCTTGCCATAGCTCCTGCCTGTGAAAAGGCTATGGAGAATACTTGTCAGAGATAGGACTTCGCTCAGCAAGGTAAGTGCAGTCTGGTCAGAAGTACAGCATCTTTCCCTTCAAGAACTATTTTCCTGCTGTGATCTGTATCTTTGACTCCCATTTAAAGGTATTCTCAAATATGTTTGGATACACAGACAAGATGATTCTCCTCCTTTTTAAAGGTTCCTTCTTCTCTGTGCGTTTTGCAGCACTGGAGGCTATTTATATTCGCTATACAAAGTATTTTTCATCTCCTTTAATATTCCTCAAGAAGGACAGGGAAGTACCTGTGCAGCCACTAATTATGGAGTGATTAAAATAGACTTAAAGAAGGAAGCTCATCTCTACTTTTTCAATCCAAAACAGATAAAGAAGCTGATAATACTAGGAATTGGATGCCAGCTGAGAACATCAGTGGCAAGAACAACAACAAAAAAAACAAACCAAAAAAGCAAACAGGGCCAGCATGAATTGTCATAACTATCACAAAGACACAAACCAAATGTTAAATATTGGATGGCCAAAAGCTCCTTCCTGTTTGTGATGTAACAAAGGTCTTCACTGAAGTAAAGCTAGGAAATATCTACATTAATGCTGCTCAGTTCTATCCCTCCCTAACTGATTTTTATTCTGAAGGAGAGAACAAGAAAAGCTATACCAGCAAGCATGGTTATAGGTTAACTTTTGGAAGGTAAAACTTAAAATTGCACTTTGACATACTGAAGATTGAAACTTCCCAGTATAAATTCTCTAGAAAATAAAGAAAAAAGAAATTAAACTTCTTCCTTGTGATGTCTTATGCAAGAGTGATCTGGTGTAAATCCGTAATGGAGAAGACTAGAGATAAGAAATAGTAAAATATTTATCTTCTCCCCCCCCCCCCCCCTTTTTTTTTAATTTTGCTTTTACTTGTGCTGTATTGTATAAGGGCCTGGTGATTAAACCAGGGCATACTATGCAACAGCATTTCAAACTTAGTCAGATTCTCACCTTTGCAAGGGAGGTGCCAAAATGTCACTGTTAAATTTCTCTAGCCCTGTATTATGGTGAGATAGAGAGGAGCAAAAGCAATATTTTACAAGTTGCCTGAGACCTTCCCTCAGGGCACCTGAGGTGTTACAAGTCAGATTAGACTTGTCCCAGAAATCAAACCTCTGAACCTGATACTTACACTAACACCAACTCATCTTGTAACTATGTAACAGAAGTGATTAGGAATGTGATTTGCTGAAAATGTCTCTTTCGGCCTATGTCCTCTGTCTTTAGTGCAGCTATTATCAATAATATATAGGTGCCTATTCCAGTGGACTATGATCCTTTTTTTTCAAAGTGTGAATAGTTACTTTTTAGTAACTTGTATGTCTGTAATTGTCTATTGTATGAGTTGTACTTTATTAGAGTTAAAAAAAAATAAAAATCTGTAAGCAAAAGCCATACAAATGTAATGCTGCTTGAGTATGGATATAAAGGATGATAAACTACATTTGCGTCTCTCTTGTTACTCCTCCTATCCCTCAGACATGTCCAGAGCATCCTTGGTACAAATGTGGTACCAAGGTTGCCGCCGGAGACCTGAGCGTGGGGATCTCTTAGTGCTTCGCTTGCCCTCTAGTGGCATTTTAACGGCTGGGGATGCCCGTTGGGTTACACTGCTGACATTCCTAATCGTGAGGTTTAGTCAATGAAGATGCAAACCCAAGAAGTTTTTTTTAGCAGAACATCTTCTTTCTCCATGTGTTTGTGTTTGGAATCTATAAGGCAAATTGTATAGTACAAATGCAAAGAGCTTCTTGGTCTTGCATGCGTCCAAGAAAATGCTCTGTCTGCAAGGGGGAAAGCTGTTGTTAGAAATAAATTACTCTGTTTACAGGAATGCTCAACTCATTAGAGGCAGAGCATTGCAATTAAAACCTATATGGACATTGTCTCATTTTTATGTTGCTAGAATACTTCTTTAATTTTATGTAAGTGACAGATTTTTTTATTGATATTTTCACTTCAGTGATTTCTGTAGAATAATATTAATTACAATCCATTAGCCATTTTTAATTTAAAGACACAATCAACTCCTAATTTATTTGCATGTCAAAGTTCCCTTAGCATAGTCACAAAATAAATATTTGTTGATTTGCCTTAAGACATAGCATCCTTTTTCTCTAAATTGTATTTTGGTTTGTTTGATAGCTAAATCTATCTTCTGCCACCCACACTTTAAAGTTTGTCAGCAGTGAGATGGTTACACTCTTTTCTAGAACAGTGATCAAAATGCCAGTTCAGATTGTGATCATGCAGCTGAATATTGTTCATTGCTCTTATGCAGGAAAGTCAGCTGCAGAATAATGCCTTCCATTCATAGCTCTTTGGTATTAGATACCTTTTGCCACTGCTACATATACTGTTAACTATTGTTATCCTTCCATTACTCCTTTATGGGCTGTGACATTCACTGTGCTAGTCTGAAGTCTTTTGTGTTTTAAGTTTTGTTAGATTTAACCAAACTTTCCTGTAAAAGCAAATGCACAGAGTTTGTAATGCTTCCTTCTCTGACCAGCACAGATGGTGGTCTGTGCATGTGTAAGACATAATCTTAAGGACCATTTTTCCAAATAAGCATTTCTCAAACAAAATGATCAATTTCACAGAATCACAAAATCATTTAGGTTGGAAAAGACCCTTGGGATCATCGTGTCCAACCATTAGCCCTACTCTACAAGATCACCCCTATATCATATCCCCCAACACCACATTTAAGTGATGTTTAAACACATCCAGGGATGGGGACTCAACCACCTCCCTGGGCAGCCTATTCCAGTATCTCACCACTCTTTCCATGAAGAATTTTTTTCCTAGTGTCTAGTCCAAGATGTTTTCAGCCCATTGTCTCTCTGCAAGTTCATGTACTTTTACGATTACGGTCAGATGTTTGGAGCTTTTTGAACCATTCTTTACATAAAATTTTGGTATATTTTCTTCTCATATAGCAATTTTAAACATTATAATGGACACGGCAGTGTTTTCAGTCTTGAACTTCTAAGTTGTCAGAGTATCTTTAAGAACCATTTCATTCAGGTTCACACTTTAAAATGATTTGTGTTTGCCAAGCATTGGCATAAAGTAAAAGTATTGCATGTTTTTGTACCAGTTAATTACATATAAAACATCAAATCTTCAAAAACAGCTTTCAAAAATTTGCACGTTGAAGTTAATTAAGCTTTATTAGATGTTTGTTAAAAGCGCAAATGAAGTGTAGGGTGTATGTATAGCAGAAAACCCATGAACAAGAGAGTGGAAGTGCAGGTAACTGTCCCTCTACTGTATTCAGTTCATAGTTACCACATAAGACCTGCATGTCTTATTCCTGCATATCCTTGCTCCTCTGCCCACTGGAACCATCTTGCAAAAACACAGTAGTGGACTGAAATGCTGATGAATTTGTGACTTAGTATGAGTCACTGATGCTACAATGATAGGAAACGCTAACTTAGTAAAAACCTCAAAGCTATACCAAGGTTTGAGATGCATAATGATGAAACCCAAACTTGGTGGTCAAAACTTGTAGAGGGTCAAGTAAAAATAAAAAAGAAATGCAGCTGAAGTGTGTTTGATTCCCTTCTCTGCTGTGTAGAAGGGAGCAGTATTTCCACATCATTTCAAAAGAAATACATATTTTCTTCAGAAAATAATGGGGAAAGCATAGCAGAACAGTAATAGCTCTTTTGTAGCTGATATATTTTCATTTATGCCCTTGAAACACAAGACTTAATATCAATTCCAAAATCTTGGTTAGTGTCAAGTAGCTAGTGTACTAAGTAGAGACTGCTTTTAATAACTGAGTAACAAAATGTTCACTTTTTTTTTTTTGCATCTGCTCAAAATTCCTTGGAGATTTGTAATCGGGATGAGAGGTGACAACAGACTAAGCATATGTGTCGAAGGATTGTTGCACCTTTGTTAGTCACCAGCAACAGGCTGCCTGACTCTCCTGAACCTTGAAATCTTTAGGAACTTTGCTGCTGCTGTGCTGTTATGATGGTGTTCGGTAGTAAGTCCTTCATATAATCTTTCTGGCAGCTTTGTAGCAGTGAACTAGATAACTTTTTGTAATGACAGGTATTTAATGTTTATCCTGTATAAAGTCTGAATTGTTCCTGGTGAGTATACATGCAAATCATGCATGCAAAGCAGCACTCAACACTTTTTCATCAGATCACCCCTCTTTTTGAGTAGTAGGGGATATTTACCTGTGAAATCCAGTTGCCCCAAACCTAGCTTCTCCTGTAATTTGGAAAACTAATATGGAAACTCTATAGAGTGGCATTTTAATTTTTGTTTTGTTTTCCAAGGCTGTTATATGCTTGATTCATACATAAAAATTTCATTTACTATAATTCATGCTATACTGTTAAATTAGTCTTTGAAAAGAAAAGAAAGATAAGTGCAGAAAAATGCTTCATCATGCTGCGTATCTGGAAGCTATTTCGTCGGAACAATGTAGTACTCCCATGTGTCCCCATTTTTCAGATAGCTTGCTTTTTGTTGCATAAGGCACAATGATGAGTAAGACTTAACACTGAGAAAGGCAAAGAGATTGTACGTAGAAACTGAAGATCCAACTGAAGTGATTTGTAAAGATTTTCTTACCACTCCTCTTATCTGAGGAATGACAGCCAGCTGGTTTTTTCATCTTAAAGGGAGATGCCTCTTGGAAAAGTTTATTGCAACTCTCTTTGAGGTGAAAGAAAGACAAAGGTAATGTTAAAAAGAGGAGGCTTCTACTTAAATTTACAAAGGCTTATCAATAGATAGGGAACTGATATTTCTCAATTGTAATTCTTTATTAGCTTACTTATTCATCATTCAAGACTAGAATTCCGAATATTTTTAAGTATGTGCACAGGAAGGATATACACTTGAAAGGTAATTTCATGGTGTTTAAAATACATGACTCAATTTAGCATTGATTATGGTCTCCCTCATCCATGTTGTGTGTCTTCTGCTGAAGTACATTTGTGTTTCAGCCTTCTTCATAGGCATAGCTAGGATAGCAGTAATGATGCAGGAAGGTTAGGTAGGTATTATGGTCCTTACTGAAGACCTTGATTAAACCTGATGGCCAGCCCAAGGCAACATTCTTAACTGCCATAGTTGCACTATTGTCAGCATCTGCTTGGCTGGATAAGAATAAGCATATCTGCATAAGCTTTTATTGCATTTTAGTTAGTGTTGAAGCATTCTTGAGCAGTCAGATCATTAGAAAAATACCTCTTCTACTTATTTTCAAAGCCCCCAGTACAGGGACTTCTTTGTAATAAGCAGGTTTACAGAAAAGCCTATATTTATTAATTATAGAAAACATATAGCAGAACTCCTAACTTGGTTGACTAGCTTCAAGCAAGGAAACTCCTTGCATATAAACCTATATTACTGGGGGCTTTGAAGCTGGTGTGATTCATTGATATTCATGTATAACTTGCATGGGGTTTTTATATGGTATAAATGTCAGTCTCTTAGATTCTTTCTTCTGCTTATGAATAGACCTGTTTATTTTCAATAGTAAATGTATGAACAGAATCATGTGATACTAGGGTGTATATGTCTATTTATAACCAATCTGTTCCAATCGGATAGCAAAAGCTCAGATCATAATGACAAGAGAAAGGTGAAGAGATACTGAGTCTAACTTAGACTCTGCCTGGATTAGATACCTCAGCCATAAAAAATGTGCACAATATTCCAGAAAATAATGCTGCTCTTTCACATGAGTGGCTTGGAAGAAGGGCATGAGTTAGTGTGGGAAGACTGCTCAGAATCACGCAGTAGTTTATGGGGAATGTCAAACTATGCTTAACCGTCAAAGCTCATCTCTTCACCCTGCTAAACCAGTTTGCACTTGGCGGGGATAACAATTGCACTATTTCTTTTGAAGAACCATAGGAAAGCGTTAGATCCACTGAAAGTGAGCCTGACAAGATGCATATGACTGTTATCCTGATTATAAATAAGATACACCTAAAAGAAGGTAATCCATTGTGATCTGAAGGCCAGGAAACATCACACCAGAGACTCTCAGACAGATAGTCACAAAGAGTAAGTTTAGGTGACTCTCCCTAGACTGCCTATTTGACTGATGCAAACAGGGGAAAGAGAAAGTTTAGAAATATGTTTCAATAGGCAAAGTTAGACTTCTGAGATTATCTTCTTCCACCTCCTATGGGAAGTCTCCAACAGGTAACACACCAAAACCAAGAAGGGACATGACTTGAAAACTACATTAACATGGACAGCCTCCAATACTGCTACTTGGTCATCAAAACTCAGATTTTGAGCAGACCCTCTGGTAAACAATGGGTGACAAACACCTTTTCTTCAGAAACAGTTATTTCTTCATAATCTGATCTAGTGGGAGGTGTCCCTGCCCATGGCAGGGGGGTTGGAACTAGATTATCTTTAAGGTCCCTTCCAACCCTGAGAATTCTATGATTCTAAGATTCATGATACCCTGGAGCTACTGTTCTTACCTTGCTAGCATTAATGTCACACACTGCAACAGCAGCAGCTTTCAAGGTAAATGGGTGAGAAGCCCAGCTCAGTCAAAAAAGAAAGAAGACCATGTCGCTGTAATTCATACTGAATAGCTTGATTTGGAGGGATAGAGGTCATACTTATTTTGTAACCAGTAGACAGTGTAGAGCAACAGAATCTCCAAAGTATAAAGAATACTTTGCTATAATGAACGTGAATTAATGCCTATATAGATAGTTGGAATATTTCATAAGAAAACTAATATTTCAAACAAAATATGAAATTAAATACATCATATGGCCAGCCCTGTGGGAATTTCTATTGACCCTTTAGGTAAAAACTAGAGTGTCTGTTATTTCTGTGCCTGACTATATTATAAGGTTAAAATTATTTTAAATATTTCTCTGAACAAGTTTCTTTTTATAGCTCTGCACTGTGTGCATTCTGAGTACGCAGAAGGGAGACAAGTAAAGAGAACTGTTTTTGTGAGTTGTGTCCTCAAACTTATTAAAAAAATTCTTAGCAGTTTGCTTTTAATATTTTTTTTCTTTAAAGGGAAAAAATAATTTAGAATTATATTTTTACATCACATCTTAAAATAAAATCTGTATATTAAGATGGGATTCTTGTATATGTTTTATTTCTGAGGATTGAGATTTTAGTCACTTTTAGGACTTGAAAGCATTTCAATTTCTGAGATGTAAATGTTAGTGTTTTCACACCCATTATTTAAATAAGTTTAACAACCATACCATCAAAACTCCAATTACTATGGCATTTAATATTGAGGCTTCACATGAGATTTTTCTTTCAGTTCTCTCATAAATTAGCTTTTATCTATCATCTGATTCTGCATCTCCAGGGAAGTCTGTAGAGGTTGGTTCCCTCAAGAAAGAAAATATGAGTTTTGAGATATTAAAAAAAAATGTTAAACTAGATTCTGTAATCATCAGAGGTAGTACAGTACCTCACAGGTCTTGTCCTCACAGACATTATTAACATTAAACCAAGGGACAAATATGAAGATGATAATGGGTCTTCTATCTTCTTTTTTTAACCTCATGAATGAAGCAAGATTTCAAAGAAGTGGAAAACCAATGTTTAATTAACATGAGACTGGAATGTTCATAGCAATTGCTAGCTGTTAGTTTGAGTCATTAACAGTTAACCAGATATAAACTCTGTACTCTGTAGAAATTGTTTGAAATGCATAAAAAAAATTGGAACAGTCACAAAGTTTGAAAGCATGCAAACTAAAACAGTAACGTTCTCCTAATGGTAATGTAATTCATTAGCAAAATTTTACAACATCTGCATTTCTTGTATGCTTATTTAGGCTCTATCAGCTTGCTAGTTGGGGATTTTATCATTTTATCCATGGCTGGGTAGAGTTTGAAGTATAATTCAATATGCTTAAAAAGTAAGACAATTGTATATAGCTATACTCCTCTGCAAAATCAACAATAAAGACTTACTAGGAAATAATAGAATTAATACTGGCATTTGTTTCCCTCTCCAAATGTCATGAAGTTCAATAATACACACCCTGAGACCTCAAGCAGGAATGTATATTGGGGGGGAAAACAGCAGAATAAACAGTTTCTAAAAGGCATTAAGGACAAGCACACAAAAAAGGCCTAACTGAGATGTGAACATAAGTGTCCTCTGAATGCAATAGCTGCAACAGATTTTGAGAGCCGGCTAGTATGTCCAAACTAGCAAGCTATTAGCTGAGAGGACAACATGCATTTTTCATGTGGCTCATGTGGATCCTTCACATCCTGGCCAGAGTTTCTCCTTCCCTGTAAATAGTGTGTGAAGCTATTATGGCATTTTGCTTAACATCATTCGTTCTTGGAGAGAAACTTCTGAACAGATCAAGAACAGTGTTCAGGTTTTTTAAGAGGTTGTAGTTACTGGAAGGAGTCAGAAGTGGGAACTTCAAAAACTATGCAGGTAACTTTGCATGAGTCTTGCCTTAGTCTTTCATGATTCAGTTTGCAGCTGTGTGCGTACATTGTGTTTATTTTTGCTGAATGCCTTGTCACTGACATAATGTTACTTTTTAGTATGCTTCCCAATGATGCAGCAGGGAAGAAGCGCAACTGTCTTTATCATCTCTGAACATCATTAGAAATGAGAAAGTAGCAATCTTTGAGTATTTTCATAGTAGTATGACAAAATCCCAACTCTGCTGAAGTAAATAGGAATTTAAAAAGATTACAGTAGTACCAGGATTTGAGTTGTAATTATCAGTACTTACAGTATGTTCTCTCAGTGCTCTCCCAGTATAGATTAGTAATTGCTTGCTGCCTCAAAAGTCTTTGTTCAATTATATCTAGGAGAGAAGAGTTCCCTAGAGCAGCTGATGTTCAATGATCTCTTTTATAGAAGCTAACTAGTGTTGCCAAGGATTTCACTTATGCTGGCAGGTCAGATTATTTTTTTTATTTTATTTTTTGATAAATCAAAACCCAGTGTGATAATCATGTTAATATTTGGTGTTGAAATAGAGCTGAACATATCTGAGAATCTTGGCCCAGGTTCGAGTTGCAAAGTGCCTTGTGAATTGCATGGGTGAGAAAACTACCTAGTGAGATGAATAATCTGGAAACTAACGGAATGAACATTTGGTAAGAAGCAAAATTATCTGTACTTCCCAATTAAAAGCTTTTACTTAAAAGTAATCTTTTTTTCAAATGAAGTTAATCTTAGAATATGGAAAGTGTCTTCACAACTGAGAACTTCCCCTATGTACAGCATTCAGTTTAATATTTTTATTTTTGTAAAGGCAAGAGACATGAAATCCCACTCTGATAAACTGAAGGGAATCTCTTAAATGTTTTGTAGGAAACTTAGATTTTTGTTTTGTTTTGTTTAGGTTTTTTTTGTTTGTTTGGGTGTTTTTTTGTTTGCTTTTGGTCATCAAGTTGGCCTCTTTGAAAAACTGAGAAAGGTGAGTTTGCTTTTTTTTTTAATGCTTTTATTTACTAGAATATAAGAGAAGGAGAAATGAAACTTATCTGAAAGACAAAATATAAAATTGTTTTTTATCCATTCCAATAACAGATTTATTTTCCAGGAAATAAAATGCTGATTTTAAAAATGTGGATTCAATGAAACCTAGACATATGTGGGTACCTGTATGTTGACTCAAGTGGTTACTCAGGTGCTATAGGAAAAGGAGAACGTAAAATGTTCCAGACTGGATGGTTGAAATATTAATGAATCATGAGGGCTCTAAAAATATCTAGATGTTTTATTCAGATACTGTTAATAGCGTTTTAGGTGGAAAGTCACTTTCTTTTTTGCCTTTGGTGCTCTCAAAGTCACTAGGGACATATATGTAATCATATACCATCTTCACATAGCAAAAATCATACTCTAACCAATAAAGAGTCTCTGCTTAAAGTTCCTGTTCCAAATGGTGTCTTCTATTTTGGAGATGTGATTAACTGTGGAAACTTCCACAGTATAAAATGTACCGGGTTATGATGAGCTGGACATTTAGCATTGGAACTTTTGATATGACTTTGGATTTTGTTTCTGCAAGAATCACAGTAGCTATGAGGGAACAGAAGAATAGTGTTGAGAATCTCTGTTGGAAAGAGTTGACAGCCCCTGCAGTTTTATAGTGACTATGAATTCACAAGCCTACTGCAGATGAGAAGGTGCATTCAGTTGGATTATAAATAGACTGTAGTTAGCTTTGAAATGCATCCATTTTATTCCAAGCTTCCAGCAAAGTCCTACAGATATGCAGCTCCAGTGAGAGCTCTAAAGTTGGTAATAAAAAAGAAAATGACAGGGGTTTTATTTGGAGTCTTCTGACAGCTGTAGGGGGGGG
>JANVCC010000018.1:55435292-55613288 GCA_025345505.1 Todiramphus chloris collaris
CCCCCCCCCCCCCCAAACAGTGAAGTAATAGATAAAAAAAGTTTCTGTTCTCAGAAACAAGTCTTTGTTCTGGGAGAAATGTGCTCTCTGTGACTGGAGATGTATATTGCTCTTGAACCCTTTTCTTCCTCTGTCCTTCATTTTGCTCAGATGCAGTAATCCTATGAATGCTCCAGAGGAAGCCAGGTGCTGTTCTTCTCTTATGGTACATTAGAGGTGGGATAACAAGACCTGTGCTTTTGCCAGTGGAGCGCAAGATATAGAACCACAAGCTGATACTCCCCTGAACGCATTCAAGACAGTGATTTTCACGATGCCAGCAGTAAAGGCGGTGCTACGTGCTGCACAGTTTGAATTAATGAGCTTTGTCCTGTAGAGGATGTCGAGGATGACTTGGATCCAACAGCCAGCAGTCTGTTTTACTAGAGTTTCTGCACAGTAGGCTATTGCACAGTGTAACCCTGCCCTAGGTGGAGCAGAAGCAGTGTACCTTTCTAAAAAGTACATAACAGCAAGCATGTTACTCTTTGCATATTAAGGAATAATTCTTTGTTTGCCTTCCCTGATTACCATCTCAGGCAGAACTACATTTCTTCACCTGCTTTTTAAATGCATATTTTAGTGACTGAATGGGCAGCTTGTTTGTCTTATACATATGTCAAATGTGGGAAATCTTGAATTGAGATTTTTAGCTTTTTGGAATGCGACTGAAACAGGCAATCTCTGTTCCATCACTAAATGTGAGACAGGGTTAAGTGTGGTTTGTTTTAGTTTTTTTTTTTTTTTGCTAATAAACAAAGTTAGAGCACAGCCCTGTAGATTCTCCAAGTAATTTGATGTTGCATCAGGAGAGAGATGGCTATAATAAACCAGCAGAGTGCTGAAAGTCTTCAGCTTTGCATCAGGAGCATGTTGGTCTCTTAATTGTCACCCATTTTCAACTCTATCTAACCATAAGCTATCCTTAGAGGAGATATAAGGTGAAAGGCAATGCAATTATTGCCTTTATGTGGAGTGCAGAGGTCTTCAGTGTACACCTTTGCACAATTTTTTTTTTACATAGGAGCTATCTTGAATTTCCTCAAAAGGAATATACGAGTGCTTACACACTCTGGCATTTGTCCTTGCATAGCTGAGATAAAATGAACATAATATGCTGTTGGATATTGCTGATAATTTGCAAATGGAACAAAGAAAGGATCTCTTTCTACAAATCTTGTGACCCATATAGATCCTTTAGCTACTGTGAAGGACTTCTAGGCAGTAGGAGAGATGGTGTATTCCTAGGTTGATGCTGCATGACAAACTCTGGATCTTGTGGGCTTTCTGCCATACTGATGTAGTCACTTAAGCATAAAGGAAAAACAGGCACATCTTCAATCTGTAAAAATGAAAGAATAGTGCTGTTCCTCCTAAGAATTTACATACGGAGCCCAGGGGAGCTATTCACCCCTTGATATGATTCTTTATTATCACTTCTCTGTTGCCACTGGGTTACCATTGTAAAACAACTAAGTAAGGTTTGTGCAGCAAAATAAATACTGTAAATTTTGGAGTTATCTTAGCTCTCTTTGGTGGAATTCTCAATCATATTTTTGCATTCATGTTAGCTTTTGGGTTTAAAGTCACTTTTATTCCTAAGAAACCAATTAAGAGCTTGTCTTGACAATTTTAACTTGCAGCTTTACTTGCTAAGACATTCTAGGACGGAGCCTGTTAGTCTTTGGATGGCCTGTATTTATCATGGCAGGTGACTGCCCTCTATCTTCTCTTGTTGGATGTGTACATCTCATTGCTAGAAAGTGAACCAGGCCCTTCAAAAGCCAGTGCTGCATGTGGTGGTGGTGTTACAAGTTATGAGACAGGTTAGGTCGCCTGGACCGTCCAGACTGGATAGGATATTTAGGTACAGCTAGGATTAAGCAGGGCAGGAAGTATTCTTATGTTCGCTGTTGTGTGCCCCTAGTACATGAGGATAGCTCCTTTATATGGCTGCTACTACAGAAGAAATGTTTTAGTTGGTCCCATAGTTTGATCTACATCCCACAGATTATTCTTGTTTTTTCTTTTTTTTTTTTTTTTTCCATAATAACTTTCACAGCAAGTGTCTGAAAGATGTAATAGCAATTAAATAAATCAGCATTGTAATTGGAAAGGAATTTTTAAGTAGTGGATTGCTTTTGGCACTGCTATAAATTACTTGGTGTTCCTAGATTCCTTTTTGTTTGTCCAAAGCAAACTACAAATCTCACATCACTATATGAATCCAATTATTAAACTCGTTAAAGCAAACTAACATATTACAAATATAATACTGAACAAAACTTAGCAATAATCATCACTGTTCTTTCACCTATCCCTATATTCTGAGCATTTTTCTTACTTTTTCTCAAGCTTGCAGGCACCATTTTCTTCCAAGTAGTCAGATCTCCATTCTCTCTTTGTGTTTATCAGTCTCTGTTCCAGTGCTTGTCTCTCTGCCTGTCTCATAACAGATACCAGTGCTGTGAATTTTTTTAAGTCAACTGCAGTTATCGTAGTTGGTGAAATGTTTGAGGGCAATATCAACTTTCTCATGCTAAAGCAAGCATCAAAAAACACTGAAAACAAAAGCAGGCTATTATTGCAAAATATTCTGGCTTTCTTTACACAAGGTCATGTTAATCTTGAGAGCATTTTGCTTGTGATTAGTTTCCAAAATTAATAACCATTTTCTTTTACATACTTATTTTTTCAGTGTGTCTATTGTAATGCTATTATGCCACTGCCGAGTGTAGTGCACTCTTACATAACAGCCTCCCTTGTTCAGTTTACTTTGGAAGTTAGATTAAAAAAAATATTTTTTTGTGTGAATTGAGCACATTTGGTCATTGAGATACAAAGAACGTAGAGCGTAATGATACCACTTTTATAGCCACATTTCAAAGTACAAGTACACTTCAATGTTTTGACCCCTTTGTTCAAATGCTGAAAATAGATGTTTGCTGCTGAATGACCTTCTGCAGTGTCACATGCAAGGTTTTTTAATCAAAGACCCAAGAGTCTTATTCCATTGAGCAAAAATAATAACAATTCTGCGTGAGGGCTGAAGCTTTAAAAGGTTTTTTTTTAAATTTTCTGGTTTTTGCAATAATTAATTGCAGTGGACATCAACAAGTTTTCAAGGAGCTCTCAGCTGTCACTCAAAGCAAGTACTAAATCCATATAGCTACATTTCAATAGCTAAGCATGTAATGATGCCACATTTTCTCTGTCAAAATGCTTGCTTAACTTGAGAAAACCTCCCTTCATCCTAGGAAAGAAGTCCTCCTATTTCAGGGGCCTTTCTTTGTTAGCATTCACAGTAAGACATTTGAAATTAAACAGATGTCCAGGGTGAGAGGGAGACTTAGCCATTCTCATAGTGAGACTTGTTACTACGATCTTGGGCTCATACTCCTGAACCTGAGACACTTTCTATATAATCCAAATACTGGGTGATACAAAATCCAATTGCTCTGACTACTTTTAGTATTTCTTATCTCAGTGTGTGGCTTATCAGTGATATTTTGCATTTCACATCACTTCCTCCACCCTGCATTCATTTACTTTTTGCTTGTACAAATAAAGAAAATAGTTGACTTAGTCTAGTGCTGTTGTTTGCCTTTTCTAACAATATCTTAATGCACAGAGAAACTTCAGTAAGGAATAAGTAGAGCAAAGAAAAAAAACAACCGCAAACTGTAAGCATGGAGTAATTTGTTTTAACATGCTACATTAGAGGTTTCTAAAGTACTTACTACTAAAAGTAAGCTATCCTGAATAGGCATCTGTCAAAAAACCTTCACAACAGGGTTTCATCTACCCCCTTTGTAGTTGCTGTTGAGTCTTCATTTCCAGAAGACAGTTTATGCTTCAGTTTCATTTGCGAAGTGGCCTGTACAATATTATGTTCTTTGTGCTTTGCCACAGTCTTGAGATATATGCCCACCTATGACTGATTTGGGCACAAGCATTAGATCCAGGATACTTGGGTTAAAGTCCAAGACTCACAGCCCAGATCACTCTCTCAACCTCCATGTCGTTGCAGTTAGCCCAGAAATACAGATGCTGCTAACACAGGGCCCAGATGAGCTTTCTTCCATGTCTCAGACAGAAAAAGCTGGTAGTTGGAAGGAGGATTTGATTTATGCTGGGAACCAAATTTTGTGTGGAGTTGCTAAAGAAGAGTAATAGAAAACCCTTCCCTTTCTCCACCCCCCACTATGCTTTCTGTGAAGTTAAGAGCAATAAAACACTTTAAAGCTGTCCTCAGACACCCTCATTTGCCTCACAGAGCTTTTATTGGTAAGTATCTGCTGGCTGACACTGTACTTTTGCAGGCTGAGTTCAGTGTACCATAGTAGACTGAACAGCTTCTTGCATGTATGATATATAACCTCGATACTAGTCAGCCTGTCTCATAAGCTGAAGTGTTTTACTGGTTGATTTCATAGTTCATTAAAAGACTTGCATTTTCCTCCAGCGGTTGAGTGGCAAATGAAAATACCACTAGGTTGCTGAGACTATGCTACTAAGTAATTCGAGTTTAACTGGCTATGCCTCTAGTAAGCTGTAAAATCATTAACTGTGACAGCACCATTATTAATAATGCCTCATTCATCTCATATCCATGTTCATTGACTTCAGCTGCTTTTTCTTATGCATATTATTTAACACTATTTTAAATTATTCCCTAAAAACAAAAAGAGAATGGATTTAATTTATCCCCTTATAAAAAGCTCTGATGCTCTGTCTTCAAACAATTATATCCTCAAGATTTAGACAGAAAATAAAAATTAATTATTCACTTATTTCCAAAAGGTATTCTTATGCAAGGCTTGATTTACCTTGATTAACAAAGCAATTTACTGCATGTTTCAAGATGTGTTGCTAGTATTTTAGCTTGGAATAAAATTAGATACATTATAGTGTCCTACTGTATTCCATCAACACTATTCAGAATTCAAATGTTATTTAATTTTTGCAGATACCATAAGATTTCATTTTAAATAATTTTGATAACTAACTTAATGAAGTGCTAAAGTGTTAGAGATGTATTAATTCCTTTCATTACTTTTTCAGTACTTCTTTGGTTAACTCCTTTAAAATGCATTTTTATTTAAGTAGTGTGATTCTCATGAGGTAAATATCTCTTCCTCCTCATCCCTGAAAGTGTTTAGGAGCAAACTCAAATGATGTAGGCAAAATGTTGGCTTCATGATGGTAACCAAAAGCAGTCAATAGAAAAAAAAAAAAAAAATGCAAGTACCAATCTGAATTAAGCCTTTAGCTTTTATTTTAGAATAGAGGGGTTTGGATGTTTTTTCTCTTCCTTAAAAATAATAAATAAATTCTAAAATAGATTCCAGAAATCATAAAAAATAAAGTGTTGCTATTCTAAAATTAAAGAATTAAGTAGTACAGATTTTTTTTTTCCTTGTTTTTACCAATTTCACTTCTCCATATATTGTGTATAAAAGCTTAACTGAATGCATGGCCGCAGTGTTTGCCAGGGTGTAATAAATGCTGGTGTAATGTAAATCTACGATGTGTTAACAGTTTTGGAAATTTCTTCTGTAAATGTGAACGTCTCTGTGCCCATTTTCAAGAGCAAGCCTCTGACTGTCCCTGAAGGTTGTGTGAGGCACTCAAGTTTATAAGATGGTTCTGAATCCAGCACAGTAGGGTTTTTCACACATTCTTGGGGAAGCAGTTTGTTGTGTTCTAGGGTTACCATATTTTCTGAAGTTCTCCATTTTACACTCAAACAAAATTTGGTAAAATGAGGTAATCATGAACTGAAGGAAATGCTAATTCATCTTAGTTGGTCACTCATTTTCATAGGCACCAGTCCTTCCAATGTGTATGTGGCTGCCATACAAATGAGTTACGCCACTAATCTGGCAGGCAGATTTGGTGCAGTAGGGTCTGGGTGTTTTTTAGGACCATGTCCAGTCGTGCTTCACTTGTCACTGAGTCATATCTGTACAAGCGTGAGCAGCCGTAATGATTAGGAACTAAAACAAGCCACTTGGTGCCTTTGCTTGCTCCCTTAGCATTTGGTTTAATGATTGCTACTCTGCAAACTTTCATGGGGCAAAAAGGTGACATTGACACAACACCTCTACTAGGTTTTGAAATTGAGCCTGTTACAAAGCTGGAAATAAAGAAACAGCAAGTATCATTTATCATGGTAATTTATCTTCCTTTTAGGGAAACAATTGACAATATGCTCTACAGCATGTTAATCTCTGAAGTGTGTATCAGATTTTCTGGGGAAAATACAGTGACAACCAATTAAACAATTTCTGCAGGGTTCAAAAGTTGGCTTCATGTAGAATTTCAAGCACATTTCCTAAACAGTTGGATATAAAAGTAGGGATGAGGCACTGAAACATGTAGATTATTATGGGAGAGTTGTTATATTAGCAGTAGAGTAAATTTTTGTGTGTGTGTGTCAATGTTTACAGTGTCATAACCTGATTGTGAGAAGCAGAGCTCCACTAAAAGTGTTGAGGCTGGACACAGAACTGTCCTTTAGTTCCTGCAGTGCTTTTAAGTTTAAGCAATTCTTCAATAAAAGTGCAAGACTCAGCCTGGGAAGGGATGGCACCCAGGTGCTTGTTGGTAGTAGTAAGATCACAGTACTCTTGTGAGATCTGAAAGACAAGCCAGAAGGAAACCAGTATCCAACCTGGACATAGAAGAAAACTAAAATAATTAACTGCTGTAATTTTTATCACTTAAGAAAGAAAGGAAGATGAATGGAGATCTTGTGGAGATGGAAATTTTTCTGTGATTTATGGACATGCATAGCTATAATGGTAATAATAGTGAAATAGTTGAATATTATGGGTAATGCACTGTTTCTTTAGATGTTCCTGGATTATTTGTTGTTTCTTCCTACTTTAACATATAATGAAGTTGATTTTTATCTTTTTTTTATTAGATATGAAAATGTTTTAAAAGTAGACAGAAACAGTACTACCACTGATTGACATATTCAAAAAACTAGATAGTATCAGAGATTGTGTTCATGTTTATCTTTAAATGACCTGTATTGAAATACATAGATTTTGTGTCAGAGTATGAAACCCCGAGTACTGTGTCCAGTTTTGGGCCCCTTTCTACAAGAAAGACGTTGAGGTGCTGGAGAGGGTACAGATGCAGGGCAACAAAGCTAGTAAAGGGTTTAGAGCATGTGTCTCATGAGGAAAGGCTGAGGGATCTGGGGCTGTTTAGCCTTGAGAAAAGAAGGCTGACGGGAGACCTTGTTGCTCTCTGCAACTACCTGAAGGGAAGTTGTAGCGAGGTGGGAGTTGGTTTGTTGTCCCTGGTGACAAGTGACAGAACAAGAGGAAATGGCCTGAAGTTGAACCAGGGGAGGTTCAGGCTGGATATTAGGAAGCATTTCTTTCCAGAAAGGGTTGTCAGGCATTGGAATGGCCTGCCCAGGGAGGTGGTGGTGTCACCATCCCTGGAAGTGTTGAAGAGGTGGTTAGATGTTGGACTTAGGGATGTGGTTTAGTGTTTTTTGACAGGGCTAGGAATAAGGTTGGATTTGATGATCTTGAAGGTCTCTTCCAGCAAAAACTATTCTGTGATTCTATCTTCTCATTACACCTTTTCATAGACTGTGTCTTATGCAATTCCCCGCGGGTACAGTATATGCTGTATCTGGTTCCCAGTTAATAAACTTGAAAAAAGATCTATAAAAGCAGTCAAACCATCTTTGTGCTTTTTTTTAAAAAAAAAAAAAAAACAAAAAACAAACCATCAAAAAAAGGTGTTTTTAAAAAAGCTTTATCTATAAATTGCTGAATTAATTTTCTTCTTTAAGTTTCCCTCAAGTTTTTGCTGCGTGGTGGTGGTTGTTGTGTGGTTTTGTTGTTTTTGTTTTTTCTACTGTAGTATTAAGCAGGCTTTATCATATGTTTATATTAGTAAATAACTTAAAACCCAAATCACTTCCAAGAATTGGTCCTTTGTGCTATTTTTATTATATGTCTTCTCCTGTTTTAATTAATGTGGTTTTATTACTAAATTGAATGTTAAAAAAAAAAAATTAAAACTGTAGTTTTTTTATGGTGCCATACTGATTCATTAAACTGTATCTCATAGTTTCCTGTCAATACAGAAAACTTAAAGATGTTCCTAGGGTTATTCTCTCATTTTACATGCTCTTAAAATTGTCTGCACTTAAGAGGTTTTCTTCTAGAGCTCAGCCTAAGCCATCTACCCAGGAGATAAAGTACATTTCCTTGGGCTCAAAGTCAGATTCTGATGGTGCGCAGCCAAAGCTCATATCTTATAATTTTTTCAACTTAATTTTTCCTGATGTTTCTCCACATCTTCTTTTTTCTCATTAACTCCTCTCCTAATGGTATCACACCACCTGAGGTGCTTCAACACTATTTTCTACTTGGGCTGTGTATTCTGGTTCAGTGATGCAGTGTGATTGCCATTCATCACTGGCACAGTATTATGCCTTCCTGAATAAATTCCCTACTTTCCTAATGTACCAAATTACTGAAACCAATTTTGGCCGCCTCTTCACATTTCTTAGACTGAGTGACTCTTGAAACCTCTCCTTAGCTTTGAGGAGTAGCATATCTTACTGCCTATCCTTTTTTTTTATACAGGCAAACTAGAAAAAGGGAACAACTCAGGTGCCTAAACAGGGGCATCAGGGGAATACACAACATGATATCTAAGACATTAGCAGAGACTGGACAGGTAGGAAATATGATTAATGGGAGATGCTTCTAGAGTAGCAGGTGAAGAACATATAGGATGCTTTAGGGCAGCAAATGCCTTGTTTTAATCTCCCAAATCACTCCCCAGAATTACTGCTGTGAAATAAATCATTACTGTAGTAAAAAAAGAACCATGTCCAAATTATGTGCTTGATTTTTCTGTTTATTCAGAGACTTTAACAGTCATGATTGCAACGCATTTCCTAATTGCAATCTATGAAGTTGCTAAATGTAACTGTACATGCTTGGGTCTTCTGAAAAATGTTCCAGCAAACATGTGAAAGAAACTTTTAACAGCAGTGATTGTTTCTAAATATGCTGTGGTCCTTCACTGGAGGGGGCAGGGGAGAATCAAGCATGTACATTTACCTTCTAGTTGGTTTTTGGTGTGTTTGGCTTTTTTTTTTTTCCTCCTTCTCCTCTTTGCACTGCCTTCAGCCTGAAGAGTAAAATATCACCAAACCAGTCTTAGAACATTTCATTTTCCGGTCTTTCTAGGGTTGGACTGTTTTAATTTCCTGATAGTACCATTTTTGAAATTTCAGATTTTTTTTTTTCTTGAAATTGTGAAGGCATTTTTAATTCCTTAAAGAAGATCCTCATCTTGAGGGATGAGGCATGAGGGAATGAATATCCACTTGTATTAATGTTGGAAATAAAGCAAGGCTAAAGTATCATTTTCTTTCAGTGAAGCAATGAAAATAAGGGATGCTTAAAAAGTGCTAATGAATAACTCGATTATGAAGAAGCTGCAGAATTCAAAGAGCACCCAGGAAATTGCCACTTGTTCATATTGTGGTGAAATGCATTTGGTCCTGTTGGGTAGAAATTTCATAAGCCAAAGACATTATTAGTTCAACTCTTCCATAGCCTTGACTCCCACACACAGCTGTGCTGGTATTAGAGTTTGGATGTGCGGGAATAAGCATTACTGCAGCAAAATATCTCTGTTTTACTCAGAGTGGTTAAAAAGGGGAAGAGCAGAACATGGTGTATCTCAGGATAACAAGGAAAAAAAAAAGTAAGAAAAGACTCCTTGAAGAGTCTGATGCATAGTGGCTTCCTTGGTCAAGGCTTTAAGAGCATTGTATAACTTTGTGTTATTTCATCTGCTCTGCTCAGTGGAGAGATTACACAAAGAAGCATTGCACTGCTTTTTAATAAGTCTTGTGTCGGTGAAGTGATATTTCTGTGTTGAAAAAAGACCAGTAACAATGCCAATTAGATGATACCTCTGTACTAAATATTTTCACATCCTAGTTTGAAATAAAATAGCACTTCTCATTAGTTGGTCTATTCTATTTAACTCTGTGTTCAAAGCATAGTCTTGATGAGAGCAGAGCTCTTGTCCTCTGCATTTACTGTGATTCCAAGCAAAGGTGTATGAAGACATTTGTCTAATTTAACAAATGTAGTGGTACCTCACACTTGTCTTATTTAGGAAATAAATGAAGAGCTGTTTGCTGGTGGCTATCACTAGTGACAAACACCAGCCCACAAAATAAACAAATATCTAAATTATTAACTGCCTGATCAGCAACTCACTTGAGAATTTTGTTGGGTCATGAATGCTGGCATGTTGTCAGGGAAACAGGAATAACTTAACTAACTACTTAGATATGTTGAAAGATGAAATCTGTTTACCTATTTTTGGTGGTTAATAGCAGAGCTGGATTTGCAAATGGTTGCTAAAATGGAAAACACAGTAATGCTTTTCCTTCGATACAAACAACTTAAACAGTTTAGGTTTTAATTCAGAGTCTTGATATATGGGTTTCTATTTTGATTCATGAGAAACTCATTGGTTTTTTTGTCATCCTCCCCCTACCTCACTTTTTTTCCCTGCCCTAAGCATTCATTAATACCATATATTAATATTTGTTGATGTCTTGCAATTTGGAAGCGATTAAATAGCTCACTTTAGAGTAGTTTCCCTTAATATGATGAGCTGAAATTCCAAGTGTTTCAGGTGCCACCATTTCTGTTTATCATTTTATTTGAGGCTGGCTTCTTTGCCAACCATATGACCTTCAGGACCAGCAATGGGTTTTTGCAATGGCAGAGGAAGTTTCCCTGTGTTCTGGATCGTATAACAACCACCTGGAAAAGCAAGTTGAGAATCCTCAACAGGTGAAAGTCTGTGTTTGACTGGGAGCTAGAGTAAGATTCACTCTATGATTTGGAGAGATGTTGTATCTGGTAGGAGGACTTTCCTGGCTGCATTGCCTGAAGTTAGACAGTAAGTTGTGAAATGGAGCCTCTGGCTCTGAAACTCTCAAAATTCTCTGTGACAAGCTCCTTAGAATTAATTGCTAGTCTGTAGGGATTTCCTGTTCCCCTGAGCATCTGCTCATTTGGAAAGCATCCTGCTGGGAAGGGGAAAAACAACTGTAACAATAAAAATCTCTTTATTCCAAAACTTTGCTTGAAGAATTGATACCTCTTTATCTGTTTCCTGTTTTGTAGTGTGTATGCTCACACTGGTCAGCTAAAGTAGATAAATGGGTTTTCAGACACTGAGGAACAGAAGTAAGGGTACCTGGTTATGTAGGTGACTATAATCAGTATTTGCCAAATATTTAAGAATCTATCATTCAGGAACTGATCTTTTGAGGCTTTTGTGCTAAATAGATTGCTAATAGAGCAATCATGCCACTGAACTTGTACTGAGAAGGCGTATATAATTCTAAAGTTTCAGGATGTTCTGGATTTCCAGGGACAAACTGCAAGACTAGGTACTGATGAAAGTCTGGAATCAAAAGGCATGCAATCATCTTTGACCAGCAAAATATCAAAGGCAGGGCTTTAAAATATTAGTTGTCTTCAGGATTTCAGATTAAACCATGTTACTGTTATTTAGCAGTCCTGTGGTATCTGAAGCCAGGTCTTCCTGAGTTGTCGTCATTGTAGAATAGACATTAGAATAACTATCAAAGTAATCTTTCTCTAATTCATTCTTTTATGAAGTGTTGTACCAATCTGACACTCTCAGGGTGAATAGATGAAAATATGTGGGGAAAGTACATACATAATGCTGATCTTTACCATTCATATGTGCAATAAAGAAAAAAATGTCAATTCCAAATCACTGCTTCTCTTTTCTCACCTCTTTCATGCTCCCATCCCTTTGCACTGCTTAAAATGTCATAGTTTGTCATCAGCACAATTCTGCTGTTTTCCTAGGTCTGAATGCTGCCTTAACAATGGAGAACAACTTTTCTCTTTTAACTCAGCTAGTTGTCTAGATGCACTTCGTACTTAATGGAGAGAAACAAACATTTTGAGGAAGCAGTTTCTTCCATCCAACAATGTAAATACCTACTTTTGGTGTGAGTCTACTGATTTAATGGAAATACACATTCCCTTCTATTGACAAGCGGAGCCTGGACAATCAGATCAGATACCTGAACTGTTTAAGTCGGTATCTGGGCAGATGAAATGCACCAAACTGACAAAGGGTAGGTAACAAATCTTTTATTTGGATATGAAAATAAACCATTGCTCAGTCAGAATTTCTCCTCTCCTAAAGCATTTCCTTGCTCGTTAGGAGGCTTGAATAAAAATTTACTCCAAGTAGCAGTCCAGTATTTTGCATGACAGAAATTTCCTTTCATAGGTATTGTGATATGTACACTACTGGATCTAGTTCCATAGGTTTGGGTTTTTTTATTTATTCTACAAAGTTATACTGTGCATGTTCACAAAAGACAATGTCACTTACTTCATCTCTTTTGTTGCTTAAATGTAGAAATGCCTTTCCTTTTACCTGGGCTAGCAAGATAAAAAAAAAAATCTCAAGCTCCTTTTGCTTATATTTTTGTTTGACTCTTTTACAAGCAAACCTTTTACAACTCTAACAACAGTAGAAGAAACCCTTTGTTTCCTGTAAGTAAAGTGGGGAAGTAAAAATTATACCCCATAGTATCCAGAATCATCAAATCTATTTCTTCTCTATTTCAAAGTAGTGTTGTTTGTTGCTTGTTTGGGGTTTTCTTGATTTCTTTTTTTTTTTTTTTTTAACTGCTAATGAAAGCATGATAAAGATTGGCTTCTGAAGGGGGGGAAAAGAGCTTTAATTTCTGTTTTCCTTCTTAGTGTCTCTCTGCAGTCTGGTTATGGTTTAGAAACACAACCATTTTACTCTTCAGGACTAAATTCATTTGCACTATCAAAGTGCATTCAAATTATCAAAGTCTCATTCTCTCCCTAGAGTGTGGTATTGAATTGAGAACACTGATCTTCTGGCATTTCATGTATAACTTGAAAATGTTGGAAACTGCAGATGAAATTACTCAAATTTTCTACTTGTAGATTATCTGTTTTCCCCTCCTTCCACGTGTTTAAAATATTATTTCTCTGTAGGTTGATTGTTTTCCCTCTTATCATCTAGTCAAAAGCTTCAATTTATTATTCTCTAAGGTGATCACTTAAACTGGGGGCACTGAAGCTTTCACAGCTAAAGAGTTGCTTTTAATATCAAATGCAGAGTAAACCACAAAAGCCGTGCATACCATAGGAACTCAAAGGGAAATGCAAATAAACATATCATTGAATTGTAATGAGAACCGTTATGGGAAATGAAGATCAGATTATCAAATGAGATTTTTTGTTTGTTTTGGGGTTTTGTTTTTGTTGTTTTTCTAAGTTGTACTATCACTGAAATACACTTAGGCCACTCATACCAGACTGTAATAATGAATACTGGTGACCTCTGCAACAAAGTTTGGCTTAATGAGAAGAGAAGCTAGACTATACATGTATGTGAGAACAATGAGGTCAGCAACTATTGACATTCTAAAATCTTTGATCAAGTTTTCCATGCTCTGCAGAAGTATTCCTGAGCAGATGTGTACTACTACTTGCTATTGTAATACACCAACAATATATGATACTTCAGCTTGTCTCCAGTAGTGTCTGAATGGTGAAATACTTTTGTTCTATGAAAACTAATGACTTGCACAAATTTAGTGTGATTCATATTTTGTTTCTAATACTCTAAATGCTACTAAGGAAGGCATATCATGAAAAAGAACATCTTAAGTAAAAGAGAAAAATGCAGAAGTCAGTAACTAATAAGAATCAGTAATTTTTTAAAGCAAATGAACGCCAAGGATTGGGAACTTCAGAAATATCTAGGCAACTTAGTACCATTAATATGGTCACTAGTAAAGCAATCAAGTATTAGTGCTCCTGTGTTAACTACTAATATCTCTGAGCATCTCTCTCTGAACCTTTAGGTGATTTTGGTTGGTTGGGATGTGTGTCCAAAGCAATGATATTTTCTACCTTTGACAAATCTGCTTACTGTCTGTTGATGTGGCTTGTATTGCTTAGCAGAAAGGTTATTGTCTTATCAAGTGATACCAGGTACTCCAGTGTAACTGGTAATAGAAATAAACCTTTAAATGAGGAAGATCTTTAAAAAATAATTTTCTTTTTAGAAACATCATTAGACCTTGCTGGATGATAGTCCTGGAAGCATCTCCACATTTCTTTCTGTCTAAACACTTGTTGCAAAAAAAAAAAAAAAGACCATGTAGTACAAATTTACATTTGGAGTTACCGCAAGGTCAGCATGAAAAGCTTGAGATGCAATTAGCACAAGTCGCTTTGCATGGAACATAAAGATGAAATAATAAGCTGAATTTTGGGTGACAAAGATCAAGATATTGCATGGATGAAGACATAACTGACAGGAATATTTTCTTCTCCTGCATTTAATAAATGGTTACGAGTGCTTACAATCCATCAAATATTCTTAGAATGGGCAGGGTAGTATCACTTTTCTAATTCAGAAAAATGGAATAGTGCTATTAGTTCACAGCTTAAAAGCTGAATCATCAACAGTTGAAAGCTTTCAGAGTAAAGCAATGGTGTCTAGCAAATATTTGGATTAGTGGGACCACTGATGCCTTGATCTGTGTGTACTTATTGCAGAAAAGGCTCCCAAGAGCTTTTCTTATGCATAGAAAAACTGCTGAAAATACCATTTCGTACTGCCTAGGCAAAATAGAGAAATAGGAGATTTACCAACTTTGTGAGCTATAATTTCCGTATTTATAGATTAAACTCAATAATTAAGTATTTATATAATCTACAGTAATTAATTTTGTCTGCCTAGCATTGTAAAATATTCACACTTGACATGTTTAACATCTTTTTCTAATGACTAATTAGGAAAACTACAATATTCACTTATTTCCATTTTATGCAGGGAAGTGGCATTATGGTAAGATGGTCATTTATCATTAATATGTTTAGCTGAGAAATATGTTACCTTTTTTTATAATCCTTTAAAATTACATACTACGTTGTATTAATAACATATTATATTGGTATTTTTACAGCTCTTTGTCCTGTTAGTAGACATCCCAGTTTGTCCATATTGTCCTTGATCCTTCTCACTTGCTGGACCTAATTTGGAGGACTGAAAGGATCAAGATCTCTGCCATCTCTTTTTGTTTTTGTTTTTAATCATGTTCAACAATATTAAAAAAAAAAAAAAAGAGAGAAGAAAAAAGAATGGAACTGTGCTCTGATGGTTTTCAATACAAATCCCTATGAAAGTGATTTATTCCCTACTTCTATCAAACTTTGGAAGTCTATCTACTAGAGTTCTTTAGTTGCAGTGCACACTAGGCCAGTAGTAGGAAATTTTTGGACTGTGGCATGTAATTTAATTTGTTGGCTAGCTTGCCTCTTTACTTGGGTGTTTTCATTACTTCCTTGTGTAGAAATTAGTACAGCATATTTGTTAAAGCCTTTGAGAAAGCTTTTTGACTTCCAGTGAGAAAGAATTTCCACTTTTGACTTAAGTGACTTGCTTTTTGGTGCTTCATATGCCTACAAGAAAGCTGGGGAAGGACTTTTTAGGCTGTCAGGCAGTGATAGGACTAGAAGGAATGGATTAAAACTAGAGAGAGGTCAATTCAGGTTAGACATTAGGAAGAATTTCTTCACCATGAGGATGGTGAGACACTGGAACAGGTTGCCCAGAGAGGTGGTGGAAACCCCATCCTTGGAAGTTTTTAAGACCAGGCTGGATGGGGCTCTGAGCAACCTGCTCTAGTGGGAGGTGTCCCTGCCATTGGCAGAGGACTTAGAACTAGATGATCTTTAAGGTCCCTTCCAACCCTGACAATTCTATGATTCTACAATACTTGTTTTCACATGCCATATGAAATGAAAATACTCTTTTGGAGCCTAGGGTTAGATTTCATTGCTGCACATATTAAATGGCAGCCCACTGGCCTGCGGGCTTTCTTTGTTCAGCAGAAAACCAGGGTTGATTGCTGTTGGTGGTTGGCAGTGGTGAGATATGGACTCATGGGGAAGAATGCTACAGTGATAATGGTTTATTGCAAGTTTGTCAGGAAGCTTAAATAATATTGGCAACTGAATTTATTCTTTGGGTTGTGTCTGTTTGAACACTTAAAAAAATGAATCAATTTCCCCTTTTTCTTATTATACATGTTTGCCCTTCTCTGAACAATCGCTGCAAACCTCAGGCTCAAGAGCTTAGTTCTTTACTGATAGAAAACAGGGATGGTAACCTAGTAACCTTTGTGTTGTTCAGAGGCTTAAAAATGAGGTTAAGTGGTTCTTTCATGGTGGTAGTGATTATAGTGTTTCAGCTTATTCTTTTTAAATTACATTTAACTCACTTTTAAAAAATGAGAGTTGATATAATGCATTTTTCAAAAGGACTAAACCAAGAGCAGGGTTACTACAGTGAAATCCTTCCCTGTTTTGTCTGCCCCGCCCCGCCCCCCCCCCCGTGCATAGGTAGCATATAAAATTGAACATGTTAGCATTGTCATGAAAAGAGTGTGTGCTTGTCTTGTCTATCTCATTGTAAATTCAATAGATGACAAAATCCAGCCAGTGAGTGCTCATTTCTATAGATAACTATATACAGATAGAGAACATGGAATAATATTGTCACTTCCTCAGATATCTAATCTTTTTACTTTTACAAGTAATGCATGGTTTTCTTGGAAGTCTTTTGCAGAGCTTGGAGTCTTATCTTGTTGCCTTGAATGAGATTTGGCGAACTTCCATGGTTTTCAGTAGTTAGACAAGTTCTGGTTGTTCCTTCTCTGCCAAAAATGTTCTGCTGAAGATGGAGTCGTGTAGTAAGACAATGCTTTTAGAAAATGTAATTAGAAAAAAACAAACGCATCTTAACATGCTTTGCTGCGAAAACATGAGTTTATAGGGAAAGCAATTAAAATCTTCCAACAACCTACACCTACTCATTTTATTGTGTCATGGTGGAAGCACTGCTGAGACGCAGAAAGGCAGCATGAGAATAGAAAAACTTGTTTGAATATTTGAGTTCATGGTTTGGGTTTTTTTCCACTTCACCCATTGCTTGTTATAAATCAGTTTTTATTTTTAAAGATTTATTTTTAAAGATTACTTTTTTTCTTATTTACATTACTAAATGATAGAGCATCTTCAAGTTATAAGTTAATAGCATAAATAGAAGGATTAATCTGTTAACATATACCAACTCATTATTTTAGCTTTGGAGTTGGTGTCTATTTAGGAGTGAAGATCATTAATTACTTTCTAACAAATAAATAGAAGTATTGCTTCATAAATTTAGAAAAATAATTTTTTCTTTAAGGCATATTTTGAACACTCATGCATTATCTTATTTAGAAATGCTGAAAGGTTCCCTGTCCTCTCTCCCCTGCCCTGATATGTTAGTTACATTAGAAACATTACATTTGCAGTGTGGAAAGCAGTTTAACATTAATAGATTTTCATTACCATATAATTCTAAAAGTGATTAGAGAATTCTAAGGAAACTTTATAGCACGGTCAAAATAATAAATCGAATTTATATGCTTGCTTATAAACTTGCTGTGAAAAGTCTCTGCTTGTAGGTAAATAACTTGCATTTTTAGGCTTGAATGAATAATAAAAGCTGCTGTGAGAGTGAATAAAATTTAAACAAAGACATTCACTAACACATTGAAGATAGGGAGAGAAAGTAATTCATCTACTGTAGGTCATAAAGAGGATAACCATACGTAGAAAGCGGTAGCAATGCTAAGACCAGTAACTTGATTTTACTTGTAAGACAAGTAGTACCATAAAACCTAGCAGAGCGTAAGTGCGTGTACCCTAGAAGTATAAAGGAGTGTGACGTATCATTTATGGAGTGTACTAACCCTTAAGAATCTATTTGCCCTTTTCTACTGCTGGAGCAAGACTGTGAAATCTTGATGAAACCATATTTGGGTGAAATAATCCAACACTGAACCATGGTAATGTCAATTACTGCAGGATGGACGTAGTGATGTAACAGTGGTTCTACAAGACAGTGCCTCAAATTTCTTCTATATATTCTACCAGAATAGTAAATTTTCTAGTAACTTCAGATTTCACTGATCTTACCTCTGTCTTGCTTATTTGTTTGATAGCTCAGTCAACAGTAAAAGCAAATAAATGATAGCTATGGAAAAAAAAAAAAAGCGCAAACAAAAACCAAACAATATACCAGTAAAACAACAAAAAACACCACACCAAAACAACAAGCAAACAAAAAAATTAAAAATTGTAGGTTTGGGCTTTTTAACTAGAAATTATTTTATGATTCTTCAATGCAAATTAGACACCTAATGTCACTGTAGATTTAGTATCATCCTAGGCATTAAAAATACTTTTGGAATTAAGAAAGACCAACTATAAAATTTCAGTAAGTAGTGAATCAGCAGCCTTACTTACCAGGTCCTGCAGAGTTCTGGAGTCCAAAACAATTTCTGCCAAATAGATGGGAAACAAGCACACTTGGAGGTATTTTGGTGACCATTGATTTTTTTTTTTGTTGTTTGTTTGTTTTGTTAATATGTTCAATGCTAATATATGTTTAATGGTACTGAATAAGTATTTGTGAATTTAGCATTTTTTAGGAAACTGCAATAATGGCAGTGATTAATATGATTTGGGTGATTGTTATGGTCTAGGAAAAGAGAATGCAAAGTGATTCTTTATGGGAGGCACCTCTTCTGACTATATAAGATCATTTTTTAAGGAGGACTCATTTAAATATTTCTGAATACATCAGAAGGAGAAAGTAAGCAAAGGAAATTATTTTTGCCAAAGGTATTGGGTTTTAGATTTTTGTAATTTTTTTTTCCTTCTGTTTGAATCATGTTTAGAGGGGATGATGCTTGTTACATTTATAGAAGCTTTAAATCATAAGAGATTTCATTTCCACATGTATATGTAGTGGAACTACAAGTTTTACAAGTAAGTTGAATCTACTGGACTAAGTGGAAATGTAACAATGACTTTGGGGCCATTAAGTAAAGAATATTAAATACATGACACATCCTATTCTGTCCTCACTTTCCAAACAGATCATTTATGAATTACATCACCTTGACTGCCGCACAAGCATAGATGCTGTCAGGCTTTGGATCCTGTACATTTGTAAAATTCATGTGACAATGAACAAATAAATGTTTTTGGGTATTTTCCACATTTTAAGTTAATTCTACACCTCAGTGGATGTGATAAAGGAGGTTTGTATGCATATATGGAACAGCTGCCAAGGTGAGATTCTCGGACATTAACACAGCTAAACAATCTTAAGTATGAGTAATATAGTGAAGGTGTTGGACCCCTGACTGGGTAGCTGCCTGCATACTGTATGAAGTGACAGGGCAGCTGTGATCAGAAATAGGAACAGGTAATTTCAGGGATTTTAAAATCTGAACTAGAGAATATTTAATTCCACTTGCAAGTTCCTGTAAACTGCTCTGTTCAAAGAGTCTTTGTAAGGGATAGATGTCAATAATGATAGGAAAACCAGCAAAACAGGTGTAACTGTTCCTGTAGGGAAATTCTCTACGAAAGAACAAGCTAATACTTGACTGTCCTTTAATCAACGGCAATATTTCTACTGGTTTAAGTGGTTTCTGAATGTAGCCCTCTACATCTGCATTGAACTCTGCACTGGAATAACTTCCTATTTTTCTTATTATCTTCATTTTAGAAGGCAAGTTCATCCTGGGCCTCATAAGCTAATGGTTTTGTTTTTGATCAAATTAACATTTACTGTCCCATAGCTTCCTTGCTGAAAAGGAAAAGATCTTTTGGGATGAATAAGATCAAATGCCCACCTAACCTACTTTATGGGCAGAAATCACCTATCCACATACAACTCTTGTGATGTTCCTGAAACATAATTATCTCTCTTTGTGTAAGTATAGTATGTTAAAGCAATGTGGCTTTAGTATTTCTCACTTTACAGATGCAGGTGCCATGTAGAAATTTACACTTAAATATTGAAAATCTTATGAAGCCTCTCACTTGATATTCAGAAAGATCCCACTGCTAGCAACATTTTAATCTGTTAAAGGCAAAATACAGAGTGCAGAGGTGGTTCTCCCCTTCTTTCTGCTGAGAATATGCTATGCCTAAAACAGGCAAATAATAACTGTGTATTATTAATCATTAATAGTCTAGTAGCTAAACACAGGATCAACATAATCCTTTTGGACTTTGACAAGCGCACACTGCCACTTTAAATAATGTCATAAAAGGCATCATAGCTACCCTGTATGGATTTACCATAGTAAATGATTTTGAGTTACTGTATATATTTTGCACTCTGTACCCTGTTATCAATAACAGTCCTCAGGCTTCACAAAGGGCAACATGAGCAGGAAAAGAATAATTGCCATTCTGCGTGGAGCCAGTTTATTGATGAGGTGGACAGAAGTAATATTTTTAGCCTGCTGGGTGTCCATCTGTAAGCAGTTTCCTAGAGCTGCCACTTCTCCTTTCTCTGGAAACTGTTATGGCTTTGTCTGCCCAAGGAAAATAATGAGATCCATCTATCAAACAGAGAACAAACAATAAACTCTATACCTTCCAATTAATTTGTTTTTCACCTCTGTTTACCAATGTGCATGCAGTTAACTATCCATCATATTATATGCATGTAAAGAAACACATTTTTCAAAAGGTTGAATCTATTAACCCTTTTGTGAGCAAAATATATCTGCATGCCCTCCAGCTAAACAGAAGACTTGGAAAAAAATCAATCCTTTTGAAGTGCCAGAACGTAACAACATAGTGTGCTGTAAAATCATGCCATCCAATCTTAAGTCTGTATTCTCTTATGTTAGTAACTTACAGTCCATTAAAAACAAAACAAAAACAACCAAAAAAACCCAAACAGACACAACGAACCAAAAAAAAATTAATGCATATTAATGCATTTTAGTCTGGCCCAAAATATGCAGTAATGAGTAATTTCAGGATGTAGTGTGTATACATTAAATGTAGAGAACACTCAGAAAGTACATTGAGCTGCTACTTGAAGCTGGAGTGTCTTCTCACCACACTATGATAATTTATTTTGTTATAGCTATACCTCCTTCTCTTTGGTGGTTTTACACTGTTCTTGCATAGGGATTTTCAAAGAATGTGGGCATAACTGATGCTGACCAAGCTATATAGTCCTTTTGGCCGTTGATATGTGAAAGCTTGGAGTTTTGTTTTTTGTTTTGTTTCAGAATATTGGTCTGTTATGGGGTTTTGCTTTTATGTCCACAATCTTGTCATTTGCATAATTAAGAAGCACTTGAATTCAGGTATTATTCATCTGTTTAAACAGGTTTGTGTGCTATTTTCATGTATAAAACATGCAAGTTCAATTTTTCAGGAACACAGATGGTGGATGGAAAAAAAAAACCTAAGAAGCCAACTAGACACAGAAACATTAAAAATCTGTCTACCACCACACACACAAACACACACACAAAAAAAAAAACCTGAGGAAATCAGCTGCTAGTAATCATCTTGTTCCTAGTATTTAATTAGCTTTCAGTGCCTAAAAGGCCTGAACACTGAAGATGATTCAAAACAGTGTAGTCATCCTTCTCAGAATATGTCTGAGGAAATGCCTGGTGCTAGAAAAGGAGTGATGCTTTAGATCTTGGGAATCTGGCTGCCTGACGATGAATAATGTTGTATGAATGGCTCATGCACTGTATCATTGCCATTAGCCCCTCTGAAATATAGTAGAATTCCACTGGGGAAAAGGTTGCTTGCTTTTTAAAAAAGGAGAGGAATATGCTGTGAAGAAGGTTAAAAGGCTTCAGAACTGGAGTGTGACAAAATAAAAACAAGATGAAAGAGATAAAGCGAAGAAGAAAATGTCTTCCAGTGTATTTTTCTCTAAATCAAATCAATTTGTAGCTGCCTGAAGTTAAACAATTGGTAGATGACATTTTATGCAGATGAATCAATGTGTTCCTAATTATAGTTGTATATACAATATTCAACATGCAGTCAGCATTTTAACTAGCATTTTTTATCAAGATGCTTTGAGCTCACCTACAAATACGTCAGAGAGAAGTCTGTACATTCTGACGAAGAGTGAATTACAGAGACAGATGTATAACCTGGGAAGACTTCCAGATTCATCTTTCTTAAAAATGGATATGTTCAGCATTGGCTACACTGATCAGGATATTTCATTGTGCTATGAGACATCATTGGCATGATAATACCTCGGAAATAAGCCCAAGCTTACTAATAGATCATGTGTTTGAGCCTGGCCTCAGCTATAGGAATTGGTAAGTCTTAAAGGAAGTAATGTCTTATCTGGTGATCTCCTATTATTTCTGTCTTGATATTGGGCAGCCAAATACTTAGCTATTATAAGTTGGCACAGCTCCATTCAATTTAATGCTTAGCTAATGATCTACATAAAAAAATATCACAGCACATTTATTACTCATGAATTTCTTACTAAACAGATGAAATTATGAGAAGTTCTTCCTGCACTTCCCTGCAATTTTTTCTGTTGTCCTCCCATCTGATTTTACAGTTGTAGTTTTAACTTTTAGCCTTTATTACTTATGTATCGTTCATCACTGCTACTCTGCTTTTTTTTCTTGGAAGCAGCAACAACTATGTCTATAAAACTGTTACACAGCCCTGGACCCCAGTGTATCTCATTTAGTCTGGATTTCAAAATCTTCCTTTAAAAGCTATCCATAGATATTGCTTTCCAATAGGTTCACTCTTATTTCAGTACAGCTGGAAGTGTGCGATAGTGTTGACATGTACATACTATTTCACTGTGTTATCTCATGATACTTGTACCACAGGGGATTTTATCATGCTATTTTACTAATATCTCCCTGGATAAATGTTGCCAATAACAAAGAGCATTATTACTTCAGATTGGTAAAAGTCTATTAAGCTCAACAAGACCACTGTGGAAGGGTGTGTTTTCAAGCGATAGTTTTGGAGGGTCGAGGTACTCCAGTCCTAATGTTCTGGTATCAAAGGGATCTAATTTACTGAATTTACTTATGTAAGCTTTATGTGAAGTATGATTTCTTATGACAAAGTAAATGTTGAGACCCTTACCCCAATAGGGGACTACAGCTGGATTAAGAAAATCTTATTGACAATTTTGTTCAACAGAAAAGCATTGTCAGCTGAAATAACTCTGAAGAACTTTACTGAAGTCTGCAGAAGACACATTCATTTATACTTTCCCTGAGTATGGCCTACATCTTATAAGAATATGACATGGTAAAATGAGAAGAATTTGGCTTATTTCTAGAAGGTCAATCTGTTTCATGTGGTCAGGCTTCTTAAAGCCAGTCTTTAACAATCTGATTCTCTCACTATTTATAGTTTTCTTTAGACCATACATCATTAAGAAATAACAAGCAGTTTTTCCTGAGTTACTCAACTAATTTTGGTTGCCAAGATATTAAAGGGGTTTTGGGACTTGATGAAATTTTACTCATGATGTTTTATATCCACTACTCAAAAGGCTGACTAAACTATATACTGTTGAGACGCAAGATTGCTAACACTAGATATGTTGCCACAAGAAAAAAATATTTCGTGTAAGGATTTTAAGTTTAGCACTGCTTCTTCGAATTCTCTTAAATAGGACAAAGTGCTGCATAACTTCCTAGAGACAGTATGTAAAATGCACAGTGTTTGTGTAAGGGTTGTCTGAGGGAGAAATGCATTACTCTGAGTAATGTAGTTTTGTTTTTGCAATGTTATGGTAAAGGATTTGCAGAGGTTTTTAATATGCATCACGTACTTTCCAGTAGAAGGCTTACTATCATAGAATGGAAGAGCTTGGTGTCTCCAGGTCCTGTAATGTTACATAGTGCATTTTTTCAAGTGCTTCAAATACTGCATAATTGAATAATATGACTGATAAAACCACAAGTAAAGGTGTAAAAGGCAGGTTTCCAAGCAGAACATAGACCCTTCGTGCTCTGCAGGAGATAAGGCACCTGGCCTTGGTCCACCAAAGCACTTAAATGTGTATGCAGCTTGAAACACCTAGCAGTCTCATCATCTCACATTTTAGGTATGAAATCACTTGTATCAAGGAGACTCCTTTTTGTGCTTAAGTTTATTAACATGCTTAAATTGTTTGCTAGATTGGGATGGGTTTAAGGACCTGAACCCCAAAAAGTACTTGCTGCAGGGGGAGAGTTCTACACTGTTGGAGGGAGATGTGACCATGTCTTAGGTCACTTTGTCTCTAGAATGAAGTAGAAACTTTCTGTGGATGCCACAGCAAGTAGTTCTTTATGAAAAACAGCTCAAAAATTGAAACATGGATGCACCTGCTGTTCCTGTTTTGATGATCCTTGTATGACTTTATTTGTCATAAAGGATACCTTAAAAATGTGGCATGCATGATCCTTAAGCAATATTCATCCACTGCTGCATAATTAATACATTTCAAAACTAGATTAGATGTGGTGCCCAGTTTGTGATGGACTGTGAATTGTCAAGACAGAGCCTTTAAATACTAAAAATGTGAAAGACCATAACTTGGTAGAAAGAATATTCAATCTGCTTCAGATAATAGCATGACATATTTTAAAAAAAATAGAAATTCAGCCATCTTGGGTTACTGGTTTTTTCAAATTTTTCTTGGAAAGAGGAAACATTTTGTTTGAAAAAATCTTTCACTGAACAAAAATATATAGTTTGTTCTATGAAAATGGAATCTGATTCTAGTCATGTTTTTACTGTTATTTGTAATGTTTCACTTAAAGTGGAGACTCTCAAGAGATGTTGGAAAGTGATGGCCCACAGCATGCTGACAGGAAACCTGAGGAAATCCAGCAAAGGAAAAAATAATCAGATTAAAAGTTTTAGAATCTTTAAGGTTGGAAACAACCTTCAAGATCATAAAGTCCAACCATCTGCTAGATATTATGACCACTAAACCATATCCTGAAATGCCACATCTAGATGTTTGGGGTTTTTTTAATGCCTCTAGGCATAGTGATTCTACCATCTCCCTGTGTAGCCTGTTTCAACGCCTCACTACTCTCTCAGTAAAGAAATTTTTCTAATATCCAACCTAAACCTCCCCTGGTGCAAGTTAAGCTCATTTCCTGTCATTCTGTCACTAGTTACCTGGGAGAAGAAACCAACACCCACCTCAGTACAGTATACCTTCAGGTAGTTGTAGAGAGCAATAAGGTCTTCTTTCAGCCTCCTCTGTAAACTAAACAATCCTGATCTGTGTGTCTCATAAGACATGTTCTCCAGACCGTTTGCCAGCTTGTCTACCCTTCCCTGAATGGACTCCAGCAACTCAATGTCTTTCTTGTGGTGAGGGGCCCAAAAATGAACACAATACTCAAACTGCAGCCTCACCAATGCCAAGTATGAGGGCATGATCACTTCCCTTCTCCTGCTGGACACACCATTTTTGATACAGAACAGGATGCCATTGACCTTCTTGGCAACATGGGCACACTGCTGGCTCAAGTTCAGCCAGCTGTCCACCAGAACCCTCGGGTGCTTTTCCACCAGGCAGCTTTCCAGCCACTCTTCCCTAGAGCTGTAGCATTGCCTGGGACTGTTGCAGCTGAAATGCAGGACCTGACACTTGACCTTGTTAAAATTTATACCATTGACCTCAGCCCATTCATTCAACCTGTTCAGATCCCTCTGCAGAGCCTTTCTACCTTCAAGCAGATCAACAATCCTGCTCAATTTGGTGTCATCTGCAAATCTGCTGAGGTTGCACTTGATCCCCTTGTCCAGATCATCAGTAAAGACTAAACAAGACTGGACCCAAAAATGAGCCCTGGGGAACACTGTCAGGTGATCAGAGAATCACAAAATATTAAGGGTTGGAAGGGTCCTCAAAAGATTATCTAATCCAATCCCTCTGGCAGAGGAGGATCATCTAGATTAGGTCACACAGGAATGCATCCAGGTGGGTTTTGAATGTCTCCAGAGGAGGACACTCCACAACCTCCCTGTCAGCCTGTTCCAGTGCTCTCTCACCCTCACCATGAAAAAGTATCTCCTTATGTTTACATGGAATCTCACATGTTCCAGCTCGCACCCGCTGTCCCTTGTTGGTGATGACTAATTGCCAACTGGATTTTGCATTGTTCACAGCTCTCTGGGCTCAACCACTCAACTAGTTTTTTATGCAGTGAAGAGCACACCTCTTCAAGCCATGAGCTGCCAACTTTCCATCAGAATGCTGTGGGAGATGGTCTCAAAGGACTTACTGAAGTCCAGGTAGACAACATCCACAGTCTTTCCTTCATCCACTAGATGGGTCACCTGATCATAGAAGGAGATCAGGTTAACTAAGCAGAACCTGCCCTTCATGAACCCATGCTGGCTGGGCCTGATCCTCTGCTTGTCTTCTGTGCGCTATGTGAGCACACCCAAGATTAAATGATCCATAATCTTCGCTGGCACCAAGATCAGTCTGACAGGCCTGTAGTTCCCTGGATCCTTCTTTCAGCCTTTCTTGTAGGAGGTTGTCACACTGGTGAGCCTTCAGCCACCTAAGACCTCCCTTGTTAGCCAGGAATGTTGACAAATGATGAGGAGAGGCTTTGTGAGCTCCTCTGCCAGCACATTCAGCACTCTCGAGTGTATCCCATCTGGCCTTTTAGGCTTGTGAGTGTTCAGCTGGCATAGCAGGTTATTAACTCTTTCTTCCTGGATCATGGGGGGGTTTGTTTGGCTTTCTATTCTTGTCTTCTAGCTGAAGATAACTGGTCTGACTATTGAAGACTTGAGGCAAAGAAGGCGTTCAGTACCTTTCCCTCATTCAGCCTTTTCCTCATCCTTGGTGGCAGTGTACACGTCTGCATCTGGTAATGGGTGGAGATTCTCCTTGTCTTTCTTATTGTTCTTAATGTATTTGTAAAAACCTTTTTTATTATCCTTTTCAACAGTGGACAGATTGAGTTCCAGTTGGACTTTTGCCTTTCTGATGTTCTCTCTGCATGACCTAGCTAAATCCCTGTCCCTTGGTCAGCAGAGAAAAGTTTTCAGCATTTTGTAAGAAGATGTAGATCTGGAGAAAACATGACTGTTAGGAGATGGGAACCAGTAATTCAAGCATCAGATTAAATGGCAGAAGGCAGACATTGCAAGTTGGAAGAAAACCCCTCAAATGCATAGGGGGAAGTGCTGTGTCTTTGTATATTTTATAGCATTTTGATTTTTCTTGTAGGTTGTTACAAATGTTTCTGGGGAACAGAATCCAAAGTAGACAGTATTTGTAAAGATTAAAAAAAAAAATTACTTTAACTCTTTCTGGTACTATGTATATGACTTAATTATTGACCTGATTTATTAAGTGTTGTTACAAGCTTGTATAGGTATACTTCTGTTTTTACACCTTAAATCCTTTTTCAAACCAAAAAAGAAAATCATAATGTGAAAGTGTCCACAGAAGAAGCTGTACAGATATGCTACAGAACCTGAAATTGATACTTTGCTGATACAACTTTGTCATGTAGACAAGTTTGGGTTAACTTTATAGTAGATGCTAAAATGACATAAACAGGTTTTGTAAGTGTAATTGCATCGCTATTTAGGCAGTAGAGGTTATTTTCTACTCAGTCCAAACTGATACAGGACTGTTAGGCAATTATAAGTAAAAGTCACGGGAGAATCATGCTCTTTAGCAGATAAATGGAAAAGAAGAGGGTGAAAGTGCACAGACAAAAGAACATGTATTTATTTAAGGATGTTACAAGCAGGAAGGCAAAGGGGAGGTGTTTGCTAACAATGCTGCAGTGCCCTTACTTTTCTTACTTACTCATACTTTGGAGTAGCCAAATCTTTGATCTGGCTCAGCCTTCACCACATGATTACGATACCCTTTCTGGTGTAGAAAGACATGTTTGCTGTTAGGGGTTTCAGCTAGTAACTGTGAAGCAAAAACAGACTGAATTCTTAAACTGAACCGTTTAACATCTCTTTTTAAGGCTGTAGATTACTGGTGGTGATTTATCAGTGTTTCAAAGGAATTGGTCACAAGGAATAAAGTATGTAAAATGTTATAAAAAAATCAGCCCCTGATGACAGTCTTCTGCCTTGCTTAAATAGTCAGAAGATGCTGCATGTTGCGCATATTTTTTTTTTTTAAGAAAGTTATTAACAGTTAATCTAGGAGTTAGTCTATTTTAAATCTCACTTCAGTATTTCTGAAAGTGTTATGGGGAAAAAAGCAAAGAACCAAACCAAAACATGATTTTAATAAGAGAGACAAGTTCCTTATTAAAGGACCGTTCAGACAAATTTAAGGCAAGTATATTTATTCCAGGTGCACTGAAAAAAATAAGTGAATGTGATCAATAATTAATGCAATTATTTCTATCAAGGAGAGAGGAATTAAAACAATTCTGTATTTAAACTTATGAACGCAAATGCTTAACTTCCTGTAAGGGAGATCAGGTCTAGTTTCTACAGCTGTTGTCTGCAATATTAAAATAACAGTGTTTGGTTTATATGCATAATATTTGTGTTCTTGAAAGAATTTAAGTCAACTTTTTATCTTTGGAGATGTTAAGCTTGCCTGCTTGCTTAACAGAAGCCAGCGCCCCAGCTATTCCCACCAGGACTCAGGCTCCTGCTATTTACCTCTTAAGGTAATTAGAGTTTCTCATGTTTACATCTGAGACCTCAGATACACAAATTAATTTATCCTTGCATCATCCCTGTTGAGATCGGGTGATCCAGACCTTAGCTTACCCCCAGATCATTGTACGTGTTGATCTGCAGGAGCCCTGGGAGACTAATCCTTCCTTCCTGCAGAGGAATCATACTGCTTCTCTTGCCTGTCAGGTTTTATGCATGAGAAATAGGGCAAATTTTACCCATAGGGTTTGCCTTTTTACTTTTTAGAAACTAAGAAGAAAACTTGTTACTGAGCATATTTTAAAGTCATTCTTGAATTCTTTTTCTGAGGTATATTTTTCCTGTACAAAGCAAGTGGTAATAAATATTTCATTTTGAAGATGTGAAATGGTGACAATTTTGGTGTTCTGTTAAAAGGTTTTGAAAAATGGAATAAGATACTCAAAATAATTAACAAACATCAGATTTCTATCTAGATGCTGAATGTGATTAGAAACTGTAAATGAATAATGCTTCATTCCAGCTGTTCTGGGAGCAGGATTTCATGCACCACAGACATACTAAGCATAGTTGTACTTCTATTTATTTGCACAGTCCATCAAAATACCATTTTGATTAATGGGCCTTACTCTGTTAGAGAACTGCAGTTATAAACTGTGTGTCTTTTTATTATAACAAAGATGATGAAGTCTGGGGTATATTGTAAAAGTTGTAGAGAATCAATATGAATTTTGCCCAAAGACCTTTTAATTCAAACTAATGCTCTGATTAGTGTTCAAAGGTGAATTTTGATTCCTTGTTTCATGAATAGACAGTTTTTACATCTAGTCATATAGTCTGCAGTACTAATTGCAATAGAAGATAAAGTTTATTGCCTTACAATTCTACAGCATAGCATGTTCTCACTCATTTAAAAGGTTGGGGTTCTACTTTTTTTTTTTTTTTGAGAAGGGGAGGGGGTATGTTTTGTTTGTGGGGGTTTTTTTGTTTGTTTTGTTTTTTTTTGTGGGTTTTGTTCTTTTTGATTTTTTGTGGGGTTTGTTTTTGAAGGTTTGCTTGGGGTTTGTTTGCTTGTTTTTGTTTGTGAGTTTGTTTTCTGAGGTTTTTTTTGTGGTTTTTTTTTTTTATATCAGTTCCAAACCCTACTCAAGTTAAAAAAGAAAATCCTCTGGCAATTTTTTTTTTTTTTTACATAGTGAAGACTCTTTGGCTTTGCTACCAGTACACTGAAGATACTGTTTTTACTAGGCAAGGGAGGAATATAGCAGTCTTACAAAAACAAGTTACTGACAAGCTCTTGGCATTGCCTGAGATCTCAGATTTTAGTGCTAATTTTAGGGGAACCCTTTTCAGTTAATCACTAGTCAGACCCTAGTGATAAAGTAATTGTAATTCTTTGTGGTGTTTTCTTTCCTGTTGATTATGTGATACCAGAACTATCAAAAACTATCTTCCTTTTTTAAAGCAGTAATGTCATTTTGAAGATAGGAATTTAAGGTCTTCAAAGAATTTTTCTTCCTGTACTTTTTCTTCATGTTAATTGTGTGAAAGAGCTTTTGTCTGAATATGCTTCTAGGGCTTTAATCATTCATGTGCTTTCTCAAAAGCAGCAGCCTTTCACTTGATCATGTATTACCCAAGTGACATTAAGTAATTTCCATATTAACTTTTCCTTTTGCTTACAATAGTTTTATGAATGGCTGTTGTGTTGATTCTCCCCCACCCCCTTCTTTCCCTTTCCCTGATCCTTCCTTTCTTTTTGCACAGAGACTTAGCTGAGGGCCTGCCTCCTAATACGCTCTCTTTTTGCTGAAATAAAACTATGCTAGAAATAAAACTAGGGCTTGCCTTGTCATCTAAGCTAAAGTTTTGTCATTAACTGCTTCTACTCACAGATAGATGTATAGAGGGAATTGCAAACTGTTGGGGATATCTGCATCCCTTTATATTTTGTACCAGTTCTTGATTCTCCATTATGGTGTTCCCATTGTCACCTGTTGCATCACTGCACAATGGAAAGCTGTATCATTTCAAATGAAACTTTTTTTTAAAGTTGTGTAAAGACATAGAAAAACAAGAGTAAAACTGATCTAGTCAAGCATTCTTTCCCTGTAAACCATCATATCTTCAATTATCTTACTTGCAAGATCTTAAAAGCTTCTAATCATAAAGACAATATTTGCAGGCCATCTTTTACAATACTTCAGTGTGTTCATCAGTAGGACGTGCTCCTACATATATGTGTATGATCATACATCCAAGTAACTTAAACCTCCCTGACAGCCATTAAAGGTTCCCTTGCTACTTGTCCTGTCCACAGTTGACTCAAAGAACAACTAATTCTCTTGCTTGCAGCAATCTTTTACATATTCTAATCTGTTATCTCTCCAGCTGGCACCTTATGAACAGGCCAGCCCTTCATGTTTGTATCATTTCATCACAAAGATAGAAGCATGAGAGTGTAACAGAATTTTAGGTTTCAAATTCCGTGGGTGTTTTGGTTTGTTTGTTTGTTTTAATTTTTTTTTTTTTTTTTACAAAATAACAACCCTACATCTGTTCCCAGAAGAGTGCTGGGTTTTTGGTTTGGTGTCTCCCCCCCCCCCCCCCTTTACCAGCATTACTCTGTGCAGTTCTGGGGACTATTTTTACTTAATGACTGCATCATTGAGCGTGAAGGCCCATATACATTGTGCTTTTGTGGACAGACATAAAAATAGAGGCTTCTGTTTTATTTTCTCTGCAATAACACTTTGGAAATAAGGTGGTTAGGTGTTGATTATATAATCTCAGATACATCTTCACATTATGAATTATTTTAGTACTGTTTCTCTAAAAGCAGTGCTACATTATAATTGATATAAAACATCAACAAGCTAATTGTAAAATGTGATTTTAGAAGTAACAATACAGATGTTAATCTGATCAAAACCTTTTTTATTTTTAGACATTCTACATAGCTATTGTAATTATATTTGCAAAACTTAGAAATTTAGCACAGAGTAATTATAAGTTTCTTGGCATTTATTTATACATGCATACACACATTGATATTATATATGCATACACACATCCATACGATATGGTGTGTGTTGCTTCATTTTCATATTGATTTGTACATTTATCTTGAAGTGAGAGAAGCATAACCTGTTTGCCCCTTTCTCCAAAAGGTAGTTGTAATACTAAATGCAAGTATCTCATCCTTTCAGTGCCTTGAGCTTGTGTGGCAGATGAGGCATCAGGCACTTTGAGCACGTTTGCAGCACCCTCTTTTTTTGACAAGCCCCTTCTCCTTCTGGGCTACACTGGTTCCTCCATGACCAAAATCAGGGCTGACAGCCCTGAGCAGAGGGAGGGGGGGATATCTATGTTTCTGGGGAGCTGCGTCTGCGAAGTGGAGGAATGGAGCACATGAACATCACTGTTGTTTTCATACATCGCAGCACGCAGCTCCCCCCAGATGACATCCCTTCACTGCATGAAGAATTATTCTTCAGAGGATTGACTTTCTTCTGCTAATCAACAGAGCTGACGTTACATTCTCCCCTTTTTGCTTTTATCATCATCCACTTAGCTTATTTTCCTCTAGCATCAAACTCTATCTAGCTTTAATTCATCTCTCTCACAGATAACTCAAAAGCTGCAATTATTTAGTGTGTGAGGAGGAGGGAGGTAATGCATTAATTTATAAATCACTTTAAATTTAATATTCATAAAAGGTGGTGTATGGAGAGCTCTGGCCTCCATACATCCAGCTTAGACAGAAAACAACAGGCCTGTTTAGTCAGAAGTAGTGCCGACTATTCCTGTCTCCTACAACAGCTTTGTTCAGTAGGGAGCACCTGATAGATGAGAGATCTGCCTTTCCCTGAACCCTGCACAGTTTGTGGCTTAACTGCTGTAAAAGTCGATATCCCTTCTGGTTCTAATGCTGAGCCTTTTTCCCTGTTAGGTGACTGTTGTGACTGTTGGCTTGTTTTGCCTAAATCAGAGAACCACTTCACCATTGCTTTCAGGGTGGTAGTCTGGGGAGTGGTGGTAGGGAAACAGACGTTGGAATATAGGATATTAAGGTTGCCAGAGGTTGGCTACCAAGGGTCTTCCCAAGATACGAATGAAGCATCACAGTGATAGGAATGACTACCAAAAATATTGGTTAATGGTACGTGACATAAATGCTACAGGTGGGCAAATATCCTGGTATTAGTTTTGCCTGGACAGGTTTTGGTAGCGGGGGAGGCTACAGGGGTGGCTTCTTTGAAAAGCTGCTAGAACCTTTCTCAGTGTCTGATAGTGCCAATGCCAGCTGGCTCCAAGATAGACCCATTGCTGGATGAAGCTGAGACCATCAGTGCTCGTGGGAGACCCTCTGTGAAAACATATATAAGGAGGAGGAAAAGTTGCTGTGCAACAGCAACATCTTCTGGATAGAGAAGTGAGAATATGCGAGAAATATTTTTGCAGACACCAAGATCAGTGAAGGAAGAGGGGGAGGAGGTTCTCTAGGTGCTGGAGCAAATTCCTCTTGTAGACCATAGTGAGGTAAGCTGTCCCACTGCAGCCCATTGAGGTTAATGGTGCAACAGATACCCACCTGTAGCCTGTTGAAGACCCCACACTGGAACAGGTGGATACCCAAAGAGGGCTGTGACCTTGTGGAAAGCTTGTGCTGGAGCAGGCTCCTTGCAGGACTCGTGGACCCATGGAGCATGGAGCCCATCTGGAGCAGGTTTGCTGGCAGGGCCTATGGACCCCATAGGAATCCATTCATGAAGAACTGTAGCCTGTAGGAAGGACCCACACTGGAGAAGCTTGTGGAGAACTGTCTCCTGTGGGAGGGGTCCCATGCTGGAGCAGAGGAAGAGTGTGAGGAGTCATCCCTACAAAGAGGAATGTGCAGCAGAAACAACACGTAATGAACTGACCACAACCCCCATTCCCTGTCCCCTTGTGCCTCTAGAAGGAAGGAGGTAGAGAAAATAGGGAGTAATATTGAGCCTGGGAAGTTGTGAGTGGTGGGGGGAAGGTGTTTTACGACTTTTTTTTTTTTTCTTATTACTCTACTCTGATTACATTCTTAATAAATTAAATTAATTTCCCCAAGTCAAGTCTGTTTTGCCTATGAAGATATTGGTGAGTGAGCCTTTTGCTATATTTTCTGTCCCCTGTCCAGGTCAGATGAGAAATGATAGAACTGCTTTGGTGGGCACTTGTCATCCAGCTAGGGTCAACCCATCACAGTCCCGTAACTTTGAGAAGAATTAATTAGGAGTATATAACTCACAAAATATCCCCTGCATAAGGAGCATAAGTGGATTGAGGTTGATAGCCATTACTCGTCTGGGCTTCACAGATACTTCTAAAGACATCAGCAGAAATATATTCTAAATGTTCATCACCCTTGGCACATGTAGTATGCTTATCATACTTCTGTGGGCTTTTTTTACAAAAGATTGATTATTCATATGACACATCCAGTAAAAATGCTAGGAACCAGGTGTTGTGATACCCTGTAAAGACCTGCACCCTGTCAGCAGCTCTCTTAGATTGACTAGATCCTGGTTCTGGCAGCAGCTGGTGGCAGGCAGTTGTCTGCCAGCCCCACATCCCTGTGTGAACACGTACTATGCAGTCAGATCGTAACCTTAAAACATGAAATCAATGACAACAGCTCTGGCATTACTCATGCTCGTGATTGCTGTGATGATCTTACTCCTCCTTTCCACTTCTAGGTCTGTGCCAAAATAAGTATTTGGTTTTGGGTAGTCTCTTCAATGGCACAGTGCCCAAATCTAGGCTGCAAATGCTTACCCAGTTTTTAAAGGAGATTGTTTCTTCTTTAAATACAGCCTTATTTTAAATTATTCTTTTGCTGTCCCAGCCTTTCACATGGGTGATGGTGAAGGATGACCAAGGCCATGCTCTGTAACAGCTAAATCTAACTTTTAAATTAAATGGATTCACCATAATTTTCCTCTAATGAGCCTTTGAAATTAATACAGGGACAGATGAAGTCTTCCAAATTCATCTGGGTTCACTGCAGACAATACTACCCAACTCCTGATTGATGCCAAACACTTAATGTCTATCACCCTTAGAGCTCTACAGTTTAGAACTAACTGAATAGGTTCATCTGTGTCTGCCAATGAAGTAGATGAGGTGTGCTGGGGAGATTTTTCCCTGCACAGTTCTGAGCTGCATAAAAGATCTCTGGACAGAAGATAAACATGATGAACACACATGAACAACTTCTCCAGCTCCAGTCCACGTGCACTTCACTTATGACCTCCCATTCAGATGTGTTGTCCCATAAGCAGGGAATTCTCTTTAATTAAGGGATGATAGACATTTGTTGCAAAACTGGTCCTTTCTGTACTGCCTAGAACAGGTGCGGAAGCCCTTGGGAAAAGCAGTATAAAACAGGCATTGGAAACGGAGACTTACTGGTACCACTCTTAGTGAATTAGTTGTATGTAAACAAATTTCTGTGGTACGTTCATAACAAGAGCATACTTTGTAGCTGCACTTTAATAACTCCTCTCTTTCTATCAAGAAGAGCAAAATTTGCAAATATTCTGTTAACGTGGAGCATTGGATTTTTGTGAGAGTTTTAAGCATAAATATCTGATGTAGAAATGAAGCTTTGCATCTTAAACAGTGCACCATACTTTTGTAAATGGGTCCCCATAGTGTTATAGTAGGAAATGAATGACCTGCAGTGGACAGCAGGAGTTTTGTGTCATGTTTAAGTACTACAACATGTGACTAGTGATATTTTTAGAATACTATTAACCTCAATGAGAGCACTTGCATGCTTGAAGCGCAGCATACTCTTAAATATTTCTCTAGAGTAAAAGGCATAGTATAATCAGCATCTAGTAATTTCAAATATTGGATTAATGTTAAGGTTACACAAATCCTTTTGTTTGATTTTAGTATTTTGAGTCCTGGATTATTTCTTTGTGAGACCTGTGTTCTGGGAATTGTGCATTTGTTTTAATAATGTGAATGCTGAGGTGCAAAAGGACTCATTTGGAAATGACTAAAATTATTGAGAAGTCAAGAGTATTTTATTTTCTTAAAGTGGGAGTTTATGGTATAAATGTGTAGTTAGAAAACTGCTAATTCTCAACTGACAGAATTAGAATTTTCATACAGAAGCATGCATTACAGGGTGTATTTGACTGCATTATTGCAGCACCTTGTTTTGTAAATTGAACTAAATTGCTATTGATGGTCATCTTATAAATGCTGTTAGATAATTGGTGTAGTCATGGTATTATTACTTTTTTTTCTTTCTTTGAGATAGTAAGCTTTGAATAGAACTAAAGATCAGCCATAGAACACATCGGAGACAGTGGAAGAGGGGGAGGTTAGTCTTTTGATGCACAAAAGAGCTTAAAAAGTAACTGTATTACTTTTCATTTTATCTAGATCACCTAGAAATCACACTGACGCACAGTTGGTCTTAGACGTATGTAACAATGCTCACTTGTAGGAACCTCAGGAGCACTCCTCTACATTGTAAAGGAATAGACTCCCTAGGATTTTATCTTATATTTCAAAATTTGAGAAGACGATAAATGTAAATATTAATATAGTGTTATATACCTAATTTTACTGAAAACATCAATTGTATGGAAGTGTAATGATGGGAATCCTTAACTGTCTGTGCTAATAGAAAACTTATTATAAAGTTTTTTTAAAGTCATGAAATTCAGAGCAAAAAGCAAATTGAAAGCCAACAATGGAAGCTTTAGATGTAAAATATTGCACCATAAATTCAGAAGAAAAAGGTATAAATATGGAAATGAAATTTCTTCCTATAGGGAGTAATACAGAGTGTCTTACAAGTCTTGCCTATTAATGCTGGTTTCCTATCAGTTTTAAAGTCAGCTTTCACAAGCAAACTGTAAATAAGTGCAAACAGTAAATTTTTAACATCTAAAACTATCCAAGTTTTAAAAGAAATTATTAAAAAAGCCTGCATTTTTAAAGGCTGTATTTTTAATCGTATATGCAAGTCAAACAGATGCATGGTCTTTAAAGTATGTCCTAAATCACAACTTTAACTTATCATTTTACTTATGTTATCAGTTAAACCCAGTGAATCTACTCCAGAGAGTATGTTACCTATTAAGAGTGATTTTAATATAACAGTTCAAAACTACTGAATGGGTAGGTGATTCTTATCTGTCCCACTGCCTCAGTCACACCTGGTGGTCCTTCCCTTTGTTTCCTCTGGAAATATAAGCTCTGTGTAATATCCCTTCTCATGAGAAGGTTCTGTGAGACACTGATCTATCACTAGCTCACACATGCTTAGCTGACTGACTATCTGCCACCAGAAGAAAGAAAGAATTCATTCTTCACACTTCTGTCTGAGGTGTCCTAACCCTGTGGGCTGTACTAGTCCCAAAAGGAAAGCAGCATCAATCTACCCAAGGAAACTTAGCAAATTTTGAGGGTGGATGGATACATGGGGGGGGGGGGGGAAATCCTGGTAAGCCACAAAACTTGTTGAGGTATGAGGAGGAGAGTTGGCACAAAAAGGCAGGTAGAAGCCAGGCACCATGGCCTTTAATGATATAAAAACATTAGCTTAACTGCAGAAGACAGTACAGCTGAAGAGATGGTCCAGTGCTCTTGCATCTCCAAAGCAGCATTTTGCTAGAATCATAGAATCACTATGGTTGGAAAGGACCTCCAGGGTCATCAAGTCCAACTTTTGTCCTAGCCTTTCTCTAACCACTACACCATATCCTCAAGCTCCACATCTAATCGTTCTTTAAACACCTCCAGGGATTGTGACTGCACCACCTCCCTGGGCAGCCTGTTCCAGTGCCTAACCACTCTCTCAGTGAAGAATTCCCTCCTAATATCTAAACTAAACCTCCCCTGATGCAACTTGAGTCCATTTCCCCTCATCATTACTAATTTGAGAGAAGAGACCAACACCAGCCTCGCTACAACCTCCTTTTAGGTAGTTGTAGAGGGCAATAAGGTCTCCTCTCAGCCTCCTCTTCTCTAGACTAAACAAACCCAGTTCCCTCGGATGCTCTTCACTCCTCCCCAAGCCTGTAGCATTGCTGGGGGTTGTTGTGACCGAAGAGCATGACCCAGCACTTGGCTTTGTTAAACTCCATACAATTGAGCTCAGCCCATCTCTCCAGCCTGTCCAGATGCTGCTGCAGAGCCTTCCTACCCTCAAGCAGATCGACACTTGCGCTTAATTTTGTGTTTTCTGCAAATTTACTGAGGGTACATTCGATTCCCTCAAATGTACATACTAGGTAGCATACTCACTATTCAGGAGGCAAAGAGAGATTTAAAGATTCAGGAAATAAACAAAATCCTGCAAGTTAAATCTTTCCTGCATGTTTGCCACTCTGAGGTATTCAGAATAATTTTTTTTTTAAAATGTTTGCAGATACTTGGACTCTCCAGTCTCCTTATTCATGCCACACTTGCCTGCTTTACAATACTATTTGTGTAGCTCTTGTACCTCAAGCAGTAAAAAACATTCCCTTGGACTGTTATCTTCTCTGAATATCACAGTAGCTATAAGGACTCATTTTGGTATAACTGTAAGGAAAGAACTGGGAGTTCTTGTGTGCTCCATTTCCATCCTTTTTAACTATAGTGTTTTGGTTTGGTTTTAAATGATGATTATCTATTGTTCTAAGCTCACGCCTGCAGACAAGTTTTATTTGGGTTGTACTATCCCATTGTGTGTTGTTTTTTGACTGTTCTGGTAAATCATGTCCATTGTTGCATCTTGGGAGACAATGTAGCAGAAGATCTTTTGAAATTTGGAGACTGAAATATTGGCAACACAGGTGCTTGAAATTGAGATAATGTTCAGAAACAGAAATGGAGTTTACAGTTTTATTCACGTGTATACATGTTTGTGTGTGCATGTACCTGGTGTATATACACAAATCTGTAAAATACACACATGAACACCATACGCGTACACACAGGCTGTTAAGCTGTAACACACCTTAATGACCTGACATGGTCAGCAGCTCTAAATATAACCTCAAAATCGCTAATGCTTGCTTCATGATATTGCTCTTCAAGTAAATAAAGAAATGTGCCTTTAGAAGAGAAGGCTACTGTTTTCACAGGATCTCTGTATGAGCAACACCTCTGAAATTTAGAGACTGGAATAACTTATTCTTCTCTAAAGATAGATAGAATTAGTTTAGTTTAGGTATTTGAATTGGAATATTTGTCTTAGTCTTCTTTTATCTCTCTAAGATATATACTTTGGCACATTTTTCAATTAAAATGAAAGACTCTTGGGCTGAGTTGCTAAATTTTAGCATAAATTTTTATTCTGAAGTTATAAGCCCCCAAAAATAGCGAGGGGGAAAATTATAACTGTCTGACACTACCTTATCTATATAGCTGAGAACAGCATCACTACAATAAAAGAAGATAGCAGTGTCTCCCATTGATTGTTGTTTGATGAATGTAAAGCAATTTACTGGAATGCAATTAGCATTTGCAATCCCATTACTGTGGGGAATTTTTTTTATGCTGGCTTTGAATTGAAAAATCTATACATTTTTTGTCCATGAGTCACTTCTAAGGAAGCTTGCTTTCTTTGTTTTTTTATTTTTTTACTTAAGTTTTAGAATAATAATTTGTGGAATGCAGAAAGGAAGTAAACCTAGAAATTTTATGTTTAAAATACTTTGAGGGCAAATTGTACAGAATATCTACTAGAGTAGATTACTTTGATTTAAATTTTTAATGCTGTGCATTGCCGGGGAATTAGTTTTTCAGGGGTTTTATAGAAAGAACTACATCTCTTGAAAAACAAATGGCTTCTAGATACGGATATCTTATCAACCTTGAAATAATTTTGAGAATGTATGAATTTAGAAGCTTGAAGTACACAGGTTAAATAAAGCAATATGCTGAAACAGTAAGAGCTGTGTATGTTGGCAGGGTAACAACAGTGCAGGAAGTAACAATGCTACCTTTTCACAAGCATCCAGAACACCAAGAAAAGTATGTGCATGCAAGTGCTTGATTGGACATACTGTTCTGTCTGCATTTTAAATAGATGTAAATTTTGTTACATAGCAGTTGTGATTATTTCTGCATCACACAGAAATGATATAGAGATTTTTTGAGAAGATACAACTGTATTGATTCACAATTTGAATTTTTTGTTGACTTGTATGTGAATGATTGTCAATGTTACTGGATAAATCCTAACTAAGGTGCAGAGGGCACCAATGAAAAATGTGTGTATGTGGTAGTTTGCTGTCAACATCCTCCTGATGGTTACACATATATACAATAGCAATGATAATCTCTCTAGTGCTTTTTAATGCCTTCTGTATGTTATGGACCAAGTGCTGCTATCCTAAGTCAAAAATGACCAGAGAGAATTATTTCCATAGAGAAATAGCTATGAATGTTTGTTATTTTCAAAATACAGTTATTTTTAACACTATCATTTAAACTTATCTTCCTATAATGGCATATAGTGTACTTTAACCACTTTAAGAGAAATGTCTCTTTTATATGTTTGACCTCAGAGATCTTACCAAGTCCCATTCTCTATTGCACCTGGTGTACCTTAATCTCGGAGGTCTAGAAAGAATTGCTGCTGAATTCGTGGATACTATATTAATTTTTCCACTAGGATGTTATCTTCTGAGCTTTCAAAGGATTTAATTTTTTTCTTTTTCTTTTTTTTTTTTTTGGTAATGAAAACCTTTAAAGCATAACTGACAGGAATAGGAACTGTGTTTAGAAATATAGTATAGTGCTACATACTGTCAGTTTGTTTTGGGGTTTTTTCCACTGAAAACTTCCTTCAGTTTTGATGGTAACAATATCATTGCAATGGTAACTTTTTAACAGGGGTTGGCATTATTTTTTTTAGTTATCTGTATGTCCCATCACTGCCTTACTTAGGAAGAAGAATACTATCCCCATTTATCCCCATTCACTGGTATTTCTGCCATCTTAAGGAGGGGTTAGAGGCTTTGAGAAACAGCTTATCTTGGTAATAAGTGAATGGAATTTAGGAGGACTTTCTAGGGCAGCAATGCAGTTGCTGCTTCCTTTAGAATTAATACTCTGCTGAGTTTTATTTTAATGGAAGCAATAAGTAAATTACTTCATATTTTACACACCTTCTCCTTTTCTCTTAAGGAAAAAGGCTAGATGCTTTTGCCACATTGACACAGCCTCACATTTTCCGTCGTTTAACTTCTATGAAGACCTAAATCAACCAATATAAAATGTAGTATACAAGGAAAAAGGTAAAATTTTGACTGTACAAACAGAAGCCTTAATAATTTTCTAAAAATAAAATTATTCCCCCCCAAATAAAACCCTCAAAAAATAAAACAAATAGGAAAAAAAAGCAAAACAAAAACCCACCAAAAACAAATAACTAAAACAAAAACCACACACAAAAAAAAAAAAAAAAACAAAACAAAAGCAAACAAAAAACTCCGAACAACACAAAACCAAAAATAATACCAACAACCAGATATTCTGTTTCCCTGACTGAAATACCAGAGACTTTGTATTGCTGAGTTTCATGGCTGGATGTGTTCCAAATTGCAAAGTTTTCTTGAGGAGAAAGATTAGTATTCTTTATATATAAACTTTTAAAGTTAACCCTTTTATGTAGCTCCTCTTCTGTATCACTGTCTTTCTCAGACCACAGACTGCATTGCTGTGCTTTTAGTTTCCTCACCAAACTGTGATAACTGTAAAAGCAGGTAATGGCTTTGTCCTTTATGGGGCAAAATTATTTTGTTAAGTCTGTGCTGTCATTTTGTGTTTGTAAGGTTGGTTTGGCACTTTCAAATATATTCATCCAACTTCTGTCTTAGCTTCTACTCCGCTGGAACACAAGTATTTTGTGGGCTTCAGTGGAGTTCAGCATTTCTCCCAGAAACTGGTGATACTTGATACTAAACTTTGTGTGTAATAGTTGTAATTGAGTTCTGGGTGGTATCTGTCCAGTATTCAGACTGAGGAAAATGCTGTGCTGCTGCTTTTTTTTTATTCTACGAACAGTGACATATCATGGCTGAGGGACAGGCTTGCTCAGCAACCATCACCTGGCATGAAATCAAGAGTGTGCCAGGCAGCTGTTTAAGTTACTTTGCTCCTATGTGATCCTGGCTCCTGATAAGAGAAACCACTGCACAGCAGGGTACAGGAGCCACTCTTTGTTTTGTTATTGATTATCTGATTGTTATTGTCTTGTCTCTCTAAAGGCAAGAGCTCCTTTTTCTTGAAAGAATAGGACTTGTGGCATCACGCAGAGCCTTCTCTTAGGGACAAAGGCTGGTTTCTTGCCCTGTGCAAGCTCAAGTCATTGTGGGAGCATCTGCCTGTCTTGAAGGAAAGTAGTACCAATGAAAGCTCAGAGTCAATGTTTCACATGGAGGCAAGAATATAAAGATCATATGGGAGGGAATATGAAAGGTAATTGCTCCTATATGTATAGAAAATGAGAGGACATCCTTCATGGTAGAACATGGATGACTTAAGGAGCTCATAAAACATCTTTCTACTTCCATGTGAGGCAACATCCTAACTTAAAAGGATTAGTGCTACTTTCCCTTCACCCACCCCATGTTCTTCAAGCACTATGAACAAGGATGCTTTTGACTTTTTTATCTTTTTAAGGACCTTCACCAGAGGTAGAGGGTGACTGTTAAGCAGAAGCTTTGTGATGGTCTTGTAAGAAGTTTAGTCTGTGCAGTCTTTTGATTTCATTTTGACCCTGGTTTTAAAATAACTTGATATTACTCAAGGGAAAGAATTAATTTTGTAGATCTTGCCACTCTTTACCAGCTAATGTATCCTGTTCAAGCCAGGGAAGGCTATTGTACTAGTACTACTGCAAGGGAGGTAGACCAGAGGTATTTCATGTAGAAGCTGGAGGACTTTGATTCAGTCTAAGTAGTGAGTGATGAAGACATGCCAGTGAGTATTGGTGTTTTGAGGGCAGCAAACACATTTGGCTTTGATTAAATATGCAAGAAAGCCACTTAAATTATGAACATCAGTAAAAGCTGGAAGATCAGGAATTGCTTACCTTCAGTAATTGTGTATGTTATTTTCACCAATACAAAGGGAAATAGACAGAAGGAGGAGTCACAATAGGTCAAACCTACTTAGAAATGGTAAACTGAAAACAATTAGACCTGTTTTTCATGCGGATTTGGAAACAAATGAGCCCAGACTCTCAGAAAACATGTTATTGTCTCTGCAGAAACTGGGATTAATTTATAAAAATAAATGAATAAACAAACTGCTGCACAGATTGACATTACCCATCAGGAGGACAGAGTAAACATCAGCTCAACTTATCAAATAAGATACGGGATTTGAAAAATGTTCACTGAGGAAGAGATCATGGAAGCTTAAATCAGCATTTTGCCCAGAGTTGAGTCTTGGGAGTAACTTGGAAGAGAAAACCAAGCTCTGTCTGCCAAAAATGATGCATATCTTGAGGTCTTATTTGCATCTTTTTACTGATAATGAACTTTACAGGCAGCTATCAAGAACACAACAAGAGCCAAAGGAACTACCTCAGGATTTATTAGTTGAAAATCCTGAATGAGAACAGTAAGTACAATTTGTTTCAGAAGTATATTCTCACCTTACATGTGTTCCTCTATTTTTATTAACTATGCAACTATTACAGTTTTCCCCTATTGTGGTTTGTCTTCTGTGCCTCCTTTCTGTTGCCTTTAGGAAGGTAAACCAAGAATCTCTGACTGTGTCAGAATGCTAACTGCAGGTAAAAAGTATTATTAACTTTATTTAGGAAGACTGATGTTTCTGCCTTTAAGTAAGGCTGTTACTGACAAATGTTATTCCTGCCTCCATAATTCTTCATACTTTATACCCTAAGAACTTGCTAACCATTGTTTTCACCTCTTCAAGGCTGAATGTTACAGGACACTGGTGGATAGAAGTACCACCTGACTGCCTCATTGAGAATGTATTTGGTTTGAGTGGCAATGTTTTGGTAGCAGGGAAAGCTACAGGGGTGTTTTCTGTGAGAAGCTGCTAGAAGCTTCCCCTACGTCTGACAAAGCAAAAGCAGACAGCTCAAGCATGGACCCATCATTAACCAACACTAAGCCTGGCAGTGATGATGGTAGCACCTCTGTGATATTTAACAAGGGAGGAAAAACTGCACGATGCTATCAACAGACAGAAGAGATGAGTGAGAATATATGAGAGAAACAACTCTGTAGACACCAAGGTCAGTGAAGGAGGAGGGTGAGGAGGTGCTCTGTGCTGGAGCAAAGATTCCCCTGCAGCCCCTGGTAAAGACCATGGTGAGGCAGTCTGTCCTTCTGTAGCCCATGGAGGTTAATGGTGCAGCAAATACCCACCTGCAATGGAGGACCCCATGCTGGTGCACATGTGTGTGCCTGAAGGAAGCTGTGACCTCATGGGAAGCCCATGCTGGATCATGCTTCTGGCAGGACCTGTGGACCCTGTAGGGGACCCACAGAGAAGCAGTCTGTTCCTGAAAAACTACAACCCTTGGAAGGGGCACACAATGGAGCAATTCTTGAAGAGCTGCATCCCATGGGAAGGACTCACGTTGGAGAAGTTCACAAAAGATTGCCTTCTGTGGGTGGGATCCCATGCTGGAGCTGGGGAAGTGTGTGTGAAACCCTCCTACCAAGTAGGGAGGAGTGTCAGAGGCAGTGTGTGATGAACTGACCACAACTGCCATTCCCTGTTTGCCTGTGCCACTGTAATGGAACAGGTAGAGAAAATGAGTAAAGTTGATCCTGGGAATAAGGGAGTGGTGAAGGGGAAGGTGTTTTAAGACTTTTTTTTTATTATTATTATTATTCTGCTGTGATTGTATTGGTAAAAAATTAAACTGATTTCCCCAAGTCGACCTATGAGCCTTTTGTTATATTTCCTGTCCAGCTGATCAGGGGAGTGATAGTGTGGCTTTGGTGGGCACCTGGCATCCAGCCGGGATCAAGCCATCACATAGAGCAAAGAGAAATCTAATGCTGTGCTTTATTCAATATTCACTCCTTGATAAGCGAGAAATAATATACTACAGAGAAGTACTGGATCTTTTCATGTTTTGTAGCATCCTTGGACATAGCATAAAGTGCCAAGAAATCTTGGCTAATAGCTATTGCTACCAGCCAGCAGCAATAGAAGGCTTCTCCATGGACGTTAAAACTCCTATTAAGCCTATTACATAAGATGACATCTGAATAATACCAAAAGAAAATCAACTTTTTGTAAAAATATTTCACCACTTTCACCAATTTTTCTGGGCAAAATTGCTATGTTTGCAGTGTATTCTCTAGAAACCTGTTTCTGTTTTATCCATTCATTAAGAACTCTTAAAAAGCTGTAGGAATGAACAAATGAATACACGTTCTAGGAAAAAATGACATACACCATTCAAATAAAAACTCCACATTTTCTTAATACTCTAATTTCAGAAAAGTGGCTTATAGAACTGGAAGTATGAAACATGCTTTGCTTCAGTCGGTTTTTGGCTGATTTTTTTTTTTTTTTTTTTTTTTTGTGTGTGGGTTTGTTTGGTGGTGTTTTGGGTTTTTTTGGGAGGGAGATGTTCATTTGTTTGTTTGGTTTTTTTTGGCCTCGAAATAGAATCATCCTCCATATACAAAGATAAAGTAAAAAGAAAGAGAGAAAAAAAAAAAAAAAAGGCACCACAAAACCACAGGGAAAATAGTAAAAAGAGCAATCCAGACCACAGAAGGCACTTCTGGAAAACTAAAATACGTAGAAATATGAAAACCTTGCATAGCACAGGAACTGTGAGTTGAGAGACAGAAGTATTCATTTGCCGCTGGGAAATGAAACTACAACAGGTATTTCTCAGAAGTTTGCAAAATGGGAAGTATGGCAGGGCAAGTGGAGGTCTGCTGACCACTGGAAAAAAAACACCCAACTTCAGCTATTTGAACACTGGGACCCATACATATCAGCATTTTAGTGCTTTTGATGACAAAAGATCGTGGAATTGTATTTGTGTTTTGACATATTTGATATTTTGCAGTTCCTCCTTTGTGTCACCATGAAGAATGATTTAGAACTGATAAATGACATGGATCTGTTAGAAGTGTTTTTCTAAATCAAAGGCCTGATAATTTTGAGTAATTTATCAGAGTGGTTTGGTGAATCAGTTTTATGTTTTGGTTTTTTTAAGTAGTTTTCTAACAGTTGGTGGGTATAGAGAAAATATACCTGAAATATAGTATGATTATAGTATTAATATATCATAGAGAATGTTTTGTTTTGGAATGGACCTTTAAAGGTCATCTAATACAAGCCCCCTGCAGTGAGCAGGTGACATCTTTAACTAGATCAAGTTGCTCAGAGACCTCTCTGACCTGACCTTGAATATAGGAAGCGTAAACTGTTAAGGACAGACTATCCTTTTAAAAGGTGGAATTAGAGCTGTGCTATCATGTTTAATATGGACTAAAAGGAAGAAAGATGCATATATTCATACCAATTCTGCTTACGACAAGGGCCAAAAGAAGGATGCACATCCAAACTGTCACTCTTAAAGGATTATGGGACTTGTAGAAATCTATGGAATGTTAATGTAAGCAGTAATACTAGAACAAGAGTGAGGGTGAGGCAGGGGCACAGCAGAAAGCTGGGACTGTATTTAGCCTTCACACATTAGGTTCACCCATGTCAGGAGAGGACATGGAAAGAGACTCAAGATGTGCTGCCAGAAAATGGAGAAGTTTTTATCAAATGGGTTACCACAAGGCTTCTTTGAATTCTGTGTTTGGATATTAAAACAGCAAAAGCTCAGTAGTAACCACCCGTTCTCTAAAAAAATTATGTGTTTGCTAGATTTTATAATGAAATATCTGTAAACATGGAAAGAAACACTAATATGATTGTAAACAAAGTCTCTTGAAAGGAATATAGCTCCAGAAATGTTAGCAATGAGAATTGTCAAGAATTAAGGATGACTGAGATCATCTTTGATGTATTAATAATTTGCTTAAAGTTCCCAGGATAAAAGTTCCCAGTAAAAATAAAATAATGAACTTTTTCCTTGTACAATATAATCAGTTTGTCATATTCGAACATCAAAACATGCTTAATTCTCAGTTTGTGTTGGGTTTGGTTTGAGGGGGAGGTTTAAGTATCAAAAGCTCTTGACAACTTCAAAAGTTTTAGGGCTTAATTTTGATTTTTATAAGAGTTACTGCTTTTTCAATCCAATTTGAACAGTATTTCTTATCTTAATGACTAAAAAAACCCATGTGCCTTACTTGTTTTTGATCTGAGCAGTATGCAACATGAAAATATATGTATCATTCTGCAATATTTAGTAAGATTAATCACTGTGTAATATAGGAAAAAGAGAGTTCCTTTAAAGTTCAGGAAGTTATATTTCTGTAGATCTAAAAAAAATCTTGATTGCAAACTAGAAAATTCTAGTTCCTTTGGTTTAATTTTGGGTTTTTTGTACTCTCTTGAAGAAAACATTTAACATGTGGAAACTTTTTATAGATGCAAAAGGTGCTATGAAGCGCTTCAGTGATTGAAATGTTAAAACATCTCGTGGGAATGGATGAATGAGCAGTTGATTTGATCAGGCAGGTAGGAGACAAAAGTTGTACTGATGTGGTTAATTTGTTCTAGAAGTACCCCTATCCTCAAGCCTATACAACCTAGTTATTGCCACCTCTTGTGAATTTGCACTGTATTATGAGAGAATATCTACACATTTGACTGAAAATTCCTTCTTTTATAAGAGCAGTATGGACTGTAAGAATGAATGCATGCTATACAGTCTGTTGGTACACAGGAAAAAGCTCTTAAGGACTCCAATTTTATTTTCTTCCTTTTTGAAATAGGAGTAGGAAGTGATCATATTTTTCAGCAAGCTGCGTTGTATTAAACATCAAATTCAGTAGTTCCCATGGGTGCTATTAGGTGTACATTTATAATGGTTGCTGTACTATTTGAAATAGCAGTTGGTGAAGCTACAGTGCGGATGCAATAATATGAATTTTCCTGTTTGTGTGAACTTGAGCACATTTGTACCCATGCATGAACATTTTTTTAATCTGTTTATTCTTTTATTCTTTGATCATATTACTTCTGTGTATAGTTTATGAATCAGATAAAGTCATTCATAGGAGCTGGAAAGTCTTGGTTTGGAAAACAAAAAAAAAAAAAAGAACTGCACACCAGAAAATCTGAAATAAGTAAACGTTTATGTAATGAAGTAAACAACAATGTTTTCGTGAAAAAGCCATTGTTCTGTCTTTTTGTTAAACTGATTGACAGAGGAAATGAAAGTGATATACTAGAGTTGCAACATTCTCTCTGTCTCAAATGTCTTCCAGTACTCTGCCTTGCATTAGATTGTGATTTCTTGTAGTGTCATCTTTGCGAACACTGCAGTCTGCAAATTTGCTCAGGTTGTTGTTATGACTTAATTGGACAAATTAAGATACAGATTTGATAAACAACTGTGTAGCCTCACCTGTTTTTTTATTCAAATAAAAAAAAAATAATCCTTATGACTAAGCAAACACTTCATGATAACCTACATTCACAGCCATAATTTTTTTAACAGAGACTTCCTTTATGCTAATTATCTTGGTATAAGAGAGGTCAAGCCACTTGTCTGTTTTACCGTAGAACAGGTTGTATATTGTTCTGTGAATCTGTGTATATGTGGTGTTTGACATTTCTAATTAGAGTATTGAATCTAGAAGGATATCCCCACCAATGATGCTTTTGCTTGGTTTTTTTTTTTTTTTCCAGAGTTTTTAAACTGTAGCAAAAGTGTCATGTATTTAGGATTAACAAAAAGACAGTTTTTCTAGGCTGTATATGTGGATACTTTCTGACATAGAGACTTAATTTGCCTATGGATGTTTTCTTGAAGAGGGAGAATTAAGAAAAAAAGTACAGGTATAAACCATAGCTACATTGGCCTGGGCTAAGGACAGCTTTTCTTCAGGATTTACACTGCATGCTAATTTTTGTGGCTATGTAAATCCTTTCAATTAATGAAAAAAAGACCTTTTAATGAGTGGATACCAACCAGTAGTGTGCAATGGGTATTGTAAAGCTTGTATTGCAATTAAATAGGAATTTTTTTTTAGTATAAAGTGAAAGGGTATCAATCCATTTATATCTGCAAGATAAGTGTTTTTAAGTATTCTGAATATTTAGAATGACAAAGTTGTTCCTAGATATGTACTTGTGTCATGTCATAACAACTTTGCCTAGGTATAAAGAATTCTTTTGAATTTTGTGAAGGAGTCCTGAGTTGGCCACAGCCTGGGAATGGAAGTTCCTGGCTTAGCTGCACAGAGGAGCAAGACAAAAGATACTAAAAAGCTTCCAAGACTTCAAAATTTTTCCATAACAAGGAAACAAACTTCTACCTAGATCATAAGTCATTCAATGTACTGGGTTCCCATCTGCTGTCTGAGTCCTGTGGAAGCACAAAGAATCTAGAAGGCTTTGTTTTCAATCTCATTTTCCAGTTTCCTGGGCCCCTTTACTTTCTACCCATTCCTGGGCTGGCTCACTGCTGCAGGAAATCTTTTGCTTTTCAGAGCTGTGTTCCAGATCTCTACACAGCAGGTTACCTGCCTGTTTTCCCTTCTTCTCAACAGCCCCATCTGCTCTCCAGAAGTTTCTCTCAATTGGATATGTTCAGTTGCCCTCAGTAAAGAGGTACTTTCTCTCTCCCATCAGGAATGTCTGCCTAACCAAGAGAGAAGGGAACAAAGCAAAAAGATGGCTGCTACTGCCTTACTGCATTTTTCTAAACAATATGTAGTTTATCAAGCACTTTTAAATTGTGAAATGGAACAAATTTACATTACACTAGATTTTTGTTAGATGCAGTGAACATGTTATTGTTTCCAACCTGAAGCTAAAGACTTCGTGCCTGGACATCTTTTTCACACATCTACTGTTCTTGATGGTGGTGTTCAAAAACTAGTGTTTTCCTTGGCTTCCTGTGTTCTAAGAATGGAATGTCTTACAGTGGTAACATGATTGTGTTGCCTTTTTCTGTGTCATGCATATCTTTTTCAAATATATTGCCCAGAAGGTTCATAGGTGCCATCACAATCATTAGTCTAATATGGGGTTTCTGTAAACAGGGAGTTTAGGCCTTATTTCTTATGTAATGATCATTTAATATGCTGCCTAATTTATCATTGTAGTTTTACCATCTGCAGTTGAACTTGGTTACCTTTGGATGCTTTATGAACACATTACTACCTTATTGTAATCATTACCAGAAAAGTTAAGCTGTAATTGATTCGTTCTTCAAAGTACGTGAGGTTTTCATACTTATTTTTCCTAGATCTAATTCTTAATGTCCACATCTGAAAAAGAAAATTAATATTTTCTTAAAAAGAAGGTAAATATGGTGCTTCTTGTTTTAAACATTCTACACGAGCTGCAGATGAGGTATGGCATCATTTCATAATCCATCCTATCAGTTGTGCTGATTTGGCATTATCTTGCACCATCTTGGGATTGCACTAGCAGGGGCTGTGTCCTAAGGCATACAAGCAGTGGGCAAACCAAGTCTCTGTGCTGATAGCTCCAGTTGTAGTGTAAGTATTCTGTACTGCACATCTTAATGTCTCTCATCTTTTATTGGTATGGCAACTGTCTGATTAGTATAATTAGTGAGTTGAATTTGAAATTATAAATATTGTATCATTTAGGGGCCTTTTCTTTTTCTCATAACAGGGTTACCTTTGAGGTATTTCTGGCAGTTGAGATGGCTGTAATAGTCCCTGACAGCCTGCCTTGCTCGGTTCTTTCCCTGGAGCAGCAACTACACTGCTGCTGTCATCCTCTATGAGGGGGAAGGTTTTTGTGCTGATTGAAAGCCTGTTTCTGCAAAGAAAATGTGCTAAATATCTGAAAGCTGTTTGTCTCTCTTCTGCACCTGGTGTTTTAGATTTCCACTGAGTAAATTGCAACCTTTTTTTGCTATGTTTTTTTCCTCAAAGGCTTAGCCGTCTGAATTTAAATAGTCAAAATCATAGAACCAATTTGCCAGTGTCAGAAAAAAATTGTAGAGTCTACAAAATATCTGCATTCACTCTAAAACACCTGTAATTGCATAAATTAAAATGAGTGCTACTACTAGTAGTTATTCTAGTAAAACAGTCATTTTACTATAGTTAAATTAGTATTCTGAATATCTGAAAGTTGTTGTCTTTCAGGTTAACTCTTTGGCATACATTAATGGTATAATAATAATCTATAGCTAAAGAGTAGTATCTATATGTAATAACTATATATCCAATTTCCCTGAGGTTTCATAGATTAGGTGGGAAGAACTGTACATTAGCAAGCTTCAATGGAAAATCCATGCTTGTTCTGTTTTGAAAAAGGAAAAAAACCACTAGTCTAAGGAACTCCAAACCTATACTTGATCTTTCTTATCCTTGAGGATTACAGTAAAAGGCTAATTTTCAGTTGGCCTACACAGTTTTTCTCAAATGTCTTAGATCCTTATAAGTACCACATGTACATTCCATGATTTCTGTATAGAGTGGCTCCCTGCCTCTGATAATTTTACTTCAGTTTTGTGGGTTTTTTTTTTTTTTTTTTTTTTGTTGTTGTTTGTTTCTTTTTTTCATAGCACATACCTACAAGCCTCAAGAAGTAACTGAGGTATAGTGAAATGTGAGAAAAACTGCAAGTTCTGAGATGCTTTGTACTTTTCAGCAACTACTTTTGCAACTACACTACTGCTTTTGTCAGTTATTTAAAAAATGTATCATAGGTTACTTTGGGGAACTTCAGTGGTTTAGTGCTAAGAAAGCTTTTGCAACTGATGCAGAGATAGCACTGCACTAATGTAATTTCATGAGCCTCCAACTGGATAAAGAAAATGCAATCATGTAATTGCAGCCACAGAATTTCAGTTGTAATAATGTTTTTAGAGAAAAAAGAAAAAGCCCCTCTCACCCAAAGCATTCAGGTGGCCTAAAATGGTAGTGTACCTACTGCCAAAGTATGAAAAGCATGATATACTAGAGCCATCAAAGAATGGACATCTGAACAGATGAGAAGAAAGAGTAAATGTCACTGAAATAGAACAGATAATGGCTTTTTGCTGCCACGTAAATGCTGAGGCCACAAGGTGAAGCAGAAGGCATTTCAAAACAGGCAGCATTGATCTTGTGATAACAGTCCCATTACCATGATTTCATTTCTGTGACACTGCTTGATTGATACAGTTGTAATAATTTCATTTCTCAGTTGCTGGTGCAATAGAAGAGTATTTCTTTAGTATGTGTAAAATGCATCTTTCCTTGCACAGTCAGAGCTCCCACTTTTATCTGTACCAATACTAACACAGTGGGACATAGCCTGATGACAGAATGCATCTGCATTTTGCTTTAAGGCAACCATGTGTAATTGTGTGTGTTTTATTACGTATTTTTGTGGATAATCTAGATGCTTCATGAAGTTTCATAATCCTTAAGTTGCTCTGTTAATAAATTATGGATGCACATCTAACAGTATGATAAGTAATAAATACTGAAATTGATAACAAATATAAAGCAGTCATTTTATCATGTCCAAAATCAAAATGAAATGAAGGAGCAGTTTTCAAATGTAGGAACTTAGTTAAAACCAGGAAACTCACAGCAAGCTATATGCATTCTACTTACTCCCAATCTAGCCCTAAAAAAAAAAAAAAAAAGCGTTGTTGTAGGATATTTTCTTTTCATATTTTATCTTAAGAATTAAAGAAAAAAAAATTCTCTTTCTAAGACATTATTAATGATTATAATCAAAAAGTTGTAGTTAAACACGTAACAAACTTAAACTTCTAAAAGGAAAACGTGTGTTGTGTGTGTTTATGATTTTTATGGAGTGATTAATAACTGTATAGCTGTGATTGTTTAAGGATGTAAGTGGTGAAATGCCTGGAAAGAATATATATTTTATTACAGCAACTGATACAGTTGGAGGAGGGAGACAGATGAGATTCCTGGCACACAAACCCTTTTTGTTGCATGTTTGTTCTGTGATTCAGCAGTGCAGTACAGAGACTGCAAAATATGCCATACATCTTTGCCAAAGTGTTTATAGTTTGTCTTAAAAATTAATCTAACTTGTAAAACATATTTCAAGTTTTGAAGTTCAAAGTATGAAAGACCTTTTCAGTCTTACAAGAATTTATTTCTTAATGTGCCTTATCCAAATGACAAGTACTGCTCTTAGAAGAAAAATAAATTACACTTGTGCATTTATTCTGCATATTATTTAATGTGTTTCTGCACATATTCTAGGTGGTACTTTCCCCTTGTCTATTTGAACAGTAATAAAGATCAACATGCTCTGGAACAGGACTAGAAGAGAAATCTGGTTTCAAATCTCATTTGCATCAGAGTAATTCAGATATATTTCTGAACTCACTACCCAAGTAACTCCCAAGTAGCTTGATAAGTATAAAATCAGAATAAATAATGAAAAAAAAATGAGCTAACTTACAGGTTACGTAAGTGTACCTAGTTTGTCCACACTTCCGTAATTATAGACAAAGACATTGGACAATTAGACCTCTACATTTTTTCTCTTTTTCTTACCACCCTCCCGTCCTTGTGCAGTGGGGAAATGATTAACTGCTGCATCTAGGGTATTTTCAAGATTACTTAGTTCATGTTTGTTCAGCGTTGTATAGAGTATTATTGATATTAACCAAGCATGAGACAATTGAAGTTATTTAACACTGTCGTTCACTAGAACATTTACAGAGGGAATTTACTGTGAACATATATGTTCACTTAAGGTTGGTTCTCATTCATTCTGGACAAACCAATCAAAGAATAGAAGATTTAGCTGTTTGACATGCCAGGGATTTTGTTGACACTTTAACCCAAGAAAGTTGAAGTTAAATCACAATCTGGATTTTGATGTCCAACTGTTCTGAATGTTTGCTGTCTGAAGGGCTATCTACATCTCAATTTATTACTGTAATTCCTATAATAGAGAAGGCAATAAAGGATTATCGGGAATAAAACTCTCACTGTTCAGGAAGTTATGCCATGGTTTCCATTTCATTTGAGACCTCACTTGCTGTTGACTTTTTGCACATCCTTACTTAGAACTTGAATTCCTTTTTTATACAAAGCTAACCTGACCTCAAAGCTAAATACGATATCTTCAAGTAATTCTGCATTATTTTGTTAAGGAGTGGGTCATTTCTTTTTACTATATCCATCTTGACATAAAATACTAACCAAACACTGAATTCAAACACCTTGGGTTATCGTAATTTGTGTTGGACACAGGCCTCCCTCTTCCTTTATCCTCCCCTCCCCTCCCCCCTACATTTTCTGTCTTATTATAAAGAAAATTTCAGTGTATTCTACCTTCTAGACTAAATATTTTTGTTTCTTGAATAAGACTCCTTCCATTGCTACAGTCCCCATTACGAGGGGCTACATCCGTTTACCTCAACCAAAAAGCAACAATAAGGGGTGCTGATTCTTTTTCATAGGTTGTTCTGACTGCCCACGATTCTTCCAACAGTTCTCTTTTTCCCTGAATCTGTGTCCAGTGCCATAAGCCCACCAAGGCTGTACACTGTCAGAGAAGTATTGCTCCCATTTAGTTATCACCTTCCACAGTCTTGTTAGTGGTAGTGTGAGTGATGGGGGACAAATATCTTTGCAGCCATGATTATTGCTTGTGATCACTTGCATGGAAGTGCCTTTGAGGTTTAGCCCTGCATGAGGTAGATGAATTACCTATACCTGCTGAAATGTATCATCTAAAAATATTTTTCTCCTTACCCAGTAATATAATATTTCTTCTGGCACAATCTTGATTTTTATCCTTCTTCTAATAAAGACTTTAAATAAGTTCTTCAGCTTGTTTCCCCAGGACCACCATGGCCTAAAATGTTCTTTGCTTCATTGTTTTCATGACATTTCAGAGGCTGACATCAAGTCTTTTTGCAGAAGTAACTAGAGAATATTTTATAAAAGGGGCTTTTTAGAATTAAGAACAGTGTGTGAAGTGTTTGGTTATGTATGCATTTTCAAAACCATTGTTCCTGTTTGTAATATTAGTTGTTATTTCTACAAGTTATCTGCAGCATTCTCTTAGGAGAATCACTGCATTCCCAGACACTGTTCTAGAATATTCATCTTGGTATTCTCACAGAAACGTCCTGCCTGTTGTTTTGAGGTTTACATAAAATGTGTGATTATTTTCACTAATATTAATGGAGATTACATAGAGAAAACATCTAAATTATTTGGCAATCAGCCTCTAAACACAAGGCAGGACCCACAGGCTTAGAATTGATGAAATACATAAATCAGTAAGTTGCATCACAGCCTTTGAATGTGACGAAGAACTTGACAAGGTTTCATCTAATCAATAGAATAATTTTCAGAAGGAGGCAGAGCTTTGAGTTTGTATCAAGGTGTGTTCTGCATGGCATTACTAAAGAGAGTTAAAACCACATGAAAAAAAAAAGGTAAAACATACACTTGGTGTAGTATATCTCAGAATTTTCTGGTTTTAATACATTTCAGGATATTTTATGCCTGATTTTTGAGACAGTTGTTATATTTTTAGAAAATGACAAGCAAACCAGTTAATCTCTAGAATGTGGTTGTTTATATACCAAAGATTGAAAAATGTGTTGCCAGGAATGCTATTGTTTGAGATAACTCTCCTATTATGAGATTTAAATTTCCCCCTGACCCTGAACTTGTACAGTGATCATATCCATTATAAATAGAATCAAGGAAATGTTGCCAAATTCATAGTATCTCAGTAGTAGAGCTGTTCCCATTTCTAGGTCACTATTTTTCAGGAAGAAAAAGAAGTGGGGAAATATGCAGTAATTTTCTTATAGCTGGACTGTTTCAGAGAACTGGTAAGGCTTAATTTCTTTTGCTTGTTTATGAAGAAGACCTAGGACAAAGAGGTCACAAGCAAATCAGTCTTGAGACTGCCATAGTGGTGAGTCTGTGCATTGATGGGTAGGGTGAAATTCATTGGAATAAAACTTGTATTTCCTTAAGTTTGCTCTTTTGTCTTTATTTGTAGTAATCTATAAGAAAGATGTGTAATGTTGTATTGTAGTGTAATACTGTTAACAAATAATATCAAGAATGAACTCATTTAAGTGAAGGAGTAAATTTTTATTAGTTCAAGAAATATTGCTTACCAGTGATAATAGTACAGGATATATTATTTTTTTATATATATTCACTGTGTCGTATAGGATCATTTTTACTATATGATGCAGGATTCCATTTCTGCAGATATTAATCTCTTTATAATGTGGTCTGTTGCAGTGGGTAAGTACTCAGGTAGACAGGATCCTTTTTTTTTGTGATGATATTAAGTATTTAAGTTAGTACCTGTAGGGGTTGTGTTAAATGACTGTATATGTAAATCCAAATAAGTAATGAAACATGCATTTATTCTTTATAATCTATATTTAAGATCTCCTTTACTTCATGAAGGCAGGTTGCTGGATTGCTATTTATAGCAGGATTGAAAACTTATAAATATTCATGACATTTAATATGTCTTATATCTGATTATCGTGGAAAAAAAGTACAGTTCCTATAAATATTCAACCAAGCAAATGAACTGCAATAGAATTATAGTGCATATCAGTGTTATCCAAAAAAGTAGTGAATCAGTCACTTCTAGTGAAAAACCTCTGAATAAAACACTTTTGTTTGTTTTGTTGAGTTTTTTTAACATATCTCTTATTTGTCTGAATAGGAAAGGAACACATCATATGGAGGTGAATATGACTTGTCTAGCTAAAAGGTGAACATCGGAAAGTAGTGTAGGTAGAAATATGATAGAAAGAACACAGATACTCCCTGAAAAGTCCTGAACGTGTTTGTTTGGGTTTTTTTAAATCTATATTCACCATGATCTCTATTACGCTTCAAGATGTGTCATAGTTTACGTTGTAAAGAAGAGTTGCATGAATTTTGCTTACCTTAATATACCCTAAATGCAAATATTCAAGACTGAGTGGGAATGATCTTTGGAAGCGTAAATTGAAAGTAGATGAATGTTTCAAAGTGTAGTCACAAATAAAATTAAAAGGTATTAAATATGTGTTTCTCCCATTCTAAATAGTACAGAAAGCCATTCAGGACCACTTTAAACAGTTTGTAAAAGATTTTTCAAGCCTTAAAAAAAATAGATCTAGAAAAGCTGAGGAAAGCAATTATGTTCTTGTGGGAGTTCTGACTACTTAGAGTTCTAGTAGTGCACTGCAAATGCAACTTAGATATAGTTCCTATAAATGCTTTCAGATCAAACAAACTTGAACTAATAGGAACTGCAAGTTATTTTTATAATCCTTTCAGCGATAACCATGCACACCCCACTTAAAAGATAAAAATTCTCTCCTCCTTGGTACTTAAAAGAGATGTTTGGAAAAAAACTCATGGTTTGATTTTTGCTTCCGGCAAACTAAAGAGTTATGTTCCTTTTTGCTACAATGACTGCAATATGAATCAGTTACATCAATTGGAGTGTTTAAAGTTGGGAAGGTTTGTTCGTTTTTTGGGGGGAGGGGTGGGAGGGAGAGGACATGAAGCTTTTTTGCTTTGTTTCATGTCCATTATATTTTGTGAATTAGATTAGCTCCAGGGATGCCCATGGCTGAATTCTCACCCTCCAAAGCAGTTAACTGAGGAGAAGCAACTTCATTGTTATTTGTATTGAATTTGTGCTGTAGTACTCCTTAGTAATCTGTTACACCATTCTCCTGAAGGTGCTACCAACTGCAAAGAGGAAATTAGAGGGGCTGGGGGCATGTACCCACCAAACAGATGGATTAGCAGCTCCTGGCTGTACTGTTCTCAGGGAAGTGCTCATGCCAGGGCAATCCCAGATGTGGACTCTGTGCCCTTCCAATATCCCTTTTAATCTGGGAAGCAAAGTGCTACCTTCTTGGTTTAAGAAGTTAAGCTACTCGTAGGACATTCAGCTAGGGATCCTTCTGTTTCTGTGTCATTTATCCCAGTGCACTGTGAAGATCTAGTAGATATTATCTCTGAGGTAGTCTGTCCCATATCTCAGGTGCAGGTTGTACCTTCAAAGCTGAAATCTAGTCTTATGCACACATATACTGACAGTTCAGTTGCCTCAGACCACAGCATTGCAAATGAAACACGACAGTTTAAATGTGCCCAAGTTATGCTAGGGGTTAAAGTGCATATAGATGAATAAGATGCACCAGGGACAGTGCAGTAAGACTCAGTATGGATTATTCATAATTAGGACAGGGAGAATGAGTGAACAACATACTAATTACAGGAGCCTGAAATACCAGCCTTAGCGTCCCTTTGCAGTGATTGGTAACTACCAGTTCAGAATGCTCAGTGGACAGCCTAAGCAAAAGCCATGGATATGTGCAAAAATAAATTTGATGAGTTACTTTTATTACTTAGTACTGTGGCCAGATATGTCTGTGCTATTTCTGAATATGAAGTGAACGTGAATCTTCTTTTACTGTTAGCTTAACACAATTTACCTAGTATCAACTTTAATACTTTTGCCAAGCATAATAATCAGAAAATAAGGAACTGGTACAGTGGGATCCTATTTTAAGAAAGCAATAATTTCTTCAAAGCAGCAAAAAGGCCTTGTTACTATGGGGGAGAAATGCCCCTTTAGAGAGAATAATTTTTCCATACCTGTTTCAGGTGGGTTTATGTGAAAGTAGTCACTACCTTGCATCTTGCCTCAGAACCCTCCAGACAGGATTCACTTGTTGGACTTTTACCAAGTACTTCAACCGAGTTGGCTACACAGAATGTTATTGTCAAGATCAGAGCTTCCAAATGGCAATTCAGCTCATGTATTTTAGACATCGGCTGTTTGGATTGAACAAATGCCCCCATAGTGCTTCCTGTTGCTTTGCCTTGGCTGTAGAGGGAGCCTAGCAATCTAAGTCAGAAGAAATGTTTCTCTGGGAAAGCTAAATTTAAGATCAGTCTGTTCTTTTTCTTCAGTATTCTCTCTTTCCTGATGAATCTGACTTTTAGCTTAGAATACTGACATGGGGAGGTAAGGGCAGTTTATTAGTGGAGGTGTTTTTAGGAATCGGACTCTCCTATATTTGATCTTTCTTAGTAAGGCAATTGTTTGAAAAAGGTAAAAAGAGTTGCATAGGGTGGCAGGTACTGGTGTCAAGGTACTACAGGAACTTCAGGGAGAAATTTACAGCACTCCATTCTTCCCTCTAGACTATGTCTTTTGCACTTACCTTACTTACCTGTGGTTTTATGGTTAACAACAGAAATGTAATTGTTCTTTTAGCTACAGCCCCCAGCAGAAATGTAATTGTTCTTTTAGCTACAGCCCCCAGGTATCACTACTGGTGTCACATCGCTCCAGTTCCTTTTTTGACACTTAGTTGCTGATGACTCATCTCTCTCTTTTTTGAAAAGATACTCTTTTTTTCTTGTAAAAACTCACCTTTTTTATTTCCTCTTTGCTTCCATACATATGTTAAAATATATTCACAGAGTTTATTCTTTTTGTTGTGTTTTTTTTATGCGTTTGCATAAAATTCCTAGTAATTTTAAATGTCTTTAAACATGTATGAGGAAAAAAAAAAGCCCAACAAGTTAGAATACCTTCCTTCTCTTGTTTAGGACTTGTATTTTTCACTTGATTTTGTGGTTCTTTTAAGGTATTATTTTATTCTTGCTTTTTAAAGCCAAATGGAGCTGTCTAATAGACTATGTTGCCTTCTCTTAGTACTTTAATTGGTATTATACCTCCTTGACCTAGAAGAACAAGGGCACTTTTTCTAAAGCAAGCAAAATTATATACTTCAGGTTGTGTAGCAACATGGTGCTGATGAGCAACTCCTTTAAAGGATTTGTGTAGAAAGCACTTTCAAGTTACAATATACCGAACTAATAACATCCATGTTTTTAGTATCGTATTCTTATGCTGCTATTAACATGTAAATCTAATCCCATCATTCAAGGAAATGTAATACAGTTTCCTATACCTAAATTTAGATCTAAACCATTTAAAATAATTTCCAAAATATTGTAGTAAGAGTAATTATTATTAATCTATTATTTTCATTAGTACACTTTATGTACATTAGGGAAGGGAGAGGTAAAATAAAAAAAAAGACAATTAAAAATAGAGACAAAAATAAGTCAAGCTAGAGAGTGCAATTTCTAGAAAATATGAAGCAAAAGCTATCTTCTTGTGCAATTGGGAGTGGAAATGCATGTAAACCTATGTTTCTTATATAAAGTATTCAGCTATGAGTATGGAACAAAATCAATGTTGGTTTAATCTCAAAACTTTCATGTGAATGAATGTCAGAATTATGCAGCAGTGCTAGAGTTCAAACCATCTCTTAAACTCCATGGGGATTGGGGTGATAATTAAAGTTCCCTTCCATTCCCCTGAGGTATAACCATTAATTCCTCTTTCTTTCCAGAAGGGCTGAGATTCTCCTTCATGCTGCTCATTGCCACAGATCAGCAGAGCTTATGGTTTCTGTAACCAGGGACTGGATGTAAGAAAACAAGGGCTTTGGCAACTGGAATAAATTGGCTGCCAGCATGGGACTGTAATTGAAGCACAAAGCTAGACAAAGCTCACCTTCCCTCTGCCCAGCAGGAAGTCATTTGCAATGCTCTGTGTCACTAGCACAGGCATGGAAGAAGATGTCAGCCTCACCTTTTTTAATTAGGTGCTGAAGGCTAAAAATATTCTCCTTGTATGCAATAGAAAGACAAGATAAAGTACACATGCTGACTCCTACAAGCTGAAAACCTAGTAAGGTTGCATTTGGTGAATGGCAATTGAGTTAAAGCTGGGAAAATGTAGTTTCAATGCAAGCTTTGGAAGGGAAAGCCGGAAAGAACTGTACATTTTCCTTGCATAGAGAAAACTTCCCCTCCCACACACTGAGCTCTAATAGCAGCAGCGTGTCCCAGTACAAACCTGCAGATATGCACAGGGTCATGCAGTTCTCTTGAGCTCTCTCCAGCTGCAAACCATTGAGAGAGCTGAATAATACCACAAAGGAAAAAGAACTACAGTTCTGTTTGCAAAGACATTTTGTCACCTTTTGAAACTATATTCTCCTGTAGCAATTCAGGGATACTTTAAGCTGTGAAATGGTATATGCATTTTGGCAGGAATTAAACTTTCTAAAGAAGATGTAGAGCACTAGCAAAGAAAAAAAAAAAAAATGAGAAAGCTATTTCAGACTTTAAAAGACTGAAAAAATTGTATCTTGAAAATTCCCTTGGCAAAAAGCTGTTAGCATTTTCTATTCTTAGTGAGTTTTCTCTAGTTTAAAACCATCTCAGCTACCCTATGTTGAAAAGCACTACCATGCTTAAACTTGAATGTTGCTTTATTTGCATTCTATTCAAATAGGACCTAAATCAAAAGCAGTGGGCAAAATACTGGACAGAGCAAAATATTTAAAATAAACCAGCCTCTCTTCTCAGTTTGATTCCTGTGGGAGACTTAACTAAAGTTATGAAAAATTAAATGTGTTGATGGTGTTTTTTCCTTTTTCTGACACTAGCTGTCTGGTTACATCAGTGTAGCTACTTTGTCAAAAGAATTCTGTAGTATATGATCTTTCAGGTCAGCTTTCCATTAGACAAGTCCTGACATCAACTTCACAGGGGTTTTACCTTTAATATAACTTATTTATTTTATTTGCACAAAAACTTCACTGTTTGATCAGAGGGTGGCCATTAGAATGCAAGGCAATATTTTCCTCTATCCTGTCAGACCCACATTATGTTACATATTTATGGAGGATAAAGCTAAGAACAATTTCTGATTTTAGTATATCTCTTTTATTCAACATAGTGTATAACCTAGTCAAAAAATACCACATGCTTTCCCTCTAAGGATAAAATCATTAAGCAATCAAGTAAATCAGACTATAGTTATCTTTGTCTGGTGTCTCCTGGATCAAATGTTATGGTCCAGTGTCTTCAGATTGCCTGGGGATGGCTGGTATCGTCAATCCCTGATATATTTTTGATGCTTAATACTGGGAAAAACAAAAATATTCTAAGAATACTATGCTATTCATGTATAGGAGGAAAATAGGTATATTAAACTGTATTTATGCTGATACCAATTGTAATTATTAGTTTTGTTATTAAAGGAATGTTTTTTGTTTTGTTTTTTCTTGGAAGGCGTGGTAGTGTCTGGAGTTGAATGGATTGACATAGGAAGGCCCAGTGAAAGTTTACAGCTGAGTAGGAAATGAAAAGTAAATGTAATCAGATGTCAATCATTTCAGAGTAAAGGAAAAATTCTCTCTAAGGATTCAGAAGCTGTTTATTTGTGTGAATTGTTCTTTCTGTCTGTTTTCATAAACATCTTCTGTGACTTCAAAAAAACCTCTCTCTTGTCCATGTACTTAACTTTGCAAACTTTCTTTTTTTTCCCCTATGTTATTGCAAGTATAATCTGTAAGGTACCTGAATCCTGAAGAACTGAAGTTCTAAATATATTTAAAACCTTCCAGTATTCATAGTTCTACCCACTCTTCAGAAAGGGAGGGTAGTCCTTCTCTTATCTTAATTTTTTTAAATTATCTTGAACAAATCTGAATTAACTGAATATCACCCACAGATATTCAATCTGCAGAGTAGTTGATCTCCTGAATAAAAGACGGCATTCAAGAGCTCTTTGTTTTTAGTTGATTTTATAAAGTCAGTGATTATTGCCCATATATACAATGGTAGGATCAAGCCCTTCAGAGTGCTTCTACAAGGTTTTCTGATTGTTTATAGCTCTCAGCATCTTTTAGAGTTATGATCAATTGCATAGTCAACATTTTTTGCTACATCGCCTATATGTCCTTGTGTCATAGAGTCCTTCATCCATAATAATCAAATCACTTTCTTTCTGGTAATCTAAATACTTGTTCTTCCACTCAGCCCTTATTTGACTAAGTGGTTTTTTTTGGTTTTGTTTGTGTTTTGTTTTTTTTGTTAAAGCAAAAATAACAATGTATTTAAAATTTTAATACAAGTCCATAGTTATGAGGAAAAACAACTTTTTGTTTTTAAAGTACTGTTTTATTCAGGACATTTCTTTCCATACCGATTAATAAATGTGCTTAAGGCTTAAAATGATTTCTTCAAGAATCCTAGTTTAAGTCATCTAAAACCTGGAGGAAATTTTATCTAAGGGGTTGTAGTCAGGGTACAATGAGGATGAACAACACCACCTCATTTATTCAACACAGAGGTAGCAATGAAAAAGATGGTGGAAGGATTTAGAGGAGCTTTCAAGATAAACAGTAGATTTTTCCAGTAATTTGAGGTACATGAATGATAAAAAAATTCATTACTACTTAACATAAGGAATGAAAGATTGTAGTTAATGAAAGGGATGGGTATCATAGGAAAATAGTATAGACTTGTAGTTATTATCCAAGACAAAGCAGGTAAAACAAAAAGAAGCAAGAATGTTCTGATGGAGACAGGGAGTGGTTTTTTTAGGTTGAAAGTTTGGTATACAGGCTTGGTTATTCCCAAGGAAAGTAAAGAAAGGCCTGGCAATTTTATCAAGGAGTATTCAATTTCAGTATAAAAACCTCTCTCTTGAGGGCAGACTGCATCACCATCAGATTTTTAAAAATTTTATTATATTTTATTTTTTAAAAATGCTCTTGAACCTAGGTCTTGCAGAGAATAGTTTATCATTGTATAGCCAGTGAAGGAGTCTAATGTCTGGGTTAGTTTCATAAGGAGAATTGTTTGACTGAAAATCTTATCAACCAGAAACTGAGTCAGTAAATTGGGATTTGTGATGAGACGAGAGAGACAATCATTCAAGGATGCCTGGACGAAGAAGAGTACAAGTGCAAATGAAGAGGAGTGAATGAAATTGATCACCCATCACTCAGAAAGATTAGTGATAATTAAACCACTGTGGTGAGATCTGATTTATCACAGTACGAAATCTCAGAGCAGTTATGGTTAGTGATGAAAATAATGGTTAACAAAAGTAATGTTTACCTTTAGAAAATAATTGACATTAATTATATCATGTCTCTTGTTAATTGATGGAGCTGTGCACACCCTATGTTCTGTCATGTCAGTGTCTATAAGTTGTATCTGTAATAGTGACGGGTGCAGCATGAAGAAAGGACACCATGTTGACTTGGCGTGTTCTGTTACTGTTCTAGGAGTATGTATCTATATTTTATATTCTCTGGCAATGAATTTGATGCTAGTTACTAGCCTTAGGTACATAAGATGAATCTGTATGCAAAAGATGATGCAAAGTAGATTCCTGTACAGCCATCCAAGATGACTGTCCCCAACATGCTGTTAGTAAGAGAAATTCATGCATATGTAGTGAGTACTCTGCTGGAGGACCTCCAAGAGGATGTGTTCGAAAGTTTCTGGAGATTTTCAAAACCTGCCTGTACACGTTTCAGTGCAACCTGCCCTATATGAACCTCCTTTGGCAGAGGGGTTGGACTCAAAGATCCCCAGAGGTCCCTTCCAACTCCTATCATTCATCATTCTGTGATTCTGTTTTCCTTCTGAGGAATGCACCCTATGTGCATATAAAATGTGAGGGGCACTCTACCCTAGCATATTATTTCAGCCTATGTCCACATAGCATGTGAGGGGCACTCTACCCTGGCATATTATTTCAGCCTTGGTTCCACCTGAGAAGAAACCTTCTCAAGTGCATTTCAAGGTGCAATTGAGTTCATACCACAACTCAAATACAAATGCAAAGCAATGAATTTATATCACTTTGTAAGTGAGCAGGATGGTTTCGGTGCACTAAGGGGTTATGTAGATGAAACGTGTGCAGCATGCATTCCTCCTGCTCTACCACTTTGTCTTTTTTTCCATTCTGCTAGAGAGATAATTAGGAACCACCCTGGTCTTAGAGAATATGCTTGCCTATAGAATGAAAGTTTACTTTTTCTTCTGGCAGGCCAATTCCCAGTTTTATATGGTTTACCTGCAGTATGCCATATTCCAGTTCTTCTACATTTTACCATACAAGCCTATTCAGTGAAATGTCAATACAAGGTGGACACGTTTGTTCTTGGTAGGCTAAACCCAATTATATCTACAGGGACATGTGAATAAAGAATTAATTCTTTTTGTATTTGTATTGTATACAATATTTAGTTCAGTATACCTATGAATGGCAACTGTCCATCTATGCCATGATATAGTTTTCAAAAAAGAGTGCAATATTATGAAAGATCTAATTATGTATCTCTCCTCATTCATTTTGTGGATGAAGTCTTTTAAAGTATGTGTGTTTATGGTGTCAGTTCCGCATAAACCTTTTCCAGGGTATAATTCACGTTTTGAAAGTAGCATTGGGCAGAGGGAGAATCTTGTAGGCATGCACATACTTAGTAAGGAGAGCAAGTTCATTTATATCAGGTTTATTTTTCCCTAGGGTGTCTAGCCACCATCAGTGATTTGTTTAATAATGCTTTTTAGCTGTTGCTTCAAATCTCACAGCATTACAGTTCTTAAATATTTTGATGTCATTAGCTACCACTGGCTATCTCAGTGTTATACTGAACAAGATAGTTATACCAAGGTTTTTAGTGTTCTTTTCAGTCATATGTTTTCTTCCTGGATGTAAATTTTAAAGGGGAGTTCTGCTTATCCTACGTACACATTAGAAGTTTGACATCTTTCTCCTTGACACAGAGTAACCTTCCTTAAGACAAAGCATAGTAAATGCTGTTTGTAGTTGCTTATGTGGACTATGTTTAATATATGTATAATATATACATAATATATGTCATTCCTATCAGAGTTTTTTGGGGTTTTTTGCTGTGTGGATTGTTTAGAATGTATTCTCGATCTGATCTTTTGTTTGCCTTTGGTTTTTTTGTTTGTTTTTTTTTTTGTATGTAGGCCTTTGCAATTATTGTCTTGAACAGTGCAGCATAACACTGCCCATGACATTTCCTGTTTATGATTCCTGTTTTCAGCAGCACACAGCATCATAAGATGTGTTCCACTGAAGGATTACAGTCAGTCACCAATGAAGCCTATGAAGGCAATGTCTTTGAGGAGTCACAGTTAGGTAGTATCCACACCGAGGAGATGTCTCCGACAGGAAGAGAAACTTATGCTGACATCTATGCAGTTGATAGTGTTGATCTTCCCAGAGCCATTATTTCAAATTGCACTATATTTGAAGATATTAGTGGTCTTTTTCCAAATAAGTAGAACACAATATTGAAAACAGCTGCAGTTCCAATAAGCAGTAATAATGTTTCTGTTAATAAATCTTTAACCATGGGGATAACATTCTTGATCTCTATTTGAGGGGATGTACCTGTGCAGAGGATGATTATTTGAGTTTCATAGGTGCCTGGATGAGAATCACTGGGGATTTAGTCTGTTTATTTATTTATTTATTTTTCTCCATTGATTCAACAAAGAATTTGTGGACAACATGGGTTTGCTTTGCTTGACCTCTAAATACTAGATAAGTTTATATGGCAAGCTCTGCTCCTTTTAAGACAATAGATATCCCAGTGGAAGTATTCTTAATGTTCTTCTCTGTATCATAGTATAAGCTCTTCAGAGCTGTAAAGACTAGAAATCTCTCCTCTAACATAAAGCAAACGCGTAAGTTGTGAGAGATATAATTTTGAGCTAGCACTGCAAAGCATTCATTTGCAGTTTTGCAGGTAGATGCTTCCTTGTCTGCCTGATACTACCTGTGAGAAAGTACTTGAACTGTGTATGGGTGCTGAGTAATGCTCTAATTCAGGAAGATATTTTTTACCCTGCTGTGCAGCTGTGATTTGGACATGAGTAATTAGTCCGACATAAGTACACACAAGTTCTATCTTCAGGTTCTGTCCACAAATATCCTTTTGAACAGGTTTTCTTGATAAGGAATTCTTTTTTTTAATTCTAGGACACAGAAGATCATATAGCTCCTGAAAATTACAAAATCATGATAAGCTGAGACAATTCACTGGGAGGAAGTAGAACAGGGAGAAAAAAAAACAAACAAAACCAACTGTATAACTCCAAAAATTGTTAGCCACATACGAGTCTTTCAAAAGCACGTGAAGGATGCCTGTAAACATAGTACTTCACCATATTATTCTATCTATTACATATATAATAAAAGTAGGAGTCACTTTATATTTTGACTTGTGTGAACATGATTGGCCAGAACTGTATGCAGTATTCAGGGTTGAGCCCAGCCAGTGCCTTGTATACCATCTTCAATATTTCCTTTACCAGAGCTAGAGGAGGGTTTTATTTCCATCTTTGTGCCCATGTTCCCTTGATCACTTATACTTTACTAACCTACCTAATTCTTGTCACCTTCTATTCTTAAATTTAGAATTTGGGGCAGAAATTATATTAGTCATTAGCTGATCTTACACTTGTTGCCATTTCTATTACTTTTGCTTCTGTGATCAAATAATTTTTCTGCTGTGATACTCCAAACCTCCTCTGAATGTTATTCTACTAGAGTAGAAGACATAGCTGTTGTAATTTTTACCAAAATTAACATTGTGGGAGGGGGAGGAAAAAATAAGTGACTCCAGATATTCTCAGTCCTTTCTTTTCCAAGCTAGTGTCTATATTTTTGGTGAAAAGGGTGTGAGGGATGGCTTCTGACATCCAGAGAGCTCCTTTTATGGTGCATAATCTAATATGGGGCAGTTTCTTAAAATAATAAATATTTTTATTGCCATAAGGCAAAAGCAAATTGAGTGCAAAGAAAATTCTGGGTTTAGTCTTCTGGATTCTAATTTAAAAATCTTAATTGGAAACTGATATGATTTTTGAAACTGATCATGGTGTTGATGATGAAAATAATTCAGCATCTGGCAAAGTTGATCCACTTGTATGCACTTAATGTTTCATTTATGGATTCATTTGTTTTATTTAATTAGCTGGGCTCTTGTACTCATTCCCCTGAACACTGCAATGTGATGTTTATGGAAGTGCATGTGACCTTGGAGATATACTTCTAGCCATTCTCTTGTCTTCTGAGAATTCAAAATCCATATGGTGCTCTCCAGAAAGGAAAGTGTTTATGCTGCCTTGATGCCAAATTAGTTGTCATTACATTTGAATAAAAGGTGAACAGTTTGAGGCAAAATCTAATTACCATCTATTGCTGCTTATATTCTTTGTGCAAATTGAACATTTACATTTTTTTAATAACAATGCAGAAGATCAAAGTACATCTTTGTCAGTTTTGCTTATTATTGCCATCTATGCCAGTGTCATAAACTCTGGTACTGACAGACTGACAGAATAGCTAGAGAGCTAATTACTTGAAGTAGGTTTCATGGAAGTTATTAATAAAGTGTTGTTGCAATTACCACATGTGAAAACATGAAAAGAGTGCTGTATTGGAGCACTTTGCTTCTATTGAAAACTTTGTTTCTTTTGAAGAATGAATGCAACTGAAATGATTTACAGACTTGTAATGAATTTGTCACTCAAAGTAATTCATTAAGAAAGTGGATAGCTTACATTTAATGAAAGAAAAATTTCAACTTTTCAGCTCAAAGCATTTAATTTCAAAATACACTTATAAAAGTGATCAGCATTATTCAAAAATATCTAGTCCTAAAGTAAATATGTTCAATTTGTAAGTAGTCAAGTTTTGTTTAATATGAACTGGTTGCTTGAACAAGCCTACTAGGAGAGCAGAGTTTGATCTCTTCAGGGATCTGCTTGGTAGACTACCATAAGATAAAGCCCTGGAGGAGAGGGGGGCCTAAGAAAGCTGGTCAGTACTCAATGACCACCTCCAAGACCAGGAGCAATGAATTGCAAAACAGTGTAAGAATGCCAGGAGGTCTGCATGGATGAGCAAGGAGCTCCTGAACATATTTAGATGCAAAAAGAGAGTCTACAGAGAGTGGAAACAAGGAGAAGTAGCCTAGGAGGAATACAAAGTTGTCCAAATAGCCAATTAGAACTAAATGCGGCCAGGGACATCAAGGGTAAGAAAAATTTCTATGGCTACATCAGTGATAAAAGGAAGGCTAGGGAAGATGTGGGCCTTCTCCAGAAGGAAACAGAAGACCTGGTCACAATGGATATGGAGAAAGCTGAGGTACTCAATGACTTCTTTGACTCACTGGCAAAGGCTCTAGCTGTACTGCCCAAGTTGCAGAAGGCAAAGGCAGGGATTGGGAGAAGGAAGATTCACCTACTGTAAGTGAAGATCAGATTCGAGGCCATCTAAAGAACCTGAAGGTACACAAGTCCATGGGACCTGATGAGATCCATCCACAGGTCCTGAGGGAACTGGTGGGTGAAGTTAAGCTGCTGTGTGGTGCAGTTTACACACTGGACAGAAGAGATGCCATTCAGAGGGACCTGAACAGGCTTTCAAACCTCAGGAGGTTCAAGAAGGCCAAGTGCAAGGTCCTGCACCTGGGTCAGGTCAATCCGAAGCACAAGTAGAGGTTGGGCAATGAGTGGATTGAGAGTAGTCTTGAGGGGGTGCTGGTTAATGAAAGGCTCAACATGAGTGGTCAATGTGCGCATGCAGCCCAGAAAGGCAATGCTATTCTAGGCTGCATCAAAGAAAGTGTGTCCAGCAGGTCAAGGGTGGTGATTCTTCCCCTTTATTCCACTCTCATGAGACCACACCTGGAGTATTGCATCCAGATCTGTAGCCCTGAACAACAAGAAGGACATGGACTTCTTGGAGTGGGTCCAGAAGATGGTCGCAAAGATGATCAGAGACTTGGAACAGCCTCTTCTACGAGGACAGGTTGAGGGAGTTGAGGTTGTTCAACCTGGAGAAGTAAAGGCTCTGGGGAAACCTTATGGTGGCCTTCCAGTATCTGAAGGGGGCCTACAAGAAAGCTGGGAAAGGACTGTTTGCAAGGGATTGTGATAGGATGATAGTAATGATTTCAAACTGGAAGAAAGTAGATTTAGATTAGAAATTAGGAAGTACTTTTTCACTCTGAGTGTTGTGAGACACTTGAACAGGTTCCCCAGGGAACTTGTGGGTGCTCCATCACTGGGTGTGTGTGCATGACTATGAGGGCCCTTTCTGGTCGTGGTTGTACTTTTAAATATTTGGGAGAAGCAAAAGGACACAGTGAAGTTCAATGCATTTCCAGATTCAAACAAATAATTGTGGAAATATTTTCTGTTGACTCAGCTCTGGCCAAAAGAAAAATATTTTCACTGACGTTTGAAATGATGCATTCAAAACAGTTTAAGGCCAAATTTCTAAGCTCTCAGTTTACATTTTGTGGGTCATAGAGCTTGAAAAAGTTAAACTCCTATTTTCAGTTAATCAAAGGCATGTCCCACAGTTACACTGATGTGCACACTTTTCAGAGGTCAGAAGCTGACGCTGATTTTTCCTTGAAAATCCTCTCTTGACTGTGGGAGTCTGAAAATGCTGGTGATGGTGTGCTCCACACAGGATGCACTAGCTGAACCTTCCAAGCAGAATTCAGTTTGAGGGGTTTTTACTTGTAAAGTTTTGTAACAAGGCTGTGTTGAAAAGATTTCTAGAGTGTATTGTGTTCACAGATGGTTTCATCAACAGCTACATTAGTGATGAGAAGACATATCCTGTTGGGGTGTGCTTTTGCATTAGGACAACATATTTTTTTAAGAGGAGTATGGCTGGTCTTCTCTGTTCTCAACTAGCTAAGAGAATTTTCAAGCTGAGCATATTTTATGTGAAGATCAAATAACTGCTAAGTAATGATACTTCTGAAATTGCTCAAGCTTATAGCACTGAAGTTTGCAGGTAAACCCAGAATTTTCTTGGTAATACTAGATAAATACTATCTTACTTGAGCTCCTGAAAGCCACATTAATATCTTTTATATGTAAAATATGTGACAGAATTATTTCTTAACATCTCAAATACAACCTTGTAATTGAAATGGATTTTTTTTAATGTGGATTAATTTTAATGAATGACTGGGAGGTCTATCGGAGGGAGGTAGTGTCTCTGAAGCCTCACTGGGTTAATAAAATTGCTATAAATAACATCTGATCATCTTAAGCCCCTACCTCTCATCATTATCCCAAGATGTTAAAGAACTGACTCCTGCAGAGGTTTGCTTTCACCTGTTGTGAATGGTCCTGAACATAAATCCTCCACTCACAATGAATGACTTTCAGTAAAGGTTGTAAGTAGTATGTAGTATGCTAAATCTTTGCTCTCTGTATTTTTGGCAATGAAAATTTGTCTTAATTAAACTGGCACATTTAGACTGGCATTCATGGTTATGCTTAGGTTTTGGTTGTGGAAGGATGACTGAAGAGAAAAAAAGCGTGCGTCTGTCCTCAGAGGCACAATTTGTGCTTGCTCCATGTATTCCATATAGCAAAAACAGAGAAACTCTCTTACAAAAATCACAGAGATTTTTGAAGTGAAAGCAGCAAAAGGTGGTCCAATACAAAAGTGGATTGTAGTTATGTGAACCAGGAGACTTCTTTCTGCAACTGACCATTGCTGAGAATGGCCATACGTCCCTCCCTCCACTTCTCTGCTTCTTTAAAATGGAAGAATAGTATTTTTTTTTTCAGAACAACACCAAAAAGCAAACAAACAAAAACCCCAACAAATCAACTTAGATAAATGCTAATGAAACAACTGTAGCTTTCATTTTGAAAGCATGAGTTTGACACAAAGAAGTTTATTCCATTGCCCAAAATAATGACAAAAAAAGACAGTTTGAAAGATAGCAAGGAACAGCAATCATTCAGTCCGAGGTCTTATACATTTTAAACAATGAACTGATTTAAGTCCTAGTTTCTATATTCTTTATCTTGGATCATTCTGGCAGACTGCAGTCTGGTCCTATTTAGATTATGCATTTTTTTCTTGTATTCAATTGCATCCTTATTATATTCTGTGATTATTGTATTCTGTGGTTTACATCTACATTTTGTTATATATATTCATACTTTCTTGAAAATGTAGCTAAGCATCTTAAATATGTGATAATGTGTATATATATGTGCATGGGTGTACATTCACATTTCTGTGCAAATACAAAAATGTAGGAACTCGGAAGGCATCAAAACAGGTTCAAAGTAAGTCAAATTAGGTCAAATGTGTTGTATTAGGCTCAGAGTCACAAAGCTAACTCTCTTTTTCTGGCTTTTTTTTTCTTGAAGTCTTAGCTGACAAGTTGGGCATTGAGTGGCCTGAACAGCAAGAATTACCTGTGCCCACTGAAAATTATCAGTTTCAAATTAGAGATATTTTTTACTGGTGAACAATTGAGCTGACTTGCAGCAGCAGGGTATGTAAAGGCTGTTCTGCAGTTTAGACATCTTAGTATAAGCTGAGGACTTAATGATGATTCATACCTAAAGTTAGGAAACAGAGTCTTTGTATTCACACATCTCTCTGAATGAGAAAGATGTGAACCTTTGTGACAGCCTTGGGGTTGAAACTTTTAAATGCATAGCTCCCTCTGGTCAATATGGACACTACATTTCTCAAGAAATGTTTCAAGGGTAACTTTTCCCTGGTGTACCTAGTTAAATACCTTCCTTCTCATCTTGCTTTGTTGCGCACTGTACTGCACACCAAATTGGCTGTATTTCAGTGCTGCCAAATGTGCACAGTTTGATAAGCGTGTTGTAGCAAATCTTCAGGACGAAAGGCACTGTATAAACGTCAAGTTATTTACCCATTTTAAAGCATTTTATCCTCCAGAGCTGTAAATCCAGCACCATTTGCTAACACAAAATTAGCTTTTTAATGCTACAGGACCCTCCAACACTAACACATATAGCAACATCCACATTGTTGCTGGTGGGGAGGCCGAAGGTTGATGTGCCTAGAAGGTGAAGCTTCAGCAATTCAAGTGCTTTATTCACACTGGATTTAGAATCGCATTAATAGGCCATACCAGGTCTCAGTTCAGCAGTTCTGTCACCCTGCCTTCACTTCTGAGCAGTACAGACCACATATGCTCGCATAAATATAGTCACCACTCACAGAAATCATCAGGAACAGTAAGCATATAAGCAAGGGCAGAATAGGACTCCTGATTTTTTTACTGATAAAGTCAGCATGAGCTAGCACATCATTTCTGTCTATTACTATATTTGCTTCATAGAAGGTTTATGATTTCTTTTTCCACAATTAGTTGTGGTTGCCTGAAAACTTGAAAAAAATTGTCAGAAAGCCTCCTTGTTTATTTCCAGCTGGTGATGTATCACACACCTCATGTTTTATCTTTGTTGGTGTTCCATCCTGAATTACACTTTTTGTCAGACTATTTCCTTCAGCTTTCTGTTGCCTAAATTTTTCTTACTACTCTCACGTGCTTTTTTTTAGAAGAATCAATCAATAGAAAGTGCTTTTAGCACTGGCACAGCACAGTGGTTTACTGCAGTGTAGGTGCTGGCTGGTGTCAACACTGCTGACCTTCTACATATTGGGATTTTGGTTAAGCAACAGATATCATGTGGTGCTCCTTTAATGTCTGTCTTTATGGTGCCTGGGCATGTCTGGAGCTCAGCTTTGTTAATACATGTTTGCTTTAGATTCTGAAAGAAGACCTAAGAATCTTATTTACTGGTTTTTAAATGCTTCCCAAAGAATATTTGTTCTCACATAAAGCAATTCTTGTAACAATGTAATACTGAGAAAAAGGAGCACAAAAAAGTATGAAAATACATTTGATCTTCACTGAATTTGTATTGTTACTTGTATTGAATTTGTATTGTAGTGGGACAGGGTGTTACAGCTTGTTCCTCATTCTTGTCCTGTAGATAGAGTCAGTATGTTAAAAAGCTTTGGGATAAGGTCTATTTCCCATTCAAGCCATACGCATGAGATTTAAACTCCTGAGACCTAAGCTTCAGGTGGAATTTATTATGAATTTAGAGCTACCTACAAGTCATAGTTCAAGAAATACTTCCTTGCTGGCCGTATTATAGTGGCCCTATAATTTTTACCCCCAACGAAGTGCAGTTTGGCAGAGAAGACTGGGAGCCACAGCCACATCTAGTAAGGTAAGAGAGGTTTCTGTCTCAGGTGGAAGACCTCAGCTCTGGGCTTTTTTCAGCTCTCATGGGCTTCAATCTATTGTGTACCCAATTGCCCCAGCACTCCCTGGCCGTGCAGTTGTGAGCAGTGTGGGAGCATGGTCCACCCCTGGCTGGAATTAGACACTGCACAGCTGGGAAGTAAAGAGAGAGGAAGAAAGTGACAGGGAGCCTGGCTTCAACAGTCTGCAAAGGATGTAGCATAGATGGCATTCTAGACCAGTTCCTGAGGGTAGGTGTATGCTTTTCAATAGCACTTGCTTTGAATAAATCAGCATCTTATTAGTTGCTTCTCTACAGCATATTCAGGCAGATTCTTGACTTTGAGACATCCAAGAGGACTTCAGAGTTAGAAAAAAAGTTTAAACTAAAGTAATACTTATTATAATATCTGTTTCTAATTTGTCTAGTTTGATTAACTATGATTTAGGTCACAATTTTTATTACCTGCCTTGTGAAACATATAAGCATGCGTGTGCAGCAGAAGGAAGGTGAGGGCAGCCTGTCATGCACCTGCACTTTTCCAGCAACTGTCCAGTGTTGAAATTCAAGAAATCAGGCTGGATTCTCCTGTTGTACCGAGAAATCCATCTTTCCTTTACTCAGTTCATCCTGTGCTATTACACTTTTTTTTCTTTTATATAATTATAGCAGCTATATATCTTTTGTCTTCCTTTATAATTGTAACGTCTGACTGAAATTACAAGATGTCAGTCTCCAGATGGTTAAGATTTTCACAGGCCTAAGTTAAGTTGCAAGAGAGAGAAATTTTTTTAAAATATTGTCTTAGAAACTCTAAACAGGATGTAGTGTTACTACACCAGATAGAAATTTTATTTTATAAGGAAGATGTAGCTTGTCACAAAGCTGTGAGATAAAGCCTCACAAATTCTAGAACCTTCATGCTCTGGTTTTTTTGTTGAATTTACCTAGGATTAATGTCTGCAGCGGCAAACAGTAGAAATGAAGAACCTGAATGGCAACTGGGGGACTTCAGGGAGGTTCTATGATGAAAGTTATAGTTTAGTTTTTAGAACAAAATAAATGATGGAAAAGCAAATAAAAATGACTACTTGAAGTCATCTTTTAAATACCCTGAGAATCAGTGTAAATTAATTTGCGAGATTTATTTAAAATTAATATTATTTTTTTGACTTCTTTACTTCTTGTCTAATGAAGATAGCTTGACTCCAGAAACTTCGATAAGTGCATTTTGTACAGATATGGGGGAATACAAAGAATTAGAAGTCATAAGAAAAAGCTGCACTAATGAAATGACTAATATAGGTAAACACAGGAAGTGCTGTTTTGCATTTTGCCTTCTTATTTATTGCTTACATAGACAAGTAAAGGTCATCTTTTGCTAATGGCGTTATAACCTTGGCTTCTTTGCTATCAAAATGTTAAATATTGTAAATAAATGTTTCTGTGAGCAAAGGATTTTAATTATAATAAATCTTTACATTTTCAGTTTAGCACCAGTCCATTTTCTTTCCATACTGAAGTTCTCACTAATTTATTCATGACCTTTAACTGCTTTTAAGAAATGTAGATTGGGAATTATTGCTCTCCTGGCCATTGGAAGTGCCAAGGCAAGAATGCCTTGAGAAGCTTCAAGGGATTTTACTAATGAGATCCACTTCTCACATTAGAATAAAACAGCTGAAGCTGCTCTTTTTGCTCATCCTGGTGTATATTTGTAGGATCAATGCTTAGATCACATGGAGATTTTTGATCTAAGATAAACAAGTAGACCACATAAGGATATGCAATTTATGTATGATGAATAATGTGTTTTGTTGATAATTACTTTTTAGCCTTGTGATTCTGACTTTCCTCTCCTTAAATGCTGAGATAGTAGGGGGGGAACAAACCAAAAACAAAGTAGATAATTTCAAAGCCTGAGTTGGGAAAAAAAAGAAAAGAAAAAAATGTTTCCATATGTATTAATGTATGGGTAGGAGCATATAGGATATCTACCCATGTGTATGTAATGTATGTTCAGAAACACAGATGTAAAATGAATTTCTTCCCAAAATACCTTCATCCAATGGAATAACACTTGTAGACACAAACTTCAAAGAAAGATTTAAAATGCAGACACCTAGGGTGCACTGTAAACGCTTCTGTGTAGCTTACTTTGTGACTGAAAAAAGCCTGATAATTTGTCAGGCTGACAAGGGTAGGGTGGAAAGCTCAGGAACACTGTCTGTCTCCTTTTGGGTTTTTTTTTGTTTGGGTTTTTTTTTACTTCCTCTGCCATGATATACTCTGGGTAACTCTTCCATCCTCTAATGGGAGTAGGCTTGGAGACAAGGAGGAGCATCTCCACCAAGGTCTGCAAGAGCTGTGCACTCCCTTCAACTTTAGATCTCACCATGTCTAGGTGTCCTAGGGACAAAGGTGAAATACTGGAATTCTTGTCCCCCTCTGTAATCCTCTAGACAGTGTGCATCTGTAGTAAGGTATTAATGGATATACCAGGTTGGGGTTGTAAGACTTACTTGAAATAATGAATTCAGATTAGGGAGACTAAAACTGTATCTGCATCTGCAGGAGTGGGAATGGCAGTGAAAGCCTGACTGAAATTTGGAAGTGAAGGTCCCAGAGAAGGGTTCTGGAACTCAAAGGGGCTAAACAAAGCCCATGTTATCTCAGACATGTTATATTAGCAAAGAATTGTGAAATAATGTCAAAATGTGCATCTTTCTCAGAGATAATGCCAGAAGTTGACATCCTCTTGGTTTACTTGGTTCCAGCAGGACATTCTGTCATGGATCTGTACTACCTAACCACTTTGATGACCTGTACTTCATATGGACTATTTGAGCTTGTGAATTCAATATTTTATCTTTTGAGATTAAAGGAATGACTGGAATTATTATCAAATGTAAGTTCAGGTGTCTACTATTTAACATGTTCTAGAACTGGCAATCCTTTTTAGTATATTTAATCTAATAATTAATCGTTTTTGACATAGACTCATCTGAGAGAGATTTTGTATAGACAAATGTAGTTAACCTGCTTTTTAAAACTACCTCATTTACTCTTATTCTCTACCTATTTACTGCTCTGCAGTAAAGAAAAATGTTTCAAAAACTTCTTCAACTCACTTCAAATTTTGTAGAAAAATTTACTTTGGTCCCAGATATAATTTACCATTGAAAGAATAATACACTTATAAAAAAAAGATTAAGTTAGACTTATGATGAACTCAGTCGTAACCTTTTTTAGAGGAATGACTGTTATTGGCTTGTTTTGTTAGAGGTCATAAGAGACTCATGTCCTGTTTCTTTTCTAACAACTAAGGGATACGCTCCTTGCAAGCAGTAGAAATAATTTTTCCAATATAGTGTCTTGTGGCTAAAGTAGAGTTTTATAATAAATATACTGTAGAAAGACATTTATCATGGCGTGCTTTATTCCTTAAATAAGAGTATGGTTTCTTTCCATTTATGAATGTTTTTTACAACAGGATTACCTCCTCATCTTTGCTACTGATAAGAAATATTTCAGTTCTTCTGAGGAAATCCTTAATATTGTAACAAGTTCTTGAACAGCATCAGGCCCATATGATGCATCATGTCACTAAATTCTAGATTTACTTGCAAAATTTCGTTTGAGCTTCCAGATTGTAATACATGCTAGGTGTGCTCAAATTCAAATGTACAGCTCTGAATCATTTTCACGCAGTTTTACTGTATTATATGTGTGACCAATAAGCATCTACCATTAGATGCCTAGCAGTTAGCAGTAGAAGACCTGATGACTAGTTGTTTTCCAAATGTTCTATTTAGGTTTAAACTTTACATATTAGGGCCTGCCTAAAATTAAAAATCATCAGAAGTTATTTGTATAAAAGTCAGTATCCATCCAGTGAATGGAGAGAGCGAGCACATGGGAGTCTGCAGGTGGGAAGCAGAAAATTGAGAACAACAGTAAAAATGGAATTGAGGAAGGGGATTAAGACATTTCTAGGAGCACACACTGTCAGCGTAGGGCTAGTTCTGGCAAGGGATGGGGTTGAGGTTTTGAGGGATGGGTTAGCGAGGGCAAAGACTGAAAGGTATCTGGGATCAGAAGGGAGAAATAGAGAAAATGAGGATGGGTAAAGCAGAAGTATTCAACATCAGTCAGAGAAAATTAAGTGAGCTTAAATGAGTTAGTTTAGATATTAAAAATAACACCTTTGTGGCAAAAGGCTTCTCAGTAGGAAAAAACACCTTCTGCAGAGCACTCAGTATGCTTTCTCTATTAAGCTGACTCCTTCAGCTTGCTCTGTTCCTCAGTACGTTATGTGGTATAGATAGCCTAGAATTCAATGTTTGAAGGAGCATGCTAAGGCTGGTTGAGTAACAAAATGAAACTGAGATGATAGGCTCTTACAGGTCCAGTTTAGTTAAAAAAAAAAAAAAAAAAAAAGACAGAACTGAGAAAATGAGCGAAGATGAGAAAGAAATAGAAGTCAGAAGAACAGCTTGGAAGAGAGGAAAGGTCAGACCTGTGAAGATCAGGCAGATGAATCTGTTCCCCAGATGGTCAGTGCCTTGGGATGGCCACCAGGGTTCATGAACACTGTCATTCTTCTGTAAAAGTTTCTAAAAAAACTCTCAGCAGATTCTGGACTGATCTTTCAATTGGTGGTGATCAACTGTCACCTGCCTTCTACTGCTGCTACCTACTCTCCTCTTTTCTTGTCAAGTAGAAAAACTTTGTGGTAGATGTAAAAGCTCCCGAAACAGCTAATGTTGGAACACTGATGTAAAGCACCTAATGGGGTTTGTGTTTTTTTTGCTTGTCTAGTATGATTTTAAAAGAAGACTAAGAAATAATTTCCAGAAAGAGCTTAAAAGAACACAACTAAAGCAATGAAGGTAGAGCTTAACATTTGGAAATGGCATTGTTCTGGATGCTTCTGCAACTTTAATGACTTCCACTTCTAAGATTCTTACAAGTTTTTTCCTTGTTTACACTTCAAAGAGCAGGATGGGCCTACTCTGGGAATTTATCAATACTGAGTAATAAAAGGAAAGTATTTTTTTGATCTGTCTTCCGCCTCACTTGTTGCAAAAGTTGGAAAGCATACTCTTTAAGTAAGCAAGGGAGTGCTAAGCATCATTTCAGGATAGATGTAGTTGCCACACACTCTGAGAAACTGTATTGTAAGCCTGTCACTGACATCAAGTTCCTCTCTTATGCCTGACAAGTGATTAAAGCAGACTGCTCCTAGGTGTGATATGTTCCTTATTTTTAAGATTTCTAACCTAAGATACAGATTTGCAGATGTGAAGCTTGTCCTCTTTCTTGGAAAATGGACTTCAATGTATGAATTACTGCATGTGCTCAGAATGTTGAAAATTGGGTCTTAAGTGTCTCATCCTGATCCCCAGGAAATAATGAATGCCTTGACCTTAATCTCTCTGTGCCTTGTCTGTAGTAACCAGTAGTGTAAAGGCTGTTGTGAAAATAAATTAGTGAACTTTTCAGAAAATCCTTTGAAGCATGGATAAAAGCACCATCAAAGTAGCTGAGAAAATTAATAACTCTGGGAAGAAATTAATAACTTTTTAGAGCAGGTTGTGAATAATATGCTGTCAGTAGTACATGGAGCAGCAAGGAGAAAACAAAATATTGGATTATTACTTAAGAGAGTACTGTCCATCAGGGGCTCTCAATAAGGTACAGATTATAAAAATAAAAAAAAAAAAAAGCCAGGATGCAAAAATATAATCATACTGTATATGCAAAAGCAGCTATGTAAAAGTTGCACAGTCAGACTCTGGAATATCCTTACATTTGAGTACTCAACCTTGCAACCATTTTAATGTTCTTTGATTAGAATTTTGTTTCATAAAAACTCATGTGCACATAAATCTGTGTATATTTCTGCACAAATGTTTATTACACGGTTTCTAATTGGGTGATTACATTCTGTTTCTGTAACAAACTAGATTTTTCCTATTCGAGCTTTAGTTTTAGTAGACCCTAGAGGCCTAAACCAGGCTTGAGCTTTACTGTTCAAGCATGATTATAACAGTCTTTTCACCACAAGTGTTAATGCTGTTATAAATTATTTGGGGTTAGCACTCAAAGTGTTTTGTGAGTTTGCAGTTTTGTGAAGTTTTATAACAAAGTCAGTCAGCTCTCTTAGAGTTTTGACTGTTAAAAATCTTGTTCTGCAACTGATGGTAACACTGTGTACACCAGGTGACCTTTTCTGGACAATTTAAAATCTCTAGTTTATAAGTTGTTGTTATCCCTTGCCCTCCCACCCCACTCCTCATCCCAGTTATACAGATTAAAAAAATTGGCTGTGAGGTGTCAAGGTAAACCTATATTCAGTACTATTGTCATGTTTGTGGATTCTGACAAAAAGAAATTTACATGAAATACATAATGATTCTAAAAGTCACACTAAAAGCTCACATATGATTTGAATACAGATTGGCTTGCAGCAGAACAGCTGCTGTATTCACATTGAAATAGTGTCAAACAAAAGAAATGGAAAGTTATTTGTCTGTTTGGGTGACTTAGGGTTGTTAGTCTGTCTTTTGCTTTTCTAAATACAGTACAGATAGGAAGACACCGATTTGAGCAAGTGATGCAGAAGAAAGTGTGGGCACCACAGTTACAAAAAGCAATTTATAACTGGAAAAAAAAAAAGAAATCTTTAAATTGCTGATGCTGAAGGAGGACTTAGCCAGAGAAAGGGGCGTCTTGTCCTTACTTTGAAACATTGCGATCCCATCTTTTGCCAACTAGTCATAACTGCATAGCCTGTCAGAAATGCATGTAGGCTTTCCATCTAAGTCAGTGAAAGGTTAGCAATTGATGTTTCCATGCATTTTTATGCCCATTGTAAGAGCACTCTCAACCAGTACACCTTATAAAAATGTATAATATTGGTACCATGCTTTGATTTATAGAAACTGAAAACATCCCTTGCAGTGACTGCAATCTCTTCTTGACACAGGTTCTGAAGAACCTGGAATGCTATTCTTTCTAGAATTGTAACAAGCTGAAATTTCTGTTTTGCAGATTTTTTTTCACAGTCTACATCAGCAAGCTTCAAAGGCAGAAAATTGAAATTACAATGGCAATAAAAATTTAAAAAACATTATTAACTTAAAAAAACGTTTTGCTGTAACATAGAAATATGGTTCTGAAAGAAGAAACTTGTTCTGAAATTAAAAACAAGTGTTCCATTCCCAAAATAAAATATGATTAAAAAGTGTACACTGCTGTGATAAGTTTCAATACTGACAGTGTGCCTTTCTGTGTAGGTTTTCCAAATTTGAAGATACTTTCTGATGGAAAATTGCTCTGTCAAAAATATTCTAATTTGTTCAAGTTGTACCACCCTTTTATCTAAGCCATACGAATAAATGTATTTCTTTGATATGGAAATTCATTTCTAACTAGGAATAGGAAGTATCTTTCTGAGCATAAAATACTTTCATTAAAAGTTATTTGAGTTTAACAGTTGTGCATGTTGATATCCTTGAGCACATTTTTCATTCCTATCAAATTATATGACAAGATTATAAGATAAAAATTACGTATGAAGTCCTGTTTTAGTGACAAACCTTCAATTTTCTTGTAAAATGGACTGTAGTGAAGTAGAAATATATGGAAATTATTTTTCTTTTTTAAAGTTAGAGTTTAATTCTTATTTGGAATAAAAGCTTGAAAAAGAAAAAGAAAAAATTCTGTATGCCTGACACCATTCCATGTTTCAGATTCAGAAGACAGGGAGATTCTGAAAATGGTGAGCTCCATCCAGACTTGAAGTCTTGAGTTTGTTGGAAGAATGTACTCCAGGGCTTCTGCATTCCACAAATCTCCTCCTTGGCTTTTTAGCTAGACTATAGGATAAGCGAGAGCATTTGAGATGGCTCTTGGTATCTCAACCCTTGTCGTCTTTTCTGCCTACTGCAGTGTATGGTCTGGAAGCTCAAGATATTCAAATTAATATCTGAAGCTGTCAAGGAGATTTGGAAAACATGGGTTCTCCTGCAAATTGACAGAAACTGAATAATCTCCATGAAACATGGTTTCAGTGAACCAGTATTTTTATACAGAAGAACATATATAATGCTCAGTGACATCTTTCTTCCATTGCACAGCTGTTTTGGCAAAGCTGTCCGCAGAAACCCTTTTTTACAGCAGGAGAGCTACAACTTAATCTCCTTGGCTCTGTCAGATTTGTCTGAGTAGAAAAAAAGGACCATTTTCAGAACACTCCATAATGAAAAACAATTGCGTCTGGAAAAAAACTACAGAGAAGCACGGCAGTGCTGGATGAGTGATTACCTCTGTGACTGACATATGTCATAGTTGACAAGTGAAAGTTAAGGCTCATTGGGAGACGTAATTTGAGCTAATCATACACATTGCCAGGTTCTAACTGAGCAGTAAAGATCTGACATTCTCAAAGATTGTTCAGTGTCTGCAGCAAGAACTATAAAAGCAAACAGTGCTTTGGGATGTTTAAACAGAAAATAGTACTATGTTACACATAAGTCTAGTATAACCGTTCAGCTGGCATACAATATTCAGGTCTGGTCAAAAAAGAGTAGACCTTTGAAGGGAGGCTGAGTAGAAATACTTCCATACAAAGATTCAACATGTTATTTTAATTTAGAAAGGAATGAAGAGAAGAAACGATAAAATGTGTAAGTAGATACATATGGGGAAGATAAAGTGCTCTCTCTTACTTAGATTTGTTTTGTTATTGTATAAGAAAGAATGGATAGCTGAAAGAAAATAAAGAACAAATCTGCACTTTTGTAAAATATAAACTTTGTAAGCACAGACTACATGTGAATCTCATTTTTACAGACAGGGTAGAATTGAGGCCAAGACCTTAATACAGTTTTTAAATGAATTAGACATTTTCATGCTTCTTTTGACTTTGTATTATATCAAATAAAGATTTTGTAATCAATATGCCTTTCAGGCTTAAGAGTTTAGAAGAAAAATCCCCAATGGGCAGATTATTCCATAACTGTTCATTATTTTCCCCAAGGCATCTTGCATTGCTCTCTGTTTGACACGTGCTATGGAAATAAACCAGTGTTACAACTTGTTAAAAAAAGTATACCATGCAGTATTTTGAATTCAATGTTTTTAATGATGTTAGGCCTGGCTATGTTAAAGCACTTTTCAGACATTGTGAGTTAAGCTTCAAAAAACATACAGACATTCCGATAAATTCTTGCCATGCCTCCTATTAAAGATGATTTTCTGCTCTAGCTCATTCTCTGTATATCAGTGATACAGATAACAGAGAACACAGACAAGAAGCAATGCAAAAAAAACCCAAGAAAAATGTTTATCAGTCAAAGGAAATATAACTCAATATACAATATAATGACTGGTTTAAATGACTGGCTTAATTTTGTTGTCCTTCCTATTTACGAATCTTCTCCAACTCAAAATTAATTCTGAACTCAAACAAAGGCTCTTAAATGCTTTATAAATAAAAAGCTGTTGTTTTAGCACTTCTTTTTCTTTAAATTTAGGCTGGGAGAATAAAAATATTATTTACCTGAAACATCAAGGGAACCAAAACATTCAAAAACATCATGAAGCATTTAAGATACTTATGATTAATTAGCTAATCTATTAATGAGAGACTGAGGAGCAGTTAGAAATATTTGAAGTGTGCTTAATTAATAGTTTTTATGATCCCTTGTTTTTTTCAGTGTTGTTTGCTATCTCAGACTGTGAAATCAAAGATTTACAAGCTTGTTACACTTTGCACATTTAATTTTGCAGTTACTCATGTAGACTGCTATAGACCCACTGTGGTCTGAGGCCCTTCACAGCAACAATCTCTCATGTTATTTGTCTGTGCTCAGGAAAATAAGATCTTTACCTTGTTCATGCTTCAATACTAGGTGCAATAAATAAAATATGAAATGAAGTCTTGCCTTCCTGAAATCAGTTACATGACAGTTATGTTGGTCACTTCAGTGGGATCAAGATCGGAACAGAGATACACAAACCTATTAGACTCTTGTCTATAGTGATAACTAGCTGTAAACGGATACAAAGTCAGAACAAACTTGTCATAACAGTTCTGCAGAATATTGTCAGCCACAGAGTTAAAGATGTTACCTCTGTACTTACTAGCTCTGCTAGACCTTTCTCCTTTACCTTGCCCAGTCTCCCCTTATATTAATCTAAATTTTTAGCATCCATATACTCCTGAAGAAGTATTTCCACAGCTTAACTTACACATTGAATCAACATCTCCCTTGAACTGCAAGATTTCATTTGATACCCCCTACTTCTCGTATTTGAGAAGATGGTGAATAACATAACACTTCCTCCTATAATACAACGTGAAGCAAAGTCAACATCTCACTCTTGCTTTTCTCTTATAGGAGCAAGTTGTCCTGCTGAGTTTTAAGATGAATGTATCACTGTAATAGAGAATTTTGCCCTATTTATTTGTGATATGATAGGACCCTGTAAAGGCCTTTTATTAGAAAAAAAAAGGTCTTGCAGCCTCCAAAGTACTTGTTTTCATTATAATGGAAAGCTTTACTTTAGGGAGGAATGATAAAAAGCAAAGTACATTTATTGAATTTTATTGAGTGATGGCGGGAGTTCTGCTGCACCCAGGCCCTTAACATTTGTTTACTGGTTTGCTCTGGGTAGCTCCTCTGTCAACATACTGCTTCTTGCTGATAGCTTACCTCAAGGCTTCTAATTTTCCTTAAGTTTTACAAAGGCCAAAGAGGCAGACAGTGCTTTCTTTAATTTTTCACATGGGTGGCCAAAAGAATAAATGTAAGTGTTGGAACACTTTGTATCAACGAGGTGTTTATATAGCAAGGTGTGTGTAGTCAGTGGATACCTTGCACTAGCAAAAGCAGATCAACACCTCTGGGACCACAGTGGAGGGTGATAGTACAGTGGAAAAGGGAAAGAAAAGCCTTGTAACAAAATGAAACTGCAGTGCAAGTTCTCTAATGTGTGCAAAATATTTAAAGGTGCCCTACCATAATATTATGGCAGACCAATATGAACTGTATACAGATAACCACCCATACAGAATTCACAGGATGATGTGGGGTTTAGGACTGGGTTTTAGGAATGTTGTCTCTCAAACTTCAGTGGGGGTCCTACCACTTAATGAAAATTAAATGATGCGGCTCTTCAGCAAGGTGATTAAGAACAAGCCTAGGTTTCAGGCAGAGGAGTAATTGACTTCAGAGGGACCTCGTACAGGAGTTAAGTGACTTGGTGAATTGAAACTATATGGAATAATACACTGTCTGATGGGACTAACTATGGAACTAAAACCATAAAATCTAATGGAAATAGAAATATAAAAGTATCAGATTGTAGTTTCTTTTTTTTTTTTTTTTTTTGTAAACATGCTGCATTTGATTTCTTCATTTCCATTCACAAAAATCTTCCCTAAAACTCTGAGTACTCAAATTTGTTTTGAAAAGGTTGGTATTATTTTGACAGAATTAAATACCCTCTTAAAGGTCCAAAAGGAAGCATTTTTCAAAACTGGAACATTTACAAATGACACTAAACCCAGTCTTTACTACTGCAAAAAGTAAATGCTGGGTTTTATATCAGGCTGGTTTGAATTGATAAGAAGTGTCAGAATAGATATGCTTTGTAAAAAGGTAGCACAGCAGGGCGGGGTTTTGTTCAGTGCCTGTTTTTATGCTGCCTGCATTCATTTCTGTTGTAACTAAACAATGGAATACAGTATCTGTAATTATTCAGAAAGGAACATTTGCAGTTATAATTCATTCTCTCGTGTGCAAAATTATTATTCAAAAATTAAAGGGAAGAAATAAATTTGTTATGGCTTTAATTTGAAAATATCTGATAATATGATAGAACAATTTTTATTTGTCATAAATGTGGAAGTGTTTGGTTGGGTTTTTTTTTTACTTTGCTGATTTTAAGTTGATTTAAAAGTATCAGCTTATCAATACAACTAGTAGCAACTAAGTTTATGACAGCAAGGGTGATTCTGCTAATTTTTCCTTTTTTTATTAAGAATTTTTTTAGTTGGAAATACTTATTCTGGTTGATTAAGAATGACAAGAGGTCTTACTCTTGCCCTGTTCAACTCTTACTGGACAGATCTTTTAGACATTTCGTCATGGCTGGGAAGATTTCAGCCAGCAGAATTCAACAATTTCTGTTCTATCTCTCTGTCAGGGCATGCTGGTGTATTAGAGTGCTCTGGTTGAGCTTGTACCTGATCCTGCAGCTCCAAAGCAGCATAGAACTTGAAGAACACATCAGTGATGTAAGCCCTCGTAAATATGTTTGTAAGAAATAGATGCTGAATAAAGGGGGCTTCATCTATAATTTATTCAGTTTGAAGTAAAAATTTCCATTGACTTTACTTTTCCATAGGTAGTGTCAACTTCTGAGGTTGTTTTACAAAAAGAATGGAATTAACATGTTTATTGTTAATAACAGTTTTATATTGCTTACTAAGCATCTGAGGATTAGGCACTATAGCAATCATTTACTTTGACCTTCTTAATTCATGCTAACTGCTAGTTATAAAAATAATTACTTGGAAGTGAAAATGTACAGCTCACACAAGTATTTGTTTAGCTAGCCTTTGTATTCTTATGCTTTGTGTTCAGAAGTCTCTTACTATACAAAGAACCTGATGTACAGTGTATGAGGGTTTGCTTGGCTTGGTGCACTCTTCTTGACTGAATCTGCAGGAGGAAAACAAAGATAAAAGCTTTTTTCTCATGAGCATTTTGTTTTCGTAGAGACTAATAGCCAATTAAGAAAAAAAGGAAGTATTTGATGGCTAAAAGCCAGTAATATTATCTGTCCCAGGTCAATTTGACATTTAATATGTTGTTTCCTCTTCAACAATATTACTACAAGGGACAATTTAAGCATTTAAAGAGAGGGACTGAACTGTTTCCATCTTGCATAGTTTGGGTCGTTTTTTTTTTTTAACATAGGTGGTGTTTTACCATTACAGCAGTGACATTTATGTACATAGATGCCTCATAAGTAAGATTCTTCTGTATAGTAAGGCTTTATTAAGACTGATAATGACTTCCTGAAGAATTATTAGTATTTTAAATAATTTAGGGCTATTGATCTGTTGAATTCTTTTTTCCAGAACTATGAGTAAAAAAGTGGGGAAAGCAGTTATGTCTTTTTGTACGTGCTTTTATTTTGGTAGATTAATGCAGGATTATTGAATAGCTGTGTGAATTCAATAAGAATGCCTAGGATGTCAGAGACATATCTCATTTGTCAGTAGCAATAATGATATACACTCATGAACAATCAATAGCTACTGAAAGTTTTGATCTTTAGTTAAATAGTTTCTCTGAATCATTACAAATTCTTGTGTGGCCGGTAGTCATAATAAGCACTTTTTTGATGGACCAGTGTGAAGGAAAAGTGTCAGTAATTGAAGCTAATTTGTAACAGTTAAATAATTACTTTAGGCAGTTCCTGAGAATATATTTTTTTAAAGTGTTATGTATAAATACAAGTCACTTTTCAAAGCAAAAGCTGTAAATGGTAACCACTGGGTTAGAATTAATAGCTGTAGTTGATGGTAGCAAAAAACTTCTCATTTTAACATCCATGTCTGTGGGCATTTTCAGTTTATCTGGTATTACTGTTCCATACCATCTTTTATAGCTAATGACTGGCAAAGAGACGACATGTTTTTACTGAGTTTTCCTTCCTTTCAACTGGTAAATACAAAAATGAGCTGAGCTATTTATTGTGTACTTTTGCCAGTTGAAACAGTGAATGTACCTATTTCAGTATCTCCATATAACACATCACTGGCATTTAAGGCATTCATTAAGTCATGATAAATAACTGGTTTTATCTGTTAGGTATGGAAAAATCACTGCTTTTTAAGTCTTTTTTTTATATCTCACCAAAAAAAAAAATGTTTGTCACATCAAGTATTCCTTTGGTTGAGTGATAATCCAGAGAAGACTATAACACAGCTTTTTTCATTTTTTGTATTTTGTTTGTTTTCAAAAGGCAATTACAATTTATAATAGTAAAAAAAAAGAAATAAAATTGGAATCCCTAACAGAATAAAAATACCATCAGACACAAAATGTATAGACCCTGACCTGTAATATTCTGGAAGCAAGGAGAGTATATAAAAGGAAGGGTTACTACTCTTGTTCTTAGACTGTTCTCTGAGCATCAGCCACAGGCCACCATCCAGAGATAACAAGATGGTTGTTCTAGGTATAGTATAATTGTATCTAGTTACACCTTATTTAATATGAGTCTGAAGAAAATCTCAGGGAAATTATCAGAAAGGTCACTGCGGAAAAAGAAAACGACACCTTCTCCACCTAATGCTCTGGAGAGATCATCATAATTGTTGGCAGAAATTTGTTTTACAGGTAAGTGCCTTTAAACAGGTGACTTTCTTGAAAACCCTCCCTGAAATAACCCTCTTCTCCGTTAGGTCTGTGGATTCTTCTGTTCCCTTATTAGACTATAATTACTAAATGGTTACAAAAATTAAAATGTATCCTTTCCATTGTGCATAGAAATGCAAAATAGAATGCAAAATAGAAATGTCTCTATTGTTGTTTAGTTATAGACCTAGAATTCTCTGGTCACCTTCTTTAGACAGATAAGTAATGTGACATACCAAGTTCTGATATTCAACTTTCTCAGTCATCCCTAAAAATGTTCTCTACCTTAAATCAGAGTCCTAGTCCTGCATCTTTTCAGGCTTTCTTACACAGTCAAAATGTCTTTTAATTGGTTGAAATCCTCTTGGCTACTGTAAAAAAAAGTTGCCTGTGGAGTTCTCTGGTTTAATAGTTCAGATCTGGTTTACAAAAACACCTCTGCTGTTTCCCATTACAGGCAGAAAAATACCATCTACTCAGCTAAATCTCTGTAAATATAATGATTAAGTAAGTCATATATATAATCCATGAGTTAGTAATGCTGGCTTCAGTCCTGCAGATACAGATGTCTTTTCAGATGCATGTCTTTTGTTTGTTATGCTTCAATGATTGCATTCCTTTGCAAAATATTTCATCATCCTGGGATAGTGAAAAAACCTCAGTGCTTCTGTTTAATTTTCTATCCAGTATAAATGAATTTTGATTCTATCACTTGTGCTTATTAATACTGAGTTGTGAGACCAGAGCCTGGGAACAAGACATTTGCAGTCTATCTGTCTTGCCCATGTCTTGCAAAGGGATTTACAAGTTCTCTACTAAATCACTTCTTTTGATGAAGAGGGATTGACAAATATTTGGTTTCTTTTTGGATTTTGAAGGATAGATCCTCCTGTACACTCAGCTTAGTTGATGTCTTTATGAGATACAGAATGTCCATGACACTATTTCTCCCTATACTAAGGAAAATCCTTGCCATAGAAGCAACGGCGAGAATACATTCAGTTCTATGCAGGGCCTGGTTAGCACGTCCAGAGAAAAGGAAAGTGTTAACACTAACGATTAAGTCCTCTGTACTTTTTGTGGGCCTACTGATAGTGAATAGTGTAAGCTCTATCTGAAAGAGATTCCTTTCTTCTACACAGGTTAGCCACAGCTTTATGCCAAGCCCACAGAGGACAGTGTTAATTTACAGGCAGACTTACTTTCATTTCCTCTGGGGTGCTGAACATTTTGCTCTAGTTAGGGAACAGAAGCCTAACTCAAAACAGTAACACTTTTATTTATATATGTTTTAAAATATGTTCTGTCAGTATTTGATCAAAACTTACAATCTCAGTCATTCATCAGAAGCCTATTGTACCAGGCAGCATATAAATATGGCATGGAGATATTGCCCTTGCTTAAAAGGATTATAAAACAAGAGATGGTAGTTTGCTACAGACAGATGGGGAAGTGGGTTGAAGCAAGGAGACAGAGCTGCTCAGCTGAAGAAGCAGCAGCATCAGTCTACCAGTGACTTAATCACTGTCAGGCAGTGGAAAGTTTCAAGGAGGGGTTTAGAGGAGGAGCTCTGTGGATGCTTACAGGGAACTCTTATAAGACATTTGAGGCAACTTTGAAGATTTTTTATATTTGAAAATACAGTTAGTAGCCATGCAAGTATCATAACTTGATTAGGGACAGAAACTGTGATAAATGAAAAAAAATATATAGAAGAATATCATATATAGGGCTTCATTCAAGTCAGTTAAATTCATGCTTAAATGAGCTGTATAGTGGTGGTACAGTGAACACAGTTCCCTGAGAAAGTGATCCTTGCAGAAACAGTAGATGTTTGAAAGATGCAATTGCCTTTGTTAAAGCAAGACTTTAATGCCTTCCTGAATAGTTCTTCATTGTTGTGAAAAGTGTCTCTGCTCAATCGTGTGAAATGTAGGAAAAAATCTGCATACAATCTTTTTTTTTTTTACTAGTGCAGTTCAAGTAATTGCTCTTATTTCTATTTTCTATCAAACCAAACATCAGTTATTTTCCTGTGTTGCTTAAAAACATCACATTAATGTATTTATGTTTTTCCCTCATATTTGTACTCCATTATGACTAAGAGTATAACAGAGATGTTCTTATCATCCAGCTCTTCCTAGAAAATCAACACAAATACCATCATAGAGCTATTTTCCATGTCCTTTATAGAATAATTAGTTTTCTGACATATCAGTTCCCATTGAGGCATGACTCTCTGATCAAGAAAAACTATTTGTATTGAAGTTGTCAAAAAGTTTTGACTAGAAGTTTTTCAAAAAGTGAAAACATAAAAACTTCTCTAGACATCTAGGACAAAGTATTCTCATTTCTTATCTCAAAATACTTTTTTTTTTCCCCGAAGTTAATAAATATTTGAGAAATAAATATTAAAAAAATTAGTTTCAGATTAAATTAAAAGATTGTTTTCTTGACTTGAAGCACCTTTGCTGTACTTTTTTTTTAATTATAACAATTTTTCATCCCAGTTTGTTTATCAGATCTATTTATTATATATATGTTTATTATTAGATTTCTTATAAAGTAGATATTGATTTGTCAAGCATTATAATGTGATGGTGGCTCAAATTTACATTGCATGCAGAATTGCTCTGTATATTGTTTAGATTAATACTGTATCGTATATCTTTGGATACTATGTATTAGGGAAGATAAGCATAATATTTCTCTAATTTTCATGTTCCTTTAGCTTAAACTTTATGTACATACTGCATTTTGGGTGACCTAGAAGTTGTATTAAGAACTTCATATCATATTTATTTTTATCTTATTGTCTGTTTATCATAAGACCTTTTTTGCTACCCCCAACAATAACAGTGCTTTGTAATTTTTAATCTTTAATTCACCACTGTATCGGATATATGTTAGCTAAAACTGTCAATTAAAAGAGCATAAAATTTATTACAGGACTACTTTTGTAAGTATGAAATGTATTTAAGAAAATCTGGCAAGGATCCAAATCTTTTTTTAAAGAACTCAGGTATTTTGTAAATGGTATGAAAAAAAAATGCAGCAGTGTAGACCTGAGTACTATTTCTCATGTGTAACCCACAGGCTCCTAATAACTGTGCAAAAATTTGTCACTCATGATGCAAGTCCACCTCATAGTTCTGTAACAACAAAATAAGTTTTGGTTTCTTTTTAATTTTTTTTTTAAGCATCTGCAATAGTTCCAAATTATTCTCTCATGCTGAATACCAAATTGTTGCAAAAGTTCCTTGGAATAGCAATGTCATCCTTTCTGCTATTTTTTGCTCTTTGTGAAGATGGTTCTTCTTTTTCTAAGCGGTGCACATGTGTAGAGTTGATGTAGTGGGAATAAGGAATGCCATGTCTGATTCATTAGTTGCAATTACTTATCATTATTCATTATTTATTTTGATTTATAATGGATAAAAAGAACCTACCCAGGGCCATTTTAGCATGAATGATAAATGGAGTCTCATAAAACGATTAAACTGGCAACTACTGCTTGTCTCTTAAGTGGACAATAATTAATGTAAGATTGAGACAATTCCAACTGATGTTTTCCTCAGCCTTTTTTATGCAACTCTAATTACAAAATCTGGCCAATCTTCCCCAAAGCTAGGAAACTTATGGAATTTTTTTAGCAAATGATGGAGAAACAAATTAAGGCCTTGCGTAAAGTTAGGCACTTTTCTCATCACAATCAACAAAGCTTATTCTTCAGTGTCAGCTGTCAATTCAGTCCAGAGTCTGCAGGGAAAATCCTGTCAGGGAAAGGTTTGAGTGAAAAATTCTTATGTTCTTGGTCAGGGTATCTGTCAGAAGATCTAGAACCTCTTTTACAAGCTGGAAAGAGTCTTACATGATACATGTACTTTCATGTAGTACAGCTACACTTTGGATAATTAAAATTCTCCACTGAGAAGAGGAAAGGACATCAGCTGTTAGGATGTCAGGACACTGTTAATACAATAATATAGTATACCAATTAATTGTTTCCTAAAGCAGTTCCATAGAAAAGTAGCATCTATATACACACATATGCTATTTCAAAACCTTATCAGAATTATACTGGAAAGGGAAATTATGTTCGTAGCTTACATACTTTGATTCTATTGCATTGAGCATTTAGGTGCCAGAGTATTTCAACTTCTGTCTGCCTAGTAATGCTATTAACTCTGCCATCCTTTGTAAAGGGAAATCTTTGTGCCAAGGAAAGCCTTGCAAATATAAAAATAAGCAAACATAATTGGTCTGGCAGTCACTGAGAAAGCAATTCTAAACATCTTTGATGCAAAGATAAAAAGTTCAATTTACCTATGATTGTGCAAATATTCTTTCTCTCTTAGGAGCAAGAAGAATTTCTTGAGAAGGGCTACCTGCCTGTCATGTGGCAGGCATATGCTTAAAGGAAATTAGCTGTCTATTGTTGGTTGCAGCGATTTGTGAGTGCAGGAATTCTCTGTATTGTAACTCTCGGTATGCATAAATTTGAAGCAACATTTATTCTTGGCAGACGGTCTCCAGTGAAGCCAGTCTTCAGTATCTTGTGAAATTGTAAGAACTGGAGGTCTTCATGTTTGTGCCCTGAATAGAAATGAAAATTTAGTGGCCAGTCATCTGTGGTACATTCCTTTAGTAAAATCTGCACCATAGAGTCAGTACAGTTGTGAGTAACAGGACTAGGTGTGTTTTTTGTTCAGCAAATCTTGCAAGGGACAACATAGCCCCTGGTGCCTTCCTGAGTCTTTCTGCCCAATGTGGTCTTCAAACAAGAATGGTAGGAGTACCCTTCAGTTCGTGATGAACAGGAAGTTCATCCATCCCTGTCAGTCACACAACAAAGAATGGTGTCTTGCTAATCAATTATCTGCCAATGTATACACGTTACCTATAGGCCATTGAAAGTTTTCCACTCAGCCACCTAGGAAGGCAGTATGTCTAAGCATGCTAGTGAATATATGTAAGTGTAGTACTAGTTGTTCTATCAGCTGTAGAGCTAATGAGAGTGCCTGGTTTCCTACAGACTTTTGTCCTTTAATCTCTCAGATCTGTCTTCCGTGGCAATAACATCTGTTCCTTCCTGGGTCTATCTGTGACACCCCTGCAGATGAAGCGTTTTGTCATTAGTCTGCAACTAGATATGTGCAGACTGCCAGGCCCAGCTGCCTTTGGAGTGGATATGTAGCTGTTATATTCTGCCTACCTTCCTCTCAGGAAATTGTATCTCAGGATGTAGCTGTGTCCACACTTACCTGTTTGCGTCCCCTTTTTCTAGTCTTCAATTCTAGAACATAGTAAAATCTTCTTTGAGCCTCTACCCCTTTGCTAAATCTACCTGAAATTGGCCCACTGGCTCAAAATTTGTTTGGGAGATGACAGGGAAAGACAAGAAGATAGAGTAAACCTTCTGTCTGAAGACATTTTTAAACTAAACCTATTTCTTAGAATTCTAACAAATATATATCTTAAACTTATTTGATAAAGACTATATTAATATAATGGATAAAAGAAAATAGTCTGTATTCATCACCTTCACAAATACATGTAGGATCCATTGTGTAGTGTTTAGTCTGCAGTCTTCAGCATATTAATCCTCTAAGTAAATTTATGAAGTTCACTTTCCCACTAGGAGTAGCACACTATTTGAATATGTTTTTTAACCGGTGTCTTGAGTGGTTTTATTATTATTTATTGACCAACAAACAGAATTTTGATTAACATACGTAATATCAGGATTTGCACAGAGTTTATGTAAAAGTGTGAGCAAGTGTGGTGACTTCTCCAAGAATCATTTTAGAATAGACACTCAGACCACTGCTTTTTATAGTTTCTATCAATGTTTTCACACTTTCTCTATTCTAGGAATCTGTGCAAAGGCTGATATTGTAGACTTCAGAGATCTTGTTGATCTCAATTGCAGATTTTTTGATATAAAGAGTATAAATTGGAAAGCTGCTAGATTTCTATTACACATACCTAAAAACATATATTGCTTAGAAGGAAAACACTAATGGACATGAGAAAAATTTGCTTTATTTAATATTAGATACACTTTTTTTCCCCCCTTCTGAATTAAGATTTAAATTGTGCACAGACAACATTACAAATTGCTCCCATCTGTGCCCTGACACTTCATCAGTTAATGGATAGATAGGTGGAACTTCAGAAATAAATTCTTACCATTAACAATAAAAAAATGAACTATAAGAGCTTGATTACCACTGCAAGACTTGTCCTAATATTAAGTCTGCAGCACATGCTGCATATAAATGCCTGGTTTGTGTGGTATAGGGCAAGATGAATGACTCTGCTACTGTGTGCTTACTAATTAATAGGCATTGAAGATAGACTTGTCATGAGAGAATAGTCATCTCCAGTACAACTAGGAATCAAATGATTTTGCTGCTTAGACCAAAAGATGAATATGGAAGCAGGCTGGATGCTGCTGGAACAAAAGGAAAGTAGCTCACAGAAAACTATTAGGTGCCAAAGACACTTTCAGTCTGTATCAAGAGTTTGACACCATAACATTATGAGACTTTTTTACTGGTAACTCTAAACTGAACGGACAATGAAAAAAGGAAACAGAAAGGAAGAGCTTAAGCAGACAGTGCTGCCAACGTCCATTTGTTTTATTCTGTGTAATCAATTTTCCACTATTCCTCCAACATCTTAATGCTTCCAACACTTACAATAGGTTTTGCCTCCGCCTTCTACTAAAATGCTTACATTTTTATGCACCAGTGAAAATAAGTTAATAGTTTGTTAGAAAATGAGTTGTTTATAATCAGTTGTGATAATTCTCTGATAATTTTATTAGAACAGCCTTACCTAAAAATCAGACAAATGTAATACATTTCTCCCAGATAATCTAATTTTCCTTTCTGAGGCTAACAACACATTTGTCGGTGAACACCTGTTTTTAATAAATAATGGAAGCTGCTGATCTGCTTTGTAGAGGTGTCACACTAAGATAACTGATATTGGAAGTGTACTGTGAGACAAGCTTTAGGATTTAGGAAGGTATCTATTATAACTTACAATAGAAATCATAGCAGTTACAGGAAATTAGCTATCTGTTGTTGTTGACAGTAATTTGGGAGTGCTGCAGTTCTCCATATTATGACTCTCAGTATATATAACTATTTCCCACCATTTCTATCCTAACCAGCTGATAAGGTTAAGTAATTGAAAATTAAATAATACAGTACATTTCTACTTGTGAGAAATATAAAGAATTATTCTGTTTTGAACATCACGAAGTATTAGAAAAGATAGTATTTTAATTCTGTGAACATGCAGATTTTAATGATATTTCCTAGAATAACTTCTTTTTCTTGTAAGGAGTATGGATTTCTTGAGCAAAGAAATATATGTACTTTTTTTGGGTTTTTTTTTTTTTTTTCCTTTTATGAGGGAAAAGGTGGTCTTTTGGAGCCCACATATATCATGTAGTTACTGACAGTGTAATGCCTGGGCCACTCAGAAACTCACAGTTCCTTACAGAGTAGTGATACCACATGAAGCTCTGCTCATGTCAGGGAAGATCTCCACTGACAACAGGGATGTACTTCCAGGCAGCCCTTTTCAGCCTATTGCATTTTATTCAGTTGAATTTGTTTTCCATGGACGCTTAAAAAGACCTTTTAGTAAACATGTAATAGTTTCAACTCTAATATGGAAAGAAGAAATGTCCTTAGGCTCAATATGCTAGTTATTTTTATTTATGTAAAAGCATGGGGAAAAATTCTGGCTGCAGGAAAATTACTCAGTAACCCTGCCTACAATATGAAGGAGGGGCACACACTGTTGTTATGAACTGTCTCTCTTTGCTGCCACAGTTAAATATCACCTTTTTAAATTAAATTTAATTATATTTTCATTTACAATGGATTTTAATGCTTCTTGTATTATATTTACTCCTGAGTTATTCCTCTGTTTCCCCCTGCCCTGACTTTGTACAGCTGTTGTAAGATATAAGTAAAGGTGTGTGTCTGCCAAAGGGTCTGTGTATGCATCCTTCCTGTACTTTGACTTCTAATCACAGTGGAATCCACATGAGTATCAGCCACACATATCCAAAGATAGAAAAATTGGGTTCATGAGCTATAAAGAGGCCACCATGTAGTTTATCCAGATCTCCAGTATCTACAAACATGGGACCAGTACCAGAGCTGCATCTTAGTCTAGGTAGAGCCTTGGAGAATTTTGGCTTAACCTTCTTGTTGTTATTCATTACCTTTTAAAATACTTGTTCTGCTCAAAACAAATGGCCCTAGAAATTAATGTTATACAGAGATCAAAAATCTCGAGCGTTATATACAGTGGAAGCATGATCACTCCATTAATACAGTTGAATAAAGTTTATAATTGTTATGTAATTTCTAGACAGGTAAGCTATAAAATGGCAAGAACGGAAGTGTTGCAGGTGCAGATTGCATGTCATATAAATATTGTTAAACTCCTGAGAAACAGCCAAAAAAAGATGGGAGAAAACCCACCATTTGAGAGCCCTATGAGTTGAATGAAGAAAGGCATCCACTCCTGAAGACATGCCATTCATGGAATTCAGGCAACAAGAGGCAACCCAGAACTTTTTGTCAGATATCTAGCTCAGCACTGTAAGTATAGAGAGACAGTAGTCAACATTTGGTGCCTGTCTCCTTGAGCTTTATTTTGCATAACCTTCTACTGTGGGTTGTACCCACACTTAACTAGTTTTCTACTGCTATTTCTGACCTCCTTCACTGTCTGACAGAGAGAAGCCCCATGTGTGAGGAACGTCAAGTTGGGCTTTTGGACCTATTAATTGCAAGAAAGGTTGAACTCGTCATCTTATGTCCTAATTCCTATTCTGAATGAGCATGTGCTCCTCTTTCCATGTTATATCACAATGAGTTAGGAGCACAGAAGTCTTGTATTATAGCTCGTTGGGGAGGGACAAGTTTCTCCTTATGTCCAGGGAGCTTATGATGGGTGCTAGTTGTTTCCAGGTCAGTCCCATGAACAACAACATGCTCTACTTAGGGCTGCTTTAGAGAAAGAAATAGTACTGCAGCAGCAGCCAGTAGCCATCTTGGTGCTGAACATTTTGATTTGCCAAACAATTTGTTTCCTCATACTCCTGGCTCTTGATTGCTCCATGCCTGGCTACTACAGTCTAACTGGAAGGCATACTGTGGAAAACACATTCACCCCAAGTTAGAAGGTGGACTATGTAAGTGTAGACCTACAGGAATTTGTGGTACTTAAACAGCAATTTAGATAGGAGGATCTGGCTTGTTAAATGTGCTTGCAATGGAGACTTCTCTCCCACACCTGGAAATGCATCTACCGGAACAGGATTACAAGTAGCTGCTGCCCACGCTTTCTCCCTTCTTTGTCACTGATAAGGAACTCTTGAGTACTGAGCAGATGGTCTAAGACCTTGATGGATTGCTTAATTAATATTTGCCTCAATATTTAATTTGCTTTTCTAACTTCACCAAAGTTTTATATGATGCCCTGTATTAGAAAATAAAACAAAATATTTTGTCAGGTTAAGATTATATTATTAAAAACTATTGTTAGTAAAGGACTGGTTTATAGACAATAATCAGGATTTTTTAGTAGTGATATGACATGAGAAACAGTTTTAGTCATAGGGCTCTGAGGGGAAAAAAAAATGTTGATATGTTGAAACCAAAAAAAACCCCAATAATTAGGAGATATTTTAATGGAGGGGAACATTTTACATATATGTTTTTAGTTATTTGTATATATGAAACAGCCTTTGTGTAATGCACCACATATAGAAAATCTTGTCTTACATAGACTTTTGTGTATGTTCTTCCATGTGTTATACACTTGCCAGGATAGTGTACTATGGAATCAGACATGTGGTTCCATTAGTAATACCAATTAAGTAAAAAATCCCCAAGCAACCAGATTTTTAGAGGTATTTAGATACTCTTTGCTTTGGTTGAGTGCCAGAGAAAGCCGTTGGTAGCTTAAACCTGCCTAGTTGCTTTGACATTAAGAAATTGCAACTGATAATATTGTCAGTAAACTTTCACCATTTTGCTGAAAAAGGCCAGGAAATACCAGTTTTGACCTAGGCATTAATCTTTACTGCAGACATTCCAAACAACTGTTTTTAGAAACCTGAAATTTTTTTCCCATTACTGTATGTCTGATAATCACAACCGAAAGGAAAATTTGGGATAACTGACAACTCTGAAAGTGTATTTGAGTATTACACCTATTGAAAAAGATTGGTTGCAAATCCATTTATTGCATTATTCTGTGTGATTATATTGAAAAGAAATACACATGAACAGCCTTTCCTTTAAATTAGCTGGGTTTGCAAATTGTACTAAATTCCTTTCCTCTCTATGAGAGCTTCAGAAGATAAGCAAAATGTACAGAATAATCCTATGTAACACAGGTGAAATTGCTTAGTGCACAGCTGTAAATGGTAACCAATATACTTACTAATTATGGTGAAAATTATTATAGAAGAACTATAGATATTAGTGCAAAATAGAACAAAGACACCTGACAAATCAATACTTATGCTCAGAAATGACAGCATGAGAAAAAGCCACTGTCTTGGATTCTTATTCATAGGTTAGTCAGATAGTTACAGTAAATATTTTTCATATTTGTCAAACAAAAATGCTGTGGAGTTTATTTTTAGAGCACTCATGGTTTATTTAGAATTAAGACCTATAATTTCCAGCAGCTGTCGTTCTCAGTATAAGGATGCCAGTGCTTGTGCCCAAGTGGCAGTCTCATTAAGAAAAGCTCTGCTAATTTGCATGTAATCATAAATGTACTATAAATCGTCCTTTGCTGTAGTCTAGATAACATTTTTAAAAGACTGTTGCTATCTTGGGCGGGGGAGAAAATTCTTAAAGAATGGTCTGTTGGGACCTGTAACCATGGTAACTAGAAAGCCGACTTGCTATAATTTGTTGTAATTTAAAAAAATCTAATACTGATTTACTTCTTCCTTCACAAAATATAATGGAATCTCTAGTAAAGAATCCATACTAAAAACTGTTGTGCTTCTACCTAGTGTTGAAATTCCCTAAAACTGCATTTTTGGAAAATAATGTGATTTATCTGTAATATTTAAGTAAGTTTTTGTTTTCAGTTGTAAGTAAAAAAATTTTATCACAATGATACTATCTTATGAAGTTAAAGTAGAATATATAGGTCTTTCTCCTAGTAAGTACATAGGAAATATTTGTGTAGGGCACTTTTAATAATCTCTATTGACAATTCTGGCTGTACGCACTTTCATGTTCTCCTTCCACCATTGTCGATGCCATATCCCTCCATTATGGTCCTATATTTCCACCTTGGGCAGTTGTTATGCACCAGTTCCTAAAATGTCTGTCCAAGACAGCTCAAAATGATAAAAACTAAAAGCTAACACTTGGAGTAGCCTTACCTCCCCAAGCGCAGTTTAGGGAGCTGAATGGGAGGTATTTCTGCAAATCAAGGCTCTTTTGGAAACAGGGAAAGAAAGGAAACAGAAATATTAAGTCACTTCTTCCCACATTGAAAGAAAGAGTTGCTCTCTTTAATTATGTTTTAGAGCTGGAGAACTTTGAAGTCAAGGATTAGCAACCTTCCTTCTTTGGGATTTAAATAAAATAGCTAATTAGCTCCTGAGAGAGAAAAGGTGTCCCATGAAGTTGAGCTTTTGGCTTTATGTTTCCATGACCTCTGAGGATTATGAAGGTTTTGTTTTAGAAGTACAGGACTTATTTGTGGGAAACTGTAACTCAATGGGATTCCTGCATGAGCTGATTAGAACCTGTGGTGTCTTTGTGAAGAGATTGACCAAGTGCAGATTTCTAAGAATTAAGGCCCAGATACTGAAAGAAAATTACTTCTGTCAAACGCTTTGGTTCCCAGTGCTTGCTGAACAAAACATATATTCTCTATATACTTTTCAATTATAATAATTGCCTTGTGCTAGTAAAGACAATTTTATATCTTCCTCATACTTCCAAGGCAAGGATGACATTTAGTGTTAATTCTTGAGGGAAAGACAAATTACAGTCTCTTCTTAGACTATCCGTTTCTCTGACATTCTTTGCGAGACCTCTTATACTGTAGTTGTGCAATACTAGCCTGTTTCAGTACCTAAAGTTCACAGGTGGATTTAGACAGCATATACACAACCCTTAATCCTAATTGAAAATTTAGTGGAAAAAAGCTTTTTTGATTATGCTAAGTTAAAAAATGAGTGAACTTCGCATCGCTATTTGTAACATCCACATCAGTAACTGATGGAAGTTTCAGAAACTGCCATTAACTTAGAATATCATAAATTAAATTGAGAGTTTTCAATATCAATCAAAATTTCAATACAGGAATAGATTAAATAGTTTCTATGTTGAAGCCTATCCATTTGAAGAATCATTTAAAAGGCAAACTGTCTTTTTATGGAATTTATATGATTTGAAGCGTCTTTCTTTCTATCAGAGTTAATATATGATATAAACTCAGGAAGATCAGTTCCTATAAAATACATCTGGATATTATGAAAGAGTCATAATGGAAGAAAACAAAGTGATGCAATTAATGCAAATCAATCAGCCAGAAGCTAGAAGAACTAAGAATATCTTCCACCCATATTTCTACTTTTCAAAATTTAGCACTTTCTCCAGCACAGTTTTATCTGAGATCTCCTTACAAATGAACTTTGAAGTGTAGTTCTATTTTATATATGACATTTTGTCAATAAATATATTTGAAGATCAGTATGTCTATGAGAGAAAAATGTCAGCAGGATTTCTCCTACAGGTGTATATCTGCCATTCTGCTAAATTCTATCTTTTCTTGGAGTTCATGTTGGAGTTCCTGTTTTATTATGTTATTTCTAGGGTAAAGGCTTTTTTCTATGGGAATTATAATCTTGAGACAGCTCAAAATATTGAACTGGTTTAAAAATAACACTCCCTTAATAAAGAGAGACCTGAGTCAAAAGGGTAGTATATCATTATGTAATTAAAAGGCACATAAAAAATTCATATGCATAAGAGATAAGACTTCAAAAGTTCAAATTTAACTTTTGAATCTCTGATTTTTGATGAGGGAAAATTAATTTTGCATGAATGTAGAATCTTACATGGAACTTAAAAAGGAAGAAAAGTAATCTCTATGTCACTTTTTATAATAATATGTATAGTTTCAGTCTTGTTTTTTGTTTTTGTTAAATTTTTTTAAAACCATCTTAGTCTATTTTTATGCTATTCTTTCTTCCTTTCTGTTTGCATGGTTAATTTAAAGTGAAATTGCTCTAGTTTAAAGCAGATTGCTCTTCTTTTCTCTACCATGATAAAGTCTCTCTGTCTCATATAACCTTTCTCTAGAAGATTTTACATTACTGTGTTTCAACTATGGATCTGCCTTCATACAAACACATTGTTTGAAATAGCCAACAGCTTCATAAACTACTGAAAGTATAGATTTTTCTAAAAGTAGAGATGAAAACTAATTTTCTATAAATACTCTTCAATTTTTTTTTTTTCCTACTGCTCTTAATTGGACTATATCTTGGTCCCAACAGTCACACCTGAAGAAAAAAAAAAAAAAAAAGAACTTTGATAATCTTCTATACTGGCTTTTACCATAATTAGTTTCATGAATGATAATGAATTTAAAGTTCTGTCAACCAATTATTAGTTTTTCTCAAAGTCTGGGAGAGTACATTTTGTTTGATAAAGCTACTAGTGTCTTCAGAAGGTGCTTTCTTTGCTGTTATGTGTTTGGACCAAGCCACCATCTTCCCTGCCTCCCACTTGCCAACAGCGACTCAAAAATCTATGATATGTTAATCAGGAAAGAAATTTTTAAAGCCAGTTCAATTGAGATAAATGTGCATAGTAGGAAAGGAAGCTTTTACAGTACCACTGTTTATTGTAGTTGTAGACAAGGTGGAGGGGAAAAGGAAGGTCAAATACAGTGGGGGAATGTGAATTCAACAAGAGAAGGCCTGGTATCAAGGGCTAGAAATGTAGATCAGGAGGACAGAAGAAGAAGGCATAAGGTTAAAAAAAACAATCAACTACAGCAGGAGTAATTGGATGTCATGAATGTTCAGCAAGTTTACAGATAGGTGACTCTACATTCAGGAGAGTAGTTGAACTGATGGAGGGACGGACTGCTATATAGAAGGACCTCAACAAATTAGAAGAATAGATTAACAAATCTAATTCAAGCTTAACAAAACCAAATGTAAAGAATTCTGAGATGGAATAACCCATACAGTGGCACAGTCTGGGGACTGACTGCGTAGGAGCAGCTCTGCAAAAACAGAGCTAGGGGTCCCGGTGGACAAAATTGAGCATGGTTCAGCAGTGTGACTTTGTGGCAAGAAAAGTTAACACCTTATGAGTAGCCCTGTCTAATAATGATCTATATCAGCAAGAGTGGAGCTAGCAGGTCAAGGTAAGTGATTTTTTTTTTTTTTTTTTTTTTCCAACAAAGGTCTAATTAAATTACATCTTGAGTACTGGTAGTTTTATGACTCTCAGTGCAGTAAAAACATATCCAAACTTGAATCCAAAGGAGGATCTTTAAGACTGTTAGATGACTGCAGCACAGAACACACAGAAAAGGTTTGTTTAGCCTAAAGAGAAGAGGTGGGGAGGGGAGTATAACTCCACTCTTCTACTCCCAAATGCAGATTACAGACAGGAATAGGCTCATTTTCACTGTAAAAGAACAATTGCAGGTTGCACCAATGGAAATTATGACAAGTTATGAGAAAAATTGGTCATTACTTGAGAGTGGTTTCACAGTGGAGCAAGTGTTCAGAGAAGCTGTGGAACCTCCACCCTTAGAGATTTTAAAAACTCATCTGAAGACTTCTCTGTGTAACCTCATCTAGCTTTGAAGCTAGCCCTACCTTGAGCAGGGTTTTGATCTAAATGCCTTTCAGAGGTCCCTTACAAATGAATTTCTCCTATGGTTCTTTTATTCCATATAAGAATTCCCTATCTCTGTCAAATCAGGGGTGCAGACTTTAGTTTGTGTGCTTTTGTATTTCTGACATGCTGCAAAGTAGTAACTGGAAAACCTGCTCCGGAAAAACTGAAACACCTCTGCATTTCAATGATGATATACTCCTTGTCTGAAGTGTTTAGCTACTGTAAGAAATTATACTCTGTCCAGGACTCAATGACTTAAGTGGAATAAATGTTTTACTGGCCCACTATTTGGCTGTATTTGGCAATGTGGTATGCTGACTTTGTACAATGTACTGTGCATAGCTGGCACTGCATTTCTGGGAGGTATAGTATGGACATCTCATTTTTGACTTTTTTTCTTTAAAAAGTATGGACTTATTTCTCTACTTTATAACCAACCACACAAAAATATTTATAGAGATGAACTTTTACCAACTAAGTAAAGTATAAATGGACATCTGATTGTCAGGTTGCAGTAGGATACAAGCATCACTCGCACTGGCAACTACTCAAGCTGACAACGGGGAGTCCACACACACAGTGGACTGGTCTGCTGTAAATAGTAACTATAATGAAAGCAAACTAGTTCACAATTATTTTTCTTTTAAATACCTGCTAAATTGCTATTCATTTAGAAGTGTACAAGTGCTTCTGACTCATTCACATCTTTAGTTTGTACCACGTATGTACTCTTTACCAAGCCATTATCTGATTTGAGGGGAGATCATTAGTGGTTAAGAGTATATATTCTTTGGTAAAATGAATATGGTTCTTCCAGGGGAAAAGATGTTTTTGTAATATTGTAGACTAGTTTCTTGAGGACTGCTGTATGATAATAACTTAGTGCTGTGTTTTGCTTCTGGTGAAATTCTACTGCTCCAACTTCAATTCCTGCCCTGATTTGGTTGAAAAATTTTCACTAGTCTTCAGCAGCTTGTCCTAAAGTGATGCCATTTAAATGGGACCTATCAAGGATTTATTATTCCTGGTCTAGGACACCTCTGGCATGGCCTTGATACCATATACTCAGGCATTTATGATACAGCAACTTCATACCCTTAATTAAAATTCTCCTTGCATATAGAGAGATTCCCTGAATTGTCATATCCTCAAATCGCATGTCCTCTGTTACGTAAATGAAGTGTAAAAATGGCTTACAGCTCCTGCAAGATGCACTTCTGTACAAAGAGCTGCTCATAAAATATCTGAATAGACTGAATGGATTAAGAACATTCACACTGTTACTTTCAGTGGATTAAATCTCTGTGCTTTTTATTTCAAGTTAATCAGCACTCTGTAGTGCAGGACGAAAAACCAACAACCCTATTCACTAAGCCTCAATGGTAGGAATCATTATCATGCCAAAGAACTTTCATTGCCATGAATAAACTGCTGAACTTTTAGATATGCCAAATTGCCCTTCCTAAGTATGTACTGTTTCTGTTCTTTTAAAACTGAACAGAGAGGTTTGTTAAATGATGTATTCAGAAGTATAGAGTTGAAAAAGTTTCACAAATAAGTTATATTATTCATAGGCTAAACTGTAGTATGCACTCTGTATAATACACCTCAATATACTCCCACACATGATACTAATTTTGCTGAAAGTGACTGGATGACATCATGTGGGTTTTTTTCAAATTGTATGTCTTAACAAAGAAAGAAATTTTGGTTTTGACTCACCAAATGCACAAAAATCTCATACTACTTTGTTTTATCCTGCAACACTTAAGGAAGTAGGGAATATTTTTCATTAAGATAGAAGGCTCACAAATATGAAATCATAATAGAAGCGCTTGTGAAACATTAGCTCTGACACACTACACAAAGTGCCTCTTGTAACAATTATGTCATATATATATAGTAACTTTTTGATTGTAGTGTGTATTTGCAAATTTTAGGCAGTCTTTTGAAAAATATGTACCTTCTAGTTCTTTCTAACAGAAGGAATTATAACATTGACTGTGCGCTTATGAAAGAATAATAAACTTCAATTATTTTCTCTAATAAGGGTTTGCAGATGTTCCACTTCTGTATCAAAACCTGAAAACTGATGAATAGAGGATTCTAAACAAGTATCATGTGTCTAATACCAGTTGTATCACTTTTCCAGATATTTTCATGGTATTGCTTATTTTATCAGAATAATTTTTTAAAAGAGTGCTGAGGGCTTTTAGGAACACTAAACCAAGGTATGTTTATGGCAACTAAGTTACTTTGGAAATACTATGAGACTTGGCATCATTTCTACTTCACCCATGTGCTGTATTCCCCTTCTTGCTCCCCTCTTCTATAAGTAAAAGTTTTCCTTGTCAAAAACCTAGAGACTAAATCCCTGTTTGGGCACCCACTTCTGCTGTTAGTCTGTACCTTAAGTCACAACATGAAAGAATGTAGGGAAAATCTATACCTGCTTCTCCTCCCCATGCATAATTAATTATTTCAAATAACCTTGAGTAAAGTTTTGGGGACATTCAGCCATCCCAAAACTGTCATTAGCTATTACTAGCTGCCCTCCCCCAGAGAGTCTTTCTCCCTTGCTCCCTAAAGTAAAAAGTTGCTTGAAAGATTGACAAAAGTTACTGTCATAGCTTGCATACAGACAAAGCAAACAGTTTCTAACTATATTGTATTTTGTTTAGAATATTTCTTTAGCTTGAAAACTAACCTAGATTGTAAAAAAAAAAAAACAAAAAAAAAAATCTGAACTATTTTTTTTTTTTACAATCTGGAGAAAGCCCTGTATAGGTTTGTAATATAAACGTTAACATTGCAAATGTCTGTCAGTCAAACCAAGTGCTACTGTAGTCTCATAATAATGGTACAACTCCCTGCTAGGAAAGAAATGTTAACAAACGGTCCAGCTAAAAACCCCATACACTTAACACATTTCCTGTATGAGCCACTGCATGAGACTACTGCATGTTTGAGATCACATTGAGCAGAGTTGAGAACAGATCTCTAAATTCTCCATTCAGATTGGGTTTTAGTTTTCTCATGTGACACAACTAGCTAATTCTAATGTGGGGAAATGGTGATCATCCTTTTAACCCCATCTTATCCTCAACCAGCCTCTGCATGGATGTATATACAGCTGCCAGGAAAGATAACAAAATAACACATTCTACTGGCTTACAGCTCAGTGTGCTTCCACTAGGCTACAGGGAACTTATTTCTTGGAAACAGGTAGCTGAAGGATACTCATTATGTTCTGGCTAGCCAGACAATAGACAGTGGGATTTCACTGAGGACTTGATACTTCAAATTCTGAAAACATTGATGTGTCTTTTCCTACAAATCGTTAAGCACTCATGTTGTATTAAGTACAATTAAGCTTTGGGGATTTTTGCGTTCATCTGTTTGATGTAGTATTCTGCTAAGGATTTCCAGTTTGTACAGGAAATTAGGATCACAACTGGGAGGACCTCATATCTGTTTCTTCTGTCTTCCTAGGCAATGAAAATACTTACTTAATCCCCCCCTTTTAATTTTATTCAAATTATTATTCCTCTAGTATTCTTTCCCCAGAGCATCTCAAAAGTACAAATATAACAAATATTACAGAGTGGATTTTACCTACCTGATTTTATCTTGTCTTTCTGAGTTGGTCACATCTCTGTAGAGTTGCTCTCAAAGTCATGACAGAAAGGACCCATTATATTCTCAAATCTATGGAAGGTCAAAACTACCCCAGAATTCTTTATCACCTTATCACAAGTCATTGTGTTACCATCACTGAAAGGTGGTAAGTCAAAAAGTCAGTCCTGTTTTCCCTGATTTTAGCAGCTGTGTCTGGATACAGAGTAATTCTTGACTCTGCTCCTCACCACTTCGCAGAGGCTTGAACGCTTTTAGGTCTGCCAGTATGACATAGATCATTGCTCTTTAACCTATTTCTATCAAAATGAAACAGCATTAACACTAGGGTTGGATTGAACCAGGCCATGCTGGACAATTTAAGAACGATTTACACATTTACATCCACAGATCCATACTGCACTAAGGCAGTGGGGCCTGTATTCCTTTAACACAGTTCAGCTCTAGGCAGCGTACATCATCCTATCACAGCCTGAGTGATCATAGCTTTTGTACGTTTCTGTTGGCATGTGAGTTTAAAGGGTAGTCCTGGATTTATAGTATCAATTATAGAAACAATGCTTCTCTGTATCACTTCTGCATCAATTCTTCAGTCACTGGATAGATCTGATGGTTCTTTACCGAAACACCTAAGCACCTATGTATTCAGAAACAGTAGCTTTGGCACATCATCCAAAAGCCATTAGGTTCTGGAAGGTTCTGCTTACCTAAAGCTTAAATAGGTCCCTACTAGGACATGTCATTTTGATACCGTGGTGTGGATGAAGCAGAGGAAGAAGCTGAGCTGTTGCAGATTAGTCAGGGCAGCTTATGTTTTTTATGCTTCAAAGCATATATGCAGTTGTCAAACCAATAGAAGAGGTCAACTTTTTTTTTTTTTTTTTTTTTTCCTAGTCAACAAGCTGCCAGAAACAAATACCCAGTAAAATGACAATGTAAGCTAAGTATGGGAAAGTTGTTATCACAAGAAATTTCTCAAAATATCTGTCCTTCAAAAATATTGCAAATACTTTTTGGAATAAGCTAGTGTCCATCTTTTAAACAAAATTTAATATTCCTGAAAGAACTATTTTCTGATACTAAAAAGCAAGAAGACATCTTGGTTAGCATTTACAGTAAATCTTTCCTTATTAATGCTTATTAATTATTTATCTGAGTGACTATTTACTTTAATAAACACTGGATGAACAGCAGCACAAGTAACAACAAGCTGATACCATTTGAACTGCAAACTTATTTATCAGAGTGAGAATACTTTATCCTTGACCTAAGACTTTTCCATATTTCTTTTAGCTGCAGGGACAGTTTATTTAAATTCTTTGGTAAAAAAATGCTTCACAGATGTTGAAGAAATATATGAAATAAGCACCATGAAATATATTGTGTTGAACCCAATTAGTTTATTTTAAAGTGTTCTTATACATGAATTAAGCACCTTACATTCATCCAGAGCACTTCCCATGCTTTGGTCTTAGAGTTGCTTGTGTGGCAAGAACTGACCCCAACCCATGTGCTCCTTCCCCACTACTGAACGCAGCAAATGGTCTACACAGAACTCCAGCAGATAGGCTTATTCTCTTCTGATGATGCATGTTATGTTATGGACCATTGTATAGCTTGTGCTTGTTCAGTTTGTAACTTAATAGATATGCTAATAAGTAGACTATCCATGTAGTTCAGCTCTTTATTTCAAAAAGATGAAAGGTGTTGTGAAAAAATAATGGAAAATAAGATGAGGCTAAATGTTTTCATTTCAGTAAGACCATGGGAAGTTTATGCCTGCTAATGTATGCGTATTTTTCTACAGCAACCCAAAATAAAGAATGGTATATATTCCTTTAAAAATAAAGAACAATGTTTTGTATTCTATTTATATTCTATTAATATATCTTGATATGGCTTACAGATCTTTTTGCTGGATGTCTAGAAATCAATTCTGCCAGCCCTTCTTTGAAGAAGTGACTGAGATGTAGATTAAGACCATTGTGACTCACAAAAAAATAAATGTATAAAATCAATTACTTTTTTCTTAAAAACACTTTGGGTACAAGACCTATTCAGGATAGGATTTAAACTGTGGTAAATACGCTTACTTCTGTGGTCAAATGTAAGTGTACTCTGCAAGGAAAGGGTAATAATGCTAAGGAAATTTGTGAAGTATATATAAAAAAAAACAGATTTGAAAAACAGTAGCAGATAATAAAGAATGGAGCAGGAACATAAGAGAAAAACATGACTCTTCATCTTTAGAGAATTTTACCTCAAATATGATAAGGAAACAACAACAACATATTTATTCAAATTTGCAGGCATGTCTGTCATTCAGAATATTTTAAAGTATTTAAAATAATCTTCTCCTGTTGGGAAACAGAACAAAACTCCGTTAATAAGTCTGTGCACATTCCAAACACTATTGTTTGAAATAATGTCTTTGAGAATTCAGCAAAAATGGGCTAGGCATCTCTTAATTTCACTCCAAGTTTGCTTTAATTATGTTAAACATAACTCTGGGCTTTGTGATAGCAGGGCTGTGGGCCAGGATAGAGGTTTGGGGGGCTTAGTAGTTCTGATAGCTCTCTAGTAGCTACTGTAAACTCTAGTTTATTCTGTTTTGGTAGTCAGGATGTACTTCCATCACTTGATGTTAAAAAAGTAGTCCTATAATTAGCACCATCAGTTGTCTGGGGATTTAGAAGGAGGAATTTTAAATACATCTTTTCAGGCTAAAAGGATACTTAATGTTTATTTAGTTTTAACAGAGATACTCTTACAGAGGCTTGTATTCTAATGTTGTAGAAGATTCTTTTTTTTTCTTTTTTTTTTTTTTTTTTTTCACATAACTGCAGAATGGTAGGGGTTGGCAGGGACTGCTGCAGATCATCTAGTCCGATCCCTCTGCCAAAGCAGGTTCACCTAGAGCAGATGAGATTTGAAAGTCTTCAGAGGAGGAAACTCCACAACCTCTCTGGGCATCCTGTTCCAGTGCTCTGTCACCCTTGCAGTAAAGAAGTTTCTCCTTGTGTTTAGGTGGATTTTCCTGTGTTCCACTTTGTGTCTGTTGTACCTTGCCCTATCACTGGGCACTACTGAAAAGACACTGACCCCATCCTCTTTGATCCCCAGCCTTTAGATATTTATAAGCATTTATAAGATCCCCTCTCTGTCTTCTCCTGGCTAAATAGTCCCAGGAATCTCAGCTTTTCCTTGTAAGATGTTCCAGTCTGCTTATCACCTCTGCTGGACTCTCCAGTAGTTCCCTGTCTCTCTTCAACTGGCGAGACCAGGAATGGACACAGTACTCCAGATGTGGCCTGAATAGGGCAGAGTAGAGAGGGAGAAGAACCTCCCATGACCTGTGGGTCACACTCCTCTTAATGCACCCTAGGGCACTATTGGCCTTCTTACTCTCCAGGTGTCACCTAATGGCAGCACAGCCTTCTGGTGTGTCAGGCACTCCTCCCATTTTTGTATCATCAGCAAACTCACTGAGGGTACACTCTGTCCCTTCATCCCGGTCACTGATGGATAAGTTGAACAAGACTAGACCCAGTACTGACCCCTGCAGTTACAGGACTCCCAACTAGACTGTGCTACTGTTCATAAGCTTCTGAGCTCTGTCATTCAGCCTGTTCTTAATCCACCTCGCTGTCCGCTCATCTACCCTCACTTCCTGAGATTATCTATGAGGATATTATGGGAGACGGTGTTTGATATACATACTTCGGGGTGTTCACAGTACATTCAAGGTATGAGCTAAAATCCCACTGCCTTGGTTTTCTATTGTGTATTCTGCTTTTGTGGGGTGTGGAAAGTTACTGGGAGGCTTCTTTAGGTTTCTGTGGACTTCCATAATATTGGAATCTATACAAGTGTGTCTCTTGATTTCACAAAGAGGAATAATTTTGTTGATATTTAACCCCTAGAGTCATCCTGTCTGGTGTCTTGAAGTCATGGAATGCAAGGACACACAGAGGGAAAAGTCTTTGGGTTTTTCAGAAAAGACCTATGGATATTGCATGGTCAAAAGAAACATTTATTGTAAAAACAGCTTCTTTGGTTCTCCTCACCATGCTGTGTGGCTGTGGCAGGAATAGGAGAGAGGAGCTGGCAACCTTTCCCTTTCTTCCAACTGTCAAAATCCTCCTACATCTTTGTGTTTTCACCAGAACTTTCTATAAGATACTCACCCATCACTCGGCCTCTTCAGCATATGTCCTTCTGTGTATTATGGAGTTTTCTTGGCTTACTATGTCTTTTCATGTATGAAACAGAAGTACCAGTTTTTCTACCATTCTAGAACAATTTTGACAGTTGTAAAATTCTATCGACTGTAAGAATACAGAGTATAATCCAACCTGAATCAATGACAATCTCTGTGGTCACAGACAGAGAAAAAAATAGGCCTGTCTAAATACCAAAATCTTTGTTAAAATGATTTGAAGGGACAGTTTGAATTAAAAAAAAAAAAAAAAAGCCAAATACTATAGACTAAAAGGCTTTTCAACCTTTAATGCTATAGCTGTATCTCTGTATTTCAGTTGATACACAACAGTGTATTGCTATGTATTGATGTAACTCAAGAATCAGGTGATTTAGTCAGCAAAGCATTAACTTGCCTTTCATTTTTTTTATTGCAATTTCTTCTTTTTATGGTCTGAAGAAAAATAAAGAAATGAGAACATTTGAAGAAAAGGTTTTAAAATCACAAAAGTTTCACATGTTATTGTTAGATTTTTTTGTTGTTGTTACTCTCTTGTGATGAATATATTTCTATATTTCATAGAATCATAGAACCATAGAATGTCAAGGGCTGGAAGGGACCTCGAGAGATCATCTAGTCCAACCCCCCTGCCAGAGCAGGATCACCTAGACCACTGGAACGTGTCCAGGCGGGTCTTGAATATCTCCAGAGAGGGAGACTCCACAACCCCCTGGGCAGCCTGTTCCAGTGTTCCGTCACCCTCACTGTGAAAAAATTTTTCATTATGTTTACATGAAACTTCCTGTGCCTCAGCTTCAACCCATTACCCCTTGTCCTATCATTGGGCATCACTGAGAAGAGCCTGGCTCCATCTTCCTGACACTCGCCCTTCATATATTTATAATCATTGATTAAATCACCCCTTAGTCTTCTTTTTCTCTAAGCTAAAAAGCCCCAACTCCCTCAGTCTATCCTCATAAGAGAGATGTTCCACTCCCTTAATCATCTTTGTAGCCCTGCACTGCACCCTTTCCAGCAGTTCCATGTCCTTCTTAAACTGGGGGGCCCAGAACTGGACGCAGTATTCCAGATGTGGCCTCACTAGGGCAGAGTAGAGGGTCAGGAGAACCTCTCCCGACCTACTAGCTACACCCCAGGATGGCCCTCTTGGCCACAAGAGCACACTGCTGGCTCACGGTCAGCCTCCCATCAACCAGGACCCCCAGCTCCTTTTCCCCAGGACCTGGGGACCTGATTTCTTCTAACCCCCTACCTAGAAAAAGTTGAATAAAGTGCACCTACATATATCAGCTATGAAGATTAGAAGTGATTAGAGGACTATTCATATATAGGTTTTTAAGTCCTCCTTTTTAACAACTTAAAAAGCTAGGAGCCCTGTTTTCTTCTTTTCCCAGAGTTTGCAACTGATTTGACATTGAAACTGTATTGGTCAAATAGGGAGGTAAAGATAAGAAGAGAAGAAATGGCAGAAATGATCATTGTTATATTACTAGGTTCCCTTGTACACCCATGTGGATAGGGATGCTTACGTTATGCTCATCATCCCACTACAGCCAATAACCAGTAAGGAGTTTGTCTTATAGTAGCTTACTGACTAAGCAGCAACATCCCCATAATGGAAGGGGTCAGAAATGACCCATGGTTGGATAAGTTGACAGAATAATTCAGAAAGTCTTCCCTTGTTTCCTTAGTCCTAGAAAATTATGTCTGTCCCTGAAAATGTTCAGTGTCAGTTTAAGGTAATTATTTTCTCTTTCTTTGAGCAAGCATAATTTGAATGTGTTATTTGGTGGCAAGTACCAGTCTTCTGGATCCAGTCTTGCCAGTTATTCTTCCAGAAGTCGCACAACTATGTATGTTTTCAAGCTACCAAATTTTGAAACATCAGCTGCATTAAAACTTACCTTGCTTATCTGTCACTGAGGTACTAAGTGGATCATGCATACCTTAAGTTTTTCATTACTATATGGTTAGTATGATAGCTGTATGGTCAGTTTTCCCAAAAATTTCCCAGTGAAATTTGGCTTGTGGATCTTGGATCATAGCAGTGAAACTTAAATTTCTTCATCTTTCATCAAGGTACAGAATTTTTCTATTGTTTGGCATCAGACTTGCACACTATAAGAAAAATAAGAAAACAGTGCTGTTCAGAGAAATACCATGGAAAAAAAAAATATTTTAGTGAGAAGTTTCACATGGTAAGGGTAAAGTTTTTCTTGCTGGCAAATTATCTACAGAAGATTTCACTGTTATCACTCTGTGAGGGATTTAAAATTCAACTCATCTGTTCTGGAGTTGTATTTTGCTGACAGTCATTCTGACCCTTTTTATGTGCTACAAAATATCAGCCTGCACATCACCTATGATGTCTTGTCCTGCGAGCACTGCTCCAATATTTGCTACTTGCAGTCTATGATTAGCATGCTAAGTCATATAATAATTTTTTGTGATTTAAATTTTATATGAAAGCAAAAGATTTGACACACTGTCTCTGCCCTGTAAAAATATATATCAGTGTTTCTTATTGTCTGGGATAAGAATAAAATTGGGACTATTAAGTACAAGCCATATCACTGAAAAAATATAATGGCAATAAACTGATTTCAGAAAGGCTCTTCTGTGAGCTCTGCTTTTATCTCTAGTGCTGAAGAGAATTACAGTGCAGATGCCTAATATTAAAGCAGAACGAATGACACTGGGTTTCTATTTTGGCGTCGTCTTTTGACGGTCTTATTAATTTATTTGTTTTAGTATTTGGTAGAGCACTCAGACATGGCTTAGGACGCTCTGTGTGCATATGAAACAAAATGATGGTCCATGTGCTTAAAGTCTGACCATAAGTCAAGAAACTGGTATGAAAGAAGAGACAAAGCTGATGAATAAGATAGGCAGTATGTTAACAATTTAACTGTTATCAGATTTTGTGATGTCTTCAGATCAAAGAAAAAAATTACGGAAGGATACAAAGGATAATAATAAGATAGTTCAGCATGCATTTACAAGGAAATCTTACAAAATCTGGAAAACAAAAAAGGAGAAATGAAAAAGATGTTTCTAAATGTAGTAAATGGATGAAGGCTTGGATCATGAGCTAATCCATGGGAGAAGTCAATCTTTGTGGCTGATGAGAAACAAATGGTCTTGATATTTGAGGCTGATATTTGAGTCAATAGTGAACAAAAGGCAACAAGTGCAGTGGAGTGAAATGGATGCCCCTGAGCAACTCACTGGAAACAAAGATCCTTACAACAGTATTACATACAGAGATAACAGAGCCAAGATCACATGCACCCAGGACAGAAATAAAGGATGGTACTGTGACTGAGACTTCAGATGACAGGAACTTTTGTAGTTTTTATATGCATGTGCAGGTGGAAAGGCAAAAAATATGTAAGATGTTATCCAGTGAGAATCTGCAAGGTTAAATCTAAGTACGTACTTTTTCAGTATACTTTTTCATTCAATACAGTAATGATTTCCGAGAGCTAAATGACATGTTAATGAAATTCATAGATAATGGAGGTTGACAGGAGATGCAAATATATTTAGGAGAGAGAAGGTATCCAAAGACTGGAAGAACTGGTTGGTGAGAAAAAATGTAAATGCAACTGTGGTAAAGCACTGACTACAAAGCACTAGCGTATTAGAAAAAAAAAGTCCCATGATCATTAAATATTGAATATCTTTAGGTCAAGATATGACAGTAGTGTGGAAAAGATTTAAAGGTCTCATTTCAGAGTTTGTTACAGATTGCCAGTGTTAGGTTATAAAAAGTTTGATGCAATATTTTTAGTATTACAGGAATAGATGTCCTTTGGGAGATTTGAAGTTTCCTCATTAAAGAATAACTGCTGTAAATTATAGTAGGTTTTACATATTTTTACACCACATAGTCTACCAACAAAGACTACTTTATATTGTACATTGGCAAGTCATTGTATTAAGTCTATTGCTCAAAAACAACCCTTCATGGGAGTGCTCCTACTATGGTTTATCTTTAATTTGGTGGATTATGTAAAGAATAAATAAAAGCTATGCAAGGTTCTTAATTTTTGAAGAGAAAATGTGAATAATTATGGACACTGTTTAGTGAAACTAAGTGGACTAAGCAGTTCCAGAATTTAAAAATTAAAAAGACTTAGAATTTCCTTAAGCACGAATGTAAAAGAGACTTGAGCTAAGGGAAAATGTTTCTCAAGGAATAGTTGAAGTTTACAACAGATAAATAACTCTTTTTTTTTTTTTTTTTTTTTTAATCTGAGTGTAACTGTGTAACTTTTTAACCAGCCACTATGGAAGCTTCACATTAGAATGCAGCACACACTAGGACCATATTGCCAAATATCAAGCCAAGCTACATCATACAAGAAGTAATCAAAACAAGAGTAATTTAGCCATCCAAAATTGAGAACTAAAATGGAAGGAAAGGACTTTTTATTCTAGGAACAGGCAGATGTTAAAAATGGTTTATTTACCCTCAATTGTAAATGAAAATCTTGTCAAAACTTTCAGTAAGGGCAATGGTATGGAATACGGAGAAAATTATGAAAATGAGAAAATGTGATTTACTGCTTCACAAGAGAAAAAAATGCTTAAAAAATTCTATGTGATCCAGATGGGGCAGATGAGATGTTCTTCATTCCAGAATTTTGAAAGAACCACATTTGAAATTACAGACCTATTTGATCAACCTATCCCTACTCAACTTTTTACAGTTCATACTATATTCTCAGAAAACAAGGGTTATAATGGGATAGTGGGTTCATCTGGCCTTAATATCAAGCAAAGTTTTAGAACAAATTTCAATTGAAATTATAATTAGGCAATTAGAAATGGGACAAAACACAACGTGGTTTTAACTGCAGTTTTTCTTTGATAAATAATTTTCTAGGCAAATGACATGAAATAAAGCTCATCTATTTGCACTTTAGTTAAATATTTGATTCAGTGCCAAAGAGTAAATTAAATATATGATTACTACAAGAATTTTTATGTGGTAAAAAGAGATTACAAAAGGGGAGAAAACCATGTGTGATATTGAAACAGATAAGATACACTGCAGGGGGAGGGGATTACTGCAGGAAATTTTTTTCACTGGTTTGTAAGGGTACTCATTTAATGTTGTCCTTAATGACCTTAATTCAAAAGGTAGGAAGATGTCATTGGTATTTATCTATGGTACACGCTTAAAGGATTTTTTCAATTGAAAGAAAAATTTCTATAGGAAAAGAAAAGAATAAAAATTTGAAGACTTAAATACTAAGAACAGGAACACAGAATTAGATTTATTAGTGCAATGGATAATCATAGATTTAGGGACTGTTATGAATTTATACAGTAAACTGAAAGATATTCAGTACCTGTAGAGGAAAGAAGTTGTGTGTATTAGATGACTGAATCATCAAAATCATTGAGATGTGAAGAAAGCAAACTCAGTTGAGGGGCTGGCGCTGAAAATGAAAAAATTCTAATGCCATTGTGTAAGGAAGTGCTAAGGCCTTTTCTGAAAAGCTTTAAAAAATTGAGGTTACTAAGTCTAAGAAAATATGAATTCACTGTGTAACTGGTGAATAAAAGCATCCCAAAAGAATCAAGTAGGGGAAAAACACAACATAATAAAAGATACCAAGAAGCTGAAAAAAAAACTAACACTGAAAGCAGATATGATTGTTACCTATAAATCCACCACAAGGATAAATACAGGAAGACAAATACAAAGTTAGAAAGTAGTTCTATCAAGAGAATTAATTGGATATAAACTGTCTGTCAATTACTTTAAGCTGGAAATTAGAAGATTTCTAACCATGACAGCTTTGTGCTTAAAGCTTTCCATCAGAAATAGTAAAATAAGAAAGTAACTGTTTTTAAGATTGTACATATTTATTTGACAAAATAAATTACATGGAGTAGCACTATATTGAAGTCAGTGAGCCATAAATTCTTCTTCAATCCAATGTTCCTTTCATAAGCAAAGAGAAACATGATACAAGTATCTAAAAGATATTTCATTTTTCCTTTCCATTATTGTTTTTAATGTGGTGCATAGTGATAACATTACTGTAAGAGTGCTGGAATATATCAAAAAGGATAAAATTCCTCTCTTCCCTTTAGCTCTGAAATAGCTCTTTAAGAAAAGTGATGGTAGCTTCGTCTCTTGGGACTTTTAAAACAAGATTCAACATGCTGCTGAAGAAAAATACTGTAGGGAACAAACTGACAGTGAAAGGAAGCAGCTTAATAAGCAGTTTTTCCCCTCCCTGCTTCCTGGAGTGCCAGCCCTTCTGCTGTTCTTTGCTCTGGTGTGGAATATCCAGGTCTGTGCACAGTGCTACTGTCCTTCTGAATGCAGAGATTAGCAAAGCAGCTAGCGCAAGTGTTCAGTAGCTATTTTCAGATTTAAGTCATTTTCTAATTCACTTTTTTATTTTAATTACAACAACCACTCACCCGTAAATTGTGCATACCCTTTGATTGTTAATGGGAGATTTAATTTTCTGGTTGAATATTCTGTTGAATATTCATTCTGATTGAATATTTGACTCAAAGAAAATAGCATATTCTGGAAACTAATAGCATATATCCAAGAACTATTGATAAAATATAGAACTACAGAGGTCTTCTTTATTTATTTATTTGTTTTATGTTTTTTTTTTAACAAAGTAAAAATGGACAAACTTGTCTGTGAAAATTAAGTACATACAATTTTCTGGGAGAAGCTTTACTTGCAAATGAAAACAGAACATGTTCTAAGACTTTTCTGAATGTAATTTTGTTGCTTTGGGAGTAGAACAGAAAAATCTCCAGACTGTCACATCAGAAATATTTTCTTTCAATCTCACAGAGAAAACCATATTTAAATGACAAAATAAACCATGACTGTAGACTTCTGGAGACATTGTCCTTTACATAAAGCCAAAGTTTCACAAGTTGAAAACCAGAAGCAGACAATTCAACATTCAGGAGCCTTTTAGACTTAACAGTGTTTCATCAGAAGCCAAACAGTTTGTAGCTTGAAGAAACATTTATTCTGTGGGGAGCAATTCTGCACTTTGATGTAAAAGGAAATAAATTGTAACCTAACAACATTTCTTATCACTATCCCTTTTTCCAATATTCATACACAGTCTTTATCCCATTGGCTCAAGATTTTACAATACATTTTTTTATACTTGAATAGGTTGACCAGGTTAACTCTCTACACTAGGATGATTGAATTCTTACTTTGAAGGTCCAGTTTTGTAAGAGAAATAAATTTATTGTGAAGTTTTGTTGGTGGGGCGGAGGGGGGTGGGGAGGTGGGGGGGAGAAGAAAATTTTGTTTCCTGGATCCAGCACGGAACCACTGCAATGGCACAGTTTAATTCTCCAGATGTATTTGTGAATTATTATCTGGCATGAATTGAATGAAAAACTCATACTGTGCCTGTTACAAGACGATATTCCTTGCTATCTTGAAGAAAGCACTGCAATTTTAAGAAAGTACTACTCTGGTGTTGTGTTTAAAGTCTACAGTTTTCTTTAGAGATGTGTAGTATCACAACGCTAATTTTTATATTCTTTGTAGACTACTGATGAGTTCATTGAGGTCAACAGTAAATAGTAGAGTTGCTATTATTTAAATGGCACCATTTTCAGCAAGGCCGAGTTGCTAGGCAAAGTATTGTTAGGTGTACTATAAATTAACAATAACATATTATTACATGTGTAAATGGCCTAGAAATACTCTATTTAATAAGTACATCTTGTTAGTTGACACACAATTATGTTAATGCAATAGAATTGGAGAGTAATTTAAATGTAATTATCATTTTAGGACTTAAAAGATAAATCATAAAGAATATGAAACTTGTTCTCATGGAGTATGCCTGAAACACCGTTTTACTTTTGAAATTCGTTTTGTTCAAATGGAATAGAATAAGAGTAATTTGTAAATCAAAATATAATCATGCTGCTCAGTGCTTCAGTTCAGTTCCAAATTTAGACTTGCACAATTAAGACAATCAGAAAACATATCCATAACTGAGGTTCAGAATAATCATACGTGTATCACGGCTTCAGTTTTTCTATTTTACTAATGTGCAACCTAATAAGGTATAATAAATAATTTATCTCCATTTGTAACTCTGTTGTATTTCTTATCAAGCTTACTTAAGTATCTGTATTGTCTGTCTGTCTGTTTCTGTATTTTGTTTCTATAGAGATAAATTAAGATTAATTTGTTACCATCGATATGGTGATAACACACGTTTTGGGAAAAAATAAATTATGGACTATTTATTGAATTAACTAGATACTTATTGTTTAATGTTGGCATTTAGAAATCAGATTCTGTTATGCATTTAATTATTACAATATATGTATTTATTTTTTAATTTCATATCCTGTTTTGTATCTCCTTTTTTCCTTTTAAAATATCTTTTTTTTTTTTTTGCTAAAATCCTTAATGTTATTATATTTTTTATAATTGAGTGCTTAAATTATAACCTTAGCATGATATGATAATTTGCTCTTTTATCACAGGAAGAGATAATTATTTATGGTCAGTCTTCAAGGACTGCTTTTACTCACTTTGATCTTTGTTGCTAATAGTTCACTAGTGAATAGTTTCACTAATTGTTGAATGTGTACAATGTTTTTTTCATGCTTGTTTTCCTTGAAGAATCCATTTCTTTTCAAAAGTATTCTTGTTATTGGGAATACATTCTTTAATATTCTGCTTAATTTTTGCCCTTTGTACCCATAGGCTATTACTGCTCCTTCCTGTGTTCATACATCCATTTTCTTTGTATAGCATTATTAGTTTGAATGTATTTATAGACCGCAATCATGATTTTTCTTTCTGTGGATTATAAATTCAGGTTTTTCACTCTTGGCTCATTTTTCTTATTCTCCTCCCTCAACAACATTTTTTTTCCTGTTCTTCTTCATATTTACCAATGTTTTTATATGTCTTCCTTACACTGAAGAGCCACGAATACAAAATTTATTAAAGCACAGTGAACAAGGAAAAATACATACATAGTTATAGTTATGAAGACACACCTTTTGTCAGTAAGAACCTGAAAATTTATTCTTTTTATGGCATAAGTCTATGATTATGTACCTGCTCTGCATAACAAATAAAATCCTCTGCATGCCTGGCATAGAGATACATTCTCCTCCCATTTTCTGTCTCTTATCCTCAGGTGTTCTATTTCTTGGATTAGTGGCTAATAATTGGTAGCCTGTTATACAGTGAGGTGAAGATTGCCACCAAATTCACAGTTGCTTTATCCTTTCACCACATTTTTTTACTAGAAGTGGGTGAACTGCTGTAGTTTGTGCTGAATCCTTGAGTATTTACATGTTGAATACTTCCATAGGACCAGGCACTTCATGGGATTTATGCCTATGGTTTGCAAGTTTGAAAAGGCCTGGACCACGAGAGGCATGGATTCACTCACCACTGCAAAGATTACTGTGGCACTCAGTATATATCACAGTAGAAATTCATCTGTCTGGATAATTTTATTCAAGACAGTGCAGGTACTTTCAGCCTTTCAGGCTTACTTTTTTTTTTACTATTTAGACTTAGAGCAAAACTTCATCTAGTCTTTTAACTACCTAATATTAACTTCAACCACACAGCAAAGCTTCTGGTGCTGCCTCAGGTGTCAGTATAGTCAAAAGCTGAGTACCATCTCTAGCTCTCCGAATGACTACCTGAATTCCTTACAAAGCAAGCGACAACAGGCCAATAGCTCTGAAGGCCAGCAGGCGGCATTGGTATGGATGCTTTAGCCTGCCTACTCTTAGTATTTTCTTTGTTTTGGTAATAATTGGATTTAGCCAGGTGCAGAAGGCAGAACCAGTAGCTTAAGCTAATTGTCTGCCTCTTATGTATGGTACTTATGAACCCAGTAAGAAATGTTAGTTACTTCTTGGCTATCCTCTTTGCATTGCTGCCTTCTATTTGCCATATAGCTTCTGTAGGAGACAGAGTTCTTACGTTCAGGATACCACCGAATAACCCTGCTCCACATAGTGTGCTTTTGGAAAACAACAAAGGCTGTATGCAGCTTAGAATCAACGTTGGCTGTTTTCTGGATTGGTGCTTAACCTCTAAGCTGTTAAACAAGTGAAAAATCTCCAAATCCAAGTTTTTTGAAGGAATTTAAACAAAATTCATGTCTGTCTACTGGATTCTGGATCATAATGGAGACTTTGGTAACAAATGTCATCTCCCTTGCCTTTTGAGCATACATAAATGAGTAAACAGCGTAAGACAACGTGGTTACCTTCAGAATTAGTCTGATGGAAAGCAGATTTGTTGGAACTCAGTTCAGAGACTACATTTGGGTTTAGGCAAAAAAAATTTAGCCTTTCCTGCCAAGGCAGCAATGTGGAATCCTAAGCATTTTTTCTGGAAACTCCTCAAACATCTCTGAATCCAGATTTTACTTTCTCCTGCTACACACTGACAGAGTAAAAGAGCTGTGCAAGGTCCCATCCCACAGTTTTGAGAAAGCTACATTGACTCCTACAGTCTTCAGATAATTGACTATAAACACAATGAAAGAATACCAATTTTGTTGTTCTGAAATCCTTAGAATATAAAACAAGGTCTTCTTAATTCAGAAAAAAATGCAATTATTTATAATTCTGTGACGTGTCCTATGACAAACATTTCAAAAAATCTAGAAACTTTGGGCAAAACCCTCAGCCTAATGTTAAGGTTGCTCTGCTCTATTTTGGTTTAAAATTTGTTTGCAACACTTCTTGTTTGGCAAATGGAGACTTCATCTTGTAAATGACATTCTTGTTCACCTTTTTAAGCAGTAGGGGTCTCTGGTTGTCAGAATCATCTATAGGCATAAGTGTTTTTCACTAAAGGCACTGGTATTATTCTAGTTGTCTCTTCTGGAATATATTCCATCCCGTATTACTTTTTAAAATCAGTATGCTTTTTGCTGGTTTGGTTACATTTGACTGAATATTTTATTTGAAAATTATCCATCACTAAGTATTGGCCAATCAGCACAGGCTACCATTCTCAGGAAAGTCTGGTCTGTTTCAGTTTTTACACTGGAGTGGATGTAAAAGTGAAGTTTAATAATGAACTTTTACAGAATCAGAATTCTGTTCAGAATGTATTGTTATGGAGGAAGTAAGAAGAGAGAAACTGCAAGACAAGCAATCCAAAACCAATTTAATAATCCCAATGGCTTAGTACAAGCTCATTCAAATGGAATAGCATCTTTTAAGGGATATAAATTAACACTGTACATGAAATTTTGAATTCTCTGTGAGGTGCAAACCTTGTCTTGATCAGCTAAGTATAGTTTTCTGAAGCATAAAGATGTCTCCATAAAGTGCCCTTGAAAAGTCACTCTGAAAAATTACCATCTTAAGAACAGAACATACAGAGGAAAAAGTAGGTATAAAGAAAATAAAGAACTTAGTGGAAAATAAGGTTGATGGAGGGAAATTAGTTTGGCACAGGGATGGTTTATATAGTGTGACAAGGGGAGGAGGAGGAATGAAACAAGTGATGTAGCTTAGCAAGTGCCTGGCCCTCCAGGACTCTGAACAAGAGGTATTTGCCTCTAGAAGACAGGTTTAAAAAGCTTGCTGACATTCTTTCATATTACTTAAAGTATATTTGTCCTCCTTCTCAGAATGGTTACTTCTATACTTCACAACTTCTATAAGTAGCTTATATGTATGCAATACAATATAATGTGATGTATTGGATTTGGTGAATGCCACCTAAATTCACATTTGCTTCCTATGTGCATTTCCTGTATTTCCAAAATGCTTACATTATTGTTCTTAATTAACTATTTTCCCTAAAATAATACTTTGTTTTATAAAGTGATGGTTAAGCAAAGAAGAAAGACACTGAATTTGTGGCATTATTGAGGGAAAGTCTGAAAGACTGCAAGGGAATTTTATACCTATCATTTTTTCTTTCATCTTCTTGATGGCCACAGTATACATGCACTCCTCAGTGAATATATGACGCAGAACTGCCACAGCATAATCTCTTCTTTTCCTCAGGTCATTTCTGGGAGCCCTGAGGAAAGGCACATACAGGACTGTATATGAAGATTGAGGGTTATCATTACTATCTGGACATATTGCTGGTCAATCAGAAGGTCATAAAGGACAGGACAAGGAGCAAAGCTATTGTGGCAGTGATGGTTTTAGGATAGTAGCTTAGGTGACCTGCCCATCACTACAGTTGGTCAGATTTAATGTCTACTTTTGCTTCAGGTCAGAGAAGTCGTATTGAAATGCCAGGGTTTCACTGGGGCAGCAGTTTGTCACAAAGAAACGTGGACTGTAAGTGTCAATGCAGCAGTGGGCTCAAGGATGCATCAATTCATCTTCTGTACTTGCTAAAGTAGTGGGTTATGCCTGCTTTAGAAAACCCTAAGAAAGGAATATTTTGGTTAACTTTTTTCAAACTTATGCAATAAAGCAAAGTAGATCTTATGAATTAGGAGACTATTTCAGAAATGCTTGTCTGAGGGCTTACCAAAGGTTTATTGACACCAATGTACAATTACAAAGTGATCTTAGTTCAACACAGATTATGAAAAAGCTTATGTTTGTACTTTATGCAAAACATATACTACATAAAAAAAAAACCCAAACAACAAATCTTTCTGCTCTTTTGGGGTTTTTTTTCCTCTTCCGCCCCCCCTGTCCTGTCTTATATCTGTTGATCACAGGAATAAATCAAAATTGAAAACTACTTTCATGATGTGTCATTGCAAACTATTAATCTTTTTTTCACCATGAGGTATTTTATTTATCAAGGAAAGGAAATACAATTTTTAAAGCCTATTCTCTTCACAAGAAGAGTAAGACAACAGGATTTCTTCTATTCCCTTTTCAGATGTTACATTAATTTTGTTGCTACATTTTCAGGAAGAGCAGAGACAATAACTCAATAGCATAAGAATTACAATTATCCTTATTCTTGCAGATCTTCAAGTTAGAGAAATCTGTATCCAGAGAAATAAACAAATTAAAAAAATTCAGAAAATCTTTTTCCAAAGAAACTATTTCAAATCGAGAAATTTCAGTCTGTGAAGAAAAGCACCACAAAATTATCTGTTATGCCACAGATTTCTTTTTATCTCAGCTCTTTCATCAATTTGTGAGTTTGCTCTTATTTGTGTGTGTTTTGTAACAACATCATTTTCAATGTATTCTTGTCTTTTCTTCTTAAAGAGTAATACTCATCCAGCTTGACCTCTTGCCAAAGAGCTTTGTAGTCTGTAAACCCTTTTCTCTCCCTCCTACTTTCCCTATAGTGACAGCTCTCTGGGAAATGTATTGCTTCGTTTCTAGTCATCAGGAATAATCCAGTCAAGGACCCCCACTCCTTATTAAGACATATGGAAGGTGCTACAGGCATTTAAACTGGAATGTGCTTCACCCTATTGACAGTTTCTTGGTTTGGCATGTGGGAATGGTCCTTGATTTATCTCATTCAATGTTCTGCCCCTAGCAGTGGCTTATAACACATGATGCCAAAAAGGACATCATACAAGTGGCACCTGAACAATTGGATTATACTGAGTGAAGTAGGATGAATTGATTCTTTCAACTTCAATGTGAATATTTTATTCAGTTATTTACTTAACTGCTACATCTATGACTGCAGCTTGTCTGAGAGTGCCTTGGCTAGAGTTCCTATGCCTGAAATAGAAAAGATAGAAGAGCTGGCCCTATGTGGTGACAGGATATTCTGGAGAAAGCCAGATACTAGATACAGAGTGAGATGCAAACTGAGTCCATCCTCCATGAAGATGCAGGGAGTGGATTGTCCTTGTCAGAGTCCTTTGTGATCACAGCATTGGTATGAAAAGTACTTTTGTCCAGTTAGGTTGGAAAGATCGCCAGTGCCTAGTATCATGTTTAAATTCATCCTGGATAGGAGAGATTAAACAGAAGAAGGATCTAGATCCCTCTTTCTTTGGGATATGTTTAAATATAGAAGGCTTTATCTATAATAAAATATCTGACCAGAACAAAAATAATGATGCTGTTAGCAGTTAGCATGTCTGTATTTGAAAGCATTTCATGATTTGATACAGCTGCAATTAAAAAGATGTCCAAAACCAGACTGATAATTCATGAGCATTGCACACTGTAATCACACACAGATTTTTTTGATTGCAAATTGAAGGTTGCTTTATGTTTACAAACAAGTCAGATTTTGATTTTGGCTTTTTTTTTGAGTAATTTAATCTTGTCATTTGGGGTCTTTAGCAGATAACATGGCATCATGTTTTTGAATGTCAGAGCCAGAGGTATTCTTTTTAGCTGGAGGGTTGTTTGTTTTTGAGGGCGGGGAGAGATGGGCTTAGGACTTGACTAATTAAAAGTGATTTGTTTTCATGATCTGGATGAAGTGTTTTTTCCAGATGCCTAAGATACCTCTGAGATTCAGGCAGAATTTTGTCACATCATCCAGGAAATCCTTATCAAAACACAGCTTGGATCTCTGGCGGCACTGGGTGTATGGTTTGATAAGTGAGTCCTATTTTCTTGTCCGCACACCAGTCCTTTGTAGCAGAGGACATTTATTAAGGAAACAGATGGGGAAACATCAGTTATCTTTTGTGCCTTCTGTTTTCTATAAAGGCCAGAAAGACAAGGCAAGCTCAACCAAAATAATTGAAGGCTTCATATAATAAGTCAGGCAAGTCAGGGGAGAATAGATTCACTACAGTTCCAGTAGCAGAATAGTTCCTGATAAAACACTTTGTTTTCATGTAGGTTAGTAAAAATGTCTCAAATTTTGAAAAGCCAGAGACCCTATTTTTCAAAGAAATTTTGATCAGTGAAATTATGTTATACTTGATACATGCTGTTGTGCTAAGTAAATGTGTAATTGGTATAAGCCAGCTCTGAACAAAGGATACTTAAACATTGAGGGTGTTAGAGGTGGTGAATTTCCATCTGCAGTTTTTATGGACTTCTGCAGAAATGGTCAATAATTATAAAAATCCTGAGAAAGTTATCTTTAATCAGAATCATAATCAGTAAGAGCAATATTTTTGGTTGAAGAAATAGCTGATGCAGTATTAAGTCAGGCTTAATGTGTTTGTGTTTCTTTTAGTTTTGTGGTGGGTTGACCTTGGCTGGCTGCCAAATGCTTACCCTGCTGTTCTCATTCCCTTGTCAACAGGAGAGGGGGAGAAAATAAGATGAAAAAGCTTGTGCGACAAGATAAAGGCAGGGAGATCACTCAATTACTGTCACTGACAAAGCAGACTTGACTTGGGGAAAAATTAATTTAATTTATTGCCAATTAAAATGGATTAGGATGGTGAGAAATAAAAACTCAACATTTCTTGCCCCTCATCCCCCTCCCCTTTTCCCAAGCTCAACTGCACTCCTTCATTCCCAACATCCTTACTCCCAAGTGGCACTGGGGGATGGGGGATGAGGGCTCTGGGTCAGTCCAGGACAGCTCTTCTCTGCTGCTCCTACCTCCTCATGCTGTTCCCCTGCTGCAGCCTGGCCTCTTCTGGAGCACTGCAAGGGAATCTCTGCTTGGACATCCAGAACTTCTTCTCCTCTCCTTCTGATCTCACTTCTGGGCTGACAGAGCTGTTTCTTACTCTTTTTTTCCCCCCTCACTCATTGCTCCCAGGCACCGTTTTTCCCCTCTACACACGCATTCCCAGAGGCGCCACCACTTTGGCTGAGAGGCTCAGCCATGTCCTGAGGTGAGTCCACTGGAACCAGCTGGAATGGGTTGTGTCCAGCTCAGGGCAGCCCCAGCCTCTCCTCACAGAGGTTGTCCTGCAGACCCCCACCAGCACCTAGGCACCTGTACCTGGTATAGGTTTACAAGTAAAATGTCTGTTAATTAACAATACTAGAATGCAAATTACATGACATAGAGATGATTTCTTTCATCCCACCATTGTTCATGTCTGGGCTTAATATTTCTAATAACTCTAAGGTGTACACTTTTGTTCACTAATGATAAATGTCTTAATTTATAGTGTCTAATTACTAAGATCTCAGACAATATATCTCAGTTGCCTACTAAGGTAGACATGACATCTAGATAGAAGTAGAATTATTTTTCACATTGCCTACATTAATGACCCAAAAGGTTAAAATCCACAAAGATAAGAAGCTCAGATTTCTAAGTCTGTATTAGACATGTACATAAATACTCTTTTTTGCAAGTACTATCAACCTAGTTCACCTTACATCCATGTTTGCTGGCTTTAAATAACACTAAAAGAAAGTTGATTCCCTTTCTTATTACTTTCTCTGTTCAGATCTCTGTCTTTTTTAATCATTACTTGTTTGCCATTTGTATCACTGTTGCTTTCCAAGGCAATGAAATTGTTGTAGCTACAATAATGCAGTTTATCTATAGATTTCTGGCTGCATACTGCTTGCATTTTCTGTTATCTCTAGTCATTTCCGTTTGTGGATTCACAAGAAGAAGAAAGTGTTGTAATCATGGTTTGGAGGTTTCTTAAAAATAATCTTTTTTTAGGTGTTTGGGTTTTTTTTTTTTTTTTTCTTCTAAGAAGATATGTCTCGTGTAGCATAATGTAACTACAGAAGGTCAAGAAGCCTAGAACTCATAGCTATCTGCATCTCAGGGAAACTGTGCAAAGTCCTAGCTAGATGATACAGGGAGGAAACTCTCTTATCCAACCTGTTTGCCACCATCATTGACATAAAAATAAATGCTTCATTTTTTTTTTTTTCCTGTGTCCCACAGCAAATAGATGGCTAGTTTATGTACGGAAAACTTCAAGGTGGAGATTAAGTATATAGGAAGACTTACCAGGTTAGTTAGCAACAGTTTTGTCTGCCTTGCTCACAAGTCATTATTTCAGTTACCCCTGCTATTTTTAAATCAGAACTTGAATTTCTTATACTTAGTGTAAGCTATGCATCCTGACCCAAAATTGCTATACTTTACCTCTAATGCCAGCTTCACCTTCCATTTCATTTCATAACTTAATAAGGTGTAGCTTTTTACTGACCACTGTTCAGTGGTTGGCAGGTGGCTGATGAAGCACTGATGAAGCACTGATGAAGCACTGATGAATCACTGATGAAGTTTTCTATCTGCTGTTCTATTCTTCCTATCCATGCTTTACAGGGCATGTGTTTTCTCCTCAAACATTACACTTTAAGACTGCAAAAGATATTCCATCTTGTGCTCCATCTTGCATGATGTGGCACTAATCTGCCATATCTCAGTGATATTTTTTTCATTTGAAAATACACTTAGTGATTTTATTTTTTCTTGCAGTGACAGTTTTGAGTGGTGGTGTACCCTGTAGCAGTAACCAGATGTGTCACCCGTTGGTGCCATGCCGCCTAGTGTTTATCCCATTAAATGGCTACATAAAATAAGGAAGTGGTCATGTTTTGTATGCCTTTAAAGCATCAGGAACACATTATTAATGTATTTCACAGTTCTATATTTTTTCATGGCATACATTATTAGAGCCAGGTAATAATGTAGGTAACAGATGTTTATTAGAAATAGATAGATGGACCTTTTCTTCTGGTTCTTGATAACAAAAGGAAAATGCTACCTAATAGTTGTCTTCAATGCAAGTAGAGGTGGTGTACTTCACTGGTTAGGACTGTCAACAAGACTGAGGACATGTCAGCTATTCTCCATGCTGGGTGAATTTGGTAGGTCTCTATACTTCATATTCTTCAGGTCCTTATTTTAAAATTAAGATAATGCTGTTCCATGTCCTTTTACAAGATTCTTTGGATAAAAAGCACAGTAACAGATTTCAGAATTTATTTATTTATTTAGGCTTACTAATGGCCACAGAGGAACAGAGAACAGTTGAAGATGAACAGCTGAGTAGGATCAGGACATCAATATCTATCCCAGGATAGAAAAAATTACCTATCTCAAAGGATAGATGAATCCAAACTGGACCTGAGGTTTCTTGTAGTCTCAATTTATACAGAAATATTTAATGTGTGCCTCAGTTTTTCCCACCTCCCTTGCCCCACTGTATCTTGACATGCAAGTTGTAGTGGGTCCTCTTACAGTAATTAAAAAAAAAAAATTAACTAGTGTTGTTCAACATCAAGGTTATGTAACGTGCAATGAGATTAAAATAGATAACAAATGGATAAGAAGTTGTAAATACGGGATGTGATGTCATTTTATACTCTCCTAAATTTTGGTCTTTACCATTAACCCCTTAGAGAGCAGCTTTTAATAGGACCTGAGAAGAGACTACTATCCTGCAGTGTTACTGAAATTTAAAGAGGGGATATCTCTGAAATGATCATGTTTTAAAGTAATTTTATAAATGAGTTTAGGAAATATGATTTTAGATCATATTGGATTTGTTCCTAACCCAGTTTAAATCTTAAAACTTTCAAAATCTGAAGGCATAATATTCTGTGGCTTAAACAAGTATGCATATTCTTGTATGCTGTCTGTGGACGTAATTTTCATATGATTTGTGATTTTGCAGTATTTTCACTGTAATTTATATAGGAAAAAAAAAAAAAAAAGAACCAACCCCACAACCCGAAACAGAACAAAACAACAAAAGCCAACCCTGGAAGCTGCTTCAAATTGGGTGGGAAAGCTATATTAGATGAAAACAAAAGATCACCTAAGCACAGAAACTTGCCTTAAGCGGCAGCCAATAGTAGTTGCCTAGTGAACAGTGCAGGACCCTGTACAGAATGACCATTCCTTCAATTTACGCTCTCAGGTTTCAGCAGCTGGTAATTATCAGTCTTCTTAACCCAAGGCTGTGGCCAGAGAAATGTTTTTAACTGCTTTTGATGGACTAATTTTCCATAAAATTCTCTATTTCTTTTTCTGTCTAAAACACAAAAGCCTGTGGCAATAGTTTTCTCAGTTCCATTGTTCACACTGTGAAAAAAAAAAATCCTTTTTTTTATTCCCCCAGTTTTTCTCACATCATTGCAGCTGACTGCATTGCTAGTACTAGAAGAAATAATAGTACTAGAATAAATAAGAAAACTTGTTCCCTACTTATTTACTTTATATCATCTTTGATTTAAAAGACTTTCTCATATTCCCCAACAGCTCTCTCTTTACTGACTTCAAGAGTCCTAATTGGCTTAGTCTGTCCTAGGTAGAAATCCTCCACTGTTCTAATCATCATTGTTGTATTTCTTTGTACTTTTGCAGTTTTACTGTATCTATGACTACAAATGTGCTGCTCTTTCCAATAATGCAGTTGTGTTTCATTGCTCACATTTTCCTAATGATTTATAAAATTTGGGGTTTGTTTATCATTCAGCTGACATTTTATATTAACTACCTGAAATATTTTTTATAATTTCTGGAGTGTAGTAATAGTTAATTTAGAACCATTCACTGTGTATGGTAAATATTCTTTCCTAGGGAGGTACATTATTTTACGTTTATCAGGGATTGATTTAATCTGATATTTTGATGCCTAGTCATTCAGTGTTGCAATATCCTTTGCAACAATTTGCTGTCAATTTTAATGTTGTCTAACTTGCAAATTTGGATAGTCAGAAAACTTCATCACTTCCGTGCATAACCTTTTCTTACAGCATGCTTTATTCTAGTGTTCAGTATTGCCAAAGCTTTATGAAAGAATAGATATACTGGGAAGGTTTGTCCACTGAGTCTTACTAGCCTTCTGAAAAAGTAGTGTTGATTCTCCCACAGCAAATTACATTCCCCAAAATGTTTTCCCAGTATAACCTAACTGTAGTCTGCAATACAGGAAAAGAAGAAACTGGTTGAATAGCATTTGACCAAAGTTATACTCCATAGCACTGACTGTTGACACCCACGGGTGCTGAGGGAGCTGGCACAGGTCATTGCCAGACCACTCTCCACCATCTTCAGTAAGTGATGGCGGACAGTAGAGGTGCCTGGGGACTGGAGGAGGGCAAAGATCACCCCAATCTTCAAAAGGGGTAAGAAGGAGGACCCAGGCAACTATAGACCGGTCAGCCTCACCTCTATCCCTGGAAACGTAATGGAACAACTTAATCTTGGCACTATCCTTAGGCATGTCAAGGACAAGGGGGTCATTAAGAGCAGTCAACATGGTTTTACCAAGGGGAGGCCATGTTTGAGCAACCTGATTGCCTTTTATGAGGACATAACCAGGTGGATAGATGATGGTAGAGCAGTGGATGTGGTTTATCTTGATTTCAGTAAGGCATTTGACACTGTCTCCCACAGCATCCTTCTGGCTAAACTGAGGCAGTGTGGTCTGGATATCAGGTAGTGAAGTGGATTGGAAACTGGTTGAAGGAAAGAAGCCAGAGAGCTGTGGTCAATGGGATGGAGTCTAGTTGGAGGCCTGTAACTAGTGGGGTTCCACACGGGTCAGTGCTGGGACCAGTTCTGTTCAACATATTCATCAATGACCTGGATGAGGGCACAGAGTGCACTGTCAGCAAATTTGCTGATGACACCAAACTGGGTGGAGTGGCTGACACACCAGAAGGCTGTGTTGCCATTCAGCAAGACTTGTACAGGCTGGAAGGTTGGGCAGGAAGAAATTTAATGAAATTCAACAAGGGCAAGTGTAGTGTGGATGCTGAAAAGCTGCTAGCAGAGGGATTTTCTCAGGTTCTCACAATATTCGGTGAGAATCCTGCCTTTCTCACACATGTTATGAGAAACAGTAGGATGGTTTTTGTAAGCTAGACCAACACCTGGTATTTTGCTAAGTTCTGTTTATGGAAAATTGGAAAAATGTTTTTAAATGGGTGTTGTAGGACTCTAGACAATCACCCTAGGAGATGGGTGATCGCTGACCAGTCGCCCTATGGGGCTAGGGGATATAAAACAGGGTTGTAAATTAATAAAGTTGCTTCTTTTGCCTGCTCTTGCTGAATTTATATGTTGCTGCATCTCTTCGTTCCTGGCATAAACAGTGGCAGTGTAGTCTTGCACCTGGGAAAGAACAACCCCATGTATCAGTATAGGTTGGGGAATATCCTGTTGGAAGGCAGCAAAGGGGGTCCTGGTTGATGGGAGGCTGACCATGAGCCAGCAGTGTGCTCTTGTGGCCAAGAGGGCCAATGCTATTCTGGGGTGTATCAAAAGGGGTGTGGCTAGTAGGTCAAGGGAGGTTCTCCTGCCCCTCTGCTATGCCCTGGTAAGGCCGCATCTGGAGTAGTGTGTCCAGTTCTGGGGCCCCCAGTTCAAGAGGGACATAGGATTGCTTGAGAGAGTCCAGCTCAGAGCCACAAAGATGATTAAAGGAGTGGAGCATCTCTCTAATGAGGAAAGACTGAGGGAGCTGGGGCTTTTTAGCTTGGAGAAAAGGAGACTGAGGGGTGACCTCATCAATGTTTATAAATATATAAAGGGTGAGTGCCAGGAGGATGGAGGCAGGCTCTTCTTGGTGATGCCCGATGATAGGACAAGGGGCAATGGGTGGAAGCTGAGGCATAGGAAGTTTCATGCAAACGTGAGGAGGAATTTTTTCACTGTGAGGGTGACAGAACACTGGAACAGGCTGCCCGGGGGGGTTGTGGAGTCTCCCTCTCTGGAAATATTCAAAACCCGCCTGGATGCATTGCTGTGTGGTCTGGTACAGGTGATCCTGCTCTGACGGGGGGTTGGACTAGATGATCTTTCAAGGTCCCTTCCAGCCCCTGACATTCTGTGATTCTGTGCTTCTGTCATGTAGTTATGGTGCTTAGGGACATGGTTTAACAGTGGACATGTAGAGTAGGGTTAATTATTGGACTTAATGATCTTGAAGGTCTTTTCTAACCTAGATGATTCTGTGATTCTATGACATTAGCTGATGTCACCTCTGGATCCTGATCTCTTTTTGCAAGGGTGAAAGAGAAATTCCAGTGTATAATAACTCTAAAAACTAGTATTTACCTTTAAAGACTTTTCACTTTACAGAATAAACATACACAAAACAGAACATTCAGTAACATTTAAACAAGGTAGGAACTTAATAATTAGAGAAAGGCATTGAAATCTAAAGCTCCAAGTGACTCTGTCTTGAACTCATGTAAGGGTTTTTACAACCACTTATGTGGTGAAACTTCAGGGCAGGGGATGATGGAAGAGACTTGATTGTAGTTTAGTAACATTCATCACAGCAGGGAAGGCAGTTTCACCTAGGGGAGAGCGGCTGTACAGGAAGCAGTTGTTCTATCTCACAAAGTGAGAACATGAACATCTCTTCAGATATATTATACACACTTCCAACCATTGCCAGTTCTTGTCAGAAATCCGCTGGCACTTTGGTCCACAATACAGAGATGTCTTTACCCTGGAGTTTTACTTCTTGGCATGCTTTTCTCTGTATATTGAAATAAATTAAGGGAAAATTTGATGACTCTTGTTTTTTCTTTGTATATTCCAAGATGGGCACAGGTTTTATCTGTTCCTTCTTCTCTCAAATGTAGAACTACCTGTCAGTAGCTGGGCATTTTGAATGGGCATTGATCCTTTCTTTTCTTGACTGCAGTAACAGAGCAGCAAAGGTGAGAGAGGTTGACTCTGGTTTGGTTATTTTTACTGCTCAGAAAGAAGGCAGTTCTCATTAATGTAATTTCCTTTTACTCCTAACTGTACTATTTGCCAGGGAGGTAATTTGCCTACATCCTTATGGTAAATGAAGTTCCAGTTGGTATGTCACTGGGCTAGAGATAAACCCCAGGGTAAGTCATTACCCCAGTCAAAGCCATGCCATGCAACACAAAGCAGGAACCAGCAGGTGCAGCATTCATTGCATTAAAGTATGCTCTTGCTTTAGCAAAGAAGAGTCACATAAAATTTTATCAGATTTCCTTTTCTTGAGTTCAAAATACTCTCTCTAGAGAGGTCACCTATACCACTAAGTAATGCACAGACACTTGATGTTACATAAATGTTATTTTTTCCTATTGTTTCATTAATAATAGGAGTCTGCTTTGAAAAAGACATTGTAGTTACCCTCAAATAATTGTATTAAGAGCTACTGTCTAGCAAGGGTTAGAAAGTCAGTAGATATGAATCATTTAAAACACTGACTAATATGATTCTAGGAAAAAATCACCACTGATTTTTTACAATCTTGTGTAAGATAGCATACGTTATGGAATTAAATTGAACACTGTTAGCTTTCCTCTCCTAGTCTAATCAACACCAAACTGATCAAAAACAATTATAAACACCTATTTTTTGACAGGTCATGAGTAGATAGATGATTGGCTTTTGTGTAATTCAAGGAGGTCATTTACTAACAAGTTAGAACATTAAAAATGTCTAGAATTAAGCAGCTAATCTAATTTTTTTTTTTTTTTTTTTTTTACTAGGCACTTTAGAAGAGCCTGGCTCAGGCAATTTAATTTGCCTTTCATAGTGTATCAGAAGGCTCATGATTATTTCTTACAACAAAATATTCAGTGTAACAAATTACTAGATTCTGCTATGTTGATTGGGCTACATTCCAATTCCTGCCTTAGTGATGCTGGCTGCCTTCAGCACTGCCAGCACAATAATTATTGCTGAGTTTTCTAGACCTCATCAAACCAGCAAGGTGATCGCTCCCTTGGAACAGCTGGGGATATGAGGTATGGAAAAGTAGAAAGAAATTGCTTCAACTCCGTGCTATCATGCCAGCAAGTGCCACTTGAATGATGGCAGATATTGGCAGGGATAGGTCTCTGCTGGAGGAGAGCTTGCAGCAGTTCTAGATTATAGCTTTTGGTGCTTCCAAGGAGAATTGCTGTAGGCACTGAATTAAAGAAAGCAAATTGAAAGGTGGAGAAAACAAAAACTGGAAGGTAAATGTAGAAGGTGAGATGATGATTTGTGACAATGAAGCAATTTTTGGTTAACTATACGTGATTGTCTCTTTTGTGGGGTAAAAAACTTCCATAAACACCATGTCAGTTATGCAGGTTTTTTAGGCAGCCCTCTCTAGTCTTTGCTATGTAAGGTACCAACTTGTGTCAGCAAACCGATGTTGTTCTTTTTCCAATACAGGGAAATATACTACTATTTATAAGTATTTTACTATATGAAGGACAGAAGAAAAGTTTAAAAAAAAGAATTATATATTTAACAGTATTATCATCATCAATGTACTTGATGAGAGGCTGATACTGTGTTTGAGTATTTCGGATAGACAAATGAGTTTAATCCAGCACACTCAATACTAACCTTTATACAAAATAAACAAACATTAAAAATCAGAGTTTAGCCTCAATTTAGTTATGTACATTATATCTGTGTAAATCAGAGAAGCATTTTTGACTGAAGTAAACATTCATGGAAATAAGAAGACCCATTATATCCCTCTTTAGTATCTCTGTTTCCTTTCCTGTTTTTCACTTTGGTTTGAACTTTTTACTTGTTCCAACTGTATTTTATTTTCTGCATAACCTAATCACACACGAGATGAGTATTTTGACACCAGTCTCATCACTGGGATACAGTGGACCTGTTAGCACTGTGGAATATAGCAAGCATTTGTCATGTGTGTTAGTCTTTTGTCAAAGCTTTGCATCTATCCTTTTCTTTGTCCCTTGCATTTTTAACTTTTCAGTCTTAAACAAACTGTGAGTAGAGCTTTGTGATTCGCTATCTCTTAAGCCAGAACTTAAGCCAGCACTCCATTTTTCACTATTTGTTCCTTTGTAGGTTTCTAAAGCTTGGCTGCCATTAGATAATATTTCAGTAACAATGTACTTAAGAGAAGGAGTTATTTGTATGCATACAAGAAATTGGCATACTAAAAATAGGTCAACATACAGTATTAGTACATTAGTCTTTACACCCTAGCTTTTTATTCATTACATTTGTCATCGGGGCCAGGGGAAAGGAATGCCCAGTCTACCTTTTAATTTTATTACAGATTAATGCTGGAAGAGGCAAGAAAAAGAGACTGTAATCTGTACTGCTTATATTACAGAGGTTGTGCTTTCCAGGGGTGGGTGGTAGGTTTTGTATTTCTTTAAAACAGAGACCTTAGGGTCCCAACTCATTTAAAAATATGGTTTCATAAAACCAGAAAGCTACTTTGTGTTTTATTTGAAATATTTAATAGGATCTTTTTGAGGGCAATTACAGACTGACTCTGGCTGTCCACAGGGCTTGAAATGGGGACCCCTACTGCAATTGCCCAATGACCTAGGATATTCCTGTAATGACTGTGACATCATAGAGTATTTCATATGTTGCCTTTTTTTCTTATGATCATGTTCTAAAGCAGATTAGATACAAATGGTGAAATATTTAAAGTTGCTGCAAATTGACTGTCTCTAGTCAGCAATTCATGAGTTGAATCAACAGTCTTGAACTACATTATGAGAAATCTCCATTTTCCTTACAATAAAAGAAAAAAAGTAAGCATAAATAGAAAAAAACCAACAAAAAAACCCCACAAAACAAAACAAACAAAAAACCAAACAGAATACCAAACAAAGCAACACCAACAAAAACAAACAAAAAACCAAACAATCAAACAAACAAAATAAAAAAATTAAACAAAACAAAAAAAAACCACCGAACTCAACAAACTGAAAGTTTAGGATAGACATTTCTGTTTGTGGAACCGGGTTGTAGACAACAGTTGGTGATCCCCAACTGTGACTGAGTTTAAAGGTACTGAACCTGGGTCACTGGGCATCTGGAAGATGAGATCTGAGACCCTGTTCTTATCCCTGGAAGTCTGGTGCAGAGATCAGATAACAAGTCTGACTCTTAAGGTAGTCGCATTGCAGAAAAAAGCATTGCTGCTTTCATCACTGTTTGGAGTTCCCCAAAGACTAATGGCTTTATGCACAAGTAATAGGAAAATTTTAGAAGCTAAAAACCTTTCTGACTACAACTGATGTCAGTTATCTCTCTTTCATAAAGTGGTCTGCATAGTTTAACTATCAATTTTCAGGTTATGTAAAGGCATCAATATGTAGTAGCTGCCTCGTATATTCTGTATAAGAATAATGACTATTCCAGCAGGAGTACCTTAAAAGTGAGATTTCTGTAAGTTCATACGAAGACAATATCCTACTTATCCAGGTTTAGTTGTGGTCTAATGACTATTAGTCTTGAATGACTTTATAGCAAGGAGCTTTCTGTGCCTTACAGTTCAGACATGGTAGTTGTCATCCTTTCTCATACTTTGTGGACACTTTTATATGTTTGAATGCAAGTAAAACCATTAGAGCTACTCTAGATTAGCTATTTTCACTTGATATAGTGCTCTGATACCAAATCCCCAGTCCTTATTATTACCGTACTCAGTCTTGATGAGATAGTGAGTGATCCCTGCCACTTTAAAATTATTTGGCTAATGAGGTTTCTTACAGGTGTGCTTGTCCTGCTGAGGAGTAGAGATGAATTTTTTGTTATTATTAGAAGGTAATTTTTTTTTTTAAGGTATTAGGCTACATTATACTTTTGGCTGGAGAAACATACACAGAAAATAGTTCCACTACTTCAAGTTAAGATACCCTAGATACACATTCTTGTCAACTCCATAACAGCATAATCACACCTGTGTTGAGTTTACAAAAGTAATATACTGTTATTCAGATCACTGTGTAGAAACTAGTTGTATCTTTGTGAATGAAAGCAAGACCTGTTTTATTGTCAAATATTTCCATAAAGACAGAAACAATTTGAAAGTATTAGATAAGGCTAATCTTTCTGAATGTTCTCTGAATACTTGATTTTGCCTTCAAGCTTTATTGCAGACAAATTCAGATTGTGCAATTATAAAACATTATTAAAGCTAATTCAGAAGTATTTTTATGTTCAGAACTGGCTCAAGGCTTCTCAGCAGTGTCATGAAAATTGATTTTTGTCACCATAAAGATGAGGTGTGGGAGCCAGGGCTTCGATGCTCTTGCTAGAAGAAAGGGGGGATGGGGCGGGGGGGGGGGGATAGGGGATAGGGCAGAGAGGTGGTAGGGAACCCCTGAGAGATTGGGATAGGTTTTAATCTTCCCATTTTTGAAGGCAGAATGGGGGAAGATGGAATTGAGCATATTGACAGTGTTTAAATTTATTCCCAACAGTGGTCATTAACCCATTTTATTGGGTCTGACTGATCTGGAGTTAATTTTCCCCATAGCAGCTCTCATAGTGCTGTGCTTTGTAGTAAGAGCTGGAAAGGTGCTGATAACACACCCGTGTTGTGGCTACTGCTGAGGAGGGCTCATACAGCACCTAGGCTGTTTTTCCAACATTCCCCTCCAGTTGGATGGGGTGGACAAGAACTTGGGAGGGGACATGACAAGGACAGCTGACCCAAACTAACCAGAGGGATATTCCACACCGTATGACATCAGCTTAACAATAAAAGCTAGAAAAAGGAGAACAGGGGGCATCTGTTTGTCCTCTGGAGCCACCAGTATGCATTCGGAGTTCTGCTTCCCAAAAAGGGGCCAGACATTGCCTCCTGAGGGGAAATAGAGAATAGATTTTTGTTTTCTTTTGCTCCCGCACATGTGGCCTTGCTTCACTTTTCATTAAACCGCCTTTGTCTTAATCTACGAGTTTTATCTTATTTTCTTGCCCCTGGTCCAGCTGAGAGGAGGAGTGAGGGGAGTGATAGAGCAGCTTGATGGGCACCTGGCATCTAACCAAGGTCAAACCACCACACCCATCTAGTATGATCCCTTCTTCGGCCACAGTCAGCTAGCCTGGCTCTGCAGGCTGTTCACATAAGCAAAATAGGCATCAAGCCCAAGACCGTGTTCATGACCTACCTGACTTTGTACCAGGTAGTCATAGGAATCTAACAATGCAGAGCACTGCTTCCAGTCAGCACTAGGTTCCCAGTGCATTTAAGTGATTTTGTTAATCCTTGATCCTATCTTAAGCTTGTACCAGTAAATTGGCACAGCTTTTGTAGCAGGGTCCTTCAGGTGGTGCAGGCACTATGCTGCTGGACTGCTTCCAGGCCTGAGCTGGCACCCAAAGAGACATCAACCATGTCTGCTCTGCAATCTGTGGTTTCAGAAACACTGTGGGAAGTAGCAGCTCTCACGTTTCTGCCCTGTGATACAGGCATACACTCTGTAAATCTGGCCTCTAAAATTAAAAATCATATCAAAGCAAGTATATTAAACTGTTCTTATATATTCTAACTTCTGTGACTAATTCTTTGTTAAGAAAACATTTTTGTGTATGTGCAGCTCGGATGTTTCTGAGTGATGTTAATAAACACATTGGCAGGTTTTACAAAGTGGTTATTGAACTCCTAGCTGGGACCTGACAGCTGAGTATTTTGTGTTATAACATTATTTTGGTATTAAGGTAAAAATGAACCTCATAACTTGCCTCAATTTATCATTTTGAGTCTGACCTACTTTGTGAACATTCAGTCCTTATCTTCCTGGTTTTAGTGGATATAGTGCAAATATTAAAATAATGCACAAATTATTATTGCAAGTGTTCATGAACAAGGAATAAAATACAGCGATTAAAACGCTGATCTTCTAAGTTCTTATTACTTAAATTCATCTTGTAGCTGAAATACTAACTTCATGCAATTTATCCTCATGGATAGAACAGTTTACATGAGGTTGATTTTTCAAATTTTCTTTCAGGTATGCAAAAGGATGTGGTTCTGATACATATCTAAGTCTAGTTACTGTTGGCCAGCCAGAAACAAGAAATTCTGTAGTCTTAGAGCATTCACACACACACAAATGTGCTGTAACACAATGTCAAGATTTTTGATCTAAACTATAGCACAAATTTAGGACCCCAACCCATTTAAGCTACTCATTGGGGTCAAGTGTACAGTTTTATATACAACTGTTGTGAAAAAGAATGAACTGAAACAGTCTTCTGGTTTCAAGAGTATTGAAATATGCTATACCTCACAAGTTCAGATTTTTTTCTTGTTGCTTTATGTAATTAGCAAATGTAAATTTGGTCTTGTGCAGTAAAAAAAAAAAGCCCAAACCAGCTATAGATATCTGAGACACAATTATCTCTGTCATTGTGTAGCTATGTAAAGTGTTGTCATGAGTTCAAGCATTTGCTCCAGGTTTAAAAATTTTACATGTTTTAAGTGCAATATGTATTTAATTAACTTGTTATAATAATTCTAGCTATATGGTTCCTATAAGATTATTCTAAAAATAATTTTAGGAAGCAGTATTAGAAATGCCAAATAATTCAGTGTAAAATTAGGGACTCGCTCCATTTTTTTTTTTTTTTACATCATTTATCTCTTTCATGGATATTGGTGTTTCATAACTTGTGTAGAGAAAGTATTTTGTCAGCAATTGCCACTTTTTTTTTCTTCCTGCTCACACAGGAGGTGATTCTTTCAGGAAAGTGCTTGGAGGACAGTGTTTTGATTTTGCTACTGATTGAGTCACTGGGTCTCTGTGTATGTATGGTGGAGTCTAAATGTTTATAAATTGTTAGTATAATACCCTGAAGATATGTTCAGTGCACAGTAAATCATTTTTATTCCAAACAACTGTCAGCTTCACCAGCTCAACTTTGTCTAGAATCCCTCTGATTTTCATGTCGTGAGTAATAATGACTGAAGTGTTATTTAGGTTACAGTTCTGTTTCTTATTACTACATTACAGAAAAACTACTGTACTTGTATTTACCAAGTTTTTGTTATTATTTTATTCAGTTAGAGAAATCTGTAGCTGAGGCTTAGAATAGACTCTGTGCCATTGGAGAGCCCTCTTGTCCTCAGTAGGTCACAGCAGAAATCCACTCGTACACAATACAATGCAGGGATGTGGTCCTACACAGGATTTTTTAAAACCGTGATTACTTTCTTATCATGTGAGGTGAAGGCCTATTCCTTCTCTCAGCAACATCAAATGGATTAAGGACAGGGGCTTAGTATCATATAAGTGATTCCTTTAAGGAACCAACAGACAAGTGGAAAGTAATTCCTTCTTAATTGTAACTTGATTTACCTGTGCTTCCTCTGGTTTTTATTAGATGTTCTGAGAACACCATTATGTCCACAGCTCTTCAGAGAGCTTCATTTTAGTTTTGCCTTTTTTATTTGTAAAAAATGTAAAAAATTCAAAATCTTCTTTTCTTTCCCTTCTGTCTTGTAGAAAAGGACTTGACTCAAGTGCCTATGCACACTTGCATATTTGTAGGTGTATTTTTGCATGGATCTGACTTTCAAAATATTATTCTGGTTTTCTACTGGGCGACTGAAGAGAGTTCCTTGAATAATTGGGACCTGTATCTCAGGATACTATCTGAAATTTTGATGAAAAATTAAATGAACCTCTGTAAGGAATGGCACAAATATATATATATATTCTGCCTTGAAATGACAGAAATGGTGGGGGAGGGTTTTCTGGGGATGATGTATGTGATGCAAGTAGGATTAGTGATGGAATTCTTTCATAAGATGCAGGCTTATGTATTATGTATTTATTGAGCTCTTTTTAACTCATTATGCCATAGAACCAAGAAAACAAAGTCACTAAAAAACTCTTTGTCTAACTTAAAAAATACAAGCAAATTATTAGAAGCTGTGGGCATCTGATGCAACACAATTGAGCTGAGAGGACTTAATGGGTTACTGATTAGAGCTTAATTTCTGCAGCTCACTCTTACCCTGCACCAGTCATGATATAAACCATGGTTGCCTAGTTCTCCTTCACTGCAATTTAAGCTAATACTGTCTTCTTGGGAGTGAACTGAAAGCCTGTTACCATGACTCAGCTGGTGAGTCCGTCAGCTGAGCATGACCCTGCCCAGGCCTCAGTGTACTGAGTGCCTTTGTGCTGTGTGTGTGGTCCAAGGGCTCAGTCTGACAGGGGGCATACATACCCACTTGTGCTTCTGTGCCTGTATGCACTTTAATTTATATCAACACAAAGTTTTGATTCTATATCATTGTGAAGTAGTTGTGGTTGAGTTTCTTCTCAAGGAGCTTTCTGAGGAAAGGCACTTTGTCATTTTCCATTTTGGAGTCTGTGTTATAAATCATCTTTTGACTGGTTTCTCCTTTGTGGTTCTTGTCTGAAATTTTAGTCCAATCATATACTTTAAGAATCATCTCAAAATGGTTTTCTTTATCCTCTGGAAATTCAATTCTTAGATCCCTCAAGGTCAGTAACACTGTTAACCTATTAACAACCAGCTTCTGACAAGAATCTAAAAACAGTTTGAGCTATTCCAACTTGGCAGTATACAGGCTGTTCTTACTTTGTATTTATTTTTAAAAACAGTAGAAGTCTGGAAAAAATAATACATTAATAAAAAAGGTTCACTGTAATTGCACTTAACTCTTCCATAATTTTATCAGTGATTACATAAAATAATCTGTCTATGATATTCTATTTATTTGGAGCCCTATGATGACAATGTGGTGGATGTTTATTTTCTAACATTGGGAACTGACTCTCCATTACCCTACATTTTGGGTACACCACATTATTAAAATGGAGTTGAATTAAACCATATTTTTCTTTTCTTACCATAGTGTACTTTTTCATCCAAACTATCTATTTTTCCTCTTTCCAATTCACATTTTAAACTCCTGTTTCCAGACAAAGAAGAAAGAAAATGGGCAATTCTTTATCTATTCCTAGACTTCAAAGATTAATATTTTTTTGTCTGTGCTTTCGTTTCTCTCTGTGACATCCTTGAAACATCATTAAACATTTGAAGTTGGTGGATATGATTTGTAGAAAGAAGTGCAGTTGTTTAAATGAAAATTTTAAGGTTCTGAAGCTAAGGAAAAAAAAAAATCTTTCAAAATCAGGTCTTGCTATGTAAGGAAGTCCCTTATGATTCTGCTGTCTGTGGAAGAGGAGAAAGCTACATAATACAGCTTTTAATAGAATTCATCAGTACTTTGTCCTACCTTTCACTTTTCCCCTTTAGAAACACACACCCAGTGATATATATTTTTTAAGTAACTGCATGTAGGAAGTCCATATAATTTTTCTGTTTGTTTGTGGGTCATTGTTATTTTCTCTCCATCTTCACCTCTTCAGGAAAGTGGGAATGAAGATCTAGTTCTGTCCTGTATTTGCCATTTCATAACACTGTGATGCACCTTGCTGCGGTAGTCTGATCTTCTAAGGAAGATCAGCTGCATTTTCCACAGAATTTTATCCCTGCACAGGCTACCAGAATGCTGCCATTTCACATACCCAGCAGTCCCCCCCACACAACTGATTCCGTGAAATGAGAGGAGAAAGTCTAATAACAAGTCTGCCTGTGGCAAATGTGAGGTAGATACACAGGGACAGAGATGGTGCAGACTGGTTTCCTTATTCTGCGCAACTACCCACTGCCTGTGTGCCATGTTTTCCAGTAGGCCCTACCACTGGAATTTTCAATAGGCCACAAAACTGGGGGGAACGGTTACTTGGTACTGAAGAAATTCCTAGTCATCAAAACAAAAAGTACAGAAGAACAAGAAGACTCACACAGATCAGCCACTTATCCAGTGTTCCCCCCATAAAAATGTTTTGGTGGAACTACTTTGTCTTTCAACACATGAAAAAAACCCAAAAACAAAATAACCACAAGCAACAATAAAACAAAAAAAAAAAAAAAAAAAAAAAAAACAAAGGTTTTTGATGCGTGATAGTGCAGTTTCCTTTTAACTTAAAGTTGCAGTAAGAATATTAAGTTTTCTACTTTTTATATAATTAAGTACAATGCTGTGATTTTCCTTTATAATTAACATACTTAACTGTATGATTTCCTACTGGTTGAATGATTTACAACATCTCATGTAATTTTTTTGGTTGCTAAATCCCTACTGTTACTATACTAGAAGTTTATACAGTTGACCCTTTACTACTGCTTTGCTATTCTCATTTATTTTTTGTTCAGCTAATGAAAATAAGAGCTCTGCGCTCAGAATGAGCATTTTCTGTTACATATTTAACAGCACATAAGGTGTAACAGGTCTTTTGCTAATACCCCTAACAGACTTCAACAGACCTACATAACATTGCTTTAAGCCACGTGTTGGTCTTTTTAATATAAATGACTATGTGAGTATTCAAGGAAATATTTAAACTAGAAGCACAGGCAATATGAGATTTTATGAAGACCCTAATACAGCTTGGTCTTCCTTTTCTTTCTTCATCTCATTGTCTCCATTAGAATATGATGCTTTCAGATTCTGGGAATTCTACTATGATGTTGCAGTGCTAGGGAGAGTTGTAGGATAGCACAAATCAGTTCATTAAGATCTTGAATGATGTAGGACCACAATCTCTTTTTGTCAATAAATCTCTAAAATAAGATGGTAGGCAAAATACCAAGATTGTCTATAAGCTGAATGCATTGTGTGAGAGGAATCTTTGTTGTAGATAGGAATTCGGTGGTTGACGTGAAACCCTGAGCTTTCAAATCAAAATGATATGGCTAAAAAACATCCCCAGGGTTGTTTTGACAATCCCTGGCTTAAAGTTCAACATATGCCAGTAAGTACTAGATAATTAGCACTTTTTAGATTTGCAATGCTGGTGTAAGTGTAGGCTTCTTTATAATGGCAAGTTTTCTTAATTTGAAAAAGGAAGTGTTGGTTTGGCAGTGGACTGAGGCATGAAAAATAAAAAACTTTCCCATAGCTATATCATGCAAAAACAGTGGTAAACAGTAGTTAATTATACATTTAGTACTTGATCTCGAAAGCTGTTATTTTTTAAATGAACGGAGTGTGTGATAGAAACACCTAATTAATTTGCAGTATAGTATAAACTGGTAAATAGTCACCTGTCATATAATGAAACTTTATGAAGAAACAGGTTGTTCTTTTTCCCTTTATTTTCTGTATGTGGTGTTGGTGTTGTTTTCCTCATTATTGTTGTTATTATTATTTTTAGTTTAGTTTTATTACTCACATTTTCATGGAACTCATATTCACCATTCCAGTTAGTGAAATTTTTGGAATGGTGTCAAAGAAACTCTATACCATTTCTGTCTAAATTCACTTCACCATTACATTGCCTTCATTGCCACTGGCAACCTCTCTTCTCACAATTCCCAAGTCGATGGACCACGGTTCATGACCACCTGAGGAACCTTGACAGACATAAGTCTATGAGACCTGATGAAATGCATCCCAGAGTCCTGAGGGAATTGGTTGAGATAGTGAGCAAGCCACTCTCCATGATATTTGAATAGGCTTCACTCAGGTGAAGACCCTTGTGACTAGAAAAAGGGAAATTACAACCATTTAAAAAACAACCTCATGAGATTTAACAAGGCCAAGAGTGTGATCCTGCACCTGGGCTAGGACAATCCTCAGTATGCTCAGTCAGCTGGGGGATGACAGAATTGAAAGCAGACCTGATGAGAAGAACATCAGGTACTGGTGGATGAAAAGCTGAATGTGAGCTGTCAATGTGCGCTCACAGTCCAGAAGGCTGACTCTGTTTTGGGCTGTATCAAAAGAAGCATGGCCAGCAGGCTGAGGGAGGTGATTCTGTCTCTTTGCTCTGGTGGGACCTCGCCTGGAGTACTGTGTCCAGCTCTGGAGTCCTCAGCACAAGGAAGACATGAACCTGTTGGAGCAGATCCAGAGGAGAGCCACAAAACTGATCAGCAGACTGCAAGACCTATAAAGAAAGCCTGAAGAAGGCTCTAGGGAGACCTTATTGTGGCATTTCAATACTTAAAGGGGGCCTGTGTTTTTAGCAGAGCCTATTGTGACAGGACAAGGGGTAATCATCTTATCCTAAAACACTAGATTCTATCATTCATATATTCACATCAATATTATTTTTCTCAAAACATGCCATTCTGCCTATGGGTTGGGGTGCAGTGCTGCATTAAGTGTCTGAACACCAGTTAAGGGACAACTACTTTTTGAATTCTGAAATTTTTTCTACTGATACTGTTAGAAATGAAGTTTTTCTACTTTCTAATATACCTGCTTGGAATGGTATTGTATTAAAACTGTCATCAACAGCTCAAGGTTGTCCATTAATTCACTTTTTAAAATTAAGGATCTAGAGACTTGGGTAACAGCTTATACTTCAGCTGTTGTTTGTGATACTGGAAGGAGGTAAACTAGAATCATCATCAGTAGAATTGGATCAAAAAATGGACATGGTTTTGATTACTAGTAAAAGCCCACTGACAATAAGCTGAGAATAGAGGAAAGAGATAAAAAATAAAAAGCTAAGGAAATAATAGAAGGGATGGGACTAGGCTGAAGGATGGGGTTTGTGAATGGAAGCAAAGTAGCTGAGAAGTTCTTATAAGCCTGCCATTTATTTTCAGCACCAATACCCTAGAACATTATAGCATTTCTTGTTTCATATAACTAAATGATTTGTGCTACTTCTCTTGCAACCAAACCATCTTAGTGAGCATTTTAGTATATTGGTAGAATTGCCCACATGAATATTTTATCTAACTAAATATAACTCCGTAAACTGTCAGTGAGAAATGCAACTTTTATTAAAACAAGAAGGTGAAACATTACAAACTTATTTCATTTTACTGCTGACTGAAGTGTTTTTTTAACTCAGGGCAATTATCTCGTGTATGGGAAGGGGAAATGTCCTAATAGATGTTTTCTGGACTGTTCTAATCTATTTATATATATTTTTTTTAATCATAGGTTTCTGTGCTTGAGAGGCAGATATTTGACTTCCTTGGTTATCAGTGGGCACCCATCCTGGCAAATTTTATACACATTATTATAGTCATACTTGGCTTATTCGGAACCATCCAGTATAGACCTCGCTACATAACAGGAGTGAGTATTTAATCTTTTTACTTATTTTGATGTGTGTGTTAAAAAAAAAAAAAAAAAAAAAAAAAAAAAAAAAAAAAAAAAAAAAAAAGCACTCCAAACTCTATTGTTTGTAAGTCAAATAGAAATCTTATCTCAGATTAAGTTTCTTCTCTAGTATTTTACATTTACTTCTGGTTTTGAGACACTTGCAATACTGAAGTGGTAATAGCCCACAAAAGTTGAAAGACAATATGACTATAAATGACATGTAAATATGAATTTGAAGAAATGGTCAGTTTAAATAATTACAGTATTGTCAGAATTACAGAGATTTAGGCCTAGGATAAATGCTAGTCATTATTTTTCTAGACACACTGGACCTTCCCAACAGATCCATGATTTATTATAGTTGCTCAGTATTATTAATAATCATTGTTGGAGTGCCTCTCTATTCTGTATATCCCCCCTAGAAATTATAGTCCACGTTGAAAATGAAGTATGTCTTTATACAAGCATACAATTTAATATATTTCAAAACATATTATCAACATTGAAAAATATATTGCAAGCAGTAAGTATTTAGAATGTTTCATTCAAGTCACAACTCTGAGAATCATGTGATTGCAAACTGGAGATTTTCTCTTTCATTTCTAGTGCTTTGACCAGTACAAAAGGTTTGAAAATAAAATAAATAATAATTAAAAAATAAACCCCACACCAAAAATTCAAGGAAGTATGTTACATAAGAACAGTAAAAAGTTCCATCCCAGGATAATTCCAAGGCATAAAAATGAACATGAGCATATAATGCTAAGCTAAGTTAAATGAAAAAACTAGATTTAAATGACCTTTTCAAAAAGAATATAGAAAATTACCTCTAAAGTGATGAGTACATTGTGAATGGGGCGGAATACCAGCCTTATAAATAGGTACCACTCACAGGAGTTTCGGGATGATACGATTTGTGCCATACCATCTTACTAATTTTCACATATATCTTTTCTTAGAGCTCCCCCCACACTTTGGAGACCATCTGGCTTTGTGAGTTTGAGCCCTGCATCCTCACATTTAATTGGATAGAACGAATCTAATATCAAATTGCTTGCCTTGCTCAGATTTTACAATAGACACCTGGATTTGCCATGTATCAGACTACTTAGATAAGGAAACAATGACAAAACTTTCATCCTTCATTTAGTTGGATCAACAGAGGAGTGCTGTGATTTTTTCATTTCTACCACTGCTCTGTTTGGAGAGTATCTAAAGTAAGGATAAGCAAAATGGTACTGGTCACTAGAAGGAGAGATAAAGGGAACTGATCCTTTTATTCCGTTCTACTGGGAGCAAAATAGACATCTTGTTGAACCTGGGCAAAAATCTGTGGTGTCATATGGCATCAGGAGTAAGATGTGAGTTCAAAGACAACAGTTTATAAACCTGCAAGGGTGTAGCTATGAGATTTTCAGGTAGGTGGATGTAAATACTCAGACTTAATGGATTCTGCAAGGGTGAATCTGTCTATCTTGAGTGGACTCTATAGGAACTTTAATTCATAATCACATAAGTATCTCAAGTGTAGCCTGCTTCAACAAGACTAAAATAAATCTCCTTTTTACTGTGTGTGATTCATAAAGGAAATAACAAAAAATGTTTTCAAGAGATTGTGAATCATAGGTTAAAGAGAACAGGGAGATTTAACATGAGATTTAAAGAAATGATTCATAGACTTAGGGAGAAGAGGAAATAAGTTTTAGACAGATGGGACACCACAAGTGAAAGTGTGTCCTTGAACTCACAAGAGTCACAGGGAAGTCTGGAAGTGGGTGAGGGGAAAAGGTGATGGTGTAGTTTCAGACCTTGTAAAATAGTTCCAATTACATGGGCTGCAGGAGTTGTGGTGGACAAAAAGGACAGGAATTTGATGTTTCATATCATCAGAGGTGTTAATCTTAATACAGGTTCAGCAAGGACACATTCATTTTTGTCTGTAAACTTAAACCATTAACCAATGAATGAGCAACTGATGCAGGAGGTGAAACATCTGTTCTCAGAGGGAAAGAGTTTCTTTTCAAAGATACCTTTTCAAAAGATAATAAGTAATCCATTTTTTTGTGAAAACACTGATAAAAGAACTGCTTAACAGCACTCTACTGAAACAGAAAATGAAGATTTCAGGAGGAACATAGGTTAGCCAGTGTAATGACTAAGATGTAAATGTGTTTTTTAGCAGTGCTATCATAGGGTCCATCAATGCAAATTCCTGAGAAGTAATACCAATGCAAATTATTAAGGACTCTGGAAAGAATCAATGCTTTTCACCTGGGTAGGGCTCTGCCTCCGTTTCTCCACATTCCTTTTATAGAGGGATTCCAGCTGTGTTATATACTCACTCTACTATGGATTATTAGTCTCCTGACTAATTTAGTGACCTTCTACAATGAAGTAACTGCATCAATAGACAGGGGAAGATCTTTGTATGTAATCTGTCTGGATTTCTGTAAGGTCTTTGGCATGGTTCCTCACAACTTGGCCACTAAATTGGAGAGATGTGAGTTTCACAGATGGACTGTTAGATGGATAAGGATACACAAATACAAGGAGTTGTACTTAATGGATTAATGTTCAAGTGGAAAACAGTAACAAGTGCTGTCCCTCAGTGGTCCATATGACCAATAGCATTTAACATCTTTGTAAGTACTATGTTTATTCACTGCCATGGGAAGAAGATAAAAGAATGTCTAGTGGAGCTAAACGGTGACATGAACAAAACTTTTAAGTGAATTATGACACATAAGTATTTGAGGAAAGTCATGTCTGGGGGGTAGATTCCACTGTAATTTCTATTGCTTATTTGTATAGTCTAGACCAGTTATATATAATTTTTCTAGAATTATTTCCAACAAATAGAGAATTTTTGCATAATTCTGTAGGTTTTTTTGAGCAATCTTATAGAAAAAGTCTCAAAAACCTCATTGCAAAAAATTTCTTCCTTCTATCTAATCTAAATTTACCCTCTTTTAGTTTAAAACCATTACCCCTTGTCCTGTCTCAATAGGCTCTGCTAGAAAGACTGTCCCCATCTTTCTTCTAGGCCCCCTCTAAGTATCAAAAGGCCACAATAGGGTCTCCCTAGAGCCTTTTCTTCTTCAGGCTGAACAACCCCAACTCTCTCAGACTTTCTTTATAGGACTGGTCTTGCAGTCTGCTGATCAGTTTTGTGGCTCTCCTCTGGATCTGCTCCAACAGGTTCATGTCTTCCTTGTGCTGAGGACTCCAGAGCTGGACACAGTACTCCAGGCGAGGTCCCACCAGAGCAAAGAGACAGAATCACCTCCCTCAGCCTGCTGGCCATGCTTCTTTTGATACAGCCCAAAACAGAGTCAGCCTTCTGGACTGTGAGCGCACATTGACAGCTCACATTCAGCTTTTCATCCACCAGTACCTGATGTTCTTCTCATCAGGTCTGCTTTCAATTCTGTCATCCCCCAGCTGACTGAGCATACTGAGGATTGTCCTAGCCCAGGTGCAGGACCATGCACTTGGCCTTGTTGAACCACATGAGGTTCACATGGGCCTACTTGTCAAGCTTGTCAAGATGCCTCTGGATGGCATCCAGTCCCTTTGGCATGTCAATTACACCACTCAGTTTGGTGTCATCTGTAAACTTTCTGAGGTTGCACTTGATTCCACTGTACTATGTCACTGATGACGATATTAAACAGCACTGGTCCCAGAACAGAGTCCTGGGGGGCTCCACTTATCACTGATCTCTACCTGGACCATTGTCATTGATCACTAATCTCTGGATGCAACCAATAACCAATTCCTTATCCACTGAACAGTCCACCCATCAAATATGTATCTCTCCAATTTAGGGAGGAGGATGTTGTGGGGGATTGAGTCAAAGGCCTTACAGAAATCCAGATATTTAAGATCTGTAGCTCTTCCACTCCTGTGCACTTGATATAGTCCCTCCATCAATTTTCATTTAAGAAAAAAATCTCCTTTCTTGATCATAAAGTGAAGATCCAATACCAAGAAAGAAAACTTTTAATCCAGATGGAATTACCTTTTTTGAAACCTGTGATAGTAGGATATTGTACAAATTGTTTTCTCATAATGACCTGTTCATTGCACAATTCAAGTGGACTTCGGCTGTGTGTGAAGCAAAATTATGCAGTGGACAACAATGTTACTAATATATTCCCAGGGATTAATTGATCCTATTTTAGTATTTAGTATTTTTAGTATTAGGGGGGCTACAAAGCTACCTACAAAGGGTTTGGAACATGTCTTTTATGAGGAAAGGCTGAAGGATCTGGGGCTGTTTAGCCTTCAGAAAAGAAGGCTGAGTGGAGACCTTTCAGCTATCTACAACTACCCGAAGGGAAGTTGTAGCAAGGCAGGAGTTGGTCTGTTCTCCCTGGTGACAAGTGATGGAACAAGAGGAAATGGCCTGAAGTTGAACCAGGGGAGGTTCAGGCTGGATATTAGGAAGCATTTCTTTACAGAAAGAGTTGTCAGGCATTGGAATGGCCTGCCCAGGGAGGTGGTGGGGTCACCATCCCTGTAAGTGTTGAAGAGGCGGTTAGATGTTGTGCTTAGGGACATGGTTTAGTGGTTTTTGATATGGCTAGGAATAAAGTGGGACTTGATCTTGAAGGTCTCTTCCAGCAGAAACTATTCTCTGATTCTATTTCCTCCTCTTATACATTATAGTGACACCCCTTAATAACAGTGAACATATTTGGGACTTGTACAGACCACAGTGTACTAGGAGAAGAGAACAAGGATCTCAGTTTGACACAAAGCAAAGTTGGAGCCCTTAAGAGCAAAAAAAATCTTGTACAGGATAATACCTGGTCACACTAAGAATAGGAGAAAAGGATTATTGCTGGTACATTACTTAAAGTGTAATTGCTGATATATATTAAAAAAGAGAGAGAGGCAATTACCTTATGTCTGAGCTTCTTGCAGCATCATCAGACTGGCAAACCATTAGGCCTCAGAGAGTATAACTGAGTTAATCTATATCTTTTTAAAGAGTAGACATTGTCAATCACTTCAACATCCCAAGTGGGATCTACTTAATGCTTTATATAACAAGTAGCCATGAGTCTACTAGATCTGTTTTGGAGTATTTCACTTGGGTATTGGAATTTAGTATCTTCCATGTTTTTTAAATGCTTAAATTAGTCAGTGAAAGAGTGCAGCACTTAATCTGTCATATATACATACCAGGATATTATCAAACAACGGTAACCATGCCATACAAAACTGTAAAGCCAAAAACAGCAGGGAATCTGCAGTTCCAGAGCCATGCTCTCAGAGTTACTTCTTGGAATTTTAATGACACTGTCCATAGTGTTAATGATTTGGCCAGAATTTTTTGGTGAGAAAACTTTTCAGCAGACTGGTTTGCTAGACCTTTGGAGATAACTAATTTTAAGTTCTTTTCCCTTGTGAAACAATTATTTATAGTAAAAGATACGGTTTCTTAAGGTTACCATTTTTAGTAACTGAGTTCTTAGATTAATTTACCTTATTGACCTAATCTGATTTATTTTTGAGACACTTACTTAAAATAAGAAAGTGCATGTACTCAAGTTTAGTACAGGAATTATTAAAAATATTTTTTTACTGAGATTGTTGGGGGGGGGGGGTGGTGGGGAACCAAACCATTTAATAAAGAGAAGGATAAAATGCAGTGAAATGGAATGGTCATTCTACGTTCTGGTCATCTTGCCAGGCACAAAGTTCTTGAAATCTATGACATCAGGCTCCTACCTGAGACTGATCGCTATGAAGGAGCTTCTCAGGAAGTACTTTTGTCTCCATTTTGAGACAAATTGTTCAGTGTTTCCCCTTAATTATACTTATGTCATGATTTACTGTGTTGCAGTTAAAGTGTAGATATTTATTTATAGAAGGAGGCATATAGTCACACAAACTTGCAAATGATAATTTGGGGACATAAGCAATAATCTTTTGCAGAATCATTTTGAGTCAAGCCCCAATAATACTGCAAGTACAATTAAGTAAATAAGGACCTTAAAAGTTTTAGTTGGCTGTTGGCTGTCACAGGAGACTGTGAATCAGGATACTGATTCCATTTCAAAATGTGGCATTGGCAAGATGTTTTGTTTGCTAACATGTCGTTCAAGAACACATAATGATATTTCTCAGTTTGTTTCTTGATTCAGTAGTTTGCCATGGATAATAAGGAATGTGAATGTTTATTCTGTAGTTGGTATATGTGCTCTTTCACTGTATTCAGTTATCAAATACAATATGGCTAATACTCAGCATAGATTTCTAGTAATTTTAGTTCTAAATTAAGCAACAAAATAGTTAGCCATATAAACAAATAGATATATTATCTAATTATCTTTTTAAGAAGACCAGTCACTTAAACTCACATTTTTGGGACCAATGTGTTTATAAAAAAAAATAATTTCTTTTTTGCAAGTATCACAAGAGAATATCACAAGAGAATGACTACTTTTTTAGCATATTTTGCCACTGTGTTTATGAAAATCTTTGATGAATGTGAACCAGAAAGCAAGCTGAACAAGACTGAAGTAAATCCACTTAAAACTGAGAATGATACTTTAGAAAATATTTTTCATTAACTGTGCTGTTATCACTTAAGATTTCCAGAATTTATTGGTTTCAGTCACATTGAAAATAATGTGACACAAGTTGATTTGTATTTTAGTACTTACAGGCTACATTATATAATGAAGTTTGTCACCACAGAGGTTGCATTTTCATGTTAGTAGAAAAATCTGTTTTGGTGAAAACATAAGTATATGTCTAAAAATCAGAGCTAATCCAAATGTAGATATACCCACTGGAAAAAGTAAAACAGAACAAAAAGAGAGATGTCTCAATAACAAGCAACAAAAGAAAGCATTGAGAGAATAGTAATTTCCCTAAAAAATAGAATTCCAGAAATTAAGCATTGTATAGTGAGTGTGTGCCATAAACAGGGTGGACAGAATAGGTATTTTATTTGGGAAATGCATGTGCATAAAGGAGTTCAAACACTTGTGAAAGGAATACTTGGAGATACTCATCCAGTAGTTTCAAGTCACAGTAATATAGGCATACTACCATTACATTTTCAATCAGAAAAAGCAAAAAGATGCAGAAAATGCAAACCATACAAGATCTAGAAGATTATAGTATCCCACCAACTGGCCATTATGGAAAGCTCTGTCTACACCTAAATAGAGAAAACGCTTAGTCAGGACAAACTTAAAAAAAATATATCCTCCATACCAACTCATTTTATTCTTAGGGCTGCTGATTAAAAATTAGTCACATGAAAGTGTGGCTTCTGTTGAGAGTAAATCAGAAGAGTTTATTAAAAAAATATTATATCCGAGTCATCAAACAATAGTGACTACAATATTAATTGTCATTGCCTCAGGAAATACCAAGAAACAAACATTTATGACTAATCCTTACCTTGGTGAAAGATGGGGAATAAAATCTTGATCATAGTTTAGGATCCCTAGGGACCTCCAAATTAGAAAGGAGACAAAGCAAAGGAGAAACAGCACACTCATATGGCTACTTAGTAGAGATGGTTAACTAAAATAAAGATCTCTGTGAGAGTATGTGTCTTCAGGTTGCAATGAGGTAAATTAAAAAAGAAAATTATTAAAATTATAATACAGCATAAAATTGTATAGGATTAAGAAAAGGCTTTGAAGAGTAAAGTGGATGATCAAGACTATGAAGACAAACAAAAAAGTACAGAATAAAAATAAAGAAAAATTAAAAGATTGCTAGTAAATCTTCAAAATTAGTATTGCAGACCCATTTTTGTGACACTACAGTAAAACTCCAAATGATAACATGAATTGAGACTACTACAGTGCTGGAGAATCCACCTCAACCCTGAATTAACCCCAAATTTCATTCTTGGTTTCATTTTCATTATGCCAGATAAATCTATGCTAAATGAAGCACTGGTGTTTTATAGTATAGTAATTACTACAGAGGGGCACTTTCATGAAATGTTTTCTGTGCCATGAATAGCAACGTGAATTATTCTTATCACTTTCCATGATAAGTATTCAGTATCATTAACATTCTTTACACTGTAGAGTTTCTTCTAAATATTTTGGATAAGGGATGCTTGCTGTTTGCCAAAGCTCACCTTCCTAAAAAGATCCATTGTCCTGGTCACTTTTTCAGTAATCCTCTTTCAGATCTCATTAGTGTTTTCTGGAATATCTCCATGTTCAGAAATACCTGGACAAAGAGCATGTTATTAAAACTTCTATTACAAATTCTCATAAAGGATTACTGATAATAATTTAGATGTCACATAAGAGTAGACTTTGGGACTCTTTTTACAGTCTGTCCTTTCACTACTGGATACTGCCTCCGTAAGAATGACCTTTCTAAACTTTGCTAACTGCTGTTTTATTGGAGAGTTTTTCTCACTTCTGGCAGATGCTGTGAAAAATCAGTAGGGATGGAAGTAGAGGACTGCCCTTTGGACTTTAAACAATATTTGCTGAAAGGGATTTCAATTCATGGGGAGGTATGCTGTTAAACAGAGTGCTTTTGCTGCTGTTGTGTTAAAAGATTAGATTTTAGTTTGTTGTGGATTTAAATGTGCTTCCATTTATATTTAAAAGGACAGAGGACAGGCTCAGTGGTTTACTTTTAAAACTGAATCTAGCCTACTTTATGGCAAAGGTGGGAATGTGAAGAGAAGTTATTGACTAGCTAGCTGGCTAGTGTCATAACTGTAGGGGTTCAAATAATTGAAATTTTGAGTCTAATGCCTTGCACACATACAGAATATGAAAAAAAGAAAAGCTTAAGTATACCCAATGGTCAAAAAAGTAATTCTTTCTTTAAGATTATTGGTTAGTTTATTTATTATTATTATTAAATATCAATTTAAAACAGATGGTCTGCTTTTTTACCTTATCATCAATCCAGAAAGCTACTGTAGGCTGTGATTATGCTGGACTTTTGATTTTGACTTCTCCTTTTAGAAGTATTTTGATACCTTGCAAGACATCTCAACATATCTCAAATTCTCCAGCCCCTGACATTCAGCTGGGCCTTGGGTAAATAAGTCAATGGGTAAATATTGGGTAAATAAGGGTATTGGGTAAATAAGAGAATCACTTCCACTATAGGATTATACAGAGAGCATCTGTTTGAGTTTGTAAGCAGGAATGGGGAGCAGAATACCCCTCCTGTAATCCAGGAGGAAGTATTTAGTGACCTGCTGTGCCACCTGGATCCAACAAGTCCATGGGTCCAGATAGGATTCATCCTAGGGTGCTGAGGGAGCTGGTGGAAGAACTGGCTAAGCCACCCTGCATCATTTATCACTGGTCCTGGCTAACCAGGGAGGTCCCAGATGACTGGAGGTTGGTCAATGTGACACCCATCCACAAGAAGGGCCAGAAGGAGGATCCGGGGACCTATAGGCCTGTAAGCCTGACCTTGGTGCCTGGCAAGGTCATGGGGTGGTTCATCCTGAGTGCCACTACACAACATATAGAAGACAATGAGGAGATCAGGCCTAGACAACATGGGTTTAGGAAAGAAAGGTCCTGTCTGACCAATCTCATATCCTTCCATGACTGAATGACCCTCCTAATGGATGAGGGGAAAGCTGTGGATGTGGTTTACCTCAACTTCAGCAAAGCCTTTGACACAGTCTCCCACATCATCCTCCTGGAAAAGCTGGCAGTCCACAGATTGGACAGGTGCACCCTTCGCTGGGTTAAAAACTGGTTGGATGGCCAGGCCATAGAGTGGTGCAGAATGGTGCTGCATCCAGTTGGCGTCCGGTGACCAGTGGTGTACCCCAGCGATCAGTGCTGCACCCAGTCCTGTCCAACATCTTTGTTGATGACCTGGATGTGGGGATTGAGTCTACCCTCAGTAAACTTGCAGATGACACCGAACTGGGAGGGAGTGTCGATCTGCTGGAGGGTAGAAAGATGCTGCAGAGGGACCTGGACGGGCTGGGTCGATGGGCTGAGGCCAGCGGTATGAAGTTCAACAGGACCAAGTGCTTGGTCTTGGCCACGATAACCCCATGCAGCGCTACAGACTGCAGGAGGAACAGCTGGAGAGTGGCCCGGTGGAGAGAGACCTGGGAGTGCTGGTTGACAGCTGGTTGAGCATGAGCCATCAGTGTGCTCAGGTGGCCCAGAGGGACAATGGCATCCTGGCTTGTATCAGGAATAGCGTGGCCAGCAGGACTACGGATATGATTCTTCCCCTGTACTCAAGCACTGGTGAGGCCTCACCTACAGTACTGTGTACAGTTCTGGGACCTTCACTTCAAGAAGGAGTCCAGAGGAGGGCAATGAGGCTGGTGAAGGGACTAAAAGGAAAGTCTTATAAGGAGAGGCAGAAAGAGCAGGGGTTGTTTAGCCTGGAGAAGAGGAGACTCAGGGGGACCATGTCATTCTCGCTCTCTATAACTACCTGAAGGGAGGTTGTAGTCAGGTGGGGGTCAGGCTCTTCTCCCAGGCAGCTAGTGACAGGATGAGAGGGCATGGCCCGAAGCTGTGCCAGGGGAGGTTTCAGTTGGATATCAGCAAGCACTTCCTGACAGAGAGGGTGATCAGACATTGGAATGGACTGTGCAGAGAGGTGGTGGAGTTACCATCTCTGGATGTGTTTAAAGAAAGGCTGGATGTGTCACCTTACACCATGGTCTAGCCGATGTAGCGGTGTTGGGTCATGGGCTGTACTTGATCTCAGAGGTCTTTTCCAGCCTCTGTGATTCTGTGATTCTGTCTTGACTATACAGAAGTGGATGAAAGAAGGTAGCCTACAATAAGTTTCTCTGTCATTTTTGGGTCTTGACTTTAAAATTTTCATACTATTTGGAATAAAGACCACACAAAGTACATTTTTTTTTCATAGAAATTGTCTGAGTAAAGTTCAACTACTTTCATCTGTTCTCTCCCTGGAACATATTAGGTGTGAGGTATTGAGGTACAAAAGGATTAATCTAAAGGAAATTATGAAAAGGAAATTTCTTCTGTGTTCAGAAAACCTGACCCAACTCCTTCTTAAGAAAGTGGAAAATATTCTTTCAAGATTAAAGATTTTCTAGACAGCTAGTCTGCCAGCTCTAGGGAAGAACAACTGTAAAAAAAAAATCTGTTGATTGGAGAACTAGTCAAGACATAAAAAGGAAACTATCCCAGTTAAGAGATCATAAGTCTCTGATTCCTCTAAGTTTTGTATTTGACATTACTTTTTCAGGAGTATGTTACTGTCAGAAAACAGAGTTCTAAAGAAAAAAGTGTAGCAGCCCTCTGGAGTTTCATTGTAGATAATTGAGTCAGAAGCTGACAGACTCCAAGAAGCCTTTTAAATAGTAAATATTTTGAAAACACAATAAACTCTTCTCACTTAATTGAGCATGAAATCTATTAGGTTCTTAGAGCACTGAAACTTGAAAATTAATCTGGTATGTTTTCAGAAAATATGGTGAAAGATACCTGCATAAGACTCTAGAACAGAGTTAACTTCAACAAAAGTTCTGCCTGGAGTTTTGTTTTCTTTCAGATTGAGATGGATTTTCATTAATTTTCAAAGTAATTTTTAAGTTTTCCATTGTAACAAATCCTTTTAAGGCTACTTAGCTAATACAGTTTTTTTAAGTACTATATGTTGAGTATTAGAAGATGAAAGATTATAATTTGCATCATATAATGAAATACAGCATTGATTTCCATGAAATTTTATGCAGAACCTGTTCAGTGCATGAAGCTGTCTGATATTGTTAAATTAAATCCTTAATTATTGGTTTCATAGCAAGTTTAACTGGTGTAGAATTCAGCTACATTCATCCTTTCCTTGTGCTTTTTTTTTTATTCCCTTTCAGTGAATCATATTCACATTTAAAAAGTAGCCATTGAAAATGTCTCTCCCTCATGCATTCCACAGAAAAGGAAGATCATTTTCCAGGAAGTCTCCACCAAGTACAGTTCTGTGTAGAACTACTAATAACATTTAACAAATATGTTATTTTCTTTTCATTCACACTGAGAGGCTCACAAACAGAATCCCTGGAAAGGTGCCAAAATATGAAGTTCCTCTATATTTCATTTTGTCTTTCTATAGAATATATCCTCTGTTTTACCACTGTAATGACTTGTCAGTTTTATTCTACAGGGGATTTTTGTGTTTTGGATCGTTTTTAAGAACTAGCAACCCTTTCTGTTAAAATCATGTCTAATTGGCACTTTGTAGTCAAAATACTATAAAAAGCATGGAGAATGAACATCTTAGCTGATGATGTCTTTAACAGATACTCAGAGGAAGAGATTAGAGAGAAAATCCATGGGTTTTGCTACAGCTACCTAAATTGCAGTTTAAGGCATTAAAATTCTCTCAAACACCAATAGCTCTGGCCAGCTAGAGATAATTAAAAATCAAGCAAGGATAAGGTAATGTTTCCACTGCTCTGAGATGACTTCTGTCATCCAGTGATATTTCTCTTTATCTAGAGTAATCAGATTTCCTTGTATTTCCTACAGTTGCTCCTATGGATTTCCACAATGTTTATTGAGTGTTTTTTCTAGCTGGCATATATCAATTACTACTGACTTTCACTTGTCTAAGAGGTTATAGCTCTATCATTTCATCTTGTACGTGTTTATAACATGCATTTATGGAGTATCTGTCCATAGAAGAGCTTTTAATGTCTCTGTCTTTGTGTCACACAGCTGAAGTAGGGAAGCACTCCCTTCACTGCTTTACGAAGTGGGAACTGAAACACTAAAAGACATTTTCTTGACACCAGAGGAAAGGCTGTGACGTGAATCTGTTTTTCTTAAGTTACAAATCAGTGCTTTATCTACTGCATCCTGCAGATGTAGAGATGCCTCAAACTCTGTAAAGTCTAGGAATTAAGGTTGTGAACACAGCTACTTAAGAGATACTTGGAGAAGTCAACAGATACTTCTGTAAGAAAAAAAGAGTAATAAACCAGTTTTTGGTCAGTATCTCTCATCAGTATCTCTCATCAAGGGAGAAGTCCACTGATGCCTCAAGCTGTCTTTGTGTTAATTCTTTTTTCATCCTCAGTGGCTGTTATGATGGTGGCTGGGACCCATAGTTACACTCCTGCTAGGAAAATATTAATATATTTTACTTAACAGCTTATACCACAAGTATTAGAAAAGAAAAGAAAACATTGCCTCTAGTCCAAACTGCTTATCTGAGTCTCATATCCTGCTTTGCTGCCTCTCGTTGTAACAGGCTACAGATTCAAAACTTGTTCTGGAGTACAGTTGCATAGCAATGACACAGTTGCATTTTCCATTGAATCTCTTTCTCTGCTTCTGTCTATGCCTTCTTCTATTCTCTTCCCCTTGATTTCAGACACTAATCTTTATGCATATATTTAAAATGGCACACAGCTAAAACAAAACTAGCTGTCTTAAATGAAATGGAATCTGAATAACAGTATCTACCAATACATTGCACTGAATCCCAGATCTTGTTTGGGACAGCTGAAGATTTAGGCAATCTCAGTCATTCAAGTGAAGCCAACTTTAGTCATAGTTGATTTATATCTCTGCACAGGATGACCTGTCAGTACCTAGAGTCTGTCCTTATCTTTTTTCCAAGAGTCTTTTCTAGGCAATGTGACTGATCTCTTCTTTTATGAGTTTCATTGTTACCCTGAGGTTATACTTCAGGAAAGGGACATTGAGAATTACACAGAGCTATACTATCCTATTCATTTACAAATCACTATTTCCAATTTTGAGACAAGATGAAGATTATTTTTTTTTAGTCACATTCGAAATGTGTATCTTGTCTCTCTCTTTTTGGGTTTTTATTTTTTTTTTTTTGTTTGGGTTTTTTTTGTTTTGTTTTGTTTTTTCCTTCTGAACAAGAACCTGTGTAAAAATCTTTCTGTAAATCTCCTTGTCACAAATCTGCATTTCAGGACTTCAAATATTCCTCTCTTCCCATATGTACTTAACCTCTTTCAGTTTTTAATGTTTTCAACTCCTGAAGCTCCAGAACAAAAGGGACTCACTACTTCTTTCAAGCTTTCCTGTTGCTGTGAGTACCAATACCTATGAAGATGTGTCTTCTGGATGACACAGAAAGGCAAAATAAACAATAAGTATCACTGTAAAAAGCACTATTAAGCATGTTCAAAAATTTGCATTGCTCCCTATTTTGATAATTTAGGGGCACTATTTATTTACAAGGTTTTTTATAGGTTAATGTGTATATTTGGGCATAGATGTTAGTGTTACATACATTCATGTTGGATAAACTTAAGTATAAAACCAAATAAATTTAAAATAATAAAGATCATGCTGAAGCAGCATTATATGTGCTATGAACTCTGCAGTTCTGATATCAATGATGAGTGCCTGTAAGGACAGAATTTTGCATATCAATATGAACTTTATTTCTAAACTAGTCTAATAAAGTAACATTGTAGTTTTAGAAGTAAACACTATGATTCCCTCTATACCAGTCTGAGCTATCAATAGTGCTGCTCCTCAGTTTGGTTTCTAGTTGCAGTTTCTTAGCTATTTCTAATCATACTGTTCCTTCCTTTCTTTTCTTGTTATCTCTCTCTCTCTCTTCCTCTCTTCATTTTATGAAGTTCTACAGCTGTTTTCATTGATTTCAGTGTCAACTTGGGTGAGCACAGATGTAACCCATCTTGGTTTTCATGCTGCTTTATTCAGACAGTAAGCTGTTTAAAGATTCGATGATGCTTCTTTGAGACAAATGAGTGGGTTTTTTTTTCTTTACTTAGTATGTAAAAAAGATTCCACATTTACCTATAGTTTCACTTTTATACTGGATTTACTTTCAAACCAAAAAAATACAGCACTTACTAAAAATGGCTACGGAGGTTTCCAGATAGTTAAATCACCAGCTTTGGGAAGAGCCTAGGTGTTGGTCCTTGAATAAAATTTTTTGTTAAAGGATAGCATTCTGTAATGAATCAACAAACAAGCAGAATTATTACAGCCATGTTTGGAGTTTTTTTGCTTAAATGTTTTGAATCAGTCATAAATCTGAATATAATCATTAGTTTTAATATGACATAATGCTTTTTAACTGCTTTTAAACAATTTGGCATTTCAAGACCTAAAGTAAACTTCAAAATTTTTTATCATGTATAAAATCCCAAAAGTTGCTCATGGCAACTATGGCACTGGGCGCTCTACATATTTCACCTTAATTATACATCTACCTGAAGAGCAAGTTCCTGTTTAGAACTTAATATTGAAGCAAGGATATTACTGTTTTTACTGCTGAGTTTGTTTTTACCTGCTCACCACTTTTTATGAAACAAGAAACAATCTTCTGCCTTTAGCCATGTTGAAATACTAGACTAAAGATTGCATAGATTTGAAATGGTTTTGGTGATAGAAATGGTACAAAGCTTTTAGGTTCTACATCACTTAATATTCTAGTTAAGCCAATTTCATATTTCATCTCGAGGTGCTGTATTCTGCAGAAAATTTAGATCCCATTACTGTCTTAAGATACTTACTCTTGTAATAAAATTAATTTCTAGCAGTATTACTGGTTTTTGACTACGTGCCTTCATTTCACTGACAGTGCTTTGACCTCCCAAAGATGTCATTTTTAAATTCATTTAAGTGTAGACACAGTGTGAATAAACAGCCTTTTGTGATATATGTCTGTTTCTGAGATATGTGACGTTTCTATGTCAGAATTTTCTTTGAGATGACTTTATTGACACTGGCTTTTTACCATTTGATAATTGAATTCTGGAATAACTGATTCTAAAAATGTACAGTTTTATTTATGGACGTCTGAAAATCGGCACTGATTAACAGTCTACATTTCATCTCAGATGCATATGAGACCACAAACAAACAAAACTGCATACATTTTTCAGAGACCTAAACCCAGTATTTAGGTTTATTCAAGGTACTGCACAGAAGTTAGAGTTACCAGAGAAATTCTGGAATCAATATTGTAGTTTAGTGAGGGCAACCTCTAATCAAAATGCAAAAATATATGATGTTAAACAAAATGCAAAATGGAAGCAAAACACAGTCCACTGTAAACTTACCGAAAGACACAGGATGCAAAAAAAAGAATCCACATGTTGACTAAAAAGCCTCAAAAGCACTGACCTAAGAAAGGATATAAACTGTATATATCAGTAAATAGACAATTCAACTCTGGAGAATTAACCCATAAAAATGCAGTAGCCATACTTCTGGTTAAGAATTTTTTACATATATATGAACATTAAATACATATATTTAATTTTTGTGTCATATGTCTGATGTGAAAAAAAGTAAATCATGTAAGACGGAAGTTATATTAAGTTAAACAATATGACTTCAGTGTCTGAAGCACAGCCATGAACATTCTTTTTTGGACATGAAGATGAAGTCTGCATGTTAGATGACACAAAAACTAGCAAAATGGTCATGAAATGAAGTAAAGAAGTCTTAATCCTTATATGCTGTTATTTGATCTCTATTGCACTTTAAAAGATACGACTGCATAGTAGCAAGGTTCCTGTTACAAACCAGATCACTGAGAGTCTATAGGAACTGCAAAGGCATGATTAAGTCAGGGTAGTATTCCATACGTTCATGCATAACATTGACTGGAGATTTTAAATACGATGTTGCCTTCTCCATAAGTCTAGTCTTCATTCCACTGGTGAGATGGGACACTCAGATTTATCCCTTTCTGCCATATTGAACACAGGTGCCAAGTAAGTGCTGGCAGCATTGAAATCAATGAGGATTATTTTATTGTCTTCAAAGTAGTTAGGTTTTTCTCTCTGTCACAAGAGTGGTCCTGAGCTCCAGCTGGTACTAACACCCGTAATCTGCTGGTGCTAGGTATTCATATCCTCCTGGCCATCACCAAGGGGCTGCGTAGGGCTCCTGGCAATCCAGTCACTGCTTTCCACACTCAGACAAAGGGTGTCCAGAATCTTACCTTTCAAAAGAAAAGGATGTCTGTTCCACACATAATTTTATCATCTATAAAAAGGGACAGGCAAAACTTTGCAGTAATGTAAAGCACAAACAAAGCAAAAAATGTTTGCGGAGACTGTAATTGTGGGATCAGTGAACAGTTCGTAAGTTCTTAAAAAGTATTCAAATGATCTTTCAGAAAAAAACCGCTAAACTCATGTAAGATATCTATACTGTAGGCAAATTAAAATGCTCAAAAGAATTCGGCCTAACATAGATTTTGCAATGTGTTGTATTTAAGCAGTACCTTGTCAAGTAGGAGTGAAAAGAATAAAATAATATGGGGAAAATTAAAAAAATCTTGGTAGAGATGAAGAAGTAAAAGATTAACAACTTTTGTATATGTTATTTACTGTAAAATATACAAATATTTTCCTAAATTATTTAACGTTATCAACAGTTATTTCATTCTCTATAGGAAGTCTATCCATACTTGTGCCTCATTATTTCAAAATAGGAACTGTTCCCAAAAGGAAAAAGACATTTACAGAAATGTTAGAATAAAATTTTATTGTCTTTAAAGTAAACAGAATATGGGCTTAATCACCCTGTATTTTTCTTGGCCTTACTCCTCTATAGAAAACCTTCATTTAGTAGTAACAAACCTTGCTGAATGCTCTCTTCTCACTATTCATGTATCTTTGGTCCCTATAGTTGATCCTGCATTCCTTAAGATATGCTGTGTCTGGGCATTAATTAGATATTCCTCCATCTCTGCGCTCCTGGGTTTAGCTGTGGTGCAAATTCTCTGCTTATCTCCCTTTCTCAAAAATGAAGTCTGCACAGTTCTGCTGCTTATGCACTCATGCTCTAGTTAACCTATCTGTAAAAATTATCCCTCCCAAGTTCAACTCTCTGAAATCTTTTTCTGTTTTTTCAGTTTTTCTATGTTCCTTTTAATCACCTTATCAGTCTTCATATCTCTGCCTTTCTTACTAAATCTACCAAGCAAACCAAGTTCCAAGGAAAAAGAAAAGCAATTTTTCAACATCCTTCTGCATCTTATTGTATTTTGGAAATTCATATTTTTTATTCCTGTGTCTACAAACAAAATTGGATAGCCAAATTCTTTATTATTTTTGTTTTGACTTACGTGTGTCCTTGGCATAATTACTACTTGCTAAGGCTAAGTTATTCCCTGCTAATTTTCTTTGTTCCTTGTTTAGATAGCATAGTTGGAATGTTGAACTTGACTGAATCTAGCTCCACATCTCAATGTAGTCTTATACATATATATTCTGGGAAAACCACTAGTCTCCCTACATTTCACCTACACATATTCCTCAGACCATTAAAACTATGCTGATGAGATGAACTTCAAAGTGTTGTTTTAGTGATGAGAGATCTGGATTGCTTCAGTCACAGACTCCCAGAGCATTAAGGGCACATTAAAGAACAGCATGTTGAACTGATTATTTTTGTGTGAGCTCCCGATAGTACGTAAGTATTTTCCTATTATTTGAATGACAAAATATTTCAGTATGTTTCTGTGCTTGCAAAAACCTAACTCAGATGGTCCAATATCAACTTTAATATCTAGCAACTATCCATGTTTAGCTCAATTTGGCAATTTGCTTTCACTACCAGTAATGCCCATTTTCACAGAAACTGGCATTTATTAACATTAGTTATTAGCATTTGCTTACATTAACCTCCTGTGAAATCCAAGCTTCAAACTGGGAATGACTTTACCAAATCAGTCATGACTTTTCCTCAAGAAAAAATAAAGTAGCTCACATTCAGTATCATTTCTCAATCTGGTTTGTTGCTATTGCTAGAAGCCTAATTTTATTACAATTTAAATTTGATGTGAAAATATATTTACTTTGACAATGAATTACTTTCTACCAAGATATTTCAAATCTAGTTATGTGGGAAGGTGGTAGGTGGAAGTAGAATAACTCGATACATTAGTGACTGTTTGTCTGCGATATGAGGGAATAAGATTTAAGGTTCTATAGACTCTGAATTACTCCCACACAACCTGTGCTGGTGCTGTATTATAAAGCCATTGTCTGTTCTCAATGACTTCTGTTTAGTTATTAACTTTTTAAGTGTTGTGCATTTTTTTTTCTCCAATACACTTTGAAATATAATTTTGCATAATGGGAAAGGGATATTTTTGGGTAGCTTTGTAAGGATCCTGGGGGGGATTTTTTGCTGCTTTGGGTTTTGTTATTTTTTAGTGAGGTCTTAGACTAGGTAACTATATTATTTAATGCTTCCCATCTCATCTAAATCTATCAAAGTACTCACAGTCAGACCCTGCTATTACTTGAATGGGAAGACAGTTTGCGTTTCTTTACAGTGTAACCTTTATCATGAGGGAGTACAAAAATCATAGAAATGTAAGCCTTCTCCCTGTAGGGGTTGACTCTCGATGAATAATCTATCATCTGTCTCTCCATCTATTTCATGTAATCTATTTGAAGCTCCACGGTGAGTGCTGAATGTCGATGACAGCTGTGTTAAGCCAGACAGGAATATTCATGAAATATGCCTGTGCATAGTTTTCTCTTTCATTTTTCTGGACTACTTCTACTCACTTATTAGGAAACATTTACAATTACAAACATTTACTTGAGAAGTAAAATATGAAAAGCAAAGGGATTTTTGAGAATTAACATTTTAGTAGAATGCTATTTGTTTATGCCAGTTTTCAAAGGTCCAGTGCCCAGTCAAAGGTCCAGTTGACTAGTCAGCTCCTCAGTCTAGCATGGACAAGGCATGCTGTTTTCTTAGACAACAGAACAAAGTAGTAGAACAATACTACCATTGTATCTCTGTTTTAATTTCTCTGAGACAAATAAGCCTATGCTTCCTTAAAATTGTGTGAACTCAGAAGGTCCTTCAATACAACTTAGGAGTGAGGCATAGTTTCACTCTTATTTTTCTTAACAGAATGCCTTTAATTGCTGTATTGGCTCAAGGTCCAATAAAATTTTGTTAAAAAAGTAATCAAAAGATACATTTCATTCTTAATACCAATTTAGCAGATGGGTGCCACTTTAAGCAGAGTTACAGAGTTAGTTCACAGTTAATACTTCATTTGAACAGCCATATTCTTCTGAGACAGTCATTTGGAGGTTTCATACAGCTCAACAGATGTGTGTCAAAGGCTTTTATTTTATTGGGAAGAAAGAGACAAGAGGAGACTGTGGTCACTTTCTGTAGAAAACATTTTAACTCCAGCCAGCAACTAAGTACTATGCAGCTGCTCACCCACAGTGGTATGAGGGAGCGAATTGGAAGCTTAAAAGTGAGAAGATTTGTGGGTTGAGATAAAGACAGTTTAACAGGTAGAGCAAAAGCCTCATGTGCAAGCAAAGCAAAACAAGGAATTAATTCACTACTGTCTATTAGCAGGCAGTTGTTTGACCATATCCGGGAAAGCAGGCTTCATCACACATAACAGTTACTGGGGATGAAGAAATGCCATCACTCCAAATGTCCCTCCCCCCTTCATTCTTTTTCCTCCAGATTTATATGCTGAGCATAATGTCATATAGTATGGAATATCCCTTTGGTCAGTTGGGGTCCTCTGTCCCAGCTGTGCCCCCTCCTAGCTTCTTGTGCTACACATACACGCTGATGGAGTGATGTAAAAAACAAAAAAAGGCCTTGACTCTGTGTGAGCTCTTCTCAGCAATATCTAGAACATCCTGGTGTTATCAACACTGTTTTCAGCACAAATCTAAAACATACCCCCATACTGCTGTGAAGAAAATAAACTCTATCCCAGACAAAACCAGCACATATCTACAACAGAAAACAGATGGTAAAAGGAAATCGGAATACGGGCATGTGAACTACAACATAAAGATGACATCATGGTGCCATAATAAGGCAAATATAGTATAGAATTATGCAGACATGGTTGGAAGGGACCTCAGGAAGTCTCTAGTCCAACCTCTTGTTCAAAGCATGGTTAACACTGAATTTATATCAAGTTGCTCCAGCTGAGTCTTGAAAACCTCCAAGGATTCACAGCACTTGTTTCTGATCTTTTATACCAAAAAGCAAATACCCTTTTCAAACTATTCTAGGTGGTTGAGATTTGTATCACCTCTTGTGAAAAGAGGGTTACTCCCACGGCTTTATGGACAGAATTATAGCAGGAATGGTAAAGATACAGATAATACAACCATGCTGAATTCATCTTAATATACCTCTCTTTGAAGCTAGACTTCACTGCTTTCAATTATACTTCTAATTACATGCACCAAGAAGATGTCCATGTGACAAGTGGTCATTTAGAAAGTCAAGGCACATAATGAATGTGCTATATTGCAGTGAAAACTGATTTCCACCTTTGTGAGTCATTCCTGCTGTAAAACTTCTGGGAGGAATAGCATGGTAGAAGAATGAAAAATTATATTATTAACAGTTTTAACTATTTGAAATTTTCCTGAGCTATAGATGAAACATATCTACCAGAGGGACAAAAGCTATTAATCCATTCCTCATGAAAAGCTTCTAGTCAGTAGTTGTGTGCATGCTGTAGTTGTCACCAGTGGAAATGGAAAGCTTTTAATACACATAATGGTTAATAGTTGTAATTGAAATTCTCATTCTTTCCTTACACTAATCCAGGGAATAAACTGTATCTTAAACAATAAATATCTGCATTTTGGTTAGCTACTTTTTTAAAAATGTTTCTCCAATTAAGTTTTCTCTCACCATTTCTGTAATTCTATATGTTGTTCCAGAATAAACACTTGTCCAAAAATTTGCCTCAGCTTTTACCAAATGAGGAGAGTTTTGCTGTAGCTAAATTGTATATGACCTCAGTTTGATTCTAATAAAAATTTGAGCCCACAGAATGCAAAGCATAACTGAATATTCATTGCTAACTTTTCCTTTAAAAGTTTATGGAGGCCTTTGAAAACAAAAACAGGTACATAATATCACTACTTCTTTACTTTGTACAGTCTTCAGCAAGTATTGCAAATATTGTGAAAAGGTAACAAGAATTTTAAGGGTAAAAAAGGGTAATGTTGATGGTTACACAAGATCTAATTAGAAGTTTTTCATTTCTCTCATTTATTAAAGTAGTTGAACTACCCTTTGATTTTCTGTGCATAAACAGCTCAGTGGAGTTAGGAGATGCTTGCTGAAGTGAACAGAGATATTCAGACAACTAAGGAACCAATCCTATAGACACCTATGTGCATGTTTTAACTTTTTTTATTTATCAGTAAAACACTAAACTCAGCAAGACTACTTAGGTATAAAGTATGAACGCGTTTGGGGAACTGTGACTATAAATTCTGATCTACTATATGATTGGCTGAAAAGAGGATTTCCACTGGAATTTGATGTAGATCTAAAACAGGAGAGGAAAACCAACTTCTCTTTTTGAATTAAAACAAACTAAAATGCAAACCTACAGCATGAAAGGATTTTTACTTACTGAGCTTTCTAAGCCTCATAAGCAGAATAATGACTTTCTATGGAGGATGAGCATTTCAACAGGAATTTTGAAGACATCTTACCAAATAAACATATCTGGTCAACCTTGCAAAAACACTTTGAAAGATATTTATATGATGTATCAAATGAAATTACATTTCTCCCTATGTCTTCTCCTGGCAGTATTCTTACAAATAACCAGCAGAATCATGAAACTTCAAAGCTGAGAGACAAAAACACACCATGGTTATGATCATTTACATTTGAATATTTGTTTTAGTTAAATGTAAAACCTACATGTGTAATATTCTTAGTTCACTATATTGATTATTCAGGTAATTAAAGCAGCCATGCACATATATAATTTCATATGATTTATGAAACTGTCTAAACAACAGAAATATGTACTGTCTTCACTGAAACCAAACAGAATATCAAAGTATTACTTTTAAGCTTGGTGTCTAGTACTCAGTGCATCAAGAAATTGTCTTGCATGATGTTGGAGTAAAACTTTTGAGTAATAATGTATTTGCATAAATATCTTTTGATTATTCATGAAATGAAAAGGTCCAGTTTACAAAATATTATTTCTGTGCATTTGCAATTTTGAAAATGCATTTATGAGTATTATCACCTGCTTATGCAAGTAATAAATTATATGTTCTCTGGAAAATTGCAGACTAATTTCACACCTTTTAATTTAACTAAGCTTTCTTGGCAGAATGCTGGGATTTGAATTATCACCCAGTAAAATTCATGGTCTGAAAGCCTCCTGCTGTTAATATCATTATTAATCACTTTTGTTACAGTAATTTCTAAGAGCTAACCAAGAATGTGCTCTATTGTGTTAAACACTGTAAAAATGCAACAACAGTGAGATGAGATTGTAATCTGAATTGAAAAGTTAAAGGAGAGAAGAATATAACATTTGCAGTGATAAACACAATAGTAAGGGTGAACTGAGGAGACACTTCCTGTGTTTTATGGCAAGGACATATAGTGGCCATATATCAGGTTTATTAAATAATTATTAAGGCAGGAGAGTCCCTCTGAAGTTTTATTTCATTTGCCTGGAGAACAGAGAGGGATAACTGTGGCTCTGTTTGTCTGGTGTCTGTTGTTTGAATGCTGCCAGGATACAATTATTATGGAAGAGTTTATTGATTATCTTAAAATAAGAGCTTACAGATAAGTGTCTTCGTGTTTTTTTCAGCACTGTCTTCTTTTCTAACAAGATGACATGTTAGATGCCATACAAGTTATTAAATGTCTAGCCTGTATCAGATACAGAACATCACAAAATGATCACACAGTTATCACAGGCCAGCAGATGTGAGGATTTAAAATCCTTGTCTGGATTATAGCCCTGGTGTAAATACATGAGAAGTTATTGCTTTCAGTTGAACTTCAATGAGGTACCAGCTAAGAATTTGGTGTTAAGAGCTGAAAGTAGCATTGAAAGGATGCTTTTTTCCTCATGGTAAATAAAAACACCAACAGCAGCAACTAATCATCAGCATAACTCTAAGAGTAATTGTATTAGAGCCTGAAAATAATGAGTATCTATTTTGTAATAAATATGATATTACAGATGCAGAACTTAGTTTACGTCTTGCTTTTTGTTTTTATGATGTGGGTTTAATTCTCATGGAAAGAGGCAGCTTGATAGCATTAGAAAATTAAGTCATGTTTTTTATCCACTGAACAAACACAAGCATACTGTGGTCAACATTTGCATTATAACCTTTCAGGTACCTCATCCTAGGCCAAGATGTGAAAGAGTACTTTATTTCCAATATTAGTGTATGTAAATTTTTCATGACCAAATATTTCAATATTTGGTCTATCTACCACATATAACCTAATCAAAATAGGTAATTTTGCAGCACTCACTACTGTAATTTTTGAACGCCTTAAAAATATTTTCCATTATTAGCATTTTAAAACTGAGAGGTTGTATTTCTATAAATAAACATATAGATATAAAGGTAACATCTTTTAGCATAATCTACTTCTTTAGGAAGTTTTTTTAACCTATATATTTATTTAATTAATTTTCTTAGCCTATTGTTTATATAGAGCAGATTTCATAACATCATTGCAAGCACTGGTATGGGAATTCAGCTTTGATGGGTACTGTCTGTTAGGAACCCACCATGTTTAATAAAACCAAAACTCAAAGTGCACTCTTGAATAGGATTAAATTTAACATTGCATTTTATTCAGCCTGGTATCTCATACTTGAAAGTACTTAAGTTCCATAGAGTCCAATGGACTTTGTTTGACCTTTTTCACATATGTTTATATGTATTTTCAAATAAGGATTAAATTAATCATGCTAGATTAGAGCATTATATCTCAAAGAAATATAGAGGATTTCTGCCCATGCAATAGATATTACCTAATCACAACTCCAGGATTACTTCATTTATTACTTAGAATCAGTGATAGGGACTGGAAGAGATCTCTGGAGATCATCTAGTCTAACCCTTCTCTCAAGGAAGGTTCACACAGAGAAGTTTGCACAGGCATGTGTCCAGCTGTGTTTTGAAAGTCTCCAGAGTCGGGGATTCCAGCACCTCTCTGGGCAGCCTGTTCCAGTGCTCCGTCACCCTCAAAGTAAAGAGGTTCCTCCTCATGTTTAGATGGGACTTCCTACATTCATGTTTGTGCCTGTTGTACTGCTGTTAACTGAAGTTGATTGATCCTGTCACAGAAGAGAAAAGAAAACCTTGATGTGTCCTCCTGAAATCTTCATAGGTTTGGGCCTGGATATAGAATCCATTGTGAAATTCCTGAATGTGCTGGTTAAATGTTTTCAGTGCCAGCTTAATATTTTTCCATTTACCACATTGCAAATGTACTGTCAAATTTTACCCTGTGTGGAGCTTGCTAACAGGAAACACAAATGGATGTGAAGGAGTAACGTATGGTATGCACACAGAGAGAGCATAAACATTAGTAAACAGGTTCTGCAGCAACTCCAGTATAGGTCATTAAGAAATGAAAACTTCTCACGGAAGTCATGCTAAATTGTAGCATTGTGTCTCTAATTTTTAGCCCTTGAAACCAATGAACTGTGAGTTCTGTGAGGTTTAATTATTAACACATTTGGGTGGTAAGGGGGAAAATACTGAGGGATAAGAAATTAAAATAAGTGACTGCTTGTGTGGGTGGTGAGAAACAGAAATGTTTCTGTTATGAAGGTAGAAACAGTCGTCATAGATACAGAGAGAGTTGGTTCTGAAGCCAGTTAAAATGACCACGGAAAGTCAGCCAATATGTGACAGTATTGCTAAAAGTGAAAGGAAAAGGATAAATGTGTGGGGGAAAAAACCCAACATGATGGAGTTGCCTGTAGTTATCCAGTTTTACTTTCAAAGGTAAATATAGCAGAATTTTTGCATTAATTTATAAACTCATTGTTTGGCTTAAAGCTTTATACTCTAGGAACGGCACAGACACTATGAACTGAAGTTCTCTGGTCCTGAGCTAAAACTGGACCAACAAGTGTTGCAGCTGAAATAACTGCAAACATTTTAATGCTTTTCAAAAATTCTTTCAGATCGATAACCTTTGCTGGTTTTAGAAAAGGGTTTAAAAATTTCTGCCAGGGAGTAAGATAAGATGATGCAGAGGTTGTTTGTTTTCTTTGTTCTTTCTTTCTAATTTGTGGAATCTGCTAGAAGATATGGCAATGTTTTTTATGATTCTTATGATTGCAAATGAGTCAATAAAGGCATCAAAGCTTCTCAGACAGTTGGCCACACAGCAACAGGAGTTTTAAGATAACAGTATAGATTTTTTGGTAAGGAAATTACAAAAAGAAAATGATCAGGTTTCATAGGGGAAAAAAAAAATTACAAAAAAGCAGTTTTCTGCCAAGGGAAATAGTGAAGACTACTTACCTGATCTTTCTTAGGATAGCAACACAAGGCAGGAAGTCTCATACTACTGTGAAATCTCTAAATATGCCAAAAGCAACTGACAAGTGTAAAGCTATTCTTGGAGTAGAGTAAAGCTACAAACAAGCTAAAAAAGAATATTTCAACGGTATGTCTGACAACAGAATCAAAAAATTAAAGACATGAGTTCAGTTTTAAAGTCAGCCTTGGATAGAAATGGTGTGAGGATATTTGAATTTTACTGCCTGATCAGGTGATGTTTGGATTACTTGCTGGGTATATTTACACAGTTTACATTGCATCATTCAAAATGAACCTGATTTAAAACAAAATTATCCTTATAAGTAACATTGGAATAGGAACTTCATAATAATATCTAAAATTCCTTTTTTTTTTCTTTTTTTTATAGCATTAACTGGAAAAGAGGATAATATAGTAATGATGTGGCATTTATGCTGATGATTAGAGAGCAGCCTTGTAAATGTAGTTACATATATTTTTGCTTTCCATGTCTCAAACATTTCCATTAAGAATAAAAATGAAACTTTATTTTAACTGTGGGGCAAAAATCTTTCTTTTTTATTAGAAAGACAGAACTCTGGTTTTCTCCTTTTATTCTTGCCATGTTATATGCACATTTAGAATTTATTAATATTTTGAAGTTTATTCTTCTGTCCAGAAAACAGTGATCACAGATTAAAATGTAATCACAGGAGAGCTATTTGAGTGAAACAGCATCCCTTTTTCTATGGGGGCATCTAAATTGCTTGTGCATCTCTCTCACTTGAGGGTAATATGTAACAAGCATGAATAGAAATGTACTTTTTTACACTGGGATCAAATCTCCAACACATTCTTTTGTATTCATTGTTTTTCTATGTAGCACATTTTTTTTCTTTGTTTTACCTTAGACTTTTAAGCACTGATTTAAGTCTTCAGAACTAGACACTGCTTCATAAGACTCTTGTCCCTCCATAAATTGCCTTCCTTAACATTTATCCTGCAATAAGAACGGTCTTATCCAGATAGAGCGTAGTTAACATTAAACAAGTTTCTAAACACTTAGAAAACTGATGCTTTACATACATCTTTCACAACTGGTCTTAAATCAAGACTCAGAAAGAAGTGTTATTTGTATCATATAAGAGGTTTCTGTTAGGTCTCTGTTACTGAATGGCTTAGGGAAGGGTTTATCTCACCATGAACAGTCTTCTTGATAAACTATCATTTAGAAGTACAATGGATGTCATGGCTATTTCCAAATCAAGATTGGTTTCCACAGAACTGTTTTTTCTGCTTTCTAATTCCTAAGAATTAATATAAAATGAGAAAAAAATAACCATAATGCCAACTCTTAAAGGATCCTGTTAATTACATCTCTGTGCCCCAGATGTACTATACTTTAGATATACAGTTCAAAGTCCGTTTCTTACTTGCTTTCTAACACATAGAGAATGAAGGAAGCAAACTAATCATATGAAAGGTTTTGAATTTGCTGAACAGCACATTGTCTCCTTCCCCTGGCTTCCTGTGATTTGTTTACTTCTATGTTAAACCCACAAGATTTGCAATAGGCTGGATATCAAAAGGCATATGGGAAGGAGCTGCAGACTTTCCTTACTGCACAGATATTCTCACCCAATCTGTCATAGCAGTGATTTATTCATGCTGGCTACAGATAATTTTGAGGAAGGATTCAGAACAGTGCAGTTCATGCCAGAGTCAAGAATTTAAGGGACCAATATGTTTCTTAAAACAAAGATTCAGGACTTCCCTTTAGTTAGACAGATGTTCCCTTATGTTTCTTTAATCAATAACAATGTTGTACTGCAGGCTTTTTAAGGCTTAATTTCTGCAGGTTTATAAATAGTGGTCTTTCAGTTTCCACAACAAAATAAGGTATTAAGACAAAAATCCCTGCTGAATCAAAACAATTGTACAGACTAGCCGCTGGCTTCTTTTCAGTGAGAGTTAGGGGATCACATCTGCAATCTGCACTTGAGACCTTCTATAAGACTTGCCATTTATTAGTTCGAATGTTCTGTAAGAATATCCCATGGGCTAACTAAAAAAAGATCCACTTCATTGCTTCCTAATGCACCTTCAGTAGGCAAAAGCACCAGCACACTTAGAAGAGCTCTGGGGTAAACACGGAGAGTTAGTTAGATATCCCAGATGCATAGGAGCCTGCTTCATCTGCTTTCTGCAACATTTTGTTCTAAAATGAGTGCTGTGGAAATGCCATCATTACAACTGGTTCTCACTTAAACTGGGAGTAGACAAGTTTGTCACAGAATTAATTCAGCCAAAGACACTGCAGAAGTTGGAGCTGGGCAGAGGACCAGGGTATGCTGTCCTGTGGTCTCAAATGTGGTCTTGAGTTGCATGAGACAAGTGAGTGTTCAACAATGAGAAACAGCAAAGATTTTTCAGGGTTCCCCTCTTCTTAGGTCCGCCTTCTGCTGCTCAGCCCAGTTAACACAATAAGCATTTGCATAAGGCCCAAGATGAAACCAGGCTGATATTGCTAAGCAAAGATTCCAATTCCTTTGGAACAATTCTGGCTGTTGGGGCAGAGTTGGTTTCTTAATTTTATAGTTAGATCTATGTGACAATTGTATGGGTGTTGCAGATTTACATCTTTTCATTTTAATGCCAAACTGCTTTGCAGTTACTTCCACTGCTTTTCTATGGAAGAGATTGCAAACATAAGCTAAGTGTTCTTTTATCTTTCTTACCATTTCATTAGTGTTCTGGGACAGAATCCAACTGCCATGGAAGTTTTCATAATCCTCCAACTCTAATGTCTTGCTGACCACTACTGACCTGATAATGATAGTCTGACATTTTTCTTTTTTCTTTTTTTTTTACTTTTTCCCTTGGAGTGTTATACTTATCTTTCTGGCTTTTGTTCCCAAGTGCTTATGTGAGGCACAGGTCCTGTCTACATTTTAGAATTATCTTTTTCTTCTGTCAGTGAAATTACCGTTTTATGCCTTAAAGATATGATCATATTCTCCAATGACCTCTGGTGGCTTATGTATTTGAACATTACCTTATTTACTTAACCTTTCACTTACTCCTTTCTGTTTTGAGACTTTTCACTAGCTTTCTTTGCAGTATTAATATTCTTATCTTCCTTACCCTCCTTGCTTTGGAAATTCTCCTGTTTGTTCTCTGTATTACTACTGCTATGGGATATCTGAAATGAAGTAATGAGGCCAAAAGAATTTATAAAATTGGGGACAGGTCACCAGCAAAAAGGAGCAAGACTTGGGTAATCCACTGAAATTTCTTGTAGACAGAACAGCAGAGCTTTTCTATGGGACTTTGTTTCTTTTGAAGTATCATCAAAGAATGGGGACATATCTGTTGAATATTACTGAACTCCCAGCAGTGCATTTACTCAGTCTGAAGTTCTAAAGGAGGATGGAGAAAAAGAAATGACTGGATCTATTTAATGATTTACATAATGATAGTCAGGTTTGACAGTAAGTGTTTACACATAAAGTTGTCTAGCATTTTCCATTACAGGACCTTGATATTTAACCACTTTCATTAGTAGGCTACAGTTAAGCCCTTCAAACTAAAGTTTTACCTAAGTTTGTTTATTATTTTACAGTTAAAAAATTCAATCTTTCTGATCATCTAAATCAAGGGAATAAAAAAAAACAAACCTACAAGTTGTTTGGTTTTTTTTTAATAGGCATTACACTCATGTGTTCTAATAATTCTTTTTTTACAATGTCAATGTGACAATTGACATTGAAAGAAAGAAGAGAATGCCACAGGGCACTGCTTCAGGCTGTCATTTGTCCCCATTGAAAATTCATCTGGCTTTGTTTGAATGGGCAGTGATTTCAAACAAGGGAATGGCAGCAAACTCTAGGCAAGAGAGCCAGCATGCAGCAGTCCATACCACAACTGAGCCATGGTGCTGAGGGAGCAGGCTCTGCTCCTGATGAACAGACGGATCAACCCTGGGGGCTGCATGGACCCTCACTCTGCCTGTCCCTCTCCTGGCTTGGGCAACTGGCACCTGTGCCGGATGGAGAACAAAAGAAACCATCCTTTCTTTGCACCAGCCAAGTGGAGGAGAGGAAGGAAGCCATTGTTCACTGTAGGGGAAGGGAGGAGAGCAGAGCACAGAAGCCTCTAACCCATATAATTGTGGCTGGGGGGGGGTGTTGCCTCCTATGATTTTGTGGCTTTCACTTGCACAAGTCTGTTCTGAGAGGCTGAGGATCTTTAATGGCTCATGTGTAGGTCAGTATGTCTCTATCATAGTGTTTTAGAGATTCTTTTTGTTATCAATGTTTCCTTTAAACAAGATAGAAGTATTTATACCTATTCTTAATAGTAGCCTTATCCACCTGCTATCATCAGCTGAGGTGGAGGACACTGATCATCACACATTTTTAAATGTGGCTACCTGACTATATAGCACCCATTATCCACAGTATAAGCACAGCTGTGAATACCTACACAGACAGTCCTACATGCACTGGAACAAGAGTCTATTAAAACTGCAAATGCAGTATCCAAGACTGAGAAAGTTCCAGAATTGAAGCTGCCTCTGTGACCTTTATTTAGCCACCTGTGTTTTTGAATTATGCTACAGTCTTTAATTGGGTGATCAAAGTGAGCATCTCCTTATTAGTGCACAACATGAGTTTCTCTTACTAGTAATGAATAATGTGGTTGCCTTCAGTGCCATGGACTCATTTGCAGCAGAAATTTCTCATCTCTAACATGGGACTAATAACTATTACTCTGCCCAGACAGGGTTCTAGAAAGGAAATCCATGCTAAAGATGTACTCAGAAGCTGCAGTAAGTCAGCTATCTTAAGAAATTCTGATGAACAACAGAATGTGGATGATATTCAGTAAATAAATCACAAGGCTGTACTGTGTGATGCAAATAAAAAGAAA
>JANVCC010000018.1:55613388-55630921 GCA_025345505.1 Todiramphus chloris collaris
CCCCCCCATGAAATGCATTATTGTGCTTGGATGGGAAATTATTTTTGAAAGATCTAAGCAATCAGGCCAGCAGCATATTCTAATTTAATTCAAGCATGAAATATAAGCATGAACTTTAGCTTGCATAATTACATTTTTTTCCTATGGTCACAGAGCTATCCTGTTAATCTCAAGGCACTAGTAACTAAAAAATTAGAATATTTTCCTACTACATGTTTTAGTTCATATTTCCACATACCAGGATGAATATGCACTTGATCTAGCACTTAGAAATTGAATTGGAGAGTGGGAGAAAACTATTCAATTTTCATTATACCTTACAGAATTTGTAATAATTCAGTCCAGTCTCTTCAAAAACTGGCTGCTTTTCCAAGCAAAGTTATCAGTCTGTCATGCTGTTGTCTCCTGTCATATAACTGTCATCACAGTCTCTCTGATGTGGCAATCCTGGGGGCACTGGCAAAGCTTCTTGTCTCGGTGGTACTCAGATTTTGCATGGCAAGCTAAGTTGCAGCAATAAAAGTCACATGTCTCTTCTGCCACAATGTGGGAGTTACCATGACTTTCATTGCTAATGTCATAAAATGCCATCTTGACATCTGGATATATTCCCACTCCATTTCAAATATCAGCTGTTTTTTCCCTCACTGTTGACCTTTTTACTTCCTTATAATTTGTGAGCTATCATTCTTTCAACAGCCTGATATTTTTTATTTTTCTGAAAAGTGCTAGGAAAGTGTCTGTGCAACACTGTTTGTGAAAATAATGGGTGTGCTTTTCCATATGAGCTGGGTATAGGGCCATAATGCCAAGAAAGATCTTTAAGAGTTGAAGAGTCGGAGTTAAAGCAGGATTGGAGGAACCATTGAAAATCATTTTGCCTGACACCCCTCTCAAAGCAAAGAATAATTGTGTAATCTTATATTTCAAGGTAGCTTCTGGATCTTATAGTCGTATCATTGGGTTTCTTGACTGTATTTGCTATATCTTCTAATATTGTTGTATCAGAAATTATGCTGTAATTATCATAGAATCATAGAATGGTGGGAGTTGGAAGGGACCTCTGGAGATCATCTAGTCCAACCTCCCTGCCAGAGCAAAATCATCTAGGACAGGCCACACAGGAACATATCCACGTGGGTTTTGAAGGTCTCTAGAGAAGCAGACCCCACAATCTCTCTAGGCTGCCTTTTCCAGTGCTTCATCACCCTCACAGGAAAGAAGTTTTTCCTCATGTTAAGGTGGAACTACCTGTGTTCCAGTTTGTGACCACTGACTATCACATTGCCATTGTCCTATCACAGGGCACTACTGAAAAGAAGCTGTCCCCTTCTACTTGATGCCTACCCCACAAATATTTGTAAACCTTAATAAGTTCCCCTCTCAATCTTCTCCAGATTAAAAAGCCCCAGGTCTCTCAGACTTTCCTCATAAGAGAGATATTCCAGTCCCTTAATCATCCTTGTACCTCTCTGCTTGACACTCTCCAGTATTTCCTTGTCCTTCTTGAACTGGGGAGCTCAGAACTGGAGACAGTACTACAGATGTGGTCTCACTAGCACAGAACAGAAAGGGTGGAGAACCTCCTTCTCCCTGCTGGACACACTATTCTTTATGCACCCCAGGATACCATTGGCCTTCCTGGTCACAAGACCACATTGCTGTTCCACGGATAACTTATTGTCCACCAGGACTCCAAGGTCCTGGGTTGAATTAAGGACATATAACAAATTAATATGCATCTTATAGCTTGCAAGTCAGTTTAATTCCCTCATCATGTAATTCTCAAAAATTCTTTTAAAGATTTGTTTAATTTAAAGGTTAAATAATCTCCTTAGATTCCAATTTGGTGAGTTCTGCCTGTGATAATAAGAATATGTGGTCTAGCCTTAGCTTGAAAAAATATCTATTCTGAGCAATGCTTGCTTTCAGGGGATACATCCAAACAGAACTATAGCTACATTCAAATTTGATTTTCTACATATCCACATATTGTAATGATGGATTCACAAGAACACTGGAAAGCTATACTCCAGACAGTGGCTTTTTTTCACCAAGTCTCCACCCTTTAGGTCTTAGATTAATCACGTTTATTGTAGAAAATAATCTTCTGAAGTTGTAAATGTTTCTTGACAGAATGACTAGCTGCTTTTATCTCGTAATCAGTACTTTGTACAGTTTTTTTGTTTGTTTCATCATAGACAATAAGTAATATTTCCATGAACCTTTTTCTATTAAATTCCTCTTGAGATTGTGAAAATGACAAACTTTTTTTATGCCTAAAGAAATAACATGATGTCTTTACTAGAGACTACTCTGTGATTAAAGGTTCATATTCCAAATAGCTGCAACCTCTTCCTTTACTGTTGTCTGTAGATCAAATTTTCACCTATAATAATTGTTAATTGTGATGTAGTTATGGTCTTCATGAAAGTCTGTGACCCCAAGTCATGCAATGAGGGGAAAAACCACTTTTAAAATAGTATGTTTTTCTTACTAAAAGATTGGGTAAACTACTCAGTGATACAAAATGCAGGAAAAAAATAGTTTGCTACATCTCTGTGGGACAGGTGTGTCATCTCTGTAACACAAAGCAGGGCTATTTAGACAATCTAAGCTATATGTTGCCATATAATAATCTGTTACAATTCCTCTCAGTGTGATACAATTCCTGAATTTGCAAAGCTTTCCTTGTTTCAAAATGTGTAAAATGAGGTGAGGTTGTACTTTTGGGGTTCTTTTGTCCTTTGAATTAGTGACATATAGTTCACAGTAATTAAACTATACACCAAACCTGCCACACTCTCTGAAATTTGTCTCATAATGGCTTTGTTCATCAGTGTCTTATCTGTAGATACTACTTTCTTTCCTTTTGACTACCAGTACCATATCTTTCTTTGTAAAAGAGATGTAAAAACGGTTTTGGCAAAACACATCTTCAGTGAGTGCAAAAAAACCCCACACAAAGACATAGTCTATTAGTACCTCGGCACTATCATTTCTTCCTAGAAAAGAAATGACACTTTCAGGGTTATACAGGCTACCCATGTAAAACCTTTATTTGGCACCTCTGCCTACTGAAACTGTCCAACTAGCTGATAAGCGGGCACCATGCCACTGAAGCAGATGGGCTTAGCTGTAGAGAGCCAAAAGACAATGTATGTGCATCAAGTGTGGATGTTGGTGGCAGGCTTCCCAGTCAGTGATGTCTTAACGATTAAATGTCCCAAGTTTTTTACATCTGTAGCTACAGAGATGCCAGCCCTACTCCTGGGTGGTGTTTGAAAATCTCTCCTGTTTTATTTTAAATTATAAAGAACTTTTTGAGAATGCTTGATTGAGAAGGTACTTGAGACAAGGAGAAAAGGAAATAGTAACACTAACTTTTTCCAGTACAAAACAGGCACATGCTCTCACCCAAAACTGAGATGCAAACTGGAGTTCTAGGGGGAGGAGAGTGAAAGCATTTTTTAGGGTATTTGAGATACACAGTAGAGACAAGCAACAGGTACTTTCAGAGAAATGCAATTACCATAATTTTACCAAAAAAAAAAAGAGAAGGATTTGGTGGTTATATCATGAATGAAAGAGACTCAAAGGTATGAATAAACATTGTTATGCTATTCTTTGATTCTATCACATTTAGGGAAATAGAGTTTTGCCAGTCTATGTGTATTAAAAGGGCTGGACCACAAAATTTCCTGATCACATCACCACTTTACTCTCAGAACTGGAAGAATCTATTGCATGCAATATTTTTTGCTAATGTTTTTTGATGCAAGTTGAAAGTGAAGGAAAGGACATTTTCCCTGAGATACACTACGAAAATTTTTTTTCTTTGTTTCCTGAATAATACAGAGCCAAACACACATACAGAGTCAGGTGTAAACCTTCTTGAAAAAGGCCATAATTCATATAATAAACAAAGTATAATATGTTCTGGTGATTTGAGTGAAGTTAGATATCACCTGGTTGATAAATGAGGAAGATATTTTTAGAATGGTACCTCCTTTGATATGATTGGTTTTTCGAAATACGTAGCCATAAACTTCCCTGAAGAAATTATAAAATGAAGTCCATTTTGCATTCTATGTTCTTTTAGAAAGAGTGATATTTATCTACTTTTATGTTGTTATAGCTTCAGATTCCCCTTTTTGTCTTAGTAAGTATATTCAAGATTGAAAAAGACTGAAAAAAAGCCATGTTTTATTAAAACATACTGGTCTTGCCAAATAGGACAGTCTTGCCAATAAGATGTGCCAGAAGGGAATAAGGGAAGGCTAGGCATCTTGTCTTCCTCTCTCCCCTCCCCATGGTTCATTAGTGTCACTCAGTGAGTAGCCACACTCATGTGGGCATGGTGACAATCTCACAGGTATGCACCCCTTACACAGGAAAGATACATCTGACCCTGTGCTCACCATATAGTTTCATGAAGCTAGCTTTTCTGCTTCTCCACTCCAGCTTAGCTTTCTAAACAAAATTCAGTCTGGCTCCATAATATGGTTGGCTCTTAACTGTGCTAGTTGGGGTGCCTTTAAAGGTGAACACTGCAGATCCAATTTACATGTGTTTGTTACCTCCAAAGAATGGAAAGTGACCTTTGCAGTTGACTGGTACTTTTAAAACAACCCCCAACCTCCCAAAACAGACCTGCCAGCCAATGATTTTCAAAGTCCATGTGCTCTGTTCCCCAACCGTGAAGCACAAACTCTCCTAGTATCCTAGCCAACTATCTTTTTTTTTTTCCCAAAAATTTTGGAGTAGTCTTAAGAATTTTGAAAATTTATGCTCTAGAAAACTGCTTCAAGAGGGGTAACGAAGCACCTTATGGTCCTCACTTATTTTCCCTATGGCAAATATATCTTCAGCTTCAATTAAATCTCCTTTGGAATATGAACACCAAGGACCAAACTCAAAGCTCTGTGAATGCAATGGCCACTCATGGCTTTGATAAGGCAATAAGTCAAAGAAAAGAGAAGAAAGCAATACCTGGGAAGCTGAATACAAACCTCTCAATTTATCAAAAATATCTTATTGTACATGGCTTAGTTTTTTGATATATTCATGGAGGGAGATGGATTCCCTTTATAAATAGTTGCAGTTGGCACACAAATACTGAGGCATCAATAAAAGAATCTAGATAAATGTCAGTAGAGTTCTGTTCCTAGCAACAGTATCTATAGATTTTATTTTTTGCATTCTGTTAAAAATGAACACTGAAAGAATTCTGAGTGTCCTGATTCATATTTTTAATAGGGAATTTAAATGGGCACAGCTGCTAAAAACTCCATTAAAATAAACTGTTCAATGAATGAATAATAATCATGATTTTCCTTTTTGGTTGTTTATTTTATCTGAACAATACCAGCTTGCCTTCCTTGCTATATATCATCCAGTTTAAGCATGAGGGAGAGACAAGGTTTCCACCCAGGTCTGGCCACTCAGCAGGGTAGGCTGGTTCCTTGTAGAGCTTCTTGAGATTGAAATGGACCTGAAGTGGTCCTCAACTGGTGAGGATGGTTTATCCTGGGTAAAATGCAAGCATATGGCAGGGTGAACATGGCACAGAATCTACATGGAGAAGCACTGCTACCCTGCAGAGTGATTGGAGAGTCAGTGAGAACTGTTGGACCAGTCTCGAGAACTAGTACCATCAATGGAGCCTCTTGGTAGGGTGGTGGCTCCCAGACTGGGCAACAGAAGGGAGGGAGCAACACCACTTCTTGCTGAGAGGTTATTCACATATTCTGCAATGATACAACCAATTCTTGAGCATTTTTCACAATGTTTCTAACAATTGAGGAAGCCCTGTACGTACAAAAGCATTCTTCTGTCTATCACTTCTGTGCTAAATGTGTGACATTTTTTTTGCAGCAGGTTCATTCCATAGTAAGAGTCACTCTGACGTGAAGCCTTGGATAAGGCAATAGCAGTTTATATTAGCCAGTGGTCTTGTTCGTCATTGTTTCTCACTGGTAATTCATTGTTAAAATATTTTGTGGTGCTACAGGTTACAGTGAAATTTTACAGCCACAGTTCTATGCCAAATATAATATGAATTTAACAGCTCATAAGAACTGGTCAAAAATAATGCCATTTCAAAGCCATGAACTCTGGAATGGGTCTGCCCAGGGAGGTGGTGGAGGCCTCATCCCTGGAGACAGTCAAACTCAGGCTTGATGGGGCTCTGAACAACCTGATCTAGTTAAAGATGACCCTGATCACTACAGGGAGGTTGGACTAGATGACCTTTAAAGTTCCTTTACAACCCAAACCATTCTATGATTTTATGATTTCAAGTTTTTAGATCTTGTACAGCATTATTTTCTAGTGCTAATAGCTCTTGAGTTAGATCCTGTTAGATTCATGCTGGAATTGAAGCTGATGGATGGAAGCAGATCAAAACAGCACTATTTTAAGTTTCACTGTTGCCTGACCAGCTCAAGTTATGTCTTGAAAAATAGAGATATTAGTAGAATTCCAATATAAAGAAAGCATTTTGATCAATATTTAACTGTGAATTATCTGTATATCACTTACTGCTACTTACTTTCAAGAAGTCATTTCTATTTTGAGATTTTATAATCTCTTCCATGAACAACAGAAAAAATGCTGAAAAAAACCCTAAAAAGGTAACATAAGAGGTAAAATATCTGTCCATCTGTAAATATATGCATGTATATGTATGTGTCTGCAGCTGGATGAATATGTACTGTGTTGCAGTAAACTGAGTATTCAGATATTTGAAGTTGCTTCCTGCTGGTAAATGTTTCACAACAAAGATGTGATCAAAAGATATGCAGGAATTGAATGACAAGTGAAACTAAACCAATTAAATCTCTACTGCTAAGTCAAAAAGACAAAATAAATATGTCCTGTTAAAATTTCTGCCTTCCATTACTTTCTTCAGTACATAAAATACACTTTTGTTAAAAAGATCATGAGTTTTAGCATATGGATGCAGAAGCCAAAGCAAAACAAAGAAAGAAAGAAACAAAACACACACACACAAAAGGAAAGGAAAATAAAAAAGAAACATTTCTCTGCTCTCCATTTGTAAGAAGAATGTCAGAAAAAAAAAAAAAAAGTATCTTTAAAGTAAACTCTTCATAAAGTAACTCCTTAGTTGCAGATTACTTTGTTTTGGGTGTCTAGAATATTTGTAGCACCCTAACGTAACATAGTAGATTGACTGCACAATGCTGAAATGTAAGTTCTGTATTTCTATGTGCTTACTTTTACCTTTTGTACATTTACCCTTATAACATCATATGAAAAGAAATCTTTATTAAGTATAGAGTGACTACATGGAGAAAAATGTGTATTTTTCTTATGAAGTCTTTGTGAATGGGCCAAGATATCTCCTGAGTTGTTCATGAGTTCTTGGAATGGAGGTTTGTCATTTAGTGTTTAGAGTAATATATTAAGATGGTACAGCTGGACACTGAAACAGAAGCTGAAAACCAAACAAAAGTGATGCAGTACCCAAAATCAGCTGCCATTTTAGCACTTCTCCCAATCTTTTCCACTAAAACCTAAGGAGCTGTGAATCCAATGAACGAATGAAATATTCAAGCTTAAGCATCCATGGACCATCAGTGTGTGTAGGTACAAGAGACAATAGTTCTCAGAAGATATGTCTTCTGCAGTCTTTTGGGGCTATTGTACACAGGTGACATTTAAATTGCTTTGTTCTTCTTGTTTATGTGTAAAAAAGGGAGTGCATGTCTGCATAGTGCAGTGTTACGATCTCATTTTTGATGTCACTGGTACAAGAGTTTTAATGGGCTCTGTGACACTGGGAATTTTGCGTTGGAGGAGTTTAGCTTTCCAGACAGCAAGGCTGGAGTGATCTGTGTCAAACACTGAAAAATGAACCAAGCCATGGAAGTGCTTTTTCCTCTCAATTGACTGTAATGGGAACCTAGACACTGCTCAGAGGAGGACAGCTGCATTGCAGATGTCTAAATGCGGGCAGATGGATACCACCCTGTCAGTGGTATGCTCTGTAGAAATACAGCTTCTTTTATGCAGAAGGAGTTGGACCTATGTCTTCATAAAAAAAAAAAAGTAAATCTTTGCTTTGTATTTTGGGACCAGCATAATTCTGGCACACAAAAAAAGTGGAAACAAAACAGGAGAAGCCAAAATTAAAAAGAAACCCAGTGAGTACTACCCAAGATACCCTGGCTATGAATAGATTGAGAGGTTACTGCACTTCATACCAATGTGCTGGGCTCCAGGCTGTCCCTTCATCCATTTGTGACCTGACCAGAAAGTGCTACAGCTTTCTTCCTGCCTTTTTTGCTTAGGAATCTTTCCCACACAAATCAAGAGTAAAATAGAGTTAATATATTTCTATATAAAATCAGGGCTTATAGCTGAGCCCAAGGAGCTTGAAAGTTTATATATATCCACTAGGTGTATAGAAGCCTCTGGGAAGAAATTTTAAGCAGCGCTTGTTCTGTATGTGCAAGCAGTGGTTGCTCAGGAGTGTAAAAACAATCCAATAGTAATTTTCTGTTTGGTAGTGACCAGTTCTGATGCATTTGACTGTTCAATAGCTTTGAGTCAGTTCTGTCAGAGGACGCTAATTATGAAAGCATAATGTAAAGGAAGTAAAATTTCAGCAAGATTTTTTTACCTGAGGGAGGCGGGGGAATGAGAAAATAAATATACATTCGTGATTACTGAAAGTCTGAAGAGACAAGGACTCACAATGCCAAAGAGTTAAAAAATTCCCTGATAAACACAAACAGACAAACTAGACTGTTATTTCAACTTGAGACAGAAAAGTCCAACAACTCAGAAATGGATCGTACAAAATCAATTCACATCTGCTTAGAAAGAGAAACTCACAAAGAGGACAGTGCTCTGACACTATAGCCATGATTGATTAAAACTTTTAAAACTACCAGGAAAGGGTCTAAGTCGTAATGATATAAATTCAGCCAAGCAAAACTAGTGCAAGCTGCATGCTGTGACAACAACAAACAATGAAAAAAATCCTGAGGATTATGTCATTCTGCAAGGGCTTTCCACTGAATTCAAGAAAGTGAATGAACATTTATTGAACTGGTTGCACAAAGCTCTCTGCTGCTAGGAACATTATTATTTGTTGTCAAGGCTACTGGTTTTGGCCCTGAGCTCTCTCCCATTGAGGACAGTAGGCAACTGATGATCAAGGAAGACTTTAATCTGGATCATAAAAAGCAGAGTATAGTTGTTCTATGTATTAGGTTGCTGAGAGCAGCAGTTCAGCTTAAAACAGTTGGTCCTCATACAGGCAATAACTGAAACTCTCCTGGGCATGAATTTGGCTCCTTATTCCTCTTTGGTGTCAGGCTGTAGTTTCTGATCCTTCTCTGCACTGGATTCTTCTGCCTGAGATGTGGCTCCTACTGGCTTCTAGAGCTGGACTCTTCACCATGCTGTGCTGCCTAGACTGTCATCAGGTCTCAGGGGAAGGCAATGGCAGTGGGAAGTGAAGAGCAAAATACACAGAGCAGATTAAATTAGAGAATGGTGTCTACTAAGTGGTCACGTGAAGTAACCCTATAGCCTGTAGTTGTTGCCACTTCAAATGGACTTCTCCCAGGGAAGTCTAGGTGAGGTCTTTTACTAGTTCCAGGAAGGTGGAAAAAAAAGTAGAACATTTGCTGTTTGGTGCTGAAAAGGTTTGAACAGGCAACAGCACAGAATTTTAAGACAACTAAACCACAGACTTTGCTGTTTAGGAATATCTGACTCCATCAAATAGTTATTTCTATTTCAGAGGGACTTTTAAAAGGGAAGCAGAGCTGTAGGCACCTCAAAGATTAGCTGAATGTTATCAGTATGATGGTGCCAAGTTTTCAGAATTCCACTTACCAGATTTCATGAGGAAAAGATAAGTCTGAAAAAGGTATTTCTAAGTAAAGTATCTTCATAGAGGAAATCAGGGGAAAATAACTTTAGAAGCAAAGGTAATGATAGTTATGGACAGTTGTTACTGTGTTATTGGAAAGAGGTGCTCTTTCCAGACATGCTGAGCATGAGATAATCTTTGAACAACTCAAGTACTGTTGCCCAGATAGCATAAACAATCAAATTTTCAATTACTATGAAAATTGTAGTAAGTATAATTTTAGAAATGCATTTAATTTCTTTTTTCCTGAATGGAGCATGGTCTTGGGACATGATATTTTCAGATTTGTAAGAATCTGAAACTTAAATTGTTCACATTTCTAAAAAGAAAGGCCAAACCCAAACAAACAAAACCACAAAAAAATATTAATCACAACAATAATTCAGTTACTTTGAATTGCACAATGTAATATCTTACATCCCTCAGTCAAATATGACTGTAATTGACTCACATATCCAAAAATAATTTGGGAGCAAGAGAAATGCCATGTAAATTTCTGTGAAAAACATGCTTACATTTAAAATGTTAATAACTATCTCACTATTTATACTCAAATAGTTTGTGACATGTTTCTCCTTGAAGCAAAGTGACAAGAGTACTAGATGTGAGTTCTGGTGATCAGAATGGAGTAGTGAGCTAGGTGGACATTTGGTTCTTGTGCCCTTGTGATCATTTTGCTACTGAGCTGAGGAATTAAGTCTAGTTTCTTTGACATTCAGCCTCAATGTCAGTAAAATGGAGAAAATGTGACTTAGCCAACTATGAGAGAAGTGTAGAGAGAGATGTATGGATTCTTAGTACTGTTACAAATATTTTAATATTTCAGTTTCTCATTCCCCAGGAAAAAAACACTGTATACTAATTTGTGATGATTCATAGCAAATTTTCAAACCTGTAACTACACAGTATCAATAACTCATAAAGTAGGTAATTCTTCTCATAATTCTTTGTAGAGGGTTAAGAATTCATGTTTACTTGAAGAACAGTAAACATTCTACCATATAAGTGCTGTATTTATACTGATTGGCTACAACTTTTCAAGATATGTAAGCATTTAAATCTTCAGTCTTAGCCTTCCAGTTATAGCTCTTTCCTGTGTGGATTTCCATAAAAATAATAATCTGTATTGTCATTGCTACGCCTCCTGTCAGTATCTCCAGGTTCGTCAAGTGTGTGTTCATCAAGGTTCTTGTCTTGTTCCTGTGTGACTGCTGTAGCATTGTGGTGGTTTCTGTCAGATAATGCATCTGTCTTGAACTCCCACACATGAGAAAAATATACAGCTATAGCCCTTTGAAGAACTCTTATAAAATGTGTTTCTAATTAGATACATATAATAGAGAGTACAGGAGGGATTTTTTCATTGTCGCAGACTTTTAGAGATTAATTTCTACAACAATTTTCTGAAGCACATAGACAACAAGAGGTATTTATGGCTGCAGAGATAAGAGATACGCTAGATTTGAAGCATCTGAAATAAAAAGCAGTGGGAAGCAGAAGCATCCTTGTATTTCAAGACAATTATACTTAGTGTTTATCCATAGAATTCAGGCAACAAACACTTAAAATAATATTTCAAAAGTAAACAGTGTAAAATATACTTTTAAAAGACATTTTAAAACCTTATCTGTAGTCCAATAGCAGCAGATGAATGTTAGAAGAGTGTATCTAAAATTCAGATACATTTGTCATTTCTTTTGGTGGCAGACTAGACAGTGGAAAAGAAAATTTTTATTTCTTCATGTAAGCATAAGGGTCTCTGCTGAGACAAGCAGTTCAAAAGTGCCTCGGAGTGTTCTGATTGATGTGCTGTGGACAGGGACACTTTTGGTCAGCTGTTGCTTACATGAACTGTGACAAGTTGTGCCATGAACAGCTGATCTTATGAAACCTAGTTTCCAGTGGCTGTCTCCCACATTTTTTTCCCCTTCCTGTTAACTGAGAAAAGATAATCCTGTCTTTCTCTGTATGAGGATTTAATATGAGTATCTCTTTCCATTTCTGGACCTATGTTCCTGAAACTTTTGTGAAAAAATATCTTTGAATCTTCTAGTCCTTTGTCCAGTTTGCTTAAAATTGTTCAGAAATGCAGAGGTTATTTCAAGGGAACAGACATCACACATGGTTATTACTGCTTGTCTCATTTCTTTGAGAAACTAGTCTAAATTCAGTATTTAGAATTTCCCCTATAGGAAATCCATCTATCTTCCTGAGTCAGAAGGAATACTTGTATTAAATCCATCACAGTATATTTATACTTGTATATAACATTAAAGTATTAAAATAACTGGCAAAACCCAGCAAGTTAAAATGTTACAAAGTTAGAAAACTGCTAAATTAAGGTCATAAGAAAATAAGAAATTCAAAATTAAAATTAAGAAATCAGAACGGGCCTAAATTTTACTCATGTTGGTTATAGTCTCACTTCAGAGCTCCTGAGAAAGGACAGAATTGTATTATTTTCACAGTATCTATAAGATTATATAGAAAATGACATGTTGAATGATAGACAATTTGAAGCACAATAGCCCTTCCAAGAGAAATGCAAGAAGAATCCTACGTAGGTTGTTAATGAATTTAGAGAATGAGATTGTCATTTATGACAAACTATATTTTGTCATATATTTTTTGTAGGGGATGGATAGTGTACAGTCTAAAATATTTATTCAGAAAGTGTTATAACACAGAAGTGTGCAAAAAACAATAGTTCCTGATTTGGAAAAGTAGTTTAACAAAACTTAATCAGTACAGTTTGGAGAAAAGGCAGAAAAACAAGAAAAGCAAGTCTGTAAATACTTGAGAGGAATGGGTTGATGATATAAAAGGAAGGAATAACCCTCAGCTATAACAGGCAGGGACTAGTGTCATGTTTCTGTTGTATTTCACATATATGTAGTGCCATGGGTCTGAAGGATTAAATTAGTAAACATGTAGAATTGAATTGTGAACAACTAGAGGATAGATATAACAGCCATTAGAAAAACATCTGTAGATCCTAACATTTATTATGATGGGATAATTTGTCAAGGGAAGTTGTCAAGCACAAACATTAGCTAAGAGTAGCAACAGCAGGTCAGACTTTATTATACAAGATCCTCCAGTGTTACGGTAGGGAAATGTAGCTTCCTGTCCTAGCAAATAAGGTCTTATGAATACCAAAAAGCAGCAAAGTAGTGGAAAAAAGGAGAGAAAACATGTACTCCATTACTCACATCAGATATATGAGTAAGAATCTTGGCAAACATCGGTGAACAGATATTGCTTAAGCATTAATACTTTTCCTATACACAGTGAAACAAAACAGAACAAAACATAAAGAAACAACCCAAAGAAACTGGCAATTTCAAATGCAGTCTACCCCTGAATGTGTTGACTAATTATGAACCATGCTTTGGAATGTCACAAAGTATATTGATAGAGGCAGATGTCATGACTAAATCCCTTCGTATCTTGTAGAAATGCTGCAAAATAGCCTATATATATACATGAGTCTTCTTGGCTTTATATATATAGGTTTAGTTTCTTGAGACTAAATCTGAAGTCTTGCAGAAACCAGTGCCTATTTCAATTTGACTTCATTATGTAGTGAGTTATATTTGAATAATTATTTGAGTAAACACTTCTCACATACAATTGATATTACATGCCTTTCATGATATTGCAATATTCCCCATTTGAACAATAATAATAAATTCAGATTACTCTCAAATTCAAATGTCAGATCAACTGGTATTTTTCTCAGATACTTATTTTCTGGTGTGAGTCAGTACTCACTAGGTCACTGTAGATTGTTTCTGGGAAGGGAAGAATTTATTCTTGATTCTCTTTTGTATGTAACATTTTTATTCCTATGCACCATATTTATAGTCTGGTTTTGTCTTGGATTGAACTAATGGTCTAATGAACTCAGTTTAACTCAGATGATAGTGAAATTATTAATGCTCTGTTTCTCTCTTCCTCCTGTCAGTATGCTGTCTGGCTGGTCCTTTGGGTTACATGGAACGTGTTTGTCATCTGCTTCTATTTGGAGGCTGGGGACCTTTCAAAGGTAATTTACCATTGGATACATTTAAGCCATGAGCACTTTGTTAACGTGCCCCAGCCAAAAGGTTGTGTTCGGTTTGACTCACGCTCTTAGTGGTTTTGGAACGAGGGGATTATGATGGAAATTTGGAGTATTCTGAGTATGTTAGAAATATTTAATCTAGACTGTAGTGAGCATATATCTCCTGATACCCACAACAGTAGCAACATATATGTTTTCAAAGAAAATTACCTCTTTGCCCCCCTCAGTAATTCTGCAAGGCAAATTTCACCTCTATGAGAGACATTAATAAGTGATTTCATAAATGAAAAAGATTACTATCTCAAGGGTAAACAAATTTATTTTTTGTACCATTTAGCTTGCTATTACTTAACTAGATTCCTTTCAGGGGTCTTATATCAAAGAACAATTATTGTAAAACAAGGTGTCTTTGATTAAACAAAAAATGTAAACTGAGCTTCCAGAATAGATTGCCATTTGGCTACAGCAGTGGTTTTTAACTTTGTGCTCCTGGTAGGAACATTATGATTGAACACTTATACACAGTCAAAATCCATAGGAAAAATATATTTTCCTAAGAATGACATATTTATAGGGTCTTATTGACACTGTAAGTATTAACACATAAAGTGGCAGTTGGTAACAAGCTTTATCTAACATCTCAAACTGAAATTCCTACTTGCTAAGGCATTCCCAGCAGGCCGTCAATTTATGGGAGAAAAGATTAGCAGTGGTAACAAATTATTTTTTAAAAGTAATAAGCTTCAACTGTGTATCAATATTGCTGTCCATTATGAGTTATACTCACAGTGGTGTGAACTGACCATCAGGTAGGACCCCACATGAAAGAGATCACATTCTCTTCTTGACTCAAATGTTTAGTTGTTCCTCATTAAAGGGATTTTAGCTCAACTGTAAATTACAGATGTGATTCTCTGGTCCTTTTTGCCTCACTGATATGATATGATGTAGAAAGTCAAGGACAATTGTAGAAAAAAAAATAGAGGTAAAGATACTTGTCTTTTCTCTCAAATCACCTTCAAAGTACAAAAAATAATAATGACTAGGATACTTTATTCCCATGTATTCTGTTTCTTCCAAACTTACTGACTTCAAAAGTATCAGAATTTCATTTCCTGAACATGTAATTTTCTGCAGGTAAAACATTACACTTTATGTGTTCTATACTTTCAAACAGGCCCAGTCGTATTAAAAGCTTGGCAAAAATGTAGTAAATAAAAGAAATTGCTTTTTTTGTTTGTTTGTTTTTTTGTTTTTTGATAGAATGCTTGCTGTATTGCTAAGTGAACATATATAACAAAACTGGCACCAATCCTCCCTCTTTCTACATGCTTGTTTCAATCACCTTCATTCCTAAACTTGTAAATGTTGGGATGCTTATCATGCATGGATAAGTGAAAGGAGATGAGAAGGAAGGAAGAAAGGAAGAAAAGAGAAGTAGCTGTTTGACCTCTGTGTTTTCATGGGTATAAAAACAATTTAAGAGCACCAGTAAGTGTTAGTTGGAATAAAGATGGGTCAAACCCAGTATCTAAACTTGGAACTGACTTTTTCTGAAGTCTAGAGCTGTGTCATCTAGGGTGTTTCCCAACCAACCATATGGTTCAAGCTTATATTTGGATGCAGTTAACATTTTTATTCTGTCTTTAGAGGTATTATTTGTTCCAGTGATATGACATGAGTTGAAATACCCAGTAAGAGTGTATTCCTTCTGCTTCAGCTGGTTTTCAGACCAACAGCATTGGTAAAGAGAGGGACAAAAGGAAACATTCCTAGCAAATGAATTTGAGAAATAGGTACAGATCAATTCATTATCTACAAAAGGTCTAATTCACACATGGGACATCACTCTTCTCTCCCTTTCAGCTGTGAATGGTGCATCAAAACTTCCCCACATGATCAAATCTGCAAGATCTATGGCCTAAAATACATGTCTGATGGAAAGATATAGGGGTGTTTGGATGACTAAAACTTATCCTCCTGTTCTAGATTCTTCAGAGGCTCCAACTGCTTTACGGATGTAGGCAACTTACAAAATGGGTCTTTTTAAATTTTATGTCTCTCAGTCACATTCATACATCTTGCACTGAATCTTCTTTATTATTTATATTGTCATCTGGGAATAACTGCAACTTCAAATCTGTAATGATACTCCTGTGTATTTTCTTGTGTTTGGAATGGCATGTAGAATCTTCAGAAAAGCTCTGGTTCTGAAACAGTTCTAAATAGAGAATAAAAAATAACCTTTAGGTAAGTACTAGAGGGATGCCTCTTAGGTTGTAAACCATGAGAGAAGATGCTGCACAGCACGGCTTTAGGAATTGATAGGTTAAAATTACAGCGTAATAATAGTTCAGCTGGGTATAGTTGATTTTTTATATGTATAATTTATTTCTTTCTGCCAAATGAAATTAAAAAAAAGCCTTCTTTTTTTTTTCAAAGTTTTGAAAACAGCTTTTATTCTATGTGTATGTACATTAGTTTTTTTCATCATCACCTGCTGATTCAATGGAGAGGATATATTTCAATTGTTAATATACCTTATTACAAAAGACTTGCTAGCTTCATCCTCTTTTCATTTAGTTGTGGGGGTGGAAGTCATGACATTTTTACAGCTTGACCTTATTACAGTGAATAGGCCTGCAAAGACTCAAAAATATTTAGAGCAATAAAGTGATCATCTCTGGAGAGACTGTGGATGCTCAGGGAGTATTAGTGAACAGACATGCAAATTTGTTTGCATTATACATCATTGCAATCATAGATCTTGTGGAAAATGGCATCCCACTAAGTACTTTCTGTCCTAGAGGCTACAGCTGTCTTTGCTGAATCTCTTTCACAGCAAGTTGAAATATTTATGGCTTTGTAACAAAGGTTTATAACAAAGAGGAAGTGCAACCACTTGTTCTTAACCTTGATTGTTATGTGGATCTGTGAATGAATGCCTAGAAAATCTGCTTCTCAGACTTACTTTTCAGTACTATTCTCCAATAATATTTAGTTAGTCTCTGTGTTATTTTGCTTGCTGGTGAGTGCCATACTCATAGTATAAGTGGGGCTTTAAGGTTTCAGGAGTGGTAATATTTATTTTGGCCTGTGGCTAAGCAAATGTAGAACAGGAAAAGCATAACATCATGTCTCGAATGAGGTGTATCTGAAGTACACTATTGAAACAAAAGGGAAAACAACAAAAAGCTTCTCTGAGAAAATGTAATATTTCAGTGATTTGTTTAAGTATAGCAAGAAGGGACAAAAGGAACTAGATTCAGCTATCTCAGAACAACAACAAAAAAGCCCCTAAAACCCAACAAAAGTTAACAGACTGTTCAGCATTTTTTACTCTCTTCTTCAGACAAAGCTCCCCTTTACTTCTATGGGATTCAGCTGCAACCTCTGAATAAAGACCCTCAATAGAGTGCTGCAAATGCTCATGTAATGAAGACACAGCATTCTCCCCATGATGTCTAAGCATCCCACAAGCAGAACAGAGGCAGAATAAGAATGATCAAACTTCTCTTCTCTTCTCTTCTCTTCTCTTCTCTTCTCTTCTCTTCTCT
>JANVCC010000018.1:55630931-55644777 GCA_025345505.1 Todiramphus chloris collaris
CTTCTCTTCTCTTCTCTTCTCTTCTCTTCTCTTCTCTTCTCTTCTCTTCTCTTCTCTTCTCTTCTCTTCTCTTCTCTTCTCTTCTCTTTTTTCTCCTCTCCCTCTCCTCGTGCAGTCCGTCCTTTTTTCTTTTCCTTTTCTGTTGAATGACACTAAAGGGAACAGGAAGAGGCAGCAATGGTCTTAGCACTTCCTGACAACAGACAACTGACATCATCCCTGCATTGATGGTGGGAATAGATGGAAAGGCTGAGGGGAAATATGGAGCCCATATTTCCTCCTATTGTTCTCATTTATCTCCACCATCTCACACAGCAAAGTTATAAGGACCAACCAGAAATAGGCACCTTATTTTTCCACTTGACTATCCCAACATTGGCAAGCACACATCCATCCATGTGTTTGACTTTCACATATCACTGCTTGAATTGATACCTAGCTGCTCTGAAATGCGGTTTATATCCATATGCAAATTAACTGCAATAATGCAAATTACTTTAGGGTATGATTTGCATAGCTTGTCACTCATGATGCTTAAAAAACATGCTGGCTATGTGTGCTGAAAGCTTTATGCAGCTAATATACTCTGATTTTAAAGGGACAGTTTGATATCTAGATGAAAGAAGGAAACAAAAGAAATGGCTCAGTCATCTTCAGTGTAACTCACTGTGTAACATAATGTAACACAGCAATGAGTTTGGCAACAAGACTGAACCTACATCACTTATCCATTCATTCTACATTACCTTGTGTCCATTAGTATAATCGTTATACTGCTTTGTTTCCACATTTAATAATTATTTTTCTGAGGCAGTGGTCGTTAACAGTTAAATGTCAATGTTGCATATACTCTAATAAAACAACCTGCAGGATCTTTAATTTTGAACATATTACCTTCCTTGGATGTTGTTTTAACAGATGTCCTGTTAAGATAACAGAGAAATTAAATTAGTTTTCAACTCAAAGCATCTGGTTAACTTTGTAGGTAAATGCCTTTGAGCAATAAATCTGACCAGGGTTTTCAGATAAATAGCTATCAGAATGTTTTAAGTAAATGACTTTATTTTTTTCACTTCTATTACTCAGGGCAGATTTGACATGTTTGATCATATATCCAACAGATGAAAATTGAAAATACTGCTGGCAACCAGCAGTGTTAGGTTATTCTGAGGGTAGTTTCATGGGCAGATACTATTAAGCATGCTTATGGTTTCAGATAATTTAGTTTTGCACAATTTTTAAACCTCAAGATCTTTACCAACTAGAAGTTAACATTATAAAATTTAAATTGTTTATTACTGTAAACATAGCATATGGTAGAAAATGTTTATATAAAAGTGGAATTTTTAATCTCTAACGGTGAATCAAATTGTGATAGAAAATTGTTCAAAGTATAGAAAAATATGGAATATGTTTGTATAGGGTTTGTTTCTTTTACAAAGTTTATCTTTTAAAATTCTGATATATATTTCATGTTAATTTTATGTATAAACATACATCCACATATTGATTTATATATGCACACTTTTCCTATTATCTGATAGTTATGTAGTGAATATAGGAACACATGACAATGAGTAAGTGTAGTGACAGATCAGATGGTAGTTCCATATGATAATTTACATATGTGTGTACATTTTGTATAAGTATCATATATATCTGTATATATGCATCAAGTACCTCAGTTATATGGTTAAGACCAATAAGCACATATTTTAGCATATGCTTTATAATTGCATATATTACAGCTACATGGAAGTTTTAGGTATATATCCAAAGGCATTGCCATGGGTATTTCTGCAAGTCTTTCAAATGCTACAGACAAAATTTTGCAAAAAAATATGTACATATATTTATGAGATTACTTCTTAATATTTATCAATTATATTGCAGTACCATCTAGTGGCCCCAATTTGATATCAGGGTGCCATTATACTATGAGCCCTAGAAACAAAGAATATAAATAAACCCTGTCCTAAATCGTGCATTGTGTTAGTATCTGATGAAATAGAATATGAAGTGGGAAACAACAAATAAGAGGCTGCAGGGACAATATAAATCAGTATTATATCTTTTCAGTTCTTCATGAAGTCTGGACTTTTCTCAACTTTCTCATCAAGTTTTCTCCATGTTTCCCATCCCTATGGTGATGGATAGGCAAGTGATACCAAGCCCTTCTTTTGAATAGGTATCATTTCCCGGCACCCCTCTGCGAAAAAATCACTTCTAAATGCTGTAGTACACCATTGATAGTATTTCATCAATTGTTTAAGGCACTGTGGGAAAGCAGTTTATTTTGCATAAAATAAAAAAAAAAATCAGAAGATACATTTATTTCCAGTGAAGCAGATGCTGAGAACATCAGAGCTACAGAATGCATGTTTGCTATGACATCTCTTCTGAGGAGTTGTCTTTGCCTCTCATAGACAGTACCTTTCCTATGAATATAAAAATCAGGCTCTGGAACCAGCTATGGACAGACAAGGGCTGAAGTGTTATTTCCCATAGTTGAAATCTGGAGAGTCTGACAGAACTCTCAACCATCTTCTGAACATTCATGATCTATCTATGGGCTAAAATACACAGGTACATCTTAAGCTACTCCAGTCAGACATAAAATATGTTCTTAAACACACACACAACTTTGCACTGAAGCAGGTGAGTAGCTCCTAGAGAACACACTCATAAAAGCTAAGAAGGGAATAACATGTCTAAGCTGTCACAAATATTTCCAAATATCTTTCCTAGTCACAGAACCATGCTATGCTTTCTGCACCCCAAGAGAATATATACTCACTAGATAAATCTCCCTAAACATTTAAACATATATTTTCATTAAAATGACACAATTTAATTTTCCTCCTGTAAAATTTCTACCCCAAAACTGTATAATTATTTTTAAATATTAGGGGTTTTTTTTGACATTTTTTTTCCTTTTTTGTTCCAATGAAAGGAGTGTTTCCTAAACAGCTACTGAAGGCAGCGATCTGTGGTATAGGGATAAGTGAATTAACTAATGTCAACTTCGATAACTCTGGAGAATTTGATGATGAATTTCTATTAATTGCCCATAATAAGCAAAAAAAAAAAAAAATTCTCTGGCAAAATCTCTTTGACTTAGTGCTGTATCACTGCATCTGACAGCACATGCTCAGCTCGTTTTGTGTAGTTGATTCCATATGCTTATAATGAAGGACTAACTATGAAAAATATTTTCTCTGCTTTTTTAATAACCTTCTAAACTTGATGATTACCTTTGTGAATTTATCCCCAGAGTATGAGTTCACTGTAGTATTGATTTTTTCAAAACTTGCTGCTTCTATTTCAATGACATTAATTTTAAGGGGCATCCTATATATTCAGGAGTAGACTGCCAGACTATGGCATTATATCCCACTTATCAGACTACCACAAACAGCTATTTGAGTAGAAATTGGATTCCGTGTTTTGAGGGTAGGGTTTGATTGATTAAATAACCTTACGAATTGATCAAAAGTGTGGTTTATTGTGGGTTTCATTCTAAAAGCCTGTTCTTTGGCAGGCCACAGTGTAACTCGGACTATTTTTCTTCCACCCTACAATAGCTGGCTAATTCAGCAATAATGAGGTGATCAGTAACGTGCTGTGTCTGAGTGAGTATCTCACCGGCATCTTTAAACTGCCAACGAACCCTTTTATAGGAAAACCGCTATTTGCAATATAGAGAGAGTGACTAAGAACAGAGTGCTCAAAACTATGTGGAAAAAAAAGAAGTCCCTCCTCTACTGATAATTGAGACACATGTCACTACTCAGATAAAGAAAAATGGTGTTGGATTTGTCAGGCTTCTGACCATATCTTAAGAGCAAAGGTCTCTCCCTATCTATATAAGGGTCCCATCTATGAGCTCCAATCTGATGTGCAAAGCAATCTCTGTCTTTCTCTATTCTCTTGGCATTTTCATATTTGTCACTCCTTTCTTTTTAATCTTGGCTTTGCTCAATATTGTCCCATTCCTCTGATGTTTAGCACATACAAATGTATCCTAGCTGGTTTTGGCAAAACTGCCAAGATTTATTTTGATTTTGGAGTATGGGAAAACACTGTATTAGTGTGTGGTTTTATTTAGGTATTTCTCTTTAATGGTCATTTACAGAATAAATTATATGTAATTCTGTACTTCTCTTCCCATTGTAACCACATGCACCTGATTCATAGTGTTCCCACAGATGTTCCTAAAGGCCAAGTACAAGACCTCTGTCCTGTAGCACCAATCATGGGGATTGATTTGCATTAGGTGGAAAAGTTAAGCAGTTGGGACATGTGTGTTTATCCTAGAGTCTGACTCAAGGAAAAATTTTTAACTTTTTTTTTCCTTATTAGAATATTCAATATCATGCTTATGTAGGTATGTTTCTTCTTTCATATGTTGCATATGACATCATAATCACTGAATCACAGAATGGTAGGAGTTGGAAGGGACCTCTGGAGATCATATAGTCTAATCCCACTGACAAAATAGGTTCACTTAGGGCAGGTTGCACAGGAATGTGTCCATGCAAGTTTTGAAAGTCTCCAGAAGAGGACACTTCACAACCCCTCTGGGCAACCTGTTCCAGTGCTCCATCACCCTCTCAGAAAGTTTCTCCCTATGTTTAAAGAGAAATAATAATAATATTTAAAATAATAATAATGAAGCATTTTTAAATGTAATACAGATATAATCTAGATAATAAAAAATTATTTACATATTTATTCCTATGAGAATAATGTAAAAATTGATACTGTGGGTTGTGCAAAGGTTATTCATGAACATTAGCATCTATTCAACTGCACTTGATCCTAGGTCTTCAAATGTCCATGTAAGAAATACTGCTATGATCAATCCTGAAAGAAAGTCTGCCATTAGAAAAGCTTCTCCTCAAGTGCAGGGAACAAATGATTTACTTATTTTGTTTTCTATTTCTTTATTCTTATAGGCATTAATTATTTAAAAAAAACCAAACAAACAAAGAAAAAAACAAAACAACAAAACAACAAAAAAAACCCAAGTGCTGTTCTTAGCTCTTGTTTATTTTACTTTTTAGGGTTTTTTTATCAGATGTTTTTTTGTCTTATGGGTACATTGGTTTATGTTGTACAAATAAAATCCCATCTTCTTTTAGTTATTCTGCTTGAATAGTTCTTATCCTACTTGCCAAACACTATCAGTGCCTTTTTAGATGGTTTAAAGCATTTCAGTCACATAAGTAGCCTCAACTCAGCACAAGGATATATAATATGGCATAATTTGTGTGGAATCAGAAAGCTTTTGAGCTTCTAACTGCATTTTTCATGGTTGACAGAAAATGATAGGATTCAAAGCACAAGATATTTCCTAAATCTACAACTTCTAGGAGTGTTTGCCTTCCTGAATTCCTTGGTTTTAGTTTTTAGTAAAGGAAGAAGTTAGGAGCTCAGAGAGCTTGTTGGAAAAAGAGAAGAGGTTACAGAAGTGCTTAGTAACAACAGAATATGATGATACTATGTAATTAGCTTTTTTTCTCTTCATTAACATATACAGCCTGCTACAGAAATGAGGATATAATGATAATTGCCAGACTCCTGGGTTTTCACACTTGGAAATAGTGTAAAGTACAAATCTGAAGTAATTGGGATTCTTTCGAGAAAAGTCTCTCTCCACAAGAGCAGGAGCTTGTTACAGACTGTGGAGACTTAGTTTTAATGTTACATTTCTGGCAAAGCATCTCCAGGACATAATGGTGCTTATCCAGATTCGTCTCAAAGTGAAAATGAGTGTAGCAATATTTAACATACTAGCAAAAGATGTTTGTCTGTGTCACAATATGATAGATTCTGCAGAGGAGTTGTCTGTATATGGAAAGTCACTGAAGACTAAAGTTTACTGAAAGAGTTTACATGGGAAATTTGTTTGACTCCTGTACCCATTCTGTTTAGCTTTAGGCAATGTTTTCTCTTGTTTTTAACAACCACAAAAATGTGTCCATTACAAACTATATATGAAAAGTAATACAATTTTTTAACACTGTTATAATTGTATACTATTAGACAGTATTCCCTTGTGTCCTATCATAAAGAAGCATGCTTTTGAAGTTCATATGTATCAAGCACCATCTCTTCCATGTCTCATAGAGAGGCAGTGCAAAATCTTACAAGCATAAGTGGCAAATTGCTTACAAGTAGAGTGTTATTTCACATATAATTTAGGTCTTTGATAACCCAATGTCACTGTTTAGGGTCAGGGCAGCCCCTTACACCTATAACAGACGCTCTCTGTTAACCCCCCTCCCTCCCCAAAGGGGAAAGAGAAAGGGAATAAGGGAGAGAGACTTAGCGATTAGAAAAGGAAACTAGAACAGCTTTAATGAAAATGAAATTAATAATTATAAAAATGGAATATATACAAATATATACAAACCCAGTATTGAACCCAGCCCCCCTGATGGTAATTACATCACCGTCACCACTGATGCTGTGGAGCAGGCACTGGGGAAGTCCCAGACTGGGCCCCGCAGCAGACAGGAGCTGTGTTAAGGAGCTGGATTCTGGTACCAGGTTCAGGAACACACAAACCAGATCGAAGGCAGAACAGACAGAAGCCTCCTTGAGTGCTCCAAGGAAGGAATCGAAAGAGGACCCAAGCCAAGCCAAGCAAAAGCTGGCAAGGCAGTCCAAGAGGGGAGAAGAGCTCAGAGATCCTGTGAATCCCACAGCTCTAAACCGAATATAGCATATATGGTCTGGAATACCTCGTTGGTCAGTTTAGAGTTACCCATCCTGTCCACTCCTCCCTGCAGGTGCAGCCTTTCACTTTCTGCACCCCCCAATGTGGTACACAAGACCCAGCAGTGGCCTTGGTCTGTATACCGATCCTTGGTAGTCACTCTAAAGATGAGGTGTTATCACTGCTAGAAGCTCTGTAGACACTGTCTGTGAAAACAGGCTGCTAACTTCAGAAAGTGCAGTTAATTAAAAGAACTGAGCTGAAAAGTAAAATTACTGAACAGAAGTAGTTCTGTTTTCACTCAAACCAGGACACCCAAACACTAAAAATTACTTTCAAATAATATTAAAATAATCTGATATTTATTTAAGCTGGTGGGTTGTAGGTATGAAAACATGAACTCAAGGAAACCAGGAAGCCACTATGAGTCCAGAGGTAGATGATGTGTCTGATCAGTGGCAGAAAACACCACTGTGTGCTGCCACCCTCCCATTCCCGTGTGACATGCCCCTTCCCATGTGTAATTCTTCAATATCTCTCACTCCTTTTAATATTTCCCATTTTCCTCGATACTTTCCTGATGCAGGTGGTGTTAGGCTGAAACACTCTTTGGTGATCTTTGCTTCTGTTCCTAGACTGCCAACATAGTTCAGAGTAGATACCTGACTTATAAACAGCTAAAATTAAATGAGCTGAATCCAACTGTAAATTCTTATCACCCATTGAAGATATGGCACTTAAGCACAATGGGATGCATTCCTTTAACAGCAAGCTCCAAATACATCTAAAAATCTGGTGCCATGGAGCCTAAATTGCATTTAAATTGGAATTTGAGTGTTTAGTTTGTTAGTAATTTCTGAAAATTGGGGTTGAATTCTAGCAAAAAATTCCTTATGCTTGTTTGAAAATCCTGTATTTATTGATTTGCCTTCAAGAAAAGGAGAAAGAATGGCAATGGTAGTATTTTCATTTATAAAGATACTGAAAAACTGCTTCATGTTTTCAGTTGAGTTGCATAGTTTATTTGATTTTCCTCCTTTATTGATTATCATTTTGTTTCAGATAAGCCAGTGATGCTGCACATGAAATAAATTGAAAACCTGCCAACGATATCCATGAAACAAAGGGAATCAGTTTTGAAAACCTTATATAAAAACTCATACCATCATGCAAATGAATAATAAGTATTTGGGGTTTCAGTTCAGAGCATGGAATTGTTGAATTTCAAAAACTGAGATTCTTAAAACTGCAAATGTTGTAAGTGTACGCTTCAAAGCAAACGGCAATGTCAGGAATTTGTGACTGTGTATTGATTGGTACTATAGAAGACACTCATAACAAGAAAAATGGAAAGACTACATGAAAAATTCAAAGCAAAAGATCTGATCTGAAGTTTTCCAATACTGAGCAAGAGATATATATTCAGGGTACTTAAAAATTTAAGGTTATACTTTTATTAATGACTCTTTTCTGTAGTATTTTATTTGTGATGGGCTTCATGGCATATGTTAGGTAAGATAAAAAGGGTAAAAAAGCAAACTGTTGAATATAACCTGAGTAAATAAATATTTTATTTTACTTTTTTAGAATTAAATATTAAACTGTAGAAATATGGAACTCCTGTATTTTATACATAGAAACTCACATGGCACTACGTTAACTATAAATGCCTTTGGGATGATGATTTATCATTAGAATGGAAAAGAAAAACAAAAAATATAAGCAAATTAGATATTCATATGTTGTTGATGTATTCAGAAAGATATGCCCACAAGTCCAGAATGTCCTGTCTTTTTTGAAGCAATACTGAGGTGATGTTGGATTATAAAGAAATAGAGATGGAAGAGATCTCCTTATATTATTTCTTGCATATAGGAATTAATAATAATAATCTGTCTTTAACACTTGGTTAACTAAGTTATTCAATAAACTGATAAAGAGGATAGTGTATCATTACCACGTAGACAGTTTTTAGCATGTAGGAAGATTTTCCTAGTACACAACCAAAATATTTTTACTGAATATCCTTGACCTTTCCTGAACAGGCAGGGCAAACATTCTCTTGATTATACCATTTACACATTGGAAGACATCTATCATGCTGATTCTTCTTTTTTTATAATCTTCCCTAAGCAAAGTAGATACATTTCTTTCATGTTTCATTATTGCTTATATTTTCTAGGTCTCTCATTGTTCTCCTCTAGAATTTTCCTGTACATTCTGTAGCTTTTTTTAGCATGAAATGTCAAAAAACCCTAAAGACAGTCCAGCAACAAGTAGACCTATAGAACCTCTAGTGTTTTATCTATAAAGCTTCCATTAAGGCTTTACTGATTTTTTTTTTTATTTTATTTTATTTTCCACAGTGCTACAGTGTTGATTCTCATTGCTGAGTCACTATTTCAATCTCCTATAATTCTCTTTGTCATACTTTGCTGCCCTGCCACACGTTAGTTACTTTCAATCTGATTTTTCCTGCCTACAGGAAATACTTTGCTCTTTTCTTTATTTAATTTACCTTGTTTTTCTTGGGTCATGTCTTCAACTTGCTGAGATCATTTGACTTGCTGTCCTGTCCTCTGCAGTGTTTACTATATTTCATCTGCATAATATAAATCATGTTCAATTTTATCACCCAAGTCATTTATGAAAATGTTGAGTTGAATCTGGAGTGGATACCCACCTTACACTTCAAACCCTTTCTTGGTTTAAAAAACAAACACTGATAAATACCTTTTGTGAACAGGTTTTAAACCAGCTGTGCAACTGGTGCATGATGTTTTACCACTCTTGTGCACTTTCTTAGTTTTCATGAAAGTGACATCACGCAGCCCTTCTGTCACAAGCCAGAATAAAGTCAGGTATGTCCTACCTACTGCTCCTCCTCCCCAAAACTACAACAGCAACTCACCTGTCACTGTCATAGCTGAAGATGAAAAGTTACTTTAGTATAAATGTCTCTGGAAAGCTTGTATAAGTATCTTTTTCATTTTTCTATTTCATAAGAACACACAGTTGGATGGATGGATTAGCAATTTTGTTACAGAACCTCAGGATCTAATACAGACTTACTATTCTAAAAGCATGAAAAAAATATGTATAATCTGTCTTTCTGATTCTCTAAGGTTGCACCTTCAGCTTTTTAATTAGTTCTGCTTTTTGTTCTTTTTTTTTTTTTTTTTTTTTTTTGGCAGAAACTTCAGGTGAAATCGTGTCCCTGTTGAAGTCAATGCATGGGGTTTTTTTTATTCCATTGAATAAAATGAGGCCAGGAGCTAACATAGGCTCTTCAAGGACTTCTCAAAGTGTCAAATCTTATACCTGAAAGCATGGTGATGTCTTGAGAATTCTGCACATCAAAAACAATTTCATAATAGAAGAGAAGGTTTCAGTTTCATTGATATGGAAATAATGTTATGAAGCATACATTGTGCAAGCTTTCAGTGTCTAAACTGACACAATGTAAGGCATGCATAGATAATTTCCATCCTCGCCAAAATGTTGTTAAATTAGATTTAGTAAAAAAGACATACTGGTATTTATCATCACAAAACACAGATAAACATATGAGTAATGGTATGAGTTCTTTTCTTGTTTTTGGCTTTCATATTTTAGTGAACTTGGAATATAAAAGATGTGTAAATGTTAGGGGATCTAAATCTACACATGAAGAAGTAAACATTTATTAATCTATTAGATATCATCTGCTCACTGAATGAGTCAGTTATTTAAATGCAGAAAAGGAACACAACTTCGTAGCTCAAATCACTTGACTGAACCTTTGGAGATTTGAGTCCATTTCTCAGCTCTGACCCAGGTTTCCTGTAAATCAGATCTTCTGCCTCAGCTTCTGCTCTCAGTTCTTGCCACTGTAAAACAAAGATGATTGTAGCTGCCTGCATGAAAAGGGCAGCACCACAGTGAGTTTAAACTCAGTATTCCTCAAGTGTCTCACAGTGCTAGTGGAGACACTTTGCTCTGATGGTTCTCCATGTATAGACCTGATCACATTGCAGAATTATTTGAAGCCTTCCTTGTAGAAATAGGTCCCATTAAGTTTTCTCTGCCGTGTGATGACTATGATTATCATACTTGTATAATCAAATTATTTCTAGAATTTTTCTGGAAAAAATATTTATCTTTTTAGAAACTTTTCACTTCACTGAATGATGACTGATGGTCAATTTTGCGCCAAAATATTTTTTCTTTTTACCATTTCATGAGTATAATTAGATTAGATGAGTCTATTTGGGATATCAATTTTCCAAACTATGGGGCATTTGCTTTCTTTAAGAAGCTGGTGAGAGTAATCTGAAAGATAACGAAAACCAAAAGCAAAATTAACCACTTTTACTTCTTTCTGTACTATTTCAAAATAAATAATAAAAAAACCCCAACAAAACAAAACAAGCCATGCTCAAAAATCATTGATAAAAGAGCAAAAGAATTTCAGGGTTTCTGAAAGTTACAAATCTACTTTTTTTAAAATTATACTTTCTTAGGTTTTGCTCACTAATTCCCAACAGTCAATGAAAAAATATTCATAGGAAATGTAATTCCTTGTAATGATTTCTTTTGTCTGTGTTTGTGGTGAAGACACCTGGAAAACAGACCTGGAAAAATGATCAACAATTCGATCTGTTCTATGTTAACTAGTTGAAACTGTACCACCTTCTAGTAGTTATCCTCGGGGTTGATGTTACAGAAGCCATGCAAACAATGGGGGTTTTTTTAAACAGTATAATCAGACATTTATTTAAAAGTAAAAACTGGTCATGACACAGCCTGACAATTTAAATGAATCCTTATATCTATGTTTCATTTTCTGTGGCAGTGAGGAAGAGGAGGAAAGGAGGATGATAAACTGAACAAGTTTCTTTTAGAATTCCAGTGATAAATGCTTAAAGGTTATTCGTATATCTGTTAAATTATATTTACTTTGGGGATTATGCAGGCTAAACATTTCTAGAATATTCTAGCTTCCTAAAACAAATATTCTAGATTAAATCATGATGATTAAGTACAATTCATTTAACTGAATACTGATGCACTGAAAATTTCTGTTTGTCCTAATTTAAAGTATCATATTTTGCTATAGAAAAGGTGATTGTCCCTTACAGAAAATATGGCAAATCACTTTATATAAAGAAACTTTAACAATCATTCCTATGGCATGAAATGAAGTACAGGTGACTTTATTTTATAAAAGTCTCAGGAAAAAAATAGTCTGATTTATGTTTAGGCATCACTTTATATTCCAAAATATCTGAAATAAATTTGAAAAAAAATCACATCATGCATAGCTGAATCATAGCAGTAACTGAAGGTGTATGTATGAGCAACCATTTTTAGATCAGAGAAGAATAGGGATATCCTACAAAAAAAAAGAGAAGAATTTAGAAATGCAGAATGTGATTAAATCCTTCTGGTCATCTACAGTAACAAAGAGGCCAATACCTCTCTAACAAAAATATGACAGGACCTTCAGCAATCGCCAACACTTAAGCATTAGATGATTCGTCTGGACTATCAGTAAAGGGAAGTCTATCAGAAAAAAATATTCTTTTTCAGCCAATCATTGTCTCCACCTACAACTACCCCTCCAGAAGTCCTGAGGGCTTTCTGTTGGAAAGAACAACATACTGAGAGTAATGTAATTTCCAGTGGTGCAAATGTAAGAGATATAAAGCCAGGGATTTTGCTATAATGTTCCTCAGTAAATACTGTTAATTTTCTTTTTTTTTAAAGAGTTACATATCACTTGGTAATCAGTAAGTATATAGGAAACAGAAGATAGAAAACAAAGAGATAATTTTCACAAGGGAAGAACTGGAATATGGATTCTAGCATGATTTGTTCTAGAACATTTGCTCCAGCAGAATATTCAGTGTTGGTCAAGCAAAAGTGACTAATAAAGTGAGGTGACAGTAATAGCTGAATATACAGAAAGCTTCAGATTTGTCAAAATTAACAGGCTTGTTAGAATTCCAGAGTGATCTCATAACCTGTATTTTACAAAGTAGTGCTGATAGGACAATTTGATCCTGATGATAAATATGCACAGATAGACTCTAAATTACCTGTTACCACTTAAGAAAAATGGTCTATCATGTGACTAGCTCTCTGAAAACATCAGCTCAACACTGAAAAATCAACGTTAAGATCTGAAAGGGAAGGAACAGATCAACAGGCAAAAAATATCATACTACTGTCATAAAACACAGTGAACCCCAGTATTAACTACTGTGTTCAGGTTAATTTGTTTCTAAAAGAAAAAAAGAAAAAAAAAAAAAAAAGAAGGAATCAAATTGATCAAGAACAAGGAACAGCATTGCCATAATGGTAGTATGAGGGCTGAATGATTGTCACAGTTTCTTGCAGTATGGAATACTTTCCTCCAGTATGTTTTACACTTACAGTGTCAGGGCTGTAGTTTCAGCTATGGTTCCTCTGTTTTTTTTGTTTTCAGGAAATATGACATGTTTTGATTTGTTGCTTTTAAATATTTCCTTCAAAAAACAGCAATGGAAAAAAATCCACAAAAAAAAAAAAAAACAAACAACCTGAGGGACAAAGGCAGATGGCCAAAATTATTTAGGAATTTTCTTGTAATTACTTGTTTTTGCTTTTGTAGCTGGCGAATCACCGTGCCTAGCTTCCCTCCCTCTCCTCTTCTGCTCCAGTAGAGCAGAGAGGAAGACAGTGGTGATAATCCTCTTGGACTGAAATATTTTACACTTGTTTGGTAGGTGATAAATGCTGCATTCCAAGGGGATTAGCACAGTGAAAATTCACTAAAGGAGTGAGAGTTTCTGCATACACACTGAACAATTCAGAGCCTTGTTGGATCAACAGTAATATCCATACTTTTTCTGTGGGAAAAGCTAATACAGGAATAAAGGCCACATGAAGTTAATCAGAAACTATTTTTTTACTAAATTATATTATCTTACAGCAGCTACCATGCTGTTAACACATTTAATTGTTGTGGGTGTTTTTTGTTGTTGTGGGTTTTGTTTTACTTTTCACAGTAGTTTATACTAATTTTTAAACTTCTGATAAATCTGAACTGATTTAGTAATGTATTCTATCTTCTCAGGAAGGGAAAGCAATTTTAGGTAA
>JANVCC010000018.1:55644787-55921821 GCA_025345505.1 Todiramphus chloris collaris
AATTCTTTTTACTTCCTAACTCTAACAATATATTAAATTTAATCCAGGTACATCACAGGATTTCAGATCTCTATAGGGCATGTTTTAAAGCAGTTTCTCACAGACAGACAGAGAATATAAGCTATTTTGGATTTTGGCTATTGATATCCTTGTAGTGAGGTACCTTGAACTCCTTGAGAGCTCTGTTTATCAAAGTCTAGTTACAGTTATCAGGTTAGAATTATCATGTTCATGTACAATTATTTAGGAAATATTCTTCTGGAGGTAGATTAAGCAATGATACTGCATATATTTGTCTTAAAAATTGCTCACAATATATATGTTTTTAGGCAGACAGCTGTAGTGGAAACAGATATATATTTCTTTATTTGAACTTGCTTTTTAGATTGAATAAGGAAAGAAGTTTTATGTAACAGTGATGTCTCTCAGTCCTCTTTCCTTTTTTTGATCGTTTCTCCATTCCAAACAAAGCTGAAAACAAAACATTCTTTATCACTATTTATATTCCCTTCCCTTTTTATGCCCCAAAGTTAAACTAATAGAAATATTTGCAATGTAACATAAATAAGCAATACATATTGATATCCTAACTTTAAAGGTTTTGGTACTATAATGAGAAAAAACAGGTGAAAGTTCAGACTCAGAGCTAATGGAAGCAACAGCAAATTCACCATGGATAATATTGTCTGTCAATGCAGAAAACAGAGGAATTATTCATGGATGTTCTAGATTGTTGTATGTGAGACTAGTTTGTCTTAAGTAGATTAGTTTTTCTTAAATATAATTTCACTGGCAGTGGTTGGAAAAACTGATTAAAAGCTGAATTAACAAAATTGATAAAATTAAAATTAATACTACAAAAATGCCAACAAAGGTTTAAAAAGAAGGCACATAAGTGGAGTAATTTCCATAAGCTACTATGCTCAAATATTTTTACATAATTTGTTTTTATAGTTAGACTTGTATTATTCTTTAAAGGCCAGAAGAGCAAAAATGTCTTGTACCATGTTTGCTTTTTTATAGGCAAAAGTAGAAGTTCTTTTCCTGTCTATCTTCCTTTCTGTAGAAATTCAGTGTTTAGAAGGTATTTCAGAGACTTGACAGCATTATGATATAAGAGATGTGAAGGAACTGAAACCTAATTAATTTAGTATATTTTTCTTACTCTGATTTCAGTAATATCTCTTTAACCACTTCAGAGCAGAGGTGAAGGCTAATCGTGTCCCTTGGCATATTTAAGGATAGGAAAACATATCAGACAGTTTTGAGGGAAAAAGAGTTTTGGTACCAAGGAAAGTAATTTATCTTCCATTTTTTCTTTGATCTTAACAACATGACAAACCTGTTTAATTATATTTTCTCTTTCTGAGAGAGCCAAGAATATCACTGTTTTTAACAAACAAGAGAAAATGGAAGGTATTAGAATGAGCTTCTTAAGGAACCATCACAAGTCTCAGCAACTCTTTTTACAAAGATGGTATATCTTTGACTTTGTTGTTTCTTAGTATTAAGACAGAGCTACATGTATTTTAAGGAAATGCATATAACATTCCTTTCCAAACATAACAGCAGCAATAATGACAAAATGTGACACTCCACTGCACATTTATCCCCCGTTTTCATCTTTCTTAGGTCAAGGTGATTAGGGAAACACATGGGGTAGCTGTTTGTTACATTGCTTAGTGTATACTCAACATAAGAATCAAAAATTATGGAAAGTCTAAAATTATGTTTAATTTGCTTCTCCCTGAAGAATTATTTCTATACTATATACATGCAATTTTCTCTCTAGAAAATGAAATCTAGACAAGTGATGGATTCATGAGGCTGATGGTAATTCATGTCTTTACCTATGTGCCACCTTTTCATATAGATAGCTTCTTCTGGTACATTTTCATAGAAAACACGTACTGTCTATGCTTCCCATTCAGTCTGTCCTTAAGATTTGTGCTCACTGTCCTGCTATCAAATAAGTAGTCTAATAAATGTTAAATACAGGCTACATTATAATCAATGGTTGTATTCAAAACTTTCATTTCCATATAGATTTATATATATGTCCAGAAAGAAACATGTCCAACTCTACCATATTTGGAGGGATACTACTGCATTTTAAAGGCTAAGATTCAGGCATATAGAAAAGGAAATCCCTACTTATTGCTCTTTTGTGAAGGTAGTATTACACAGAATGTGAATATGATGGTCATACACAACTTTTACTTCAGGCCCATTGCTGCATCAAGTGCACAGAGCTCTGGTTAAGTTCTAATACAGTAGCACGGTATTTCTGTTTGTGATATAAATTAATTGTTACACATTATCCAGTATCTGCCTAAAGTAAGAGAAACGTTCTCTTGAAGGCTGCCTTTATAACTATAAATTTTCCGTTGAAACAGCCACTGCTTTGATAAAAAGAGTATGTATAGTATGTATAGACTTAATAATGACACTCTTTTTTTCCTCCCTGATGAAATTTCATTTGCAAGCAATATAGTAATTATGAATTAAAACTCATTATCAGAAACTAATGCATGCTAAGGTACTTTGCTGAAGCATCACATTAATAGATTAGAAATAGTTGTGCAAACTGCATCCTGATAAGGATGTCCAGTCTTTGCAAATGGCTTGCCACAGGCACAACGTTAATGGAACAAGAAGGCAATTCAGGAATTTCAACTCCCTGGCTATTCCTTGATCTGATGGGAGCTTTCTTTTATCTAAATTACATATTTTAAGGGTGCCTAATAATCCAATTACACTACAACTAGAAACTCTGGCCTATAATTCTAGGAAGAATGCCAACAATAGTAACGGGGAAGTAATGTCAACAGTAGTCCAAAGAAGTTTTGAAGAATTGTCCTGAAACACTTTACATAAGCTTGTGTGCTCATGTTTTTCTTTCAATGCTCTAAAACAGTCTTTACAATGGCACATACCAAATCCTCTCAGCCAACTTGGCAGTTTGTTGCACAAGCAAAATCTTGGGTTCATATCCCAAAATGCTGTTTTGCCTTCTCACATTGCAAGAAGTTCCCCAGATATTTCATAACTGAAAGTCTTGTCTGCACTGATTGCGTCTCCCCTGGAATCTGGCACACTGAGTTACCAAAGGTTTCTCAATATTATGCTGAGACATTGGTCTGCTACTGAACAGAGGGAAGAATGCCAAATACTGAATCACCAGTGCTACTTTCCTTAGCACCTGGGATTTTCTTTGGAATGTTCCCAAACAATTATTATGCAGGCCAGAATCTGCTTACCTTATGAGAGCTGACAAGATCACAACCTGAAGAGACACAGATGGTGAGGCATTCCCATCAGCAGCAGCAGCCACAGGCAAATGAACTATTTTCTGTTCAGATCTGCTTCCAGGAAGACTTAATATTTGATGGATATAATTACGTTAAGTGAGCCTGAATCCAGGACTAGATATGGAATGATATTTGCAGTGCCTAGACAATATATCTCAGTTATGGATATATGACAGTGCCAATATCTAAAATATGTTTACAGAGCAAAGGGGTCCCCAAGGAAGGTGTATGAGAACTCTGTAAATCATTATTTTGTTGGCCATCAATTTAGGAAAAACAAACATAGTCCTACAAAAAGAAAGGACTTTGTTTACAGGACAATTTCTACATTTCAAAGAATTTGGAAAGAGGTTTATATATATTCATAGATATAGATATATATGAATTAAAGATATGGATATATATATATATATATGAATTCAAAGGCTATCAACCTGTAAGAGTCATGGGAAAGATACAAGCCTTACTATCAGAAAAAAAACTTTACCTCAAATCTCACCTCTAAGGCAGCTGATGTAACAGTGGAGCCCACAGGAGTGGTTCCACTCAGAAGTCAGAGGAGAGATGAGAATAGAGACACCCTGTGATAATATGGGAAGCCTAGTCACAGGGTTATGGAAGTCATTCCCACTTTCATTTCTGACTCCGTGAATACCTTCCAGGTTAGGAAATCCTGGAATCCATTGTTTACACAGGCTTCACATTTGGTATCCTGGAAAGATGGATTCTGCAGCAAAGATAAAATTAAACAAATTAAAGGAATTAACGAGACTAAATAAATAAAATATGCAACAAGTGAAATGTTACTGTCCAGATTACCTATACGTAAAGGTACAAGGATTTGTACTATTTGCCTTCTCTGTATTTGAACTCCAGATTTTTTTTTTAAACCTGTATTTTATGACAGTTGTTGCTTTGAAGTCTGTTAATCTTTCCAAAATCTATCTGGATTTTCCTTTCTTTAAAGATCTATTTTCCCTTCATGGAATTCTTCTCTCCCTCCATATCAAGATGCCTTTTTCATATATTTCATGAATTGCAGTGCTTTGTCTCAGAAATTTTACAGTTCATTGACCACAACCCATGACCCTTATGAGGCACCTATAATTCATCTACAGCAACAAAGATGAGTCTGCCTTGATAACATTTAGCTGTCTCCTTTTTCTAGTAGTTTTGTTGTGCTTCAGGGTGATCATGTCACCAGCAGTGAAACTGTTCTCAAAGCATACATATTTCTGTCCAGTAAACAGATGAAAGAAAAATCAGTCTGTTTAATATGCTAAGAAATGTTACTCTTCTGACTCACTTAAAGGTGGGAGCAGTCAAGTGTCTGAAGACAGATGCTTTTTGTTTCTCTTGTGTGTTCTCCAATCCACAAATAAATGCAGAGAAGAATATCAGCTACCCAAAGAATGAAAACCCTCCCATAAAATGCTAAGACAAACATGCTTGCATACCATTGCATGATAGCCATCCTCTCAATCCTCCCTGCAATTATGATGCCATTTCGCTTTACAAAACTGCTGCAATTAGCATCTTTAAACATAGCCCTTTCAAAGTATGCTGTTTAGGTCAAATTTATCAGTGTTTTCATTGTATAAAATTCCATTTTAATAATCCATGAAGGTCAAGTTATTAGTAAGACACACACAAGCTCCCAAAAAGGATGCCTGAAGCATAGTGGAAAATTCATGACACTTAAGTGACTTGGCTATAATTCCTTTTCATCTCAACAACCCTTAATACTCTCCACAGGAAAACAGCAATAACCTTATGACAGTTGCAGGGCAGTGTGTTTTCTGGACATTTGCTCACTTGACTGTTTTTTAACCTAAGGGTAATGTACAGTGTCAGCATATTTGAAAAAAGTTAAAGGCAGAATCATAAGAGCCTTACAATATTTTCAAAAAACAGACAGCTATGTAGATGCACTAAATTTGCATATGTGTAGCATTTTCTGTGGATAGCCTGGATTTTTATGAACAGAAAATAAAATCCATTTCAGTTTGCATGTCCTTTTCTATAACCCACAATATTATTTCTTACAAATATTTGTTCAGTTGTCTTTCTGAAATAGTTTCTTCCTACAGCTGTGACGTCTGCATTACAGGGTGAACTTCATATGTTGATATATTTACGAGAAGAAATTCCATCAGGATTATTTTAAGAATTTGTATTTCAATAGTAAAATCTGAAAATTAAAACATTTGACTGAAATTCCTTGCATGTGTTTTAATTTTTACAATGTAAAACAAACAAAATCCCCCCAAAAATGTAGACACTTTCATACCTACTCTTCTTCTTCTCCTGCAAATACCATCATTAAGGATCCAAATTCATTCAAATTTAATCCACTCTTTGTTTACGTTCATGTCATGGATGCAAGTTACTTCTTAATGCCTTTAGAAGCCGTATTTAATATGAAACTTTTGAAACACTTAATGAAGGATGAAGGGCTATTTATAGCCCTAATCTTGATCTCTCAGGGATTTTCAGGTTGTATTTTTAGTTTACATTTGATTCATATTTGTATTAGGTTTTTTGGGTTTTTTTTTCTGGATACTGTGTGCACATTCTTCTAGGTTACCTGTCTATCAGCTGTACAAAATTCCATGTCATTAGTAGAGTTAATGGGGCAAGCAAGTGTCCATTGTCTACTGATACATGTACCCTGATACAAAAGCAGATGAAATAACATTTAATAGAGTTTAATAAGGCAAAGTGGGGGAGGTTGCTGCTGCCCTGGTCAGTGTTAAGAACGACAGTAATCAGTGCTAAGGGAGTAGAAAATAGGCAGCTGATGTCAGTATTCAATCATTTAAAATAATTAAGACACATGCTTATTACCTGGTGTGTTACAAGTATCAGATTCAAACATCTTTTCACTTGTAACTTACTGATATTATCATGCCTTCTAAAGGAAACAGGTTGGTAGCTTGTTGCATGAAGTTTTTAGTCTTGGAGAATTACTTTTAAACTAGGCTTAGGCATACATTACATTGTGGTCTAAATGTTAATGACTAAATGGTTCCAGTTTTGAGCCATCTTATGTACTGTAGTAGTTTTAGTTTATTATTTGTTAACATGTTTTCTACCGTAAATTTTGCCATGGTCAGTGCACCTGGTAAATAGTGAGATCTGTGAGTTCCACCTCCATAGAACTGCACCTTGCCAAAAAAAATGCAATGAACATGGAACACATTAGGTCACACAACTTTGTTATGTTATTCCACCTACATAAATTATTACCTCCTGTCCTGTCACCTATATAGATTAATTTATATGCTTGACTACCTACCCACAGGGATCAAGAAAATAAAATTTTATATAATAACTTCAAAAGCTAAAAATAATCAATTGCAGAAATTCATTCATCCTGGAGCACAAAAGAAATGAATATCCAATCATTTCAGCTTAGGTCATCTTCTGTGCTCCAAGATGTGTTTCAGTTCAATGTAATCAAAAAAGAAAATCTGTCTCCTAGCTGTGACTTGTATTCCTAGGCAATGGTCATCAAATCTCTGTGTCCTTGAAGCTATAATGAGTAAAATCATCAGTGTAAGTAATTTTATTTTACGTGCTTGTGTATTTTTCTAAGTGTCTCTGTCCTTTGTTGCTTCATGTAGAGATGTTGTGGACCTAGCTTGATATTTTTTACATTTTTAATATAGATGGCTATTTGCTTAAGGACAGCAAGTTCTTTAGTTCTGGAATTAATGAATAATATTTACATGCTGCATATCAACTTATAGAGGATTTAGAAAGATAAATCAGTAACTTAACTGTCTGTCCTGTACTAACTAAATAGCTTTGACATTTATATAATTCTGATTGTAGGAGATTGTCTTTCTTTTTTCTAAATAACATATTCATAAAACAGTTTCAAGATTAGAGTAACAATCTTCATAAATACTTTTAGTATACCCACCCTATTTTTCTATTTTGCACTTTTATGCAATAGATCATGAATGAAAACAAGAGAGAGCAGACGGTTTCTTTTCCACTGAAATAGTATCATGTAGTGAAGGATATTTTTTTATTTTACTTTTTTTTTTTTCCCACAGGGAATATATTAGGACTTAATTAGGACTTAGGGAATGTATTTGACTTAAAAGTCAAAATGAGACATTAACTTATTAAGAACTGAAAGTAATTGTAAATTTTAAATTCAAGGGAGTTATAAGCTTAGATTATTTGCCCAGTAGAAGTGAGCCTGATTAGCTTTCCATCCCTGTCACCATGTCAAGTATGTGTGTGTATATGTGTATGCACATGTCTGGTTAGTAGAAGTAAAATTGTATTTTTTTATGGGAAAGTTAAACCTTGCAAGATGCACTGCTCTCCAGCAACAAAATCGACTGTGAATCTTATTTCTACCACTAGCCTCTATGACTTCATATAAAATTCCAGAATTCTGATAAACTGTCATGGGGAAAAATGATAAAGTGATTTATACTCAATTTCGCTGGAAGGGAGAAATGCAGGGGCTGTCAGTCTGGATCTTCAGAACAAATGAGTTACAGTTCATGAGGCAGCTCAATAAGGCTATCATTTCCCATCAGCTCCTATCACTGACAGCCACAGATTTACTGGATGGGGAAAGGGAAAATGGCTGAGTTTTGGTGCCAGGTGAATCGACACTATTACTCCATCAACCAGACTTGTGTAGACAAGAGGCTACCATGAATATTTGATACAAGCTTCTTCCCAGAAGTGCCTGTAGAAAGCAGTAAAGCTGTTCTTTCATTTGTGTAAAAAAACCTTTCTGCCTCTCTGTTTGGATGCTGTTGAAAATGTCCATTTGTAAACCACTAAGTTTTCTCTGATTTATTTTCTGTGTGTGCATTTGTTTCATTGAACAGTCTGTTTTGTGACACACAGCTTATTTATAGCCCTCACAGAAGGAAACAAAAGAAGCCTCAATCTGCTGGGATTTAATATACAATGCATTTGTCACTATCTGTCTCACAAAAAGGCAATACAAACACAGCCTCAAAGCCACCTGTGCCTGCCCAGAGGAAAGATGCCTTTGATCTGGCACAATTACACATCATTAGAAATACGTATGTTCCACTTCCAGGCAGAAAAAGGTTCATGTCAAAGCTGAAGAACTCACTCTGTATATATTAATGTTAAAATAGATCAACATAAATGACCTCTACATTATCCCAGCTTTCTGTTGCACAAAACTTCTCTGGCGATTGTTGGCATCTGTTCAAAGAGCTACTATGTATGCTAGCTGCTTTTCTTTGAGGATGGTTGCACAGCAGGATTTCTTAACAGAAATCCACATTTGCCTCGCTGATACTCAATGTTAAAACATTTAGCTTTTTTTAATCTTAATGATCAGTAATGGATTTGGTCCCTAGATGTCAGCATTAAACATTCTCTTAGGCTGGATTGTTGTGCTGTCAGGGTGGGCTAATACCTGGAGGTATTATTGCCTGTTTGCTTTTTAAGACAGAGATGTATACTTCTAAAGAAGAATTTAATATGACAGTTAGAAACAAGGATGTGATGTTCTCACTCACACTGATGTACCTAATTCTATGTGAAAGCCTATGATGTGAGTCAAACACCACTATACCTGAATCAGTCATCAGAACTGTCTCTCTATCCCATAATTGCCTACATAAGTGGGATATTCTCCAAGATTTTCTGTGTGTCTGTAACTTAGTAATTTAAACAAAATACTTTAAAAATATCTGCTCATTTACAGAAATTCCTTCCATCACCTACCCACTCAGAAACAGGAGTTGAAAACTCCAGAAAGAATTCAAATAATTATCAAATATTGCTTCAATTTAAAAAAAAAAAAGAAAAAAATTAAAAAAAAACCAACGAGAAAAATCACCAACATGAAATATCACTTACATAGTTTCTCAGAATCCTCTAGGCCATCTATTCAGTAAAATCTTTCCTCCCAGATCTGCTATTATTTTCCTAGATAATAAAGAAATATATAAATAAGAGCATCATATCCCCACAACAATTATGGAGACTGTCTTCATATGTGATTGTGTTCCTTAGCTTCCACAGAAAACTTAAATTATTATTTTCACTTCAGAATCTGAGAAGGCAGTGGCAGATATCCAGGTATTTCAGCTATGACTAACCTAGTGCCAAAAGTCTTAATGATGTTAGATTTGATTTGAGAGAGAAGTTTTTTATATTGCAATGAAGACTTAGAATAACCTTAAACCTTTTCACAATTATGGAGAAGTACAGCTAACACATATATCGTTAATGTTAAAATGATGTGTTTTTACCTGATTTTTTAAATCTGTGCTAAATGTTTTGTTTGTTTTGTTTTCACTAGAAACCAAATATGTTTCCAATGTATTCTTTGGGTGTTTATTTTCCCATGTGCTTGAACCTTTCCCATCATTGCTAATAGGTATCATTTCTTTTTTTCAAATACTGCTTTGCTTTCATTTGCTTTAATAATTGAAAGCTGTGTACCAGCTCTATCTTTAATCTTTTTGTCTTAAGCTCGAGAATCTCAGTAAATATACTTTCTAAAATAGAAAAAAAAATAAATTCCAAGTCAGATCAGATTAATGAGTTTGTCATTTCATGGACCATTTTTCATCTAGGAATAATAAATACAAATAAGTATTTTCTGATTTGTATTTCTCTCTCCTGGAGCTAGAGATGCAGACTGATGAAACCCAAAAGTATGTTATAAATGGATAGGACTTGTGTAGACAAGAGTAAGGAAAGTGCAGGATGACTGCAGTCATAGAGTCCTCATGTTGTATTTGTCATCTGACATTAAATTCTGAGAATACAGAGCAAAATATATACTGATAGAGGATAATAATCAGGATAGATCCTAATCCTATTGTCACATGCTTTTCTACTAATTTTATTTTTATTTTATTATTTTTAGTTTTTTAAATTCAGGAGATAGTGATGTTATGGCAGAGCCTCAAAATTCTCCATGTAGGAAGGAAGAACTCATAGGAATCCCTGCATTACTTCAGTTTTTGTCATTTTTATGTTCACATAGCTGATCATAAAAAGGGAGAGCAAACCAGGCTACCAGATCTCCATGATCCTTATCACTGCAACAGTTCCCTGCTTTCTCCAGTGACTGAAGTATTGAGTATGAACTGGAAGAACTCTCTTTTCTCAGAATGTCAGATGATTTTTCACCAACTGGAGGTTCTTGTATCTCTGTGAGATAATATTATGGCAGAAAGGCAAGGTAAGGAATGGAAAGGAAATGAAGAAGGGGGTGAGAAAAAAAAAAGAAGAAAATGGAAAATACCAGGAGGAAAGTGGAAAAGGAAAAGGGAAGGGCAAGGCGAAAGAGTACATGGCAGAAGATTTCTCAATTAGCAGACAATCATGGAAGAATCTTGCATTTTCTGACCCTTTAATTTTAACTTGAGTTGGAGTTATTGATCATGAGTGAGTTCTCTTTGAATTTCACTCAAATTTCAAATTGACCTTTGCTTAACTGTGACACATGAGCTACAAATCATGGATTTATACAGTTTTCCAAAATTTCAAGTGGCTTAAATTTCTCATTTGAGTCAAGATGCTGTTTTCCACTTCCCTAAAGAGGTGTCCACCTTGGCCAAGAGGGCTAGCAAAGTATTTTTCTCATTGTTTTTCTCCCATTTTGTCTAACTATGACCGACTGTCAGATAAATCAAAAGTTAGAGATAGCTATCCTTTCTGAAATATTCTTCAAAAAGCTCAGATGACACCTGGTACACCTTCCATTTGTCATTTTTCCTAAATGAACTCTATGCTTTCTGGCTTCTGATTTCAAACAAAGACCTGCAATGTGAAAGAAAATGGATTTTCAGTTGGAAATCTATTTGTATCACAAAACCACTATGAAAGCTGGCAACAGTAACAGCAGAAGAAAACCAGAACTGAGACAATAAGCCATGATGTGTGTTTAGATGAAGAGTATCATGTGGGCAGTTTCCGCATTGCCTGCCTGTCCGCCTTCCCATGATTTTCAGCACTGGTTCTTATATTTCTTTGAACATCCTGTGGTATGAGAGTCTTTGCCTCTGATTTTGCTCTCCCAAGCACAAAACAATCAAATATGTGGGTTTTTAACCAAAGTCTGTGGAGAACCAAAGGATTTGGAGTCAGTGCAACAATATCCTGTCTTTTGTACTTGTAGAAATCCTTCTATACAAATATTGCACATTAAAGTTATCTTCAGGAAGAAGAAAATGTCTTGTGAATCCCTCAGTTACAGTTTTGCAGGTGAATATGTGCATGATTATATGACATTATCTCCATTTTATATTCTAGTAAAACTATAAGAGCTGCTAAAGGTAGAAAACCTGTGAAAAAAAGATAAGAACTTATTAGAAGGTATAAATTACTGTCACAATTATTCATGGATGAATTATATAAATTCTGCTGTAAAACTGGGCTTGTAAAAATGCAGCTGCTGGGTTGTTTTCAAACTATAAGCAGCCATATAGCTAGTAATAGGCAAAACTATCAGTTCACCAAATTGCATCGCTCTAATTTTCTCACATAGGTTAACATGGATGCTGTTTTTTTATATAATGATAAAGCGTATATCTTGATCAGGGTTCAAATAATTTACTTTTTAGTGGTTGATTCACCCCTTAGATTTGGTTATTATATTCTCCATTTTCAGTAATAGAGTACTGTTTCTCTATAGCAATTCAAGGTGTAACATGTCAACTTTTCAATTTCTTCTTGAAGTAAAATTATGATGGATAGTGTATAAACAACAAAAGATGGACCTGCTCCATGGTCCAGCTAAATGAGAACCACAGTAGGCATGATGTTTATTTATTTCTTGAGCCTTAATATTCTGAATTTTCCAATCCTCTATAAGAATGAGAATAGAATCAGCAGTGAAGAATTAAGTATTAATAAAGTTATTTCAGGAAGTCCTCAGATCATACTAAAGTATCAACAGTGACAGCAGAAGTCTTGAAAGCTAACATTCTAATGATATTATGTTTAATCTGATAACTCAGAAGGACTCTATAAAAGTTTTCTTTTGATCAGTAAGAAAATAATAAAATTAGGCAACAATTAACATCTGACAGATATTAAAGGTGAAGACACACCTGGACATGGTTGATTTTTGTAAGGGTGCCTTAATCCTTATGGCAGTGAAAATACAGAGAAAAGGTAAATTTTGTTCTGTTTTTTCCCTATCACCATATAAACAAATCATAAGGGAATTACACAGGACTACATTTATTGAATTTATATTATATGAAATCTAGCTCTACCTATACACCACTCCTCAGACACAGTTCTGGTAATAACTAGAAGAGTGCAAAGTTTTATAAAGTACTTGTTTGTGGAGATCAATTCACTTCAATGCCATACACACTACAACATCTAGTAAGTAATAGACAGGGTCCAAAGTGGAGTCCATGTCCCTCAGTTACATTTAATGCTTAAGCTAACATATTTCTGGAGGTAAAATGAAGGATGCTAATCATTACCAGGAGGCAAGGGTGAATTCCCTGTGTGTGTTGATTTTATCTGCTTTCTGAAGTGCAGATATAACAGGTGTAGATGAAACAGCAATGCCTCTGTCCCCTCCTGTCTCCAAACTCCTTGTATCCCACAGTGCCTAGCCTCCACTGCCCCAAACTGTTTGCAAGTTCCAGTTAATCACCACTTCATGTAAAGATCTCAGTCCTCAGCCTCTCTGTTTCCTGGAGGCTCATCCATCACTCTCTCATTTGTATAGCCCTGTCCTCATACCTTACAGGTCATTTCATCTTCAACCTCAATGTACATTGATAGACAGCCCAGAGAAAAACTGTGGAATATCTGTCTGTCCTATACAATGCTTGACATTAGGCTTCTCAGAGCATGATTCAAACACCATCAAGAGGAGAAGGAAGGGGAGTAACTGCTGTAGTATCGATGATGGGCTAGAGAGGAGACCACATGTTACTACATCCTTCCTGTCATCTGCTGATGTGAAGCATGTGCCACCCTGGGTAGCTCTTATAGGGTCAGGGAGGCAGGCAGCCCACATGAACATTGTCAGTTCTTTTTTACACAGTAGCACTGGGTTTACATGGGTGATATGATGGAGATTGTCCTGGCAAAGTCAACTCAACCTCCAACCTGATTTGGCAGCAATGATCCCTTTAGAGGTAGTAAAGGGAACAAGCACAACCTGTTATGCACCATAGAATTCAAGATTATTTACATTTGAGAGAGTGGAGGTATGGCCCTGTAATTCAGAACATGGAAGATGAGAGGATCTGAGGAGCTTTTTCTTCCTCCTTATCCTCAAAAGCTTCCATGGAAATTGGCAGGTTTGTATGAAAAATCTTGATTTCTTCAAACTGATATTTGCCAATGGCAAATAATTCATTTGGTGAATTTGCAACCAGCTCTCCTTCTCTGCAAAATGTTAAGAAAAATCTGACAAGAGACCAAAGTATGTTGCTTTGTTTGTAAAAGGAAATCTGTGAGTTCTCTTGGCAACAAGGACTAATGATTTGATTATCATAGAGAATTTCCAACAATCTAGTTCCAGCAAGTTGGAAAAATCGCTAAGATGGAACACTTCTTCACCTGCCTACACATACAGATATATAAAGAAAGCATTGATGTACACCAAATTCCCCTATTTTCTCTAAAATATACATTTAAAAATAAAGTGAGATTGAAGGTCTCCATTTTTGCAAAAAAATGAGAGTCACCACATCTTCTAGTTCTTCAATAACTTGTTAATATTTAGCATGACTTATTTCCTTCCCACTTGCATCTAGAAATAATTCTTTAACTCGAATTAAACTATACTTTTAAGAATCATTTTAGGCAGTGATAACCAAATTGATTTCAACAATTGGTGACATTAATATATTCTATCAAGTCTATTTAAGATCTTACCTAAAACTCTTCTAACTGTTCTTGCTTGTAGCTCTTAACTATTTAAAAAAAACTTTTGATCTTTACCAATGAAATCAAGGGTTCTTTAGAACTTTTGTGTACTCTTTGTTAGAAAACTTTCTATGCATAGTATATATTACTAGAGATGTGAAGGATGTGGAATTTCAGTGCTTTCATAAATAGTCTATTATTCACATTTTGTTTCACTAGAAATAGATTATTGTTTCACTATTCTTTCACTAGAAATAGAATAAGATCGTTTAAAAATATTTTTCAGCTGAACAATGTGCTTCAACTTTTTAACTTCTTGTTAATGATTTACAATATAAAACTTTAACTGATTTTCAAAACAAAAATATTTTTAGTTTTGTCTAAAGCAAGCTTCTGAATCTTCTGATGTTCTCATGAAATATTTTTGTCATATTAAATTAACATTTCACAACAGAAAATGTTTCAAAAATCTCAGTATGTTTTTTATGGCCTTTGTGCATTCTTGCCTGTGTTATGGCATTTTGTGAAATTCTTCCACCTTACTCTGAGCTTTTGATGAGAGCTTCATGTTCTGTTTAGACTATGTTATCCTACGCTTTGAAGAAATGAGTAAGGTAGAATGACACTTTTATTTCCACTGTGTTAATTCTGTGCAATTTTTACTTATATTTTTCTACTGTCTTTGACAATGATGACTGAGGTCTTTATACTAAGCCTATGTACTTTCTTTATGATGTGTCATTTATTTTTCTATTTCCATTTTCGCATTGGCTTTACCACGCTTTACTACCTTTACTGGTTTCTCTTTGTATTATCACACTTGAAAAAAAAGAAAGTATATATCTCTCACTGTAAGTCATTCATGCATTTTCTTTATAATTATTATTCTAGACATTTCACTTTTCTTAATTCATGACACTTTCCTCATTAAAGGATAAAACTTTACCGGGTAATTAATGCAGTGCTTTTTGGGAAGATAAACTGCTTGTTAAATATGCTTGGCTTCTAGTAGTTGTAATTTTATTTTTCTGATTACATTCGATTTTATAGTGGATAAAAATAAGTATTAAATCTTCAGTGTAATCTGAGATTTTAATTCCTTTTTTTTATTACCTGTATCCTGCCCTGTCCCTTACATAAGAAGAAGAAAAAAACAAACCAAAACAAAACAAAGAACCCCAAAACAAAACAAAACACCCCAACCAAAACCAAACAACAAAAGAACCCACAACAAAACAAAACCAAAAATTAAGTGCATGTTATTGGACTAAGTTAAAGCTTGAGGTATTGGGTTTTTTTCTCTTAGCGTGATTTAAACTGTTAAAGTAGGTGGCTTTGTTGCTTAGCATACTGACTCATATTCTCTGACTCACATAGTAGCTGATTGAGTGAAATGATATGAATTTTCATCTCAGTAGTATCAGACTATTTCAAAAGTGGTATAAAATGGTCATGTCTGCACAGAGGAGCCCCAGGAGTTAATTTTTTCCACATAGGAATCAAACAGAAGCTCAAATAAAGCTTGTCTTTTTTCTTTCCTTAATTCATGTTACTTTCTTCTCAGATAGATGGAATCATGTTTTTCAGTTCTTTAAGGGAGAAAATGGTTTTGTTTTTCTTATTGGAAAGAAAAGCCTCATTGAATGTTTTAATTTGTATGTGTCTGTGAATTGTGCTCTGAGAAACCTATTGCCCTACTTTGGTCTGACTTCAGGGAAAGGCATCAGTTTTACAAGATTTACTTCAGTGCCCTTAAAATCAGAATCTGGACCATCCTAATTTTCAGAATTGGGGGACCTCAACTCATAGAATCAAAAAAAGAAGTGATGTTGGAAGGGACCTATTGAAATCATATAGTCCATCACGGTCAGCTGTAGCATGTCCAGTTGACTTTTAAATATTTCCATGAATGGGGATTCTTAAGCCTCTCTAGGCAACCTGTGCTAGTGTTTATCACCATCTCCACAGTAAAAAAGTGTTTGTTGTATTTATGTGGAATTTCATGCATTTTAATCCATGTCCATTGCCTCTTGTTCTTTCACTTGCCCCTACAGAAATTAGTCTGGCTCTCCCATCTTTATTCCTTTCCATCAAGTAAATTCCTTTCCATGCTTGGTTGATGAGAAGTCTCTCCATCCCCTGTCATTTCTCAGGACTGCTGTGGGGAGGGTGGGTGTCCACAAATACCTAAGGTCATCTGGCACTGTGAATCAGGCTTTAGGAATCATGGGTACCTAAGAAGAACCAGTCTCATAACGTAGGCTGTGTCTTTTGGAAAAAAAGGAGACTGGAAGGAAAAAAGTAGCACATGAATTCTTTTATCTGAAATTTAAACAGGTTATAAATATTCTCAGTGCGTCCTTGCTCTATAACTCAGAAATGATAAACATTAATAGAAAGCAGATTTAAAGGAACTGCGATAACATCGGCTTGTACTTGATTCATTGTAAACCATCTGTAGTAAGTTGCTGTTCTTTAAATTTTGTTTCAATTTGCAAACTCAAAAACATGCCCTGAGCTTAAAAGAGAGGAATTTCTCTTAAAATTAGGTCACAGAAAAAGGTATCTGAATCATTAAATGATGCTATCCATAACAGAAGAGGAAGATCTGAATCTTATGTACAGTTCCAAACTTTTAAGTGCTGAAACCTGAAGCTGAATTGTAGTTAACTGAAAATATCTTTTGAATTTGGAGTAAAGCAAAAAACAACCGTCAGCACAAATATATGAATCTTTGACAAACTCATCTCTCAATCCTTATTATATTCTGTGCTCAATGCACACATAGGCTTCTAGGACTTATACAAATGTCAAGGGAGTATTCATTCCAAAGGCTGCATAGATATATCAATTTATTTCACATCACTGAGTCCAATAGTTTGAATGTTGAATATTCTGATGTACATTTAGGATAAAACATACTATCAGAAAAAAATCCATCTACATGGTGAAATCAACTGAGAGAAATATTATTACTGATAGAACATTTTTTTGTGATGCAAAATGCTTTGGAGAAAACATTGGGGGGCTGTTAACAGAAATAAATATGACATGGCAAAAGCATAGTGGGATGAAGACATTATTGCTCAAATATGTTAAACATTATTTTTATAGGGCAGGTTGATAGAGAAAATAAAATGTTTAAAGTATTTATTTGTTGATTTGCTATTTCCCAGAGTTTCATTTTGGCTTTTGCATAATATACAAGTATTTACAGCAAATATATTTTCAATTTAATCTACCTGTTCCTTTAATCAAAATCACTGTACTTCTTGAATAGCCTTATGGTGTTTGGGAACTTAAGGTGTATATGTTTTAAATTGCTTAAGGGTTAGAAATCTGCTGCTTGGAAGCACAATGTAGGAGTTCATAGTGATGCATGAAAAATAGATGTAGCTCAGCTGTGAAGCAATATAGGAGACAGCTAAAATACATGTCAGCAAAACTGGAAATGGAAAAGACAGTTAAAATTATGATATCTCTCATTGTAACCTCAATTTCTCTGCGTGCTTTATTGGGATTTTGCAAGTTTCCTCTACATATTCATTGAAATAAAATCAAGTTATATTCAAAAGTAGTACTCATGTTAAAAGTTTTCCATTATTTTCCTTTATGCTGATATCTCCCTTTCATTAATGCATATGCATCCTAAAGATGTTGGAAAACAAAGCTGTCTATTCTCTTTTTACTGCTTTGCTGCTGCTTGATTTTAGAAAGTCACTTAATACTTTGGATGAAAATTCTGAAAAAGGTTTCTACAGTTTGTCTCCATACATATTTCAGTGCTGGTGACATATTTTTAGAACTATTGAGTACAATTGTTTGTTGTATTATGATTTTTACCTCTATGGAAAATTATTACATAATCTGTTTACTAACATTCACATAGGAGTGTTTTGTCTTCCCAGTGAAGAGCCAGAAATACTACTTTTAGAAACACTGGGTTCGGTTGAAAATTTTGATGCACGTCCAAGGAATACAATTATAGATACACTTAATGTTTGCTTAATGGAAATATTTTTCCAATTAGAAGGGTTTGGGGGATTTTTTACCATGTCTGTTGCTTTGATCAGTCCAACAGCAACAATTCTTCTCTCTTGGCTGGGTTTTTCTCTCATATGGAAGGAAGTATGCAAATAATATCAATATTATGACTGGGCACTTTATACTTGGATGATTTCAAAATTCTCGCATATTTCGGAATGCTGCCTGCTACAGGGGCTGGTTGAAGGCAAGAAAAGGAGGTCATCACACAAAAATGCAAAAGCATTCTCCACCTCTCTGTCTTTCTTAACACAGATTCAGAACAGTTATAATCCACTGAAAACTAACAATGCAGTAGAAAGTCTAGTTATCCATACTTGTGCAAATAATGTTTTACACTGTACCAAAATTAATTGTGTATGTAAATGTAAATACTCTAATAGTGGTATAGTAGATAGAACACTGGCATGTCACATCTATGGTCACTTAAATCTAACCTGAGGTTTTAACCACAGAATAGTGTTCTAGCGTTATTACCTGTTAGACTGTAGTCTCCCGTTATCTTTAATAAAGATAACATAATTTATCACAATTAGGCTTAACTGGCAATTCTCAGTCTGTGTTCAACAGAGTATCAGGACTGAGACAGCATGGACAACCATTTTATTCATTCCATCCCTGAAGGCAAATTTCCTCAGATCATTTAAAGGATCAGTGATAAACAGTATGAGGATCTAATTTAAAAACAAAGGAAAAAACACCCCAAAAACAAAGAATCACTATCACACATTTAATTCTTCCCCAGGTTAGGTCTTCTAGGCAAGTTAGTTAGCAGACTATTCCTATTCCACCACTGCTGGAAGTGTTACAAAACTGCAGCTTATGGATAAACAATTCAACTTTATTTCAGTGCATTTGTCTCAGAGGACATCCTTCCTTATCAGCTGCATTTATCTTTTACCAATTATCTACTATAATGATTTTTGTTTGCTTGCTTGTTTTCTTTTGGTTTTGTTTTGTGGCAATCTCTGTGACCCAGCATGGACAAATGCAAAATGTCTGAGGGCAAAGAAAGAACTCTGGAACATGTCTGCCTGTGAAATATGCAGTTGCTTCATGGGAGCATGGGAAAATGTGGGAAAATGAACAAATCTAGTTTTTATTCCTTTTAAGTATGTAATTTCTGCGTTTCAAAATCCAAATGATTTTCTAGATCAATGTCAGGATGAATCATGTAAGCTCTATTTTAGAAATTTCAAATAAACTCCTGGCCTAGCCTATGATACATCCAGACTGTACTAATCTAAAGGACAATCATATTCCTGAGAATATGACACTGATGCAGACAAATACCTTTTTATTACTTGAAATGCAAAAATATAGTAATTACTTTATTCTGAAAAATTTACGTGAAATGACTTCATGGGGTACAAGGCTTACTTACTGAATTTGGTATTAAAGATACCTATGGATAGTGATAATGCAGTATGAGGAACAATAAAATCTGCCACCCTTTCCTCATGGTGAATGTTTAAGCAAAATCATCTCAGGAAAAGTTTTGTGTTCAAATTATACAATTTTTTATTTTCTTTCAAATACAATGAGTGACTGGCACAGAAAGTGTTTGTGTTTGTGGGACTTTTTGTTCTTAAAGGAAACAATGAGAAGTTATAATTTCTTCTTGGAGTTTAAACACAATATTCACTTCCAGATATTCTCCCTAACAATCCATTTCTATTACACCATCATCACCTCTTTCAACATCTGTAAATACACTTGTTCAGCACCAGAAACATGCACTCACTCCTTAAGAAAAGTAAAAATAGATACAGATGTGGGGTGTGTAACCACATAGTTTGATAGGAATAAAATATTTTATACCAGAATGTGTTGTTTTGTAAACTGGTGAAACAAGAAGGGAATAATTTGCCTCAAGGCACATGAATGAAAAGTAGTGCAGTATCTGAAGTAGTTTATATGATGAAGAATCAATATTTTACTCTTTCACTTGAGATATAAGATCTGTGTCTTGAAATGTGCCAGTTTTGACCTATGAGCAGTGGAGAATTTAAACAGTCTCTTCAGTGCAGTAACAACACAATACATTTATATAGCATCTTCCCTAAAAGAGTCACAAGGGGCCTATTTGTGATCTTTCAGCATGTCAAGCATACTGGCTCTGACTAATTTCTAGTGTGGTGAAAAGAAAAGTCATTGTTGTTTAGATTTCCTAGATAACTGTCTATGCTTCAAATGTAAACTGTGCAATAGGTATATATTTGATTTAAATCTAAGAATCAATTTGGAAATGAAAGAAAATTAGTATCTAGCATTGTTTGCCTGGTCTGCTTTAGATGGACAAATAAAATTCAGCAAGGCTTTGGCATTATTCAGTTTTGATATTTTTCTCTTTTTTTAATAGATATCTAGACATAAATATTTCTCCTCCATTTCTTTATAGAAAAATTAATTCCATTAATTTTAGTGTATTGATCTTTCTTATAATATAATGGTGATGTTTGCTATGGGTAAATTCTCTTATCCAAATGGGCAAGTGCATACTATAAAACAACAAGTAGCAATGCATTTCTTTGTTGCTCTTTAGATACTATTTTTAATTTACGTGTCTGTGACAATTCTGCAAAATAAGTAGATAATTATAACTATCAAGTATCTTTTTTTTTCTCTTGTTAAAATACATGATGTATCTTTTCTACAGCAGTTGTTTGGCTGTCAAAATTGGCCAAGTAGATTTTTCCTGTAGAAGAATGTTTGCAGGAAACATTTTAGTGCTGAAAATAATTTGAAAATTCTTTCAGGTGCTTAATCTCAATGTTAACTGCAGCAATAGTTATGCACAGGAAATAAATTTAAATAATCTGGTTTATGACATTTTAACTGGAAAGTATGTACACTGTAAGATTACAAATTAAAAGATAGAGTCAGAATAAGAGATTTAAGCCAAGAAAAGCAGCTGAAAGTAAATTACTAGTAATTTTTTAGGTGAGATTACTTTAAACCATACATATAAAAATGGTCTCATACCAGCTTTCATAGTAGTGCAATTCCATGTTATTTGGAGGATTTTTATAAATCACATCTCAAGTCTCTGTGCCATAAATCCCTGATGTGGAGAAAACCCTTGTAACTTCGGGGGGAGGGACTCTCTCCTGGTATTCTGATACTGAAGGGCATTTGCATGGGGTAAAGGTAGAGAAGGGTAGAATGAGGGATTGATGTCTGAAGAAGAGCATCTAGCCCAGTGAAGTAGGGAATGCAAAGGATGACAGACTTTCAAGTCACTGACAGTTTTCTAGTTGCACCCACTCCATGGGAGAGACATTGACTGACCTGGAGCATACAAATGTTGTGCATTCTTCTACAGTTTCCAAGTTGCACGGTAGTCAGAGGCTGATGCATGAGAGCAGATCAGTCTGTAAGCTGCTAACTTCTGAAAGATCTCACAGATGCCACTGTGAGATCCCAAATTGGCATTGCAAATAGCTAGATTATTAATGGGGAATTAAATCTCTTCTCAGTAAAAGATGGGTAGAGCATCTTTTATGCTTCCCTGCCCTGCCTCAGCTACTTCTCTTTTATAATGGCTGCATTTCTGCCAAATGTCTCATCATTCCAGCCAGGAACTATAAAAACAAAGTGTCCTCGCCATTTGGGAAAGATGTTGACAGGAGGTAAATGCAATGATCCCCTGCATACTTATGGCATCAATTCTTTCCCAGTAGCATCACATATAAGTGACTAACTGCCAAATGCCATTCCCTGGAATAGAGACATTTTAACAGTACTAGAGATTCTAGTCTGGATTCCTAAAACAACAAAACTCAAGTTCTCATTGCAGGGTGAGAATAAGATTAATTAGCATTAAAACCAAGTTTGTTATTGAACAAAGTAAGTGGACTTAAATAAGAAATTGAAATGAATCTTCCCACTTTACAGATAAACATCCATGATATGTATGGCACATAGGAATCATGTAAGTTAAGCATTGTATTCAGTGGTGTGTTAGCAATTGAATTTAATGAGAATGTAACTTATTTTCCAAGGTTAAGAGGGCAGCATGGATCTATCTTTCATCCTAAAAGTCCAGCAACACACTTTAGTTTCACAATGACTACAAGAATTCTATTAAAATTTGGGTAAGATTTCTAAGTCTTCCTGTGCCTAAATAAAACAGACCATAATATCAGGTTATCCCCTACCCTAATATGTGGTGAGGATAAATTAACTGAAGTAATGTAAGTTTTCAAACGTTACAACATAAACCTGGCAAGTACCATCTACAAAGTGAAAGCTGTGTTTTCTTAATGCTAAATTTGGGCATGCAATGTGTATGTAACTGTAACGCTTGGCACACCAAGCAGATGGTAAAACAGAGCTCTGCAGGTGTCATATATATGCAGAATATGCAAGGATAGTTGGTCTAAACAGCTGAGAGCTCCTGCAACATACAGGCAGTGAAACTTCATATGAGTTCTTCGGATCTTTCTACTTTAAAAATTATAATATGCCTTCGTATTAGTAATAACCTATTTTGCATGGATGAGAGTAATGGGAATGATAACATTCAGAAAGTTATATTGTAATGTAGGTACAGTTTCCATGGAAGTCCTTGAAGCTAGCATGCTATTTACCAGGAATTGTTGGACAGCACATGCCAAAAGCTGACTGCTAGCTATTAAGCAATTGAAATGTCACTGCAGAGGCAGCTATTTGAGAAAAAATTACAGTATCTTTAAGCCCCTCCAACTGAAATGATGGTTGTCCACTGGAAGCAAGTTCACTCTCCTTATGGAAATTTGTGTAGTTTCTCTTCGTAGATACAGTGCCACAAGGTGTTAAAGCTAAAGCTCCTCCCTGTTCTCACTTTCTGTGTAGCCTCTGTTGCTTCTTAAACAACTGTAACTTTTAGAGAAGAAACACAACCTTAGAAGATGTTTTAGAAATAAAAATGGCACACATTTCACACTGTGTAGAGGTGTGATATGTTATAAGTAATCTTGGAAAAAATGGAGTAGTGGGCAGAGTGCAGGTGGAGTGTTCAGAGATGCATAATTCACACTTAGTGTGGTGGGTGCTATAAAAAAAAATCCAATACATAAACTCAAAGGCAGATGGAATTTGTCACATATCTTTGCTGTTTGTCACCTGAGTATTGCTAGTATGTATAGATGTTTCTGAATAATTTAATCTTATTTTCTTTCTAAAAACACACATTAAATGCATATTAATTATTGCACACAGGACAAGAAGTGTTTAGTGTAAAATCTAACTAGGATGTTGTGAGATTTTATCTGGAGATAATTTGCTTAGTGACAGAACAAATGCATCTTTTCTAAATATCATGTTTACTCCTCAGTGAGAGACCTGTCACATCAGTGCTTCACTTTGGATAGCTCATTCTGTTGAAATGTGCAATAATTACTTAACCTGTAATAAAAAATGACAAGACAACAAAACCTATTAATAGCAGCAATCATTATAACACCCTAATTAAATATATTATGCTTCATTTTCATAGCTAGGCCAAATGCCCATTTCTAACAAGTAGAGCCTTCTGGTTTGGCCATTTGATTGAGGTCTGCAGAGTAATCCTGAAAAATTGAGAAAAGACTGAGATATCTATGTATGTTCTTGCTATGGTAAATAAAAAATGGCTTTCAGGACTTTGATATGATATTGAAAAATGACCTATTAAAGGGTAACAGTAGGAAATTGAATTAGAACATAGAATTTTCATTTTTCTGAGATGGACCTTCCTGCTAGTTTAAGTTGTAAACATCTGAAAATCCAGTGTAAATTGATGTTATATTTACTGTGTAGCAGTCACTTTAATATGCTTGCCTTGAAGCCTCAAAAGCAAAATCCTGTGTATTAATACTATGACTTCAGAAAAGCGGGGAGAAAAATAACCATTGATGCTTATAAATATGAAGCCTGCAGAGCATAAACAAAAAATATTTATAGAGAAAACCTTGAACAATTCCTACAGCAACATCAGCCCAGCTTCATTCGGAACTGTTGAGCCAGAAATGTGAGAGAATGAAGTGACTGAAGCCTGTCAGAAAAGAAAAACACCTAGTGGAGTGATGATATGAATCCACAGACGGCAGCACTGAATTCACTATCTTTGCTGAATTGATTAAAGACTGTTACTATTCAGGTGAATTGAAACCTTCACTGAAGCCATGGTGGGGATGAGCACAATAAAAAGTTGTTTGTCATTTGTAACTTAGTAGGACTCTGAAGTAAGGAACTGATTTCTTCTTTCTTTGCTTCAACTGAAATATACTTCATGGCTCACAGGAAGAAATATAGATTGTGTATGTTTCTTCCCATAAATACCTTCATGTATAGTACATGTTCACAGTCAGATTAGGTAAAATCTACAACAAGGCTTAATATAGCACTACCATATTGCAATAGTTGCTTGTGTTCATTCAATTTGCATAAAACAGTGCATCACATTTATCCTCATTTGAATATGGATTTGAACCTTGCAGACACCACAGATTTCAACACACTCTGCTCAGTCCTGATCCAGATTGGTATTGGTACTTCATGCCCATTGTGACAGAAAACAGACCTTTTTCTTGACAGAAAAGATTTCAAAATTTGTTAAGTAGATGAAACTTATGGGTGTTTGACTTTTTTTTTTTTTTTTTTGAGAAGACAGCACTTTCTATTAAACCATCATCTCCTTATTGTTTCACAGCTTGAGGACAGATTAACTGATCAAAGTCAGAGGCATCACCCACGAGATACTCCTGTGGCCCAGATGACTGCTAGGAGGGAGGCATTTAGATGGATCTTTTTCCCAACTCAGAACTGAGTACCTAAGCTGGGTCTCCCACATTTCAGTTGCACCTCCTACATATACAGCTGCTTGATGCAATGTGTAGATCTTCCCAACAACTTGTGTAGGAACTACTCCATTTTGAATATATAGTTCAGAGAAGTTATTTCAAAAGTTGTTTGACCTAGTCTACCTTCATTTCAATGGAGATAGTCTTGTTACCATAAAATAAAACAAACCACAACTTCTTATTTTAATACCATTATTAAATATATTATTCAGGACAGGACAGGACCTGTAAATAAGAGGTATGTGGAAAATGCCCAAACAGTCTAATAGTTTTCCAGTATTGGAGGCGTGTCAGGAGTTTGACACTGGTTTATGTGAGATTCAGCCAAATGCTGTAATAAATCTTGCTACTGCCTTAACGTGAAAAAAAGTCCTGTAGTTTACAGCATACCACAAAGAATGACTTAACTATACTGTCAGGAACATACCAGAGCAAACCTCAAGCTGTCATTTATGTATGCATAGAGGAAGAAATCAGATAAAGAGCATCACTGAACTTTAAGGGTAAAGTAATTATTTCTTTCAACAGTTCTTAAATTGTTGGCGTTATTTTAAATCCATGAAGTTAAATTAATTCGGAATCCTTTTTGTGCGTAAGTCAGTTATAAAACAGAATATAGATTTTGTTCCTTATCCCTCAAGAAAATGTGAAGGTGAATCAAAAAGCCTCATAATTTCTGTGAAACTACTTTGAAATATTATTTATAATAGTAGTATTTGACAAAGTATCCTCAGCATAACAAATTCAACAAAACCAAAATAATCTGCTATGTTGCTGTCTTGTGTCTATTGAAAAGCTTTCAAAAATCGGTGGAGAAAGCTCTAGTGATTTTACAAGATAACCTCCTTTTAGCAGTCAAAACCTTAGCTTTTTCTATATATTTTATCCTCTCTTGGTATCACTGCAGAAGAGACATGAAAATTTCAGGATCTACTTTTTGAACTGTTAGGATGTGAAGACTGTGTTTTGAGTTTACTATGTGAAGTTATAAAAGTCAATAATTGTTCATGTCTTTGGATGGAAGGAGCTTTTGTTTCAAAAGACATCACCTAACCATATGATTTCAGTAAGCTCTCACTCTTCCCAGAACAAAAATTGCAAGTAACTCATCATTCTCTGATGTAAGTTTATTTAATTAAATATGATTATTTAGAATTTATTAAGTTATGATTAAGAAAGTTCTTTTCAGCATTTTGTACGCTGTTGAGAATTTTTTCTCTTCTACTGTTTAGAATTGCTTGTATTGTTCCAGTTGACTTTATACATCCTTACACAAAGCTTTTTAAGTACAGCAGAAAAATGTCAATCCTACTAATGCAAATTCATATATCAGGCATAAAGCCAAAGCAAACTGGCTGCTGCATATTTCTAGTTTATATCCGGTGCACCTGAATGTAATGAAATGCAAATTGTTATTTAAAAACAAAATACCGATGAAAGAATATCCCTTCAAAGTATTTTTCCTAGTCACAAAATTTGCAGGTTTTTGCAAGATTCTTAAGATGAAAAATGGCCAAACACAAAGCCTGATCAGGCACCTGGGTTTTCTTCATTCCTTCCACAGGAGCTAACCTTGCTTTGTCAACTTAAGTAACTCATTACCACACTGAGTTATTCACATGGTAGCAACGGATAACGTAAACTAGATTGCTAGCTTTTTCAGTCAGCTAGAATGTCAAGCATAACTTTCAGTGGTGCTGTGTATTTTCCAACAACTATCAATTAACCTTAAAGTGAAATTCAAGGTGTTGGTACATAACCCTGTTTAACATCCCATTTCCTTCAAAACAGCTTTTCACTCTCTGTATAGCTGTGTTTCCTATGTTTAGTTACCTCTTCCATGTGTAGTGAGGTTAGAAGTCACATTCTATTCATAGTGCTGGAATAGATCTTTGCTGGGTAAGTGAAAGAGTGGACTTTTACACCATGATATAAGCTGTGAGTCACGTTCAAATTTTCTGCTTTACATCCTTTTCTATTTAGATTCCCAACACTTTCTTTTTCAATTCTTTGGTCCTTCCAGGGAGTTAGTTCACTTGCTGCAAGGAATCCTACAGTAAGGTATTCCCTATCATAGAGAAAAATGTCTCATCTAATTTTGTTCATGTTTAAATCTTATAAGGATCCCAGATCATGGAATGGTGGTTTTACAGATCTGCATCTTAATAAATACAATTACAACTTATTAGCTTCTGTGCTGCTGTATAAGTTTAGGAGGAAAATTCTCTATGCATGCTAAGCAAGGAGAAAGAACAATGATGGGTCATTCACAACACAGGTAGTGGGAAAAAAAATAATTTTCTTTCACAGAAATGTGAATATTTGTATGATATGAAGCAGTTGCTACCAGTCTTTGAGAGAATGCTTATTATTAGTAAGCCCGCCCCAGCCATTCATACCAGGGCACGTGATATATTGCAATACCTTAAGTTGGAGAGAATTGAGGGATAAAAACATTCTGTATCTTCCAAATATGAGCTTCTTATCACCTATAATAAATTTGGTGATAATATTATTTTTTGCTTCTTTACTTTTATTGACCTCATGTAAGATTTAAGAATGAACAAAATTCTCAGCAAATGTACATTTTATCTGTCACCGTGTCTGTGGTTAGGCTATGAATATTACAGCTAAACAAGTAGACTTATTTCATAGAATCACAGAATCATAGAATGGTGGGGGTTGTAAGGGACCTCTGGAGATCATCGAGTCCAAATCTCCTGCATCTTCCCAGGTTCAGTTAATCAATATTTTAAGGACTTTCTTAATAAGAATTTGCATCTAGATTATTTTGTTCACCATCCTATAATTAATCTTCCATAAATTTCTGTTGTAAGTTTTCTAGTCCATTTAAAATTCTGGCATTCAAAGAACCTAATGGCAAGGAATTCCACAAGTGACATGTGTGGAGCATAAAGAAAGTTGTTCCATTTTTTTGAATTCTCAATTTCATTATCATCGGTAGTAGATGAAATAATGGAAAAAAAAAAATCCTATTCACTCTTTCATCATATCTGTCATTACATATAAGTTTATAGCCATGTCCTCTCCATGTTGTAGAGTCTCATGTTGTCAACTTCTCCCTTCCACAGTTATAGCTGCTTCTCTTGTGGAAGCCAATTCACTTGTTTAATCAGCCTTATTCCATTTTCTGCATGTTTTCAAGTTCTTATCTCAGATTCATATATATTAAGATCAGGTAAGTAGAACTGTGCATATTATCTATAGTAAGATTGCACCATGGCTTTAAAGTGGTATAGTGACATTTTAGGTTTTTCTCTATTTCCTTCTAATACTTTCTACTGTTTTGTTTAAGTTCCAAGTATTAATCTGATATTTTCAAAACTATCCCCCAAATGCTCATTCTAGACTACAAGGACTAGAAATACCCAGATTAGAAACTATCTTCAGGTTTTATCAACACTGATACAGTCTCTTATTTTGTTGCTCAGTTATTCAGTATTGCAAATTCTTGCAACTCTGTTGCATATTTCTGTTCCAGTTGTCAGTATCCTGAATTTTTTTTTTTTTTTTTTCTTTTTTTTTTTTTTTTTAATTGTGGAAAGAAGGAGAAATTTTGAGGCATCACACATTTGCACATACTGCACGTATTCATTTTTCAGTGATTTTTTCATTTTTCAGTTCAGGTGATTTGTTTCTATTCCGTTTGTCATGTATTGATTTACTTTGTCATTTTATTATAAAACCTGTTCTACTGACTTTACAGTCTAAGATATTTTTGAATCATGCCCAAAAGGAAGAAAACAAAAAGGTACAGAAAAGAAAAACAAACAAACAAAATCCTTGTATTGAGTATCATTAGAAAGAAAGTTTTAGTTTAGCTTTTGTGCTGTGATCTTGTCTTTGAGTGCTCATGGAACACACTGATCATTTATAGCACTAAAGACTTTTGGGCTAAAGCTTCTTTTCTGAGTTTAATGCATTTACATACCACACCTCATGCTCTTTTGGCCTGTGTTGTCATGCTTTTGCACTTAACCTCCCAGATATTCTTTCTGTTCTTCTACTCTGTACACAGATTACGTTTTCTGAAGGAAGTCTTTTATGGTTAAGAGCTTCTTTTATTTCTTTTGGTATTCTTCTAATCTTACTAATGAGTCTTTCTTGTTCTGACCAGCATGCTCTTCAAAATCACTAAAATATATGTACACTGGGACAACAGACTCTAAGACAAGAGTGAGTCACACCACAGCCTCTGGGTCGATGCACCACATTGTTAGCTAATGTAGACACACTCATTGTTTACTCTTAATCTCCTTCTGTGTTTTGAACACTACCCATGATAACAGCAAGCATATTATCTTTTAAGATTTTCCTTTTCATTTATTTTTAACAAGCATCCTTGCTTTGTCTTGTAGAAATTAAGTATTACTCTGTGGATTTCATTTTTTTAATGTATTTCCTTCAAAGATGTAGATAATTAATATTTTACTATGACTATTATAAAATGACTCTTATAGCCATTATGCCTTAAATCAGATTCTGCACAGCTATACCACTTAACACAAAATGCTAAAGAGAATAATTTTTATTTATATATATAAATATATATATAAAGTAAGAATATACATAATTGGAAAAAATAATTTACCTAGAAATGGGATATATCAAAGACTGAGTGTTCCACATTGAAAATCAGGTGTAAAGTCTGCTAAGATGATAAAACACCCTCACAGAACAGCATTTTTAATAAAAGCAGTTACACATTAATCTACTACAGGCAAAATCCTAAATACATCATAAATATAGCTGCTATTATTATATGACAGAACAGTGAAAAGCAGATGGACCTTATTTGCAATAATGTAGCTGGGCTGAAGGTATTTTTCCTCCTCTCTTCCTGCATTAATAATGACAGGTGGTGTTGGAGATAATTTTAACCAGATTATGATGAGCTGTAGTTCAGATTCAAAGACTTTTTTTCCCAGCTTCTCATGGTTGGTATATGACTGAACATACTTTTAAATGCAGTTCTTCAAAAACAGCATTTGAAGATTTGTGTGCGTGAGAGCTGATGAGGTGCTTGCCTTTTCTGAAAAAAATTCTTTGAAAAACTTAAAAAGGACATATTTCAAAAAAAAGGTTCCTCTGACTTTCATGTGAAGATATCTATTTTGATATGAAAATGCTTGTATGTAAATGGATTTTCCAAATAGCAGATTCCTTCTAAAAAAAACTCTTCTGAAAAAAAGGATCACAAACTAGATGAAGAACAGAAAAATCCTCCTGTGCTTACTTTAGACCTTGCAAGATAACAAGGTACTGTATTAATTGCAAACTGATTACAAGGTAGTGTTTCTTCTTTTTGAGAAGGAAATAAGTATATAAATTTATGTGGTACTTGGATTACCTAACAGCTCAGTGAGTTACCTTCAAAGCCAGATCAGCCCTTGAAGAGAATTTCAGTTTCTTAACTCACATTCTTTGACTTTCACCCTCTGTGGTATGTGTATTTCTGCATGTTTTCTCCATATGCAGATATATGCAAAAGACTGCATATGTTCAAACTTTTTATAGTTGTTTAACTGTATGTAGTGGAAAAGTAAAGTAGCACTTAGACTATAGTTTATAACTTAAGTGGGGGAATAAATTATTTGTGAAAGTATTAATACCCATAACAACAATATTCAGCTGAATTAAGATACATATTAATGAAATATTAAGTAGAGAATTTGTACTTTCTGTCATTTGCGATGAAAAGTTTCATTTTATGAAAAGCAAAGTCTGTTTTCAATCATATGAAACAGAAGACAGAAATAAAACAAAAACAAAACAACAACAAAACCCAAATGCTTAGTTAAGACACAAATTTATTTTGAATGTCACCTGAATTACTAGGCTGTGATAGCTGAAAACATGGTAGCTAGATGTATTCAATCATTTCAAAAGACTTCATCTCCTTGGGAAAAATGCTATAAAGAACAGTGGTAATCGAGCATGTACTTACTTGATGAGTCTGAATAATTGCAATTTCTGTGAGTTTATTCTGCCTGTTGAAGCTAAATCTGATACACTTTGATTCTGCCACCTGAAGTCCCTCAGTAAAAATTTGTATCATTACAAATATATTAGAGTAATAATATGATGCTGCCTGAGCATGTGGTTGAATTAATTTTTGTCATCAAGGAAATATTCCTGCCCTTAGGGAGAGCTGGTGGCAGATTCCTCTGATCCCGAGGTTGAGGCTAAGGTCATGGTCTCCTCCTTTCTTCTGTTTCTACATTGAATTACTTTCTTTGCTACCTATTTTTTCCAACTGAATCCTCACCCATACTTGCAGCAAGGCTACAATCTGTTTAAAAATGCAGTTTAAGCAAGAACAGCTCACATGAGTAGTAAGTTCTCTTCACCTGGGCTGGAGTTATCCACAGCCATGACTTCAGAAAATCCTTGGAGGAGTCATAGTAATGTTTGCATTTCTCAATGAGAGCTCACTGACACCACTCCAAAATGTTTCAGAAAACAAAGACATTCCTTCCAAACCAATTTCCTCCCATTAAAGAGTCTGCATATGGCTCAGTTTTCCTTTAAAACACCTCAATGCATTTGAGGATTGTTCCAATCCTGTATTTTAATTTGTTCTTGGCGTGAAGTGTTTCATAGATCCTTGTAATGTGCTGTTAAGTCTCACTCACATGCACAGTGCAGTTGCTCTGCTCAGTAACCCTTTTCAGACATGGGCTTTGTTAGTAACTGCCCAAAGCAGCAAGATAATTAGCAATACCAGCAGATATCTGCTGCTAAAGATAAATTTGACAGGCAATGTTAGGCTAAAATTTCAGCCTTGAATTTGTAATACTATTATCTAGGTTGAACCAAGTGAAATAAATCTAACTAATTTAAATAAATCAGTAAATGAAGTTGTGCAACTACTTTTATTGCAGTTTAAATGAGGCTTTTTTCAGTTTAGCATAAATTTGAGTCTGTTTAAGCTAAACTAAAATAAACTCCTTTTAAACTGTTACACATCCACAATGGAGTTTAACTAATACACTTTGTAAAAAATCTTGTTAGTAAACCACAAATCTCTTGCATGAAGAGAATTTTATTCTTCCTGTACAGAACTGATAAAAGATTATTAAATAAGATTTCCTTGCCTTAATAGAAAAGTGTAAAAGGAGTCATATTTGACACATGCTAATCAGATAACATCTATACTTTTCTGAAATATGCTCAGATATTAATTAAATGTATGAAATAAAAATTTGGCTTAGTTAGAATCCAACAGTAAGAGCAAACACTAAAAAAATATCTGAGAAAATATAAATAAATCAATCACAACTGTCTGAAAAGCAAGTGCTTGCATCATGAGGGAGAGTTAAAAACAAAATGAACAAAATACCTTGGTTCAAGTGCTGGATTCTTCACTGTAATGAAGACAGAGGAACTGTAATGATTTGTTTATATTACCTAGTGATCTATCTTCTTCTAATATACTACAAAAATTTGATTTCTTTCATGCAGAAACCTGAATACAGGCCAATAAAGTTTTTAAGAAAAACACAAGATAAACATAAAACTTCAAGCATGTACTTCAGTTCTGTCAAACTTCTGAATAAAGAGAAACTTAAGCACACACTTACAGACTTCTTCCAACTGCGAATCTGCACCATTATTAGCTCTAACTATGTAAGTACAGGTTCTGCTGTGTTAATGTAGAGTACAACTGAAAAGAGAAATTGCTTTTGACTTCAGAATAACAGAGAACCTCAGAAATATTTTTGTTATAACATCCTGAGGCCTCTTGGTCGATGAGAGGGGTTTGCAGTAGTATAGCTCTGCTGCAGAAGACCACATTCTACTTTGTACTGACAGCATGGATCACACCTATTGGGAAATTGTATTGAAGACCACTGTTATCAGGCTTTGGTACTTTTTCTAGATCTGACTTCACTGAACCTTTCCTCAGCAAAAAACAGCCACATTTATGCTAGGCTGCTCAACAGCCTCACTCTCACATGTGCCCAATGCAGCGAGGTGGACCTCCTCACTGTGACACCAGAAAAGGAAAAAGAACAAAAAACTCTTCACAAAAAAAAAAAAAAAAACCCAAAAAAACCAAAAAAACCCCACTGAAAGTCTGGAGCCACAAAGTGGTTCTGCTGCCATTTATTAATAACTTAGATTTATCTTGAATCCTTCACTGGAGCAGCCCTTGATATTGTCTTGCTGATCAATCCAGAACTTTAACTGGAGTTAAAGCACACTGTTTGCACAAGGCAAGTATGGTGGAGAAAGTGATTGACAACTTCTCACCAAGACCAGTGTTTCCACTGTAAGAGAGCCTGTCGTTGAAGATGCATAGAGATGGAGACTGCAATAGAACAACTAAAGGGAGGACTGTTGCTGTAGGTTATGATTGCCCTATCAGACAATTGGGAGGGAAAATTTCTGAGACCATTTCTTTACACATAGAAATTTTGGGTTATTAGTCATGAGGAAAAAGGAAAAAAGGTCAAGATCCATCTTTAGAAGATAATGTGTTTCCATAACAGAAGGCAGACATGGAATACCTAACTCCTTTTAAAGTGTGTGTTTCATTCAGGATAAAATGTTGCCAGAATTCAGTTATTTAAAAATAAATAAGCAGCAGCTTGGATGCAGATAAAGTTAACCAAATCAATTAGGAAGAAAATTTTTTTCTGAATCTGAAAGCCGGCATTATCCTCCTGTTATAGAAAAACACATCTGTGCAGTGCTGAGATACTAATGCATTCTGCATTCAGCAGATTGTAGAGAAAACAGACATTCTTATTTTGGATACAATTCAAACTTTTGGCAGTGTCTTCCAGCTTCTGAGGTCATTTGCATCACTTCATTACAATGCACACACATTGTTCATACCTTGTTATATGTCAATTGACTATAACTAAGTATTTGCATATTATTGCTCCACAGCTTATTGCGAGGCATTTCATTTCAGAATTTTAAATATTTAGTGACCATGTGTTTAACTCCAAATACAAATTATCATGTCTGTTTCTTATGATGAAAAAATCCTACCAATCCAGTAGAACATTCTCAGTACCTAACCAGTGAAGTGTGTAAAAAGTTTTGTGAGCTAAATTCTGTTCTCATTTAAAAGAGCACAAATGTGCAATTATTCCTCTGAAGCAAAAAAATATACCACCAGATATATTAGATTTTATTTGAAATTAAAATGTGGACTCCAGTGTATTACTATGTTAGTAATATTTTATGTTAAAACACAAATACAATGGATGGAATCACTAGTCATGTGAGGTATAAAGAAAACAAAAGAGAAATCATAGTTTCAGGTTTTTGTCCATTGTTGTTTTCATTTTTTTTTTCCCCCAATTATTCACATTTTATATTTGTTCTTTGTTTTCAGTGTTTTTGTTGTTTGGCCTTGGTTGTGTTTTGTTTTGGTTTTTTCTTTAATTTATGTCTGACTATTAGAATCTTTAACATGTACCTAAATGAAAATAGCTTGATTTTCAAAGTCATAAAGCATCTTCTGTCCTTCTTGATTCAGTAACTTTCATTATTTGATGATGGAATGGCTATTAAGATTAATGCGATAGGATCATAAAAAAGATGGATGCAGCCCTGGGTTATGTCAGGTGAGATATTACCACTAGAAATTAGAAAGATGAATCTCCATACACACTTCAGTGTTTGAATCCAAAAAAAAAAGTATTCAAAAGCAACGTATGTAAACAGAAGCTATTGGAATCATCAAAGGTTTGGAGGGCTTGAAAGGACTAGAAGAGTTCAATTTATTCAGATGTATAAAGGAAAAAAAAAAGTAAAAAAAGAGGGCAAGAGGGTATGTTCTTTCTATGATATCTGTTCCTGCCTCTCTGGATTACTTTATTAGAGACTCCCTGAGCTGTAGAAAGCTGTTCCTTGTTACCAGTCATCTATGTAATTTTGTGTGTACTGTGAATATTGTCATAACCTTGTGTCTGAGATAAGTGGCCTGAAGTGTGTACACAATATTCGAGATTTCCATGCCTTATGTATTTGTACAGTGGCATAATTATATTTTCCATTTTGTCCTCTTTTGTTTAGTTTCCTACTTTCTTTATTAGAAAACAATTCAAATATCTATTTTCTTCTTAATGTTATTGACATTTTCAGATCCGTAATCATTCCAAAATCTCTTTCCTGAATGGTAATATCTAAATCAAAATCCATTGATAAATTTATTGTATTAGAGATTTTTTTTTTCCTTTACTTTGCAGTAGTTGGCACTGAATTTCATTCACATATTATTTATCCAGAGACCTAACTGGTTCTGGTCCTGGCATGCAGGCTACATCTATAATAAAAGACCTAAAACGATTCAGGCAAAGACTGGACCACTGGCTCAAGTCCCGTATCCTTGCATTGTTTAGCCAGGTCCCTGATATATTTTTTTGTCCTGTGCCAACCAATCATTATCTAGACAATTCACAGTCACTGTTTGGAAAAGAGGGCTGTCAAGAGGCTTTTTAAATGCACATATAGGGTAGGAAATATGTAGTAAGCAAGTTTAGCAAGCGCATGCAAGCTATACACTTTCAGCTGTCCTCTGGGCCAGAGAGTAAGCCACAGTCTTTTGTGTTTACTTCTATATACATTGTCACAGCAAACAGGACTGGAAGAGATCCAGAAAATCAATATGAATTTTACACACGAAACTCCTGACAGGTACTTTTGTAGCCAAGTCTTGAATGTCCAGTGTTTTTATACTCATTTGAATGGAGCTTCCAGATCATGACTGCATAGCTGTTGCTTTACAATTAAAAGAGTTTTTACGACATTGAAGGAGAATCTTCTGTTTAAACCTGCTGCTTTTCCCCTATTCTCATATACAGGTAATAGACCAGTTACTTAACAGCGATTGTTTCCATGCTCCCTCTCAGGTTTATCTTTGTGCTGCCAAAAATCTTGAACTGTTTCCTCAGATTTTCCAGCTCCTCATTTCTACTCTTCTATGGGCATGTCTGCCAGCCCACAAATGTTTTGGGGACTGATGCCCAGAAAAACTCTTTGAAATGCTCCAGTAGAGTCTTTGTCACTGTCTCACTGCTAGGATGAGAAAAAGATTGCCTTGCATGTCTTACAGAAGATAATACTCTTTTGCTTCTTAATACATTATTTACTACTTGTACAGCTGTTTGAGAAAAAACTTCTTTCTATTGGACTAATGGTTCTCAGACCTCTAGAAAAAGTAGTATCTTTTTATTTTTTTTCTTTGCTTACTTTAAATGACTTAGCCATTTTAAAGAGAAACATGTTGTTGAATTCTAGATGTCAAAACAGCTGTTAGACATAATTAACATAAAAACCAATGCTTCTAGTGCTGTCTACCTGTCCTTACTGAGTTAGCCATAACTGTTGGCATTTGTTATTCTTTCCTAGCAAGTATACACCAAAATCTCAAATAAGGCAGCCTGTAATGTGGATTAAATCATCATACCTTCAGGGCCCATTCATTAATCTTGGTATAGCAATTTGTAAAACATAATAGACAGAGAATAAATGTAACATATATGAAGTCAAATAAATTTACAGGGCTCAAAGGAAGGCCACCCAGCCCTCCCCCATGTGAGAGAGATTGTACCTGTGGTACTTAGGAAATTGATGTACTTTCCCTAACCTGAAACTGTTTTTCTCCAGGGATATTCCATTACAAAAGCCCTTTAGAAGATATGCAGAAACAAAACATTTTTATCTACTGTATGTCTTATGTTTGTAGTATATCTGATTCCTACCTATCATCTCAAAGATTTCTGTGTGCCAAGACTATAATTTGTTATAAGAAATCTGGAATATCTTAATCAGATGACAGTATTTCATTACAATGTATAGATATGCCTTCTTCATTAATGGAATTTGAAAGAGAATGATTGATGAATGGAGTTTCTCAATCAGAGGTAGTGATTAAATCCTCCACTTCTAATACTTACTCTAGATCATGATCTCATTTCTTTAACTCTTTTAACTTAAAACACTGCAGGCATGAATGTTTTATCAGACAAGTTTAGAGAGTCTTCATACTAGAAAAGTATTCTGTTAGGTCAGATGACAGCTAAAAGTTTGAAGTATCTCTGGTTGAAGTGCTGGGGACTGTTTAATGTTTGTTTTGCATCACAATCTCTTATTTCTGGGCCATTTTTCAGCTAAATAAAAAGCACATTTTAGTCTGAAAGACTTCTAGACATTTTTTTGCCTTTTGTTTGAGTCATTGAGCTAGAGAGGAAAGTCTGTGCATATAGGAGGAATGACTTCTATGTAAAATAAACAACTTTTCTATGAATTGGTAACCTAATAACTATGATCACTAATGTTCTCCAGCAACTACTCATGTGCACAGAATATTAGAATACTGAGCTGAAAAACAGAAATAGATGTTCACATTAGCTGGTTTTCTACTTCCCTCTCTAAAAGGCTTATAAATATATCAGAAGGTATGCCAAGGCCTCACTTGAGCTTCTGGTAATTAATTTGTCTTGTTGTACTATTATTTATGTCTATTTGATTGCCAAAACAAAGAGAACACCCAAGTTAGGTTATGTTTGATTTTTATTTTATTAACTCAAGCCTTGGTCTCTTGTTCCTTTTTTCTTGCCTGGTGCCATTACAGACATTTCATTTCTGAGTACTATCATCAGTTATGAAGGAGCAATAAAAATGATTGAGGGCCTGAAAAAGGCTGATTTATGAAGAAAAGGAAAAGAGCTAAATATGGAACTCCTGTCTAAATAATGATTCATGAATGATGTGCTAAATATCTGTAAATGTTTTAAAAGGGTAAATGAGGGAGAAATGAGGTAGGTTGGTTGAAAGAGAAGTAACCAGAAGCAACTGAATGGAAGTAAAGGATTTAGGCATACTGTCTTACAGTAAAACTGAGTGCAGTCTCCCAGTGGTGCTTAAAGCAATGCTGCAACTTGACTGGATCAAACAGACCATCAAGATGCTTTAAGAAACCACTCCTCTTTGAATTACTTATAGCTATAAGAGTATGTGTATCTCAAAGTACTCTGAAACCAGTACTTAACCTTTTATGACCCTTTATGACACCTTTTGCGTCAGATGAGGAAAAAGTGTTTGTCAGCAAAATCAGTCTGGGCACAGATACTTACAAATTTTGACTTAAATCACTCATGACTTTTGTCTTAAATGCTTTAGTTTAAATCACAAACTTAAGAAATAAATGCTTTGCCTAGTTACAGGGCTCAGAAAATCTCAGTCCTTGGTTCCATCCCCTCCTTTATTTATTGATATTTGACACTATGTCTCCTAGAGGAGGGCACAGTCAACTATGTATAGAGCTAATGACTACGAAGTTTTTGAGGTGCATTATCCCTATTTTCAGCTGGGTAAGCTATCCTGCTTCCTAGAAAATTCTTCTGCATAAACTGCTAAAAGGCACTGAGAGTGACCCTGTAGCATGACAAGCCTGGAAGTCTTCTGGAAGCTGGACAGTATGTGTTAATTTCCCCTGAGCAGAGGAGTGAGGGTAAATTCCAAAACCTGGTGATTATTCTGATAGTGGTCATGCTGGTTGTATCATGTGGATATTCTGAAATTGTGTAAGAGGAGCCTAGAGAACTAAAAAGTTTTATTCAACTTTAGCAACATTTTATTTTCTGTAGTACACATAATATTTTATTCATTTTAATCTTCAATTTTTTTGTTTGTCCATTCAGCTTCCAAACAAACAAAACAAAAAAAAATTTTTGACCTACAACTGCCAATCATATGTAAAAATGCTGCCATTCCCTTATAAATCTCAAAAGTCTCAAACATTCTTTTTACCCACAAAGGTGGAAGACCTAGAAACATTCACAGTACTAAGACTAGTTAGACAAAACCAACCACCAAATATCTCACAAACATACCAGTGAGACAAGCAGGTGGGGGGAGCTTTGAATCCAGGGAAGTTCCTCTCTTTTTTTTTAAAAGATCCCTCATGCTCTTATTTTCTGTCGTATGGAATTACAAAGACAAAAAGTGACTGTTTCCCCTATTTTGACATTTTGTGACTCTGTTTCTCTGTTATAACCTCCTGCTGGGTTCAGAGTGTTCAAAAAAGTACCATTTCAGCCCCTTCATGAAATGCATTTCTCATGGGGTGAAGAAATGGTATAGGATTTAATTTCTGTAAGAGAACATGGAACAGAATTGCAGAATCGCAGAATGGTTTAGGTTAAGAGGGATCTCTGGAGGTCACCTGGTTCATCCCCCTGTAGGTGGTCCACCTACAGCCAGTTGGACAGGACCATGTCTAGACATTGTAGACTATCTCCAAGGATGGAGACTCCACAACATCTCTGGGCAACATGTGCCAGTGCTCAGTAACCCTCAGTGAGAAAGAGTTTCCTCGAGTTCAGAGAGAACCTCTTCTGTTTCAGCTTGTGCTCATTGTCTCTGGTCCAGCCACTGGGCTCCACTGAAAAGACCCTGGCTCTGTCCTGTTTGCATCCTCCCTACTCTTTCCTAGCCTGACAGGTCACTGGTTTCAGCCTCTCTTCATATGACAGATGTTCCAGTCTCTTCATCATCTTAGTGGCAATATGTCCGTGTCTGCCTTATACAAGGGAGCCCAAAACTGCATGCAGCACTCCAGATGTGGCTCCACCAGTGCTGAGAATATGGGAAGGATCACCTCCCTTGACCTGATGGAACTGTTCTGCCTCATGTAACCCAGGATACTGTTAGCTGCCTTTGCTGTAATGGTGTACTGCTGGCTTATACTAAAATTGATGACCACCATGTTTCCCAGGTCCTTTTCTGCAAAGATGCCTGCCAGATGGTCATCATTTAGCACAGATACCGGTGCCTGGGGTTATTCTTCCCCAGGTACAGGATTTTTCACTTACTTTGTTGAACGATGAAGAGGTCAGGATAATGTTCAATTTTTAAAGGAAATATGTTTATTGTTCCTCTCATTCCCTTTTTCAGGTATTCTTTTGTCAATTTGCACTTCAAGTTTGGTCCTGCAGCATTAACAAAGAAGTGCTTTTTTCACAATTAGCTTGGTAACATATACTCATTCAAATTTTGCCATGGATCCTGCTAATTTGGACTGTACAAGATGCAGTCAAGATCTATGAACTGGTCAGGAATCAGTATGTTTGGTGTTTTTAGTTTCTTCATGGAAAGCTAATATCTGAAGGTCTTTGGATTATTAGCAGGTAAGGACTATTAAATTTTTCTATGGCTGCTAATTTCTTCCCTTGCATAAAAGACTCTTCATTAGTTTTAATATTTTTCTTTCTTTAACATCATACTTCTTCATGAACTGGAGAAGTTGTTATTACTATAATAAATTATCTCTTACAGTGTCAATGAAACAACTTTGTGAAGAATGTTTTTTGAGTCAGACAATCCTGAATCCTAAAAGCTGCTTTGGACTTGCATTGGCTTATGTACCAGTGTTCATGACAGAACCAAGTAATATATTAATATTTTATTTCTAGAGTACAGCAGTAGACATAGAAGTTGCACCATATATCATCTGTGTTCATAGATAAATATCACTAATACAAGTGTACATCAAAAAGAAATCTACCCTGAGATACTGTGAGTATCTCAGAAGCCATAGTATTATATTTAGAATAACTATCAAACAAGAAATAACAGACTCCTAAAATTTAAAGAGCTCATTTAGTTAAAAAGTGTATTCCCAGTTTGTGTCAAGCTACAGGACAGTGTTCTATGTGCTTGGTTCTTTTTCTTTCTTTCTTTTAAATTCTTTTAAACAACCATGTGCAATGGATCTATAAATTACCACGACATTACTCCCTAACCTTAACAAGGTAATATGAGGTGTCTGCAGTTTTGTTTAGTAATCATGTTGCCTGCATATGACAGGAATCATTATGGTGAAAATAGCATCTCTGATCTAGACTGCCTTATAGATGAGTTATCCTTATTGTATCAGTGTAGGTGATAGAGGCAATGTAAAATAAATAAAAATAAAATAAAATAAAATAAATAAAATAAATAGCTTTATACATGACCAAGCCCACATCATCAACTACAAACAGGTTGGAAATTTACCTTTTAAAAAGGTCAGGATTCAGCAAAGGTTCATTGATTCTTCCTTCTGCTTGGATGAGAAGTAATGATGGGTTAAACACCATAGGAACTGCTGTTATACATTCCTCTCAAACAACAGTCTTGTCCACTGTCCTGGTTCGAGTGAGAACAGAACTAATTCTGTTCAGTAATTTTGCTTTCCAGATCAGTTCTTTGAACTAACTGGACTGTCTGAAGTTAGCAGCCTGTTTTCACAGACAGTGTCTGCTTCCAGCAGTGATAACAGCCTGTGTTTAGAGTTACTGCCAAGGATTGGTGTGCAGACCAAGGCCACTGCTGGATCTTGTGTACCACATAAGGGAGTGCAGAAAGTGAAAGGCTGCACCTGCAGGGAGGAGCGGACAGGACAGGTGACCCCAAACTGACCAACAAGGGATTCCAGCCCATATACATCATATTCAGTATAGAGCTGTGGGATCCACATGGTCTTTGGGATCTTCTCCCCTCTTGTACTGCTTTGTCAGCTTTGCTTGGCTTGACTTGGATCCTCTTTTGGTTCCTTCCTCGGGGCACCTAAGGAGGCTTCTGTCCATTCTTCCTTTGTTCCCGGTCTGTGTGTTCCTGAATCTGGTACCAGAATCCAGCTCCTGAACACAGCTCCCGTCTGCTGTGGGACCCAGTCTGGGACTTTCGCGGTGCCTTCTCCACAGTGTCAGTGGTGATGGTGAAGTAATTTCCATCAAGGGGGGTTGGTTTCAATACTGGGTTTGTATATATTTGTATATATTGCATTTTTATTTTTATTAATTTCCTTTTCATTAAAGCTGTTCTAGTTTCCTTTTCTAATCGCTAAGTTTCTCTCCCTTATTCCCTTTCTCTTCCCCTTTGGGGAGGGAGGGGGGTTAACAGAGAGCATCTGTTATAGGTCTAAGGGGCTGTCCTGACCCTAAACTGTGACATCCACTTTCTGAGATACTCTTGGAACAGGGAATACAGGTTCTAGGATGCTTTTGTTTTGGTTTTTTTTCTTTTTGTTTCTGGAGTAGAATAGCTTCTGAAGAAAGGGTGTTTTGAATTAGTTGCTTCTCCTATCCTCTATATATATCTGAAGAAAATACCTCTTATTTTTTCTTCTGGGCTTTTTGGTTTTTTGGGTTGTTGGTTTGGTTTTGGTTTTTTTTTCAAAAAATTACAAGATAAAAGTAAAAAAGGAACAAGATAAATCATTATATATATGAATATAAGTGTTTTGCTATAAGCTGTAGTGACATGTTCTTTTCGCTTGGTTTATACCTATCTCTAACGGGCAGGAAAAGCAAATACTGCAAAGTCCTGGTATTTTGAACTATTAGTGATTTTTTTGTTATGGAGAGGAGATCTAGGCTTATTCAAGAACATGCTTACTGAACAAAAAATAATCCACTATGAAAGAAGAGGCTCTCTAAATGTTAATCTCATCATTCTTTTATACATTCCATAAACTCGAGAACTGTCAGGCTACAGGGCACCATGTAGGATTATTTAAGACACAGTTTCTTGCCATAGAGATATTACAGCACAGGATTTGAAATAATAATGGGGAATCTTTTTTCACTTGTCTGTGTTTGTTCACTTCTGTTTTTCTGAGATCTCTTTCACCTGTTAATTTCTTAACTATAAACACAGGGGAACATAAATTAATTATCCTAATATTTCAGTTACACATGATATTCTTTATATTCTTTATTGCTGCAGTCCTGGAAATAGCTTCTAGTCCCATGTTGACATTGTTGACATTGTTGTCTTATTATCTAGCACCGCAGAACTGGACAAATTGCTTTAAAACAAAAAAAGGCAAGCTAAGCAGAACAAAACAAACATCCTACAGAAAAAGGAGGAAGAGATTTTTTTCTAGAAAGGTCTTCTATTTAGGCCATTAATTACCTCCTAAAATAAAGCTTAAAAAGTCACCTTTATGATGTTGCATTTGTTATTCTTGACATTGGACATGCAAAAACCAAGAGGTTAATTTGAAGATTTTTGTTTAGGATGCTCTGCACTTTGCACAGTATACTAGATACACAGAACATGATTCTATCATGTAGCAGAAAATGAAAAATGTTACTATTAAGCAAAGTGCTTTATTGATACTTACTGAAGAAGAGGACTTTGGACTGATGCCAGCATGTTTGATAGTTAACTGTGGTGGTCAAAAACCATGATGCTGTCAAAGACTCTCATCCTCTATATAATGCTGGTGTGTTTTTATCCCCCCCAGAGATAATGATTAGATTTGCTAGGAATCTTACCCGAGTTTAACAAAAAGTAACATAGGCATCTCATCTATGGAAATAATGCATGAGCTAAAAGCTGTGTTACTTAAGTAGTTACTTTATTTTTGGTTTACAAGGGGTGAGCAGGTGCACCTGTCTCTTTACAGACATATTTTATTATATTCTTTCTGATTTGCTAGAGTATATAAATGTACCTTAATCTAATTCCAAAGTGGAGACTTCCCTGAGACTTGTTGGGATCATTTCATGACCAAAAAACACAAAGTGTTCAAACTGAATCAGTGAAAGAACGAGGGGCTCTACCTGTTTTGCCTGAGTATGTCTCTAACAAAATAATTCTGCAAATCTAACACCATGTAAACAGAAAATGAAAGACGGAAAGAGTTATTCATTGGTTTTGTCCTTTAAGAAGGCAAGCCTTAGCTCTGATTCTCTTGGCATTAGCCCTGGTGCTGTCCCTTCACCCATGCAGTCTTTCCCCTACTGCTAAGAGGAGTTGCAAAAATATTGCTGTGCCTTCCCCATTCTGAATCAGAGTAATCCTCAAGATTAGTCAGATAACTCCGTGGCCGGAGCCTCACCTAAATGATGTGATCTCTTAGATGCTGCCCCCACGTCAGCACCACCCATACACAGGGTTTAGAAATGGTTTCTATTCAAGGATGAACTTATATGATGGCAGTGAAGACCCTGGTTTACTCTCTTCTTACTCTAGGGACCTTGCCCACCAGGGTACAGTTTTACGGTGATGCATTCCTGTTACTCACAACTTTAGGCAGACACAGTCAAGATGATAATGTGACTTTGTAAATTCTTTATAACAAAAAATCTATAAAAAAACATTCTATGTCTTTGTTGAATGCTATTGGTTTTATCATTTTTGAATTGTATTAAAATTTTGTGAGAGCTTTTTCTTCTCAGAGTAACCATGGCAGCGTAATTACCTTACCTGCTATTTCCTTCATTCCCCTGTTATCCCTACTTTTTCTAGGGGGTTGTAAGTATATACAAAAATAAAACCTTGATTTAAAATAAGCTTTGCATGCTTTGCTGACATTTCTGCCCTCCCAGTTTTATGATCACTGAGAGCAGATTTGCTTTTGGCAATGGGAGTATGACAGCTATCACTTGCACTGTGCAGGCTACTTTAGCATTGTTGAGATTACAAAAATATCATCACAACCTGATGTCTGATGCTTTTCAGTAGAACAATTTATTTATATTTCTTGCTATCAAAATAATAATGATATAAGTTTAAATTAACAAGTCAGAGACAAAATGAAAACAGGCCTTATGGGTTTCAGCCTATTTACCAGATTCCTCACAGTCAGCATCTGCAATCATAGGCATTCAGGATATTGAATATGGGTTCCAAATGTTCTGGTGAATATAATTTTTTACTTTTAAGTATCATTTTAGAGGGAAAATTGTTTTTCTAAACCTCAGTCAAAACTACTCACTTATCAAACTGTTTTTCCAGGAGACTTTGGAAATGATTGCAAGCTTCTTTCTGTGTTTTTGGGTATGTGCTGGCATTAAATGTATGTTCTGATCAGGAATAACTCCTTATAGAATAATTATTTATATAGTCAAGACTAATTTGAAACAGAGGGGAAGTGGAGAAGTATCCCAGTCCTCAGGCATCCCAGAAGAGGTAAATATAAGTTTTATAGAGATTGCAATATGTCCTAAAAAAAAAAAAACAAAAAACACTATCAGAAATTAAAACTACTGAAGTAATGAGAACAGTATTTTGATTATTATGAAAACAATTATAAAACTGAGATTTGATTAAGAAAATGAATGTAGCTAACCTGATTATAAAAGAAGAATCTGAAATGATGAGAGGAGACTTGTGAAATATAAAGGGATTGAATCTGGTAAAATAAGAAAGGTCCCTTGAAGGGTAAGCAGTTTATATCACACCACCTCTCTGTACCTGTAGCTGTTAATTTTCCCAATTCTGCATGACTAAGTTTGAAAAAAGAAAGAATCAAGGGAACCTTGTTTTGAAGAGATCTGAATTAAGAAATGATGGTCCTTCATGAACCTGAAAATATTTCTGTTGAACTCAAAAAGCCCAGAAAATTGTCTTCCTCTGATTCTTCAAGATCAAATATGTCACTGACTGAAATTTTGTCTAGTGATGAGCAGAAAATTGATGAGTCTGATGATCTTGAAAAAAAAAAAGACCCTTTTATTTCATCATCTTCATTGAAACATATTCACAGTGTTAATTGATGTTTCTTCTCCTGATCTTTCAACATGTTAATATCTACTATATTCAGTAGTAATCTTTATCCATTTCCATGATCTAATACACTGCAGAGAACAATCTGTGCTGTAGGACATAAAAACAACTGAGAGGGAAAAACTTCAGTGAGATCAAAAAATTAAAGTTTCTTTGTATATTAATACATTTGTCTTAAATTGAACAAAAACAGCATCAAAAATGGTGAATGAAAGGATTACATTCACAGATTTGCTAATAAATTTGGTAAGCAGAAAAAAATACATGTAATGATAAAGAAAGAACAAAGGCTTATGAAGGTTGTAACCTTTTAGAATGTATTGAGCAACAGATGTACATACTGTTACTTAAGTAAAAAAAAAATCATTCAGCTTCATCTGACCATGAAGGCATCATCAGACATATCACTGACTTAGAAATTCTGTGACTCTGTACATGTCCAGAACTGCTGTCATTTGAGGAGCCTGTTTTCCACCTAAATTCTATTGTTTGTATGCCTGTATTATTTAAAGGGTCTAATCTCTAACCTAATATAAAATGAATTTTTGTGGCAATCTAGAGGCTAGATTTCTTCTATAGGAAGTAGATCATCTGGATTCAGTTCTTTCCTTCTCATAACAGCATTCAAAACCATAAAAAAAGTCTCCCAGTTCCTAGAAAGGTGCCTTAGTCAACAAGATACGCAGAAATACATCAAATTTATCTCTCCACCATTTTGAAGCAGAAACTGTGCAATGAAGAACTCAGCAGAGAGGGTGTATAGAGGAGGGAGTATGATTCTATAGCCTTGTTATTGACACATTCATTTTATGAGAAAAATATACTAGTTCTGTTCTATTTGTGCATTTTGTGCTTTAAAGTCACTGGCTAAAATACTGAATAACATCTCTCAGAGAACAGACCCAAACCCTGATCTTTTCTATCCTGATAAGCGTCTTATTGCTGTACTTTCTAAAGCCCTGTGGTTCTGAATTCTTCCCTGCGGTGATGCAACTTCAGAAAGATAACATGAATGTGTCTCTAGCCTGAATAGCAAACAGAACAAAACCTGGTGCTTTTTCTAGAACAGCAAAATTTAGGTTGGACTCCCTCTCACTTTTACGTTCAAGACCTGACAGAGGGAGTTGGATACAAAATAGAAAGAAATTGCTTAACATAGGAGTGAAAAATAACATTGATACAGTTATTCTATAAAGCCTTTTTTTATATGGCCTGACATTTCCTCTTAGCTTGTTCACTGTGTGATATTTTTAGGTTACAGTTCTAGTTCTTAGCCCAGTAAATCCAAATTTCACTGGGGATTAACATGATTAAAATTGAAATACTCCAACACCTAACTTGTAGTCACCTAAATTGTTCATTAGAGCTATCAGTACATAACTCAACAACTATAGTAATGCCAGATGGTTAATCAGGCATGACATCTGGTGTAACAATCCATACTGTTATAATCCATACAGTTACATGTCCTCACTACTAAAATAACCCCATGCAGAACTCCATTTCCAGGTTGCAGTTTGTAAACCCAGGGATTGCAAAACAAGCTCAGTGCTAATTTGGCCCTCTCTCTCCAAGTTCAGACCAATATGAGAGGTATTCAGAGCAAAGCTGTTGGTGCTGAGGACATGACTTGCACACTGTGGAAGGTTCAGGATTACATCCTGCAGATTTAATGCCTTCAGAAATAGAAAGTTATTGGGAGGTTTCTAGAGTACATCTGGTTTAATTTGCTCAAAAGTGCTCATGTACAAGATCTCTAGGACTGCTCTGCAGTGTGAACTGAGGCACGGCAAGTGAAGTGATCTGCAGTCCTGTCCCAAACTGAACCAGCAAATTGCTCTTACTTTTGTGATGTCAAAAACCTGGAAAATCAGGAGTGCTGTGGAGCACACAGAGTTGAGTCAGAGCAAGTTTTTTCATCCAAAGTAGATCCCTATCTTTTGGTCATCTGAATAACATCTTAGTCTCCATTGGCTGCAGCAGAGCATGCCCAGATAATGGGAATGCAGATACTTATCACACAAGCACATACCTATGTGAGAAACTAGTTAGGTGTCTTAATCTTGCACTGGATTTGTTTCTTGAAAACAGAACTTGACCACACTGAGGTTCTAAAAGAGCTTTATAAGCATCAGCAGAGTATTTTTTTTTCAAATCATTCACATTAGGATTATTCAGATCAATATGAACCTTTATAAATGTTGCCTCTTTATTAAGGGCCAGATATTGAAAGTGTAAATAACTTCAGCAAGAAAACGTCAATGTGTCAAAATAGACTCAAAAAGATGTTTTCCTTTCACTGTGAAACTAGATTACTTAATGTTATGTGTTATTTACAGGAAGTTGAATTTTTAATTTACAACATGCTTTTTGTTTGTTTGTTTTGGAATAAACACATTTATGGAATAAATTTAGCATTTTTCAGTTCTGAAGGATTTCAGTAAGATAGTAATCTTTAGAAACGATCGATTTGCAGCCAATGAAAAATTCTCCTTCTTTTTGTCTGCAATTATTCATTCCTTTCTTGCAGAAGAGCAGTAACTCATTTATCCATGTGCTGAAGGACAGATTGTTCCTCTTCACATGCAACAGACACAGATAGTGCCTCACATCTGAGGCGCTGGGGTCATCTTGCTATACTTAAATCACTTCTCTTAGCTTTACAGTTCTTATTTTACTCTGTCCACTTCCTTTCATTTCCTTCTTCTATATCACTCATCCTGGAAAGTGGAGGAAAAGATCCCCCTGTTCTACAGAGGCAATACTCCCTCTGCCAGAGGCAAAGAAAAATTTTAGAGCTATAGATGGGAAATGGAGGAAAGACAGCAAGAAGGGACATCTGTGTTTTAAGAATGAGTTTAGCTGTGGGGGAATGTAACTTCAACATGATATTATTGGAAGGCTAACTGCAGAATAAAGGTGTTTCTTAAAATGTAGCTGCTATGGAAGTGTAGCATTTGAAAAGAAAAACTGTCTCAGAAACAGAAAAAGGAAATGCTTTGGAGGAGATGAAAGTGATAAAGACGGTAAAGTGCTGAAAGTTTTTTGGAAAGTAGGTAGACAAGTCAAAATACAGATGGTCGTATCTGAATAGGAGAAAATCAAATCCACACCACCAATGTCTTTTTTGAGGAAAAATGCATCAGCAACTCCCTGGCAGTTACATTCATAAAGGTTGGGCTGTATAGTCATGAGAGAGGAAAGAAAAAAGAGAACCTGGGTGTGTGTGTGCATGTGCTTGTCTTTGAGATTGTTTTTATATGGCAAAAATTGCCCTCTCTTTCTTCTCCAAGTTTGTCCTTTTTTCTGAATTAAAAGAAAAACAACAAAAAACAAGCTTTTAGTAATTAAAAGCCTTAAACTAGAACATAACAAACTGTGAAGGATAACTTTTACCTGAACTACTACCTAACACTTCAAAAAAGGCTGAATGTCTTTCAAAACATTTGGCTGCCTTTATAATACTCAGAAATTATAAATTTATGGAAAATCTGTATTGCTAGAATGAGAAGCAGTCATTGCAGACCCGTCAGGATCTTTGCATTTTTAACAAAAGGAGTAATGCTATAACTGGAAAGCAAACTCTTTTTTTTCTTTTCTGGTTTTCATGTATTATGCAAACCATAACCTATGGCAGATCACTGCATAAAATTTAGAGAGAAAGGGCCTTCCCTGTTTTCTATTACTGACAATCCAGACTTGGATTTCTAACAAACTAAGAACTAGAAATATTTATTTGAGATAATTTAATGTTAAACTGTTTTTATAACTAAATTAAACTAACTTTAGTATTGAGATTATAGTTGAGCAATTTGAGTTTTGTCATTAATTCATATAAATCTGTTGAAAACTGCAGTTTCATGGTCCAGGCATAATTCAGAGTTTTATCAAAAGTAGCAAATGGCTTTCATTAGGAAAGGGGAAAGCATCATTTTGTAGTAACATTGATTAGGTAATTGTTTTTACTTTGTATAAAAGCTTAATTTTTTTTAAGCAATTCTAGAGTACCTTTTCAGAAGTTTTAATACACCTTTTGATATTAAATAAAACCTTTTGATTTCAGTTATATTAAAAAGTGTAATAATAATTAGAGTTTGATTTTTAATTTCATTCTTGGTTATAAAAGTCAAAGAAATTGCTTTCAGACAAGTTGAACCATATTTACACACTCTGTTTCTATTTGGCCGTGACTGGAGAAGTGTTTTTCAATTTATTTTTGCAACTGAAATCCATGTATAAAATACAGTTCTTTATTTTTATTATTTTTGTCACTAATAGTTAGAATGGTTTCACTGAAAAAAAAAATATTTCTTTTTCTGAGTGCAATTACTTCAAGGTATCATTTTTGCACTTTGCATATGTAATGGGAATGACTAATACCATTCCTTGCTTTCAAACACTTCATCTGTGCTTGACATAGAGAAAATGTCATTCATTACATGACTGCTAACATGGTTTCTGTTCATTGACCCCAATTATAGAAGCTATCACTGCGCAGGCTTAAGAAAGCACTTAGACACACACTTGAGTTCCATTAATGGGATGTTGAATGGGGAAAGGCAGACACAGGCTTGAGTGTTTTGTTGTATAGGGGCCATCTCAGGCACTAGACCTGTCAGCATTAACATCTTGTGGTATAAGAGTAATCCCATTGATTCCAGCAGGGCAGCTCACACAAATAAAAGGTCAAAATTAAGCACATATCTGAATGACGGAAGAATCAGAAGCTTAATGTCTGCCTGTGTAGTTAACTTAAGATCACTGCAAGCTAATGTCATCCACCATGCAAACTGGCTGCACACATACATGGAAACTGGCTGCACACATACCAGTGTTGTTGTGGTAAGTCTGGGAGGATACTGCTGGACTATTTCTTGAGCAGCCTCTGTCTCTGCTACTTTGGACCATTGTACACCTTTGTACAACAGCAATGCATATGATGAGTTTGGTTCTGGAACACAGGAGATGGAGAAGCCCTAGCAATGGAAAAGTCCATGCCTCCACATTAAGCACCTATATCCCAGTCACACTTTATTGAGAAAATAGTGTGGATAAGATCATCATTCACTATGGCACAGTTCACATAGAGCTGTCAGAGGCAGGACATTAGAAATATCTCTCCCACTCTCACATTGGACATCATTTCCCCAGTAGGAGATTCCTCATGAACCACTCGCTGGCATTAGAGGCCAGGGACAGATAGGTGCTTTCTCATGAAAAGGAGAAATGGTGACAGTGGCCAGGGAAATTAAAATAATTTTATTTTTAAAGTATTTTTTCTGCAATATGCACACATTCCAGAGAACAAGGGAAGCGAAGCAGTAAACACCATGGTGAAAAAGTTGTTCATCACCTGTGTCTGCACAGCGCACACAGTTTTCAGATGTGCAAAAAATCTGTAGGGAGACAGTATCTGTAATTCTGCACCATATCATAAGCCAAATGTGCAGTTTGTCATACACTTCACTTTGCTTATTGAATTTCTTATTGCTGAAGTGTTTTTTACTTTCACATGACAGTCCATTGACTTTAGCACAAACATCTATCTCTCATCGTTCTTAACAGACTCACTCATCCTTGTAGGCAAGATTACGTAAAACAGCCTTTCTCTTCCTTATGTTACCATGAAAACTTTCACTGATGCTTCAGGTGCAGAACTTGTTGCTAAAAATATAACCTGCCAACAAGGAAACAAATGTATAAATTGCCTTTGGCCAGCCATCATATTTAATTGTTTTCCTAAACTGTATTACCTCCTAGGCACATGTTGCAGCACTCTTGTTTCAGAACAGATAATACAGCATCATGATTTTTCAGGGGAAAGAAAGGGGTCTTAATGAAAATGCCACGTTTAATAAGAAAACTCAGTAATATTCAGTCTTGGTTGTTCCAGCTGAGGTATTAATGTCTCGCATTTCTTTCTGGAATTCAATAACTGAGAGGGAAAAGGTAGAGATGGAGAGTTAAAAAATACTTTGCTAAACATATAAGGTCACTGGAAATTTTGGTGGAACAGTACTTGCTCCTTAAAGACTTTTTGCAGTATTTTTCAAGTTAGCTCGAAGGGAACTCATTCCTAAAGGCTAAAATTGATAACACAGTTTTACTGCAAGGCAGAAGCTGTATCACATGGAGTCCAAGAAAATTCTGAAACAACTTGGAGCACAACATCTCTACATGCAGGGACAATGACTGAATGCAGCTGCTCTTCAAAGACATGGACTGGAATTGAGGAAGACCTGGTAGTCAGATACTGAAACAAGCAGGCATTGCATTCACCAGCTATTTTCTACTTTAAGATGCTCTAATTGACCTGAAAAGCACTGCAAAGATCTTGTGATGAGAGACTTGTTCTGTGGACTTACGTGCTTAATGTAACAAGTGCGAGCAGACCCTTTCACTTTCATGAGACTGTCCTCTGTACAAAATTAAGGACAGAAATCCATTATTTTCATATATAATTGTGATCAATGGAGATATTTCAATTAGAGACTCAGGTGTGAATTAGAAGGGCTTCTGCTGGGGACATATTTGAGAGGTATTGACTCCTTTTCATTACTTGCCCCACACTCCACAACTGCTGAAGGAAGATTGCTGCATATGTAACAAATCCCCACACATCGGAAAGGAACTCTGGGAAGCAGCTGAAAGGTATTTTGATGTAAAATTTAGGCTTCCTAACTTTGAAAAATGTTGGCTTTGGTAATGTGGTGGGGATTTTTAGTTTGTTTGTTTGTTTTTTAAGGAAGGGAGAATATTTGACTATTTACTGTCAAGAAAGACAGTTTAACTGTGACAGTTTGACTCATTGGCATTGCAGAATGGCATGACATGGATGTTGATGTTGCGCTTGATCTCCTCTCGTGCTATATTTCAAAGATAGTTATCCTTTGCATAAACACAGTTTGGGGTTTATCTACAAGTTACATAAGTAGCAACAGTTTGAATGACCTAACAACAGAATAACTCAATTTGGAAAGGAACTCTGCAGGTCACCTAGTCCACTCCCCCTGCTCAAAGTAGGATCAACTATAACAGGGTGCTCAGGACCATATCTAGCTGGCTTTTGAAGGATGTCTTCAAGGATGAAGACTCTGCAAACTCTCTAGGCAACGTGTGCCAGTGCTCAGCAACCCTCACAATGAAAATTGTTCAGAGGGAAACTCTTGTGTTATAGTTTTTGCTCATCATTTCTGATCCTGTCACTGGGTGCCACCAAAAAAGACCCTGGCTCTGTCCTCTTTGCACCTTTACCTTGATTATTTGTGCACAGAGATAAGTGTTCTCTGAGCCTTCTCTCCAGGCTGACCAGTCCCAGTTCTCTCAGTCTCTCCTTATATGAGAGATGCTCCAGTCCCTTCATCATCTTAGTGGTAGTATGTCTATGTCTGTCTTATATAGGGGAGCCCAGAACTTGGTGCAGAACTCCAGATGCAGCTTCACCAGTGCTGAGTAGATAGGAAGGTTCTCCCTCCTTGACCTGCTGGCACTGCTTTGCCTAATGCAGCCCAGGATACCATTTGCCTTCTTTGCCATGAGAGCACATTGATGGCAAGATTTCAGGTCCTTTTGTGAAAAGACACCTTCCAGATTGTCATCCTCCAGCCTGTGCTGGTGGTTCAGGCTGTTTTTCCCCATGTGCAGGACTTTGCCTTTCCCTTTATTATGCTTATTATGTATCAGATTTCTGTTCATCCATTTTCTTACCTATATACACGAAATATAATTAACCTCAAATTAAAGTACTTAATCTGTGATTGCAACTTTTCAAGTCTTTGAAGTAACAAGTGCTCAGGTAGCAGGTACTTTACTTGCTGCAAAGTAACAACTGCTGCTTATTTTCTTAAGCAGAACTCAGCTGTCTCAAAATAGAGCCACTGAAAGGTTTTGATCACTTCAAGTACAGTATAGTGTTAGGAATGACTCCTTTGGCTGACTTAGAAATCATATAAACATTGAATATCTACTTGGGGTTTTTTTATTTAACTTTCTGTTCTATCAAACACACTAAATAATTTTACTTGCCTGTAGCAGTGAAAATCAAGGATCAAACTGGAGTTCTTGTAATGATGACAAGAAGAGTTGTCATTGAAGCAGAAAGGCTTTCCTTGTGATTTTAGATTTTAGTTCAAGCAGTGATTCGGCTGTGGTGGCTTAATCAACCCCATCTTGACATCAGTCTATTTTTATGAGTTTCAATAAATGTATTTCAAAAACAGATGTAAAATTCTTCATCTTGCTATTCCAAACTAGGCTAGTGTCTGAAGTAGATTCACAAACATCTTGTTAATATTGGATATGAGCAGCATGCTTGAAATTTGGGTGAAGAAATACCAACTGCTAGAAAGAAAGAGGTTTGGAGGAAGAATTAGGACACCAGCTTGTGTGCACAGGACTAGAATTATTTCTGTAAGTCTATCACTTTTGTAAATATCTCTTATAAATAAAGAATCAATTCAGACTTGTAAAGTACAAGTCTTCTAATGCAATTAGGTAGTGAACAATGCATGAAACAAAGTAGAAGGGATCTGCCCACTAGCATTCACAGCAAGAAAGAGAGGGTGATTAATAAGAAAATAAAGGAACAGAGCAGCAGGAAGCATGGAAAGGTTCAGAATACCTGTAATCCTTATTTCCAGGAAAACAAGGCAACCTTGCATCAACAGGAAAGTAGTGGTAAAAAGAATTAAATCTGTGTTTGTAGCTGGTTTGGGGGTTGAGGGTATGAAAATGAGAATAGGAAGATGAAGTTCATTACTACCCCTTTTGAAGGACAGATTAGGAAGTCAGTGAGACTGTGTGGCTAGACATAATTTTCTAAATATCAAATGGCTGGCAAACACTTGAGTGCTGCCACACAGGAGAGAATAGATTGAATATAACCTGTCTTTTAGGGAAAATTGATCTGCATCCGACATTGGGTACACAGTCTAAACGTAAATCACTCCAGACTTCCTCTATAGGGAATAGCAAGAAAGATTCTCTCCAGAAGCAATTCATCTCATCCTAAAAACAAGTTAAAGATTATCTATCTCTACTTTTCTTATAGAAATCATCAGTTTGTTCAGATTTAAATGTGAAGCTAAAAGGTTGGGTGAAATAGATTTCATCTATAAAGGCTAGAGTGATACCATTTTCTAAAAAAAATTTGGTTTACTTTGGAAGAAGAAATGGGTCCCAGTAAATTTTGTAGCCCTACAGCTGCCACAAGACTGTGCCTAGGAAATTTCTAACACGTTTGTCAAATCTGTTTGTTAGTTTTTGAAGCCCTATCACAAGCCCTAGATAATTTATCCCAATCTTCATCACCACTGACATGAAAAAATTGTTATAATGGAGAATAAATTCTGTAAGGATTATTGAATGTGTATAATCCATTGTGCTGCAAAAGTATTTCAGGAATTAAAGGCATTTGCCCCTTCTTAACTGCTTTCCAAGGCACCTGCTTCTGGACACTAACAGAGACAGGACTCAAAGCAGAATGCATTTTTGGTCTGACTCATTATAGCCATTTTGTCTTTCTAGTGTTGCTCCCTAGTTTTGTCTTAGTAAGGCTACATAACATCAGCCACTTTGTAAGACTACAAAGTTAGTTTTTGAGCAATACCACAGTGAAGATCAATTGTGAGATTTGTAACACCAATTTCCAGGAGTGATTACTTCAAAGAAACAAATTCAACCACACTGAAGTGACCCGAAAACAAGGGTGGCCAAGCTACCCATGGTAAAAGTTAAAAGGTAACAATTCCTGCTGGAGAACAAGAGCACCTGGCTAAGCTTCAAGAGCTCAAGCAGCAGGACAGAAACACTAAGTATTTCCAGTATAGATATCATCAAGATCAGCATGATTAGAAGGAAAATATTCACTCTCTATCCAGTGGTAGAAAGAGGATGTGAAAGTAATACTAGCCATCCCTTCAAGTCTTCTTGTATCCTGATTATCCCAGCAGGCCTGTGTGAGTCCAGCATCAACAGCTGTGCTCCTTCTCAGGCAATGTCAAAGTTGCTGAGGGATGGTCAGGCTTTTAGAGCACAGTACAGTTTGTTCAGAATAAAAGGCTAGGAGAAATAGATCACAGAACAATAAGCAGCTTACAGTCACACTTTGCTTTCCTAACACTGTCTATTGCACTTGTTGGAATGAATTCTCTTAAGTTTGGGGTTTTTTTGGTTTTTTTTGTTCTGGTTTGATGTCTCCTATCCTACCAATGCAATATGTATTATGTTAATCTCTATTGGAGTTATGGATAAATTATAGGAACAAGGTGACATCTTTGTACTGTAACATATGTATATGCACAGAAACACATATAACATTTGTAGCACACTGATACAATAGTTTTTGAATATTTTGTGTACCCACAGCATCTGTTATATGTGAGTAGAATATTAATTATTACCTGCTTCCAAAACATCTCATCTGTTACAGTGACATCCATTCTACTGCTGCATTTTTCAACTATGCTATTAGGTCAGTGAAATATTTCAATCCAGCCAATCTGTGGAGGCAGCTGCAGCACTGAAAAGCAGAAGTATTATGGTGAAGGGGTATGCCCAAATGCTAATGTTTTAGAAAAAGAAAACATTTGGCCACTGGCCAAATGCAGTAATTTAATAATTCCTTAGAAAGATAAGGTTTATAAGTGTTTACAGACTTCATTGGCACCAAGTGCTAGAGAGCTGGACAGAGAAATCCATACATTTAATTGCAATACAGCAGCAGAATATTCCCAAAGTGAAAAAAATAATTAAAAGGGGCTTGTTCATCTTGCCAATAGATAGCAAAGTTATAGTGCTAAAAAATAGCTGTTAATATAGTAAGAAAAATGAAAAGTAGATCCTGAAGTAAAACATGAGACACTATGGTACATAGCACTTCATTGCTTTTGATGAAGCTCTGAAGGAATATAATAGTGAATTTGTAAAGAAAAGGTAACACTGGCCATGCTGAGACTTGCACAACCTTCTAGGAAACAGTGAGAGACTCCCATAAAGTGAGGTTCTGCACTAACCTAATCTATTTCTCAAAACATATAGAAGATGTCATGGTGAGTCCAGTGATCATGTTCACACTTGCCAGTCCATCCCAGAAAAAGTTTTTTCTGTATGTGAACAAACATGGTTAGCTGGGTAGGTAGGGTGCTCCAAGAGTGAGGATAATACCCTATAAACAGAGAAGGGATATTGGAAAAGCTCAACATAGTTTCTTAGGAATGACCAAAATGGGAAAACATTTTCTCATGCTAAAGAGTATTGTGCAATGTTGGTCAGAGGAGTCACAGGCACAGCAAAGAAGCTGTTAATGTCAGATAAACACGTACTCTTGAATAGCAAAGGAGCTGAGGATCTGAGACTGAGGAGTCCTGCTAGGTTCAGCCATACTTCAGATAAAACAAGTGAAAGGCATCAGGCTGAGCATCAAGGACTTCTGTTTGTGTGACACCACCATATATTAAAGGATGAAAACAGGGAAAACTGTCCTAGATTGGGAGCAGTCCCTCCTCATTGGTAATAACACGGCAGACAAGGAAAGGGATATTGTTTTGATGAGCATAGATGAAGAATGAACTTGATTATTACAGAAAAAAAAAAATGAGGCTGAAGATCATTTTGCTAAATTATTTATATATCTGGTCCCAGCAAGTTAGTGAAGAAACTTCAGAGCAGAACACATTTTCAGGAGTGAAGAAAAGCAGAGGGTAGGAAAAGGGTTGAAGGACATGCCTGGAAAACAGTCTACATGTTGTAAACAACTATAATAACTGTAGTATCCCTGTAAACAGGCTTTGCTGCATGAAATTGTTACTTTATTCTTACACATTCTTGTATAATGCAAACAACAGACTTTGAGACAAAGTTGAATACCTATAAAACACAAGACTAGAAAACATTCAGATCTTCTGTCAATCTCTTACTTTTCCATAGACAAGCTGTCTTTGTCCAAACTGTCATCTGGTACAGGCTGGATGAGGGAGTAGCAAAAGCAGGGCTTCTCTGGGGTGGAGGGATGAGCTGAGGGAATGAGGGTAACCACACCATAGGCAGTGTCCTGAAAGACCTGGGCACAGTCACACAGTTCAAAGCAGGGTTCACATGGCAACAGGGCATGTTGACATTCTTAGGGAAGAGATCACCTCTAGGGTTCATCCAGGTGAAAAGCAGGATGCAGCTGGGGTCAGGGCTAGAGATGAAGCTATCCCATTAATAATCCATTAAGCCCAAGTCTTAGACGTGGGCTGCCCTGTCCTTCATGTGGATTCAGTCTCTTGCAACTTAAGGTATTTTGCAATTGGACTATGTTCGTTACTGCAGAAATGTTTAATTCAATGCTAGAAGTGTTTTGCTTTCTAAATGTACAGGACCACACACTCAGGATTCCAACTAGTGGCAGATGGTCTTGCCATGCTTTACTGAATTTCTTGAACTGATGAGGATACATTATTTAGAAAAATGTAGTCAATAATTTATCACAAGTCATATGGTATTAAAAGACCAATGCTGCAATAGTGCATCAGAAAGCTTCCCTGGGTTGAAGTAGGAGAAAAGCGTGTTTTTTTAAACTTAAGAACTTACCATTTGAATGGTAACCAAGTGAGAGGTTAATATATTTATTCCTGTCAACCATATCATTATTTTTACACTGACAATAACATCTGAAATTACTAATTCGAAACCTCTAATGCAGAAAACAGAAAAAATTCTCTATACATGACCACAAGATCTTGCTGCTGCACAACATTGTTGGCATAGTTCAGCATACACAGAAGGGCAGATCACACAGAAAACCTGGCCAGACCACTTTCTTATTGATAAAGTGTAACAATATCAGTCATATGGGGTTTGAGTCCTCAATATTCTATAGTTTGTAGAGTAAAAATCATGGAGTTTCTGTTCTGTGAGATTTTAATATAACAAAGCGATCTTAAGTCCCTTGAAAATCATGAAAAAGCGAAGATGTCATAGTTTTGCAAAGTTTTGTGGTTGATACAAATTAATGACGTGAAAATCAGAAAGCTTTCACTTCATAAATACATTCATTCTATGGCCATAAAATGCAGACAAAGAGACCTCTTGGGGATGTGTGGAGCTTGTCTTGAGACAGTGGAAACCTCTCTTCACTTTCCCAGAAGAATAAAAGATTGTGGCACTAGGTGGTACAGTTACTATTCCTGGAACAAATGATTGGGAAACAGAGTATTGTGCAAAGATGGATGCAAGGATTTGCCTCTATAAAGCTCCACATTTATCACATAATATGTTATTTCTGTCTTGTTTTATAGCAGCCCTGCAAGTGGGCCTTTACATTTGGTATAAAAATAGCCAAAATATTTTAAAACTGTGTATTCTCAAAATAAGTATTTTTCTCATTCTGCATGATGGAGCAACATGCTGATTTACCACAGTTGACATAGAAGTTATTAGTATCTTAAATAGTTTTCACTTTCTTGTTTCTAAAGCACATTGAATTGTACATGAAGGTTGGTTTAAACACTTTGTTGGAAATTAAGAGCACCTACAGCAATTTCTTATTCTGAAAGAAAGATTGTCTGTCTGGACTAAATTCTTTCCAACAGAAATTGCCATTGATTGTAGAAATTACTCTGGATGAAGCATACTTGCAGATTCTAATAATAAAAATAGGTTCCACTAATGCACCTTAGCACTGAATCCCCAAAAAACACCCCAGTAGGGCTGAAATAAAGGAATATAAAATTAGTTGAAATGCCAAGCTGGTCACTTGTTAAACAGTCATTTGCTTACTTATCTGACTGAGCCTCAGCTACCCTCCTTTTGCCACTAGACATGTTCACTCTCTTTCTTTTACTTCCTCTCCCAAATGAAATGGGAATTATGTGCTTAGAAGCTGAAAACACTTTGTTCTGCAGCACTAGGGGAAACATGATGTTATTAAAATATTTATACAGCTGGATTCAGTGAGACGCAGCATCTCTTTTTAAGTTAACAAGCTTCTGTCAATGGCTAGATAGAAAAAAATAAAAGGCACCTTTAGAACTAAACCCCCCTCAGACAATTTTTGTGGTAATCTTATGAACCATGTGTTTCACAGCATCATTTAAAACAGTACAGTTCCACATCCCAAGTATAGACCAGAATATGCACATAGGTACATGTAGAATACACACACGCTATTCCCAAGTCTCTGTGTTTGGGAAGATTTTGCTTTAGTTCTGACTCTGGGAAAAGAAAAAAATTCCAAGAGAACAGGAAAATAATTTGGTCATTGTCAAGGTGAATTCAAAGTCACCTATTTGTTTCTCTATATATACATTCTAGCTGGTAAGATCAGGGAAAGCATTTTCTTTATGGTAGCAGTCAGATCTGGACTGCTTTTATGTGTCTTAGATAAAGATATTATGCCAGAAGTAAATGAAAGGTTAATATACAGTATTTATTCCTGTCAGACATATCATTATTTTTGCACTGACAATAACATCTGAAATTACTAATTTGAAACCTCTAATGCAGAAAACGGAAAAAAATTCTCTATACATGACCACAAGACCTTGCTGCTGCACAACATTGTTGGCATAGTTCAGCACACACAGAAGGGCAGATCACACAGAAAACCTAGAAAACATTAGCAGTGAAGGTTAGCAAGCTACAGCACAAATCAAACCCCTTTATGGTGTGTGTCTGTCTGTCAGGTACATATACATATATCTCATGTCTTGGTAAACTGAATTTTCTGTGTGAGCTGTTAGTAGGAAACTGTCTTTCTGGACAGACCCTAGACAAGCTACTGTCCTGTTCTGGTCCAACACCAGGCAGCAGTTGTGTCCCCTTCCCTCTCTTCCCTCCTTAACATAGTCTGAACATGACAGGCTGTGCCTGACCACTTCTGCAAGCCCTTGGAAACACCTCATCCCCCAAGGCAGTTTTCAAACAACCTCTTAAGATTAGCTTTTCATTTTTAACTCAGTTGTATAGTTCCATGAGTGGGGTCTGGACAATGTTAGTGCCCAGTGCTGCACATGAATTTGTTTACAGGAAAGTTCACCTGTTCCACAGAAGGGATGATAAGCCAAAGGACAGTATTTGTGACATCTTTCTTCAGTTTTTGGACAATTCTTCCTATTTTAGATGCTGAAATGTTGTTTAAATTTTGACTTTGGGATTTAGATACAATTTCACAAAAATATAATTCTGTTAGCTCCTCTCAAGTTAATAGAGCAAGTGTGTCTCTATTTTTTGCAGTTTTAAGGATAACAAATAGGTGGACACTCAAGAAAATTATTTTTCTGACAGTTTTACTGCAAAAAGTGGCATGACAAAACTGTCAGTTTTATTTAAAAGCCATGAGGGGTCATTTGTGTGGTCAGTGCCCTGGAGCAGACCTGCCAGTTCCATGTCTAACTTGGACAAGAGTTGGGATCTGATTAGGACTAAAACAAAATCATAAGCAAACAAATAAAATTCCCAGCAACTGAAAAAATAAGTTGGGGTTAGCTCAACTGATAAATAATGACAGGGTCAAGTCAGCTTTATGGATTAATCTGGATTGCTTGGTGAAGCAGGCTCATTTGAAAAATGCAAACAATACCAAATCCAAGGCCATACATCTAGGGGAAAAAAAAAATTAGGTTATTCCTGTGAGATGAGAGAATATCTTGGGTTGCATTGATGCTGGTAAGAACTTGGAGGCATGAGAGATTAAGAAAAGACTCAGACACCATACCTCTGAGGATAAACATGACCTATGGATATAGCATATTGTACTTGAAAATGGCTGTTAGTCTCCTGAATGCAGTTTTGCTGTTGACATTTTTAGAAATGTAATGAACAAGAGAGGACTAGAAAAATAGTGATTCATAAAACATAGCAAGAAATACAGGCAACTCAATCTATTAATTTTATTCACAAAAAATAAATACAAACTGGATAATGACCAGAGAATTTCTAGCAGAATTCTTTTTTAATCTAAGAGAAAACAAAGATGCAGTAAAAATTAATCATTCAAAATTCTAGGTACATAAATTCAAAGTGCTTATTTATAAAACAGAAGTAATTAACCTATCCTAAATAACTGGAGGAGCTCTCATCACTTTAAGTAGTTAAGCCAAGATTGCATGTTGTTTTGAATTCTGTACAAAATGCTACTGGATAGTATCTTTGTACTTGGGAAACGGTCTGAAATTCTCTCTTCTGTTCTACAGATAATGAAATACCATGTTAACACTCCCCTCTGACTTTAAAAGCTACATTTCTGGTAATCTTGAGCTTTATCTTCAAGGAGCTCAACATTGCAATTTCCTGAAATCCTGGTGGCATTTAGTATCTCCTACTTCCCTTTATATATGTGGGATAGTGAATAAAATAGTATCTAAATTCTACAGACGCCTTGATTGTGTGCACATTTATAGGGAAGATTTTCTATGGATGTATGTTGCAAATTAGTATATACAGCTGTTTTGAAACCTTACCTAAACCCTGGAATCATTGTTCATTCTGCATATTGAGGTCTGGTCTGCAGCTATCTGCATTCAGACAGGAAAAAATTACATTTACATATGCAAACGCAATCATCTCCAGTAACCTAGGTCTTGGAAGCAAGGTCATTGTATTAAACTGATTACTTTTATCAAACTATCTTTAGGAAGGAAAAAAGAAAAAAAAAAAAAAAAAAAAGGAAAAAAGAGAAAGAACAGTTTTATCTGGGCTTCCATAATCAGTGCTATATTTAGACGAAGGGATCACAGAGTTTGAGAGCATTCTACATGGCTGGTCATGGAGTCTGATTCTAATTGCTTCTTCTATCTTTGAGGATGCTTTTCATGAAGTCAGATATTATTCATCACAAGAGATAGTGCCAACATTATGTCTTTCAACAGCAGAGTCAACAAGGTGAATTACCCATAGCCCCTTGTAAATAAAAATTTGTCTTTTTTAGATAACTATATTGACATAAAAATGAATTTGAGACAAAACACTTGGATCAGAAAAGGGTTTCTTTACCAGAATTTACCATGACGTTGAGAGCTGCAAGAAAAAGAACAAAATGAAACTCAGTTTTAAAATACTCCATAAATTAACAAGATTTGTTTATTAGTAAAAATATTAACAAGCTTGCTTTGATATCCTTGAGCACAGAGAATGTTGACTTTGCATCCTTAACTAAGACATTGAGCACAGCAGTGGTCTCAGGCATGTGACATTTTAACTTGTGTTCATTTGATAAAAGTATCAGACTTCAAAAATGTCTTTCTTCAGAAATGTTAGTAAATGATTTAATGTTAATGAAATGTTACAATTTTCATGTTATCTTTTTAAAGTTATAACATCCTGTCATGCTGTCCTTTATGCATTAGAATTTCAGAACTGAAAGCCACCCATACATTAAGCAGTCTGGCTCACAGCAAGGTGTTCAACTTGACATTTTGAAGAGCATGGATATTTCTACCCCCTGTTTTTTCAGCTTAATGCATGATAATTATGCATTTTAGAGCATTTTTACTCTAATTTATTGCTCTCTTTCCAAGCAGTATTGCTCTTGAGTCTCACAGAGTATATATTTCATGACAAGTATAATTAATATTTTTTTCAAAGTGATTCCTTTGTGTATACTCTCTTGCATCCAGTGTTATTTCTCAAAACTTAATGTAGGTAAATTTTGGATTATAAAAGTTATCCTTCAAGCTCTTCATCACCTCTTGATCTATACGTACAATAGGAACAGAAATGTCTGCGCTGCTGTAAAAATTAGTAGCACACATTTTTGAAATGCACTGTGTACTATATGATATTGACACTATGTGTTTATGATCAATACATGTCCAGGCTTCCTGTGTAACTTAGGCTGTGAAAAATTCCGATTATCTTTCTTCTTGACTTTGTAGGGGTTCTGTCTTCCTAATTTTAGGAACCTGAGTTAGTCTAAAATAGCCAGCAGACTCAAACTGCCACTCAGTTTGAATTGGAGGTTCGTTCACAAAGTAGCAAGATGTTTGCCTGTGTTCTGTAATTATATCTGCTGATTTATTACAGTCACACTGGCAGTGATTTTATCCACAAATATTTGTACAAAGAAGACTTTATTCATCAGAATAGTCAAGAAAGAGAATTAATCATGAATAGTAGAAAGAATAGATTTATAGAGTATTCACAGCCAGTAGAAGGGATCATGGCCCTTTAATAAAGCCTCTTTTTTGCCTTCATCAAAAATGGTGAATATTGATGTATAATTCATTAATGAACAAGGCATTTTTCCTGTTTATAATACATAGGTCATCCATTTTTGGAACAGATATAATACCATCTGATTTTGGTGATTAATCAAAGTGCACAGAGTAAATAGGAAATAATCATACTGACCAGTTATGAGTAAATTTTGCAGGAGATTAAAAACTGTGCATACAAACTACTACAAATAAACAAATACAAAGATTTAATTAATCTTTTAATGTTCAGCGATATTTTGCAGAATGACTGTATTAAACAAAAAAATTGTTCTTCATAGTTAGTAAAGCAATAAGTGTTCACTTTTTAGTTTTCTACTGCAGTGCTTGGACAAGCAAAATATGTTCATATACTCAGCCTTCCATGAAGTTGCAAAAGTTTTGTTTTATACCAATTAAAAAGGGGGGATCAAGCAGTTCCACTATTTAGGGCATCTTAGTCATTGAAAAACAATGTGCAAAGTGCAGAACCCAAAAAGGATGTATATTGCATGAGCAAATACCAAACAAGCTGTTTCATGGGCAGAGTAACTTATAAGACCTGATTTCCTATGATTTTGCATCCTTTGCATTCATTATCACTGTGGCTGTTCTCTGCCCAACCAACTTATCTGTTCACTATACTGTCTTTTTCCCTTTCAGTGCCTCCCCACAAATAAAATTCAGGTCTTCCCCCAAATTACCCATACCCTCACTTCTCATCTTCAGTAATACCTCAGTTTGCCAACAAAACAAACAAACAAGCAAACAAAAATGGAAAAAACCACAAAAGCAAAACAAAACAAAAAAAAACCAACAACAAAAAAAAGAGCACTTATATAATACTTAGCACCTTATCACCCTGTTTGCTACCCACCTGGTTTGAGTTGCACACTATGTTTGTGCTGCTGGCCTGGTCCGGGTACACGTGCTGCCTGATGAGCCTCCAATCCAGCCCACAGAAAAAAATGTAGACACATTTTAAGCTTTCCCTCGGTGCATATAGTAATACGTTGTCTCTCCTCTTCCCTGTTTCCTCTCTTCATTAAATTTGTATGACATTCATATATAGGTGTCTCTGTCAGATTTGTTTGAAATCTGCCAGCATGCTCAGAAATTACATAGCAGAAGTAAAGAAGGAGTTATGCAGAAAGAGAGAAAAGTAACAGAGGCAGTAGGGTGCTGGAAGCTTTTTTTTTTGCCTTAGAAAATTAATTTAAAGAACTTCTTGTAAGTACAGAGCTTTAAATATGCATTTACGGGCTAATTAATACATAAGATATGGGATTCAGGACACACAGGCAGTTTATGTGAAACGCTATCTGTAATTGAAAATAACAGTTTTCCAAAGACAGATGATGTTGTGTAGGATCTGTGGCAGGTCTCAGCAGGCAGGTGGTTAGTATGAAGTATGAAAAGCCTGAAGAAATGTTAGTAGTAGTCGCCTAAGAAATTCTCATTTAATCTTTGGACTGGTGGGAACTCAGTGGATGGCACATTCAGCTTTGGTGGTTTTTCACTGCTTGGCAGCCAGGAAACCCAGGAGAGACATGAGCATACCTGGTTATTGAGAGCAAACATGGACACAATAGATCTGTCAGGTTCTCCATCTCTGTGCTGAGGCATCCTTTGATGCAGTCAGTGAGGTGCCTGGCTGTCTCTCCATTATAAATGTCTGGGCATTTCCTGAAGGAATAAAAAATACCAAAACCAAAACGAAACCACAATATATTCTGTTACTGGAAATGTAAGTAAACTTGTATGTCTCTGATAAGAAATCACCTTCTGACTGATGGAAATGCCTACCAGTGTTCACATATACCATGGAGAGTATAAAGTTTTTGGCACTTGTGATAATACTTTTCAAGTTTCTTATTCCTAGAATAATAAAGATACAAAACAGAATAAGCCCCTCTTCCATTCCCCTCAAAATACCCAAGAACTCCACATCTTATGAATAATAAGTTAGCCACATACTTTTTTATTAATGACACCAGATGCTTTTTTATTAATGACACCTCTTTGTGTAAGCATGTTGCCTGTAAGTATCAGTCACTGAACAAGACTTACTCTGACAAGTGCTGTACAAACACAGGAAAGATAGTCCCATGCAAAAGTGCTCGCAATTTAAAGTATAACATGCAAACAATATAAAAAAATTAAATAAACAATAATAATAAAATATGAGAAGACAAATGCTAGAGGTGGGTACTGTTAACTTTATTTAGGATACTTTAACTCTGTGTTTTCCTGTTTTACCCATATTTCACTTTGGCTTTGATTAGCTGGTTGCTTTTGTCCTGTTTCTTTAATATTTATGGGCTTAAGACTGTATTTGCTTCCACTTGTTTCAAACATCTGTATCTACAATCACACTCAATTTTAACAAAGAGTTAGGGGATGGAGGTTGTCCAAAAATAGTATTTCCTTATGGTTTGTGATTTGTAATCCTTATCCACTCCCAGCCAAGGACCAGTTTTTCCTCAGGCTGCTACCCTTAATATCTTCCATGCAAAAATACTGCACACTTGCAAGAGAACAGCATATCTAGGATTAATTTCCTGCATGCAGGGTTTAGTATAAACCCTCTTTATCTTTTCACACTGTGTCTTGAAAGTACAGAAGCCCATTAACTTCAGAGTGTGGTTCTGTTGCACCACCTGCCTCCTTTCCTTCTGCAAGAACCGAAGTAAACACACAATACTAAGAAAAAAAAAAAGGTAGATTGTTTTTATTATTATTTCCATAATTCTGTCTTTTAAACTAGTTTCTCTCCAATATACAGGGTGTTAATTCTTTGTGTGTTCTAATTTTTCCACAGAGCTTGATGAAAGCACAAAAACAGTATGGGTATCGTACAGTATATTCTAGTGTTCGTTCCCAGTGCAAGCAGTTACATTTGCTGATAACAAAATACATTTATCTTCAGTGGCATTTTAGATAGCTCCACAACCTGCTGCGTATTCTAATGAAACCTGTATCACTACCAATTAGACACCTGCAGAAGAAGTGGGCTATGCAAATGCCTTGCCCCCCAAATGCTATTTTCTCTCTCTCATTAAGCTTTCAAACTAAATTATATCACAGCTAATGGCTAAAGATTTTCCCCTCAACTTTCAGTGTTGCATGGAATTTAGCCAAACATCTCCTACTGTTTTTAAGGAGTTGTGTGACTACAGTTCTTTGAAAATGGATTTGCATTGCTTCTCTCATGCCTAACCTAAACCTGCACCTGACCACCTTCCTTTCCTTAGACACACAAACAGAAATGCACTCCCTCCTCCCTCCATCCCTCACTACTCCCACCTTCCATCACTGTGAAAACTATCCTGGTGGGCTTGGCAAACTGCAGATTATTGTTATTACTTTTTGTCTTTGGAGGTCCTTGAGTTCAAATGTACTAGATGTAAGCCATGCTTGCTATAAACAAGTGTTTGTTGGTTATATACAAAAGGTAGAGAATAAATAGAGGGTATTTCGCTTATGAGGTTATATTTCCATCAAGGGTTTCCAGTGATATCATAAACTGTGAGAGTAAAGCAAATATGATTTATGAGGTTGCCACAAGTCCTGAGATAGAACTATAACTTGGTAATTCACACTTAACAGTTTGTTTCATGAGCATCTCAGGACCTGTTCTAAGCCCTGATTGGGACACAGTCCCCATCTTGCTCTCAGGAATGTTGTATTAACATTTTATCTACTCCTGGCTCCTGCTGTTGTTGCCCCATATTCCAATTTGTCTGGCTTCTGCTTTGCTTGCTTTCATCTCCTTCTCCAGGGTGCTCTCTGCTAAATGCCTTGGCAGGAACTGTAAGCATTACCCCATATCTTTTAATTACACATGCAAGCGTATTTCTGAAAGCAAGCTGTGCATTCATAAGTCAAAATTGGATTATGAGATGCCTAAACAGTTTGTGCTCACAAGTGAGTATAAATATGTGATCATCTCTGAAAATGTGGAGAGCACAGATCTGGTAGTAGGCTTTAGACTCCTCTTCTGCAATTTTGTCCATATTGTTTTAACCATTTCTTGAAGAAAAATATCTTGAGAACAGAAACTTAAAATCTGATTTAGAAAGCTAGAAGGAGGGTAGAGATCAAGTATTTTACTGAACTTTCACATATTATCACTTAAGATCCTCTTCACATGTCACTAACTGTAACATGCCACATGAAAGCGATCAGTGCTCTGCAGAAAGAAAAATGTGTCTTTCCAAGCTTGACTATCCCAGACACAAAAGTGAGGATGGCATCATTTCTGTCTGTCTGCAGTTATCACAAAGATTGAACATGCCTATGACTTACACTTTTTTATTAGCTTCAGTGTGATCAGTTGTAAGAATGCCCTTGATTTGTGTAAATGACAATGCAAATTAATGTCATTCTATCTTCATGCACATTCTTGTATTCTAAAATCAGGAAATAGAGGACAGTCTGAAACTGGTATTGAGCTTCATTTTGTACATAACCCTTTACATTTTAAGTCATAGTCAAAGGTAGAATGAAATTAAGGCTTTATGTCACACTTTAGCTGACCCTAAAACAAGTATGCTGTGGGTTAACCTCAGTGAGCAGCTCAGTCCCACCCAGCCACTCACTCACTACCCCCTCAGGGGGTGGAGGAGAGATCAAAAGTGTAGAAGTGAGAAATCTTGTCCATTGAGATAAAGGCAATTTAATAGGTAAAGCAAAAGCTTTGCATGCAAGCAAAGAAAAATAAGTAAAATATGAAGAAAATTAACTCCATCCCAGCCAAACTCAGTACAAACATGGATCTAAAATGTAAATGGACTATATATAATATGTACTTTAGGACTACACATGTTGATGGTATGCATTATACATGTATTTAATTATAAAACACATAATCTATTAAAACATAGGTCTTTAACAAGTATTATTTTCTTAGAAAAGAGGACCAAATACTTTTTAGCTTTGCATTTGAGTCCTTATTTGACTTTTTGCCTTTTTATTCTCGCTGTAGTATTAATAAAAATTTTTCCAGTTGTAGTAGATTTGAAAAATATTGGTTGAAGATTGGACAGAAGTATTACTCTGATAGAAACATCAGCATTGTAGTCTTTCTAGCTATCTCAAAAACAGCAAGAAATTTGCACAGTAATATTAACTACAAATATTGCCTTTAGCACAGTTCACTGTAGCTGGCTATAAAGTACGCTTTTACAATGTGAGCTTATCTTTGTCAGAGAGACCTTTGCTCAAGGGCTAAACTCTGTGAAAAGGGATGTCAAATGGCCATTTAGTGAGCAAGGCTTGCATTTATTCTCTGGATGTTTTGTGTACTTTTATTATTTCTTTTGTTAGCTTGCAGTAACACCTGTCTAGGTGACAGAAAACATTTCACTGGGCTTTATTTGCTCTTGCTTACAAAACCTTAGAGAATAGATGTGTGCAATTATTCTGGGTCTTAGGAAAATGAAAATGAAAATTTTAGATACTGCAAGAAACCCTACTGCTAACCTGCTTACCTGGAATATTTTCCTGACAGCACAGAAGATTTTCTTGAATCACAAACAGGCACTGCTGTGTCTCAGAATGAAATATTAATTGTTATTGATTAAAATATGTTTCTGTTGTTAAGTCAGTACTGAGGAAGATATTTTTTTTTTAAGCTTGTTTTCTGTGTGGTGTGCTTTAGAAGATGAGAGAAGTTTATGATGTTAGTCTGACTGGACTCTTTTTTCTGTCACGGTCCTGGCCAAAAACCCAGAGCAGTGAATGGAAAGATTCCCTGGGTGAGTGTAAGGGAGTTCAACACCAACCGAAACCACTGAAACAAGTTAACTGTGCTGCTTCATACCAACAGCTTCAGCCTCTTTCAGCTAACAGTCAAGTGTGGCTCAAATTCCTAAAAACTGTCCTTTGGATGACTAAACATGGGTGCGCTACACCCCAGTGGTAGCATTTCATAATGATTTAATATTAAGAAGCATTTGGTGCTGTTTCCATAGAGCCAATACTACTTTATATTTTTTGTTGTTGTTGTTTTATGGAACAACTGAAGGATTGTTTTACCAATATGCTATTGATCTGGAAGAATCACAGTTAATAACTATTATAGCTACTCAGTGCCTAGATTATTAGAAAAATAAATTAGGAACTATCCTGCTTACAAACAACCATTATTTCAGATGATGGGTAGAAAAAAATTGTGTGCATGTCATGGCATATTGTTCATTTGCAAACACAGAGAGACCCCTTCTAATGTTATAAATTTAATTTATTGATGAAAAATCATGACAAAGTGGTTTCTTTTGGAGTACTATTTGTCTAAGCCCTCTCTTTTAAATTAAGAATCTATTTTACATTGCTACAATCCAACACAAAAACTATGTGCCTGTATGTGTACAAGCAAGTCACTCGTCTGTCTTCTGTTTCAATATAACTGACTTGGCAGCCCTTCTTATTAAAGAGAAAAAAAAAAATCTGTTTTCATCTTTCTCCAGCTGATCTTTTTATTCAGGTATAGCAAACGTACCATTTCCTATTGTGGCTTATGCTACAGATGGTTCTGACATTTGCATTTATACATCTTGTGCTTTTTGAAATAAAGAAGTGACATCTTAAATCCATGCTGGAAGCAGGCTTTTGTATTGGTGTTGTGCTATAGTTTGTTGTTTCTCTTTGTTTTGTTTCCTCTGGAAGATCTCACAGTCTGCTGTGAAGAATTTTTGTGTTAAAAAAGGAAAAAAAAAAAAAAAGTGTAAATCCCATAGGGAGAAAGTAATTGGTACAGAGCAAAATTGTCACAAAGCACCAGACACTGATAGAGATTGAAGCCTTTGAGTCCGCAACAATAAAAATACACCAAAGCAGCCATAGATTCCCTATAGGCGAATTTGCCCTTTCCAAGCACACCTTGCACATTGTGTTGATCAAGGAATGACAAGGTCTGAAAAAATAACCACTCATCCTTAAACAAAGAGATTATGATGGAGAAATACACAGAATCTAGTATACAGAAAGAGGCTTGCAAACTGTGACATGCACAGCTCTGGTCTCCCTTGTAAATAGCAATAATGAAAAGCATCTGCCTGCCTGTGTATATGCATTTGCCTTACTTGGTACTAGGTAAATGCCAACTCACAGATAATCACATGTGAACAGCTGACAGAATTAAAAATAAGTGGATAGAGGAAGAAGGGTTACGTTGGGTTTGTAGAAAGTAGAGAAAATATGTGGGCTGACACTGTGGTACAAAGGAGAGAGATGTTAGGAAAAAAAAGTTTTAAGGACAAAATAATCCATATGGTGTTATTTTCGTGAGGTTATTTTTAATGCAAAATCGTCTAAGAATTCAATATCTACAATGTAAAAGTTCGGAAGCCAAATCGATGTAAGTCGTTGCTGCACAGGTCTGTCTCAGATTCTCACTCAATGACAAGACAAGTTTAATACTGAACCTGAAGCAGAGCATATCAACTGCCTTAGCAGAGTTACAGGGAAATACCAGGGCAGAGAACTAATTAATAAATTGTCACAAGGTTTAAGAGAAAAAGGGTTAAAAATATTAGGCTGACCAATTCCAAACTTATAATAATGCAGCCTTAAGAGTAAAATTATGCATCTGTGGTACAGAAAGGGGTCAAGGACAAAAATGAGGTAAAGGAATCACAGTGACTGTCCTGTGTTAGCTTGCATGTCTCAAGTCCTTCATCCTCAGTCAAGCACAGTGATGGAAGCATGTCCAGCATTGACTAATCCTTTCAGTAAATGGAGCAGATGGACCAAAAAAATGCTGTAATGGGCTGAGAGGAGACTCTTTCATTTCTATTCCCTCACAGTGGGTGCAGCTGGGCTCTGAAATTACAAGTGCCACCAATTAAAAAGCATGACATCTCAAAATCTTATCTGGAAATGTTGCTTTTCTCCTGTTCTCCCATCCCTTCCATATCTGGGAGTAGAAGAGCTTTGTCGCAGCTGGCATGATCTTGACCTTGAGTGAATAAGACAAACCTTTAGCCTTAAAAGATACACTAGACTTTTAGTTTCCCTTTTCAGCTTTCTCATCTCTAGCCAGATGTGTGCATGGCTATACCACTGGTTCCTGCATTCCTTGTAGGAAAACTGGGGAGAAAAAAATAATTCTTCATACAGCACCAAATGTTCCCCAGTACACCTTTAATATATGCTCTCCCACTTTGTGGCTTGTTGCTACTGTTATTATACTAATCACTTTTTGGTGACATGGAAGAAATTTCTTTCTCATTTACAAATAAACATACACTTTTCTCTCAGAACCCAGTAACCTGATAGACAGGTTCAGTTACACACCTGTTTTTTTGGTTTTTTTTCTTTTTTTTTTTTCCTTCCTGTTAGAGGACTGTCATACACCAGTGCCTGAAGAGAGTTTATGAAGCACTAGATTCATTATTGCATTCAACAGACAGTTTCAGACACCCTTTGAAGTAATAGAGATGAGCTTGAGGCACTAGGAAAACCACGTCTTTGCTGTGGTCTCAGTGATCACCCAAGGGTGAGCCAGGGGAGCTACATTGTCAGATGGCCTGAGGACAGCATCCATACAGAGAGTGAGCCTACACCAGTGGTTAAGTTACACTGAGAGTGCTCACAAAAAGATCACAGAAACAACACATAAGGTTTTCTTTTTCTTTAGGTGATTTTTATTACATAAATGCAGGATTTTCTACTTTTGTCTCCTTGTTAGCTTAAATCTTAATATATTAATTAATATATTAATCTGCAATGCAAACATATGCAACACAACTCACTGTGGCTGATGATATTGACAAGGCTCAGCTTTTGATAAATGAGTTTTTAGTCTTCAACTTCAGAAATTTAAAACTACATTAGCTTTAGGTTTTGCATTTTAAAGCTAAGACCTTGTTACACAGTATATTCCTTGAAAAGAATTGAATGCTTAGCTTTTTCACTGGAATTGATGCCACTTTGTAATATTTATTAGGGTTTTTTTATTATATCATTCTTTTTGAATTAAAGTGAGTGCAGCACTCAGAAAACATTCAATGTTTCTAATCTACAGAATGATGCAGGTAGTACCTACTTTCCAGTCAACAAATTTCCTCCTCTGGGTTGTATGAAGGTACAGATTGTGGAGAACAGGGAAATAATTCATTCTCTGTAGTGATCCAGTCTCTGGCCTTGCATCAAATGTTAAAAGTAAACTTCAAAATATATTTCTTCCTTCCTCTTTTCTCTGATAGATTCCACAAAATAAGCCTCTGGGTACTGGTAAAAAACATCTATAAGGGACTAATGAAAAAAACCTATCATTCTCTTTTCTGTGTTATAAAAAAATGTAAGCAAGGAGTGAAATAGGAAAACAAGGACACTTCAAGAAATGCTGTTATCTACTGCACAAAAGTACATGGTGTCTTGTTTTAAATAGTGCTTTGAGATGTTCAACATATGTGACTAAATTTCATGTTTGTGCACTGATCAAGAAGTGAAAAACAGGTGGACCTGTGGCCTTTTCTATGAAAATCTGTATTTTATGGTGTAATGATATACATGGCAGATACTAATGACTAGATGTATCAAACCACCACCTTCTGATCTTACTCTGACCAGTATTCTTTAAAAACAAACAAAAAAACCCACCAAAAAACCCAAGCCTTCCAGAAAATAGCATCTGCCCCCTGGAGAATTTTGCTTTCTTTAGAAATAAGATTTGCAGATACTCTATATCAGCACAAAATTAATGTCTTCTCTTTCCTGTGCTTATTCATCCATTTCCTACTACTCCCTGCAGGGGAGCAGAGGTCAGGAAGTGATTCCTGCTATCTACCTACAGCCTCCTCTCTGGAACACCACATCCTTACAAACAGACTTTATCTTTCCTGTGTTGCTGTGAGATAACAAAATACTATCTCCTTTTTAGGAACCAACAAGTATAAGAAAGAACACGGGGGGGTTATTTCCCAATTATTAATATACTTTTACCAAATCTTGGAAATCTGTTCAGATCTTTTTCATCTTGGGCCAGTGCCCCTATTAACCATGTCTAGACCCCAAATACAGGCAGCATCATGATTGCCTGATTGGTTTTTCTTACTTTCTTGTACTTCAGTAAAGGAGAGTATAATCTGAGAAAATGTAGACCAATGGAAATACTCTTTTCTAATGACTGAATACTACAGAGACATACAGAAAAGTCAAAGTCATATTCTGTATGCTGAGAGTCAACAATGTGTTGGATATTGTAAAAGACACTAAATAACGACACATTCAAAATTGTATAGGATAAAGATAGTTTTTAAAATGAAATACATTGCCAGAAGAATTAAATCAAGTCACCTTTTGTCTGATGAGCTGATGTCCTTGGGAGTCCTGTGAAAATTTAAGTTTTCCTGAAAAGCAGATCTTGCCAATTCAATACATGGGTTACAACTTCTTCATTCAGAAGACCAGGACCCAGTCTATAAACAAGCACTACACCCCATGTCATTTGTTATGTTATCTGTATTTTACTGTGATTAGGACAAACAGCCAGATCAGTCCTACTTTTTGTATTTACAAAGTAGCACGACAGACAATCAATACACCACTTTTCTGTAACGGATAAGGACAAACTGTGTAAAGCAGGCTTCCCCCACCCCTTTTTCTCTCTTTGATCATTACTCCTTTCTTTAATGTTTTGAGTCAAAAAAGCACCACACGACCTTTGAGAAATGCCAGGAAAACATTATTTTCTCTGTGCCACTCCAGTTTGCAGATATCAGGTCTATCCATACTCTAAGCCCTGCTCAGCATAGCGCTCTGAGACAGGTCATGCTAAAGTGCCTCTCACTGCGCTCCCAGGATCCCATGCATCCCTCCTGACCTTCTTCAACTGCTAAATGTGGCTGTGGGAATCTTGCTAATGAACATCATTGCACCATTCATTTGACTCCCATCATTGCACCTCCTTAGTGTTGGACAAATGCTTGTCCAGTATCCTAGTCTGACTCACAAAATAATACAGCTGCGGTTCCTGTGCTTTCTGCCCTTCATTTTTTTCATTTCCAGAATAACTCAGGTGCATTCCTTTTTAAAAATATTACAAAAGCATAGAAATTTTAAATGTATATGAATCATCAAAATATATATGATAGGAATAAATAAAGGAAAATTCAACCAATTAACAGTTGTAGCTTTTCTGCATGCATGACTGTGTGCAGGTGTCTGTGTCTTTAGAGTATGAATTTCAAACTGGATAAAAAGCTGTCTATGAATAGCTACAGAAGTACAGGTTTCAGGTTTTTATGATCCCACATGTTTTGACATGTGGATCTTTAAAAAAAATCTTGGGTATAACTTTTATGTCAGGGCTTTTACATTGCACTTAGTCAAAAACAAGCAAACAAAATGTAATTGTATTCCATTATTATCATTGCACTTACTTTGAAATTCCTTGGGACAAATGTTCTTTCTTCTTTGCGTAGTTTCAGGTACATTTTTACACTGCTATAATATAGCATTTGTCATTTTGAGGTGCCGTGTGCCAGAAATACACACTTTATCTTGCACTCTACAGTAGAATGAAAGATAGTGACTTAGTATGATATGTAGACTAGCCTACTCTATCTCTACTAAGGTGTTGTCATTCTGTAACTATTTTAGGTGGGCCTTAGGCAAGTAAAGGAAAATAGTTATTTTTCAGTGATTTCAAAGGGAAAAAGTATAATAGAGGGATAGACTGCTTGCCCTGCCCTTTCTGATGAGCAGCAGAATGTTGCTATGCTCCCTGTGGAGCAAACTGGAGGGGGCTGGTGACATAAGGCATGTTCACATTTACCTGTGCAAGGGGATCTATTTAATGTCTATAATTACATAAGGGCTGGGAATCAGGAAAGCAGGAACAACCTCTTTTCACTCATGCATTGTGATAGGATGAGGTGCAATGGATTCAAGCTAGAGTACAGGAAGTTCCACCTCAACATGAGGAAGAACTTCTTTACTGTAAGTGTTGTAGAGCATTGGAATAGACTCCCCAGACAGGCTGTGCAGTCTCCTTCTCTGAAGACTTTCAAGACCTGTCTGGATTCTTTTCTGTGTCATCTGCTCTAGTTTTGTCCTGCTCTGGTAGGGAGGTTGGACTCCATGATCTTCGGAGGTCCCTGCCAACCCCTAACATTCTGTGTTTCTGTGATTCTGTGATGGTCAAACCATCCCCACTGAAAACAGGTGTGATTGCCTGATAAGGGCCCAAATTAGGTTAGCCACACCTTGTTTGGCTACAGCAAATTTGCAAGTTTTAGTTAGGGCAGTCTTGTTTTGAAACTCCTGCCTCTTCTACACACACTTTCCTTCTTTACTGTCAGCAGTGCCTGTGTGGCTCCGTGTTGTGTGTACACAAAACGGTGTTGGGCTCAGGTCGTCCCACAACTATGTTGTTATCAGCCCCAAAGTCACAGTGGGTGAAGTAACCTCTCATATCCACTGAGCAGGACATGTCCTGGTCCACCCCTCTGTTGACATCCAGGTCCTTCATCCAGCTGCCCCTTACTTGGCTTTGCCCCAGGAACACCTGCAGACCTCACCGTTGCAGGGTGGTCTGCCAGAGCATCCATTCTTTGGCTGTCTGGATGCTCCTCCTATATTGCCACAGCCTTTAAGAAAGAGCAAGCTAGTTTTGGACCCTTTGCAAAGCAGAGTGACTCCTTTTGCGGGGCAGCACAGTGCAAAGAGATATGAGGAAGAGAGGGCAGAAATAAAAGTCTTCCTTGTCCCAGTCTCTTCATGTCCCTTCTGATCACGGGTATACAGACAAAAGCAAAATAGCAGCTCTGAAGAGCAATTTTCCCTGCTCTCCAGGGAAAAGTAGGAGGTTAACAGTAATAGGAAGCAATTTTTTGCCTCTCTAGTAGAACCAGACTCTCATCTGGATTCAGTGGTATAAGAATATATTTTTCCTTGCTTTCTGCAGCTTTATGTAGATTGTAAAACAGGCAGAGCCATGACTCCAGTAAAAGAAAATACAAAATGGAAACAAACCACAGTACTAACCACAAATACAAATTATGTCATCGTGCCAGATACAGTCAGAGACACAAAAGAGACATTATTTAGTTACATGTTTCTTACTTTCTGATGATAAGTTTGCTCCCCTGCTCTGCATTTTGCAGCTCTTTATAGGGTTGAGTGTTGTGCAACAGAGTGGGAGTGGATTCCATGCTTCCTCTGGGAGTAGTTATGCCAGTGAGTGACAGGATTTCAGCATATCAGGCAGGTGTTTTATTCACTAAGGCTAAAAAGCCATTTTCTGTAAAGTTGAATATTGAATGATGGAGCAGTATTGTGTGTTAATTTTTTTTTTTTTTTTTTTTTTTTTTTTTTTTTTGCGTGCCAATGAAACATCAAATCTGTTTGGCACACAACATATAAGAACAGCTGAATTTTGACAATAGTGCAGGTAAAGAGATGACCATATTAGACTGTATCTCCCCGAATCTTCCAAAGCATGAAGCAGAATTACATTAAAATGCTACTGAAAGTCAGTAGGTTTTCTTCAATTTTTACTCAATCATGTGCTGTCCAACTATTAAAACCTTGTCCAATGGACATGACATTGCATGATATACTTCAAAGCCAGAGTCTAGGCTTTAAACACCATCATAAAATGATTTATTTGGGAAAACAGTAATGGTAAAACACCATTTGCAGGCTGTCTACATGAAAATCCCTACATACATCTCTTTGGGCTTGATTCAAGATCCATGAAAAACCCACTTTAGTGCTCAGGCCTTGTGTGAAGAGTCCTGACTATAAGGAGGAACCAACCAGGAAAAACAGAGAAAATAAATATAAAACGAAGGAATTGATTCACTGCTGTTATACCAAGTCTGCATTTCATATCAAAAGGCAGAAATGTTTCATTTGTGGTTGATACTGGCACTTAGCAGCTCTTAGTGTTTAAAGTTTTTGAATTAATTAAAAACTGTGCAATATTATGTGGACTTATAAATTTTCAGAAAAAAAAAAATATATAGTCTTTGCTTTTACTGCACAAAAGATATATAATTTAATCAATCCCCCTGTTATCTTCATTTGTCTATCTACAGGGAAAATCACAGTAATACCATCATCAATTTGAAATAATTTTCATTTAAGTATGAATTGGATGAAAGGTCATTTTATTGATGATAGATACCTCTCACTATTGCATTGACAGCAGCCATTTTTTGTTTGGTTGTTGTTGTTTTTGTTGCCTGGATTAAAAAAAGGAGCAGGATAAGGTGTAAAAAACTAGATAATAGAACACAGGACTCCCTTTTCCTCTCTGCCCCTTCTTTTACTTCTCCGGCATATGAATCAATGGCCTCAGCCAGAAGAAAGCATTACATCTTTCTTTTCTTTCTGTGATACCAAAAGGACCTGATCTACAGTAGCACCTTTTTAGGCAGCTATGGTGAGATGCTATTTATGATTTCCAGCTATGATAAAAAAATAAGACCTCCAAGAGCTCTAGCCCTGCACTGGGGAGCAGATCAGCACCCAAGATGAAACACAGCCTTTCTCACTGGGGTGGGAGCTATCGTTCTAGCAGTCACTCAACAGCAAGACCTTAAAATACTACTCTTTTTTTTTTTTTTTCCAAACATGGTTCCTGAGCCTTCTGTGGAATATCATTACTAGCAGAAGAGACTAGAGAAATTATTTAAATAGGTATAACAGATTTATGTAGCAAACAAAATGTACTAAATTATCCCAGTTGAGGTTTTTTTTTTTTAATCTTTATACGGTACATAATATACTGAGACAAAAATTACATTAAATCTATATAAACTGTGGAGACCTGTTCAAATAAAAGGATTTATACAGGTAATTCTGTTAATGCTATTGATAGCTTTTTGCATAAATCCCAGATTTTCCAAAAGGAAAAAGTGTTTCTTCATTCAGAAAGTATCTGGACATCAAATAATGCACTACTGTGATCCTTACTTTAAGTTAGGAGAAGAAGGATGGTATTCAGTATGTAATTGTTATATACATTTTCAAATAATGCAGCAAGATATATTTAAAGGATTTTTTAATAGAGTGAAAAATAAGACCTTCTGTTATCTTTCAGAAATCCAGAGCAAATCTGTCATAAGTAGCCTTTTTTTTTTTTTTCTTTTCTGCCCAAATTTTCTGTAACACTTGGAAATTTAAAAATGCCTTGTTCAGATGAGTTAATTCATTTTTATCATACAGGAACAAGTTTATGTACAAGAGGTATGGAAGAATTCCTAGATAAATTTTTATTAAAATTCATTAATTCTGTACCCAACAGCTTAAATAGCTGTGTGGGTTTTGATAATTGCTTATGAGTATTCAGAGTACTAGAGCTCCGGCTAAATACTTGATAGGAAGAGAGGTTCTTATAATCAAATGCTAAGATTTGACTGTTTCTCTTGAAGTTTTTCTTTGTATTGGATAAGAATCCTACCTGATTAAGCCTGGAGGAGGGATGTATTTTCAGAAAATGGGGGTAGAGAGGGAAAGAACATTAATTATTTTGTCCAAATATCCTAGAAAAATTGGTTTGTAATTTGCAAGTTGTGAATCTAAACTCAAAATTGGAAGGAGCACCTGGGACTTCATCAACCTTACTATGACAGCATCCTTGCAGCTAAACTGAGAAAGTGTGGTCTGGATGATTGGGTAGCAAGGTGGATTGTTTAACTGGTTGAAGGAAAGAAGGCAGAGAGTTGTGGTCAGTGGGGCAGAGTCTAGCTGGAGGCCTGCGTCTAGTAGAGTCCCCCAGGGGTCGGTACTGGGGCCAGTACTATTCAACATATTCATCAATGACCTGGATGAGAGAACAGAGTGCACTGTCAGCAAGATACAAAACTGGGAGGAGTGGTTGACACACCAGCAGGCTGTGCTGCCATCCAGAGAGACCTAGACAGGCTGGAGAGTTGGGCAGGGAGAAATCAAATGGAATACAACAGGGCAGGTGTAAAGTCTTTCATCTGGGAAAGAATAACCCCACCTACCAGTATAGCTTGGGGATTGACTTGTTAGAGAGTAGAATGGCGGAAATGGACCTGGGGGTCCTGGTAGACAGCAGGCTGACCATGAGCCAGCAATGTGCCCTTGTGGCCAAGAAGGCCGATGGCATCCTGGGGTGTATTAGAAGGGGTGTGGTTATTAGGTTGAGAGAGGTTCTCTTCCCCCTCTACTCTGCCCTGGTGAGGCTGCACCTGGGATATTGTGTCCAGTTCTGGGCTCCTAAGTTCAAGAAGGACAGGGAACTGCTTGAAAGAGTCCAGCGCAGGGCCACAAAGATGATTAAGGGAGTGGAGCATCTCCCTTATGATGAAAGGCTGAGGGAGCTGGGTCTCTTTAGCTTGGAGAAGAGGAGACTGAGGAGTGACCTCATTAATGTTTATAAATACATAAAGGGCGAGTGTCAGGTGGATGGAGCCAGGCTGCATTATATCCAATGATAGGACAAGGGGCAACGGGTGCAAGCTGGAGTGTAAGAGGTTCCACAGAAACATAAGGAAAAACTTGTGCACTGTGAGGGTCACGGAGCTCTGGAAGAGACTGCCCAGAGGGGTTGTGGAGTCTCCATCTCTGGAGACATTTAAAACCCACATGGATGCATTCCCATGTGACCTGCTCTAGGTGGTCCTGCTCTGTCAAAGGGGGTTGGACTAGATGATCTTTCGATGACCCTTCCAACCCTTAACATTCTGTGATTCTGTGACTCTTGTAATTTAGTAAGTGTACTTCCAGAAAAAGATGAATGTACCCATAGTAATGTAGCTGTACTGCGAAGGTGTAAGCCTCTCCTGTGTTTGCCAAAGTGACCTGTAGGGAATACTATGATGCCACAGCTCTATGGTTAACCAAGCTAGCTGAGAGTTGCTCAAATCTCTGTGTACACTGCAGCTGAATCTCTAATGGATGCTTGGAGGGCCTAGAAGTTCATAGAATCACGGAGTGTTAGGTACAACGATATACATGGCATCCAATGCCAAGTTCATCTAACACTACATTCAGTAGTAAATCTCCACCTGATTTCCATGCAGGGAGACTCATGCATGCCCAGTTTATTTCTTGTTGCCACATGCTTGTCTCCTGTGCTGTTTGCATTTTGCCTTTCAGACTGCAAACAGTAAAAACATTATGCTTGATGGTCAATTGCTATAAGGAAGTCTAGAGGTGCACTCCTCAGCACAATGTATTTCTCAGTGATTGATGTCGGGTCTACACTGGGCAGCAGAGCAGGAAGAAGGAGCATCAATTCCTGCCTCTGAGCACTGTTTGAAACTCTCTGTGAGAGGTGGAGCTCACTGTTCCAGGAAATAAAGAGTGTCACAGGGCTCCTTGCTGCGTGGATCTACCTGTTCAGATGGGCATTAAACCTATGTTGCTGTGTAGTTTCTTTGCCCAGGAAAAATCTACCTCTTACCTTCCACTTGCCTAGATAAGGTATTTTCACTATTCCTACACATGTTTAGCTAGATGTTGGCAGCATTAGTTTAAAGGACTTTTGATTATTATTACTGCTACACTTGTTAGTTGAACATCTTGTGTTATGTCTTGAAGTAATATTTATTAGATTTAGCATATGATCAGAACAGTTTGTTGCTCTCTGGTGTATGTTAACATAGAGATAGTAATAAACCAAGTGTTGAAAACAACTCTTTGCCAAGGGGGTGGAAATAAAGTGGCACCCAGAAACTCTGGGTAACTGCAGATAGAGATGGGCAAAGGAAGCCTGTAGGCACAATGTTTAGGACAAAATAGTTTGGCAAGGATTACAGGCACACTGAATGTCTTCTGGAAAGCCTGAAAGGATTGAGCTGAAAAGGAGCAAGCAGAAGTGGAAAAACAGATGATGGCCTTTTTGTTTGTCTCTTACAACTGACAAGAAAGATCTTTAAAAATTCTTTGAAGAAGGTTATTTATTTCTGATTATTTTATCTCAAGTCTGTGCCACTGATGTTTGTTTTGATATGTATTCCTTCTCTTGAATAGTTCAACCTGTTTCAAAGTCAGCAATGCATCTGTTTCTGTATTCTTCATGCTTTTATACAGTGTGCAATCATTAGTAAAGTCTGTGGCTGATATTTTATGTTCCTCCACACCCTGAAGTAATGAGAAACTAGTTTATGGCCACACATATCTTCTGACTGTTCTGACTGCAAAAAGAAATTTTTTCACAGAAGCTGACAGAATCAAAAAAAAGTGCTGAAAGTATTGTTAAGAATTATATTTATTCCACTAGGATTTAGGGCACGATTTCTTTCATAACTTATATTTTATTAAAAGCTTCGATAGCAGTAAAATATACTATCAATTATTTTGCAATGTTCATTGATCTCTAAGGAAATTTTCAAGGCCAACTCTAACATGAAGTATATAAACAGAATAAAAATGCTGAAACTGCAAATATCCATATCTGAAGTAGAAATTTTTCAAGACTAAATATAAGGTGTCTGCTTTATTTCACACGGGGAATATTGTTCGTTATCTCTGAAGAAATAGTGTGCCTTCTTCAGTAAGACCAATCTGTAGAGTCATAACAGGAAAAAAAAAGAGGGTTTTGCATTCCAGATGCTGGATTTCCAGGGATTCACTCATGACAGGGTCGGTTCATTGGTTTCAGAATGGATGAAACTCACTCCATCAGGCAGTGTGTAAATAGATGTCACTTACTGCCTTCGAATCTACTTTAAACTCGCAAGTATGGGTTGTTACTGATATCCTAAGTAACACGCAGGAAGAATTTTTTTTTCATATATATGCAATTGTTTGTCATCCCAAAGCTCCAAGGAATATTTTTGGAAAGTTTAAATATAAGGCACAAACCTAAACCAAAAATGGTACCCTATATCCCATGAAGATAACTTTCAGAACAATAAATGTGCTGAACTGTACCCACTGCTGAACAAACACATTCCAAAGCCTCACTCTGTTCACTCAGAATTACTTTGGGGTCATTGTTTTGAGTTGTTTTGTTGCATTCTTTTTTTTCAGTTGTTTTGTGCTCCAAAATTAGAGCAGGATACATGGAAACCAACCCCAACCAAGTTTTGTTGTCAAATGTCACATCAGGATTTCATCTTACATTGCAACACAGAGAATTATTTCTGATATATCCTAAAATAAACTGGTGCATTTGCTCAGAAAGAAGGTGGTCTTATGAAATTTTACAGGAAAAATATATTTAATTATCTTGCCTCTACTAGGGAATGTATGAGGCTGAATATCTGTAAATTATATTTAATGTTATTTTAAAAGATAAAAACAGTGTCGGAGGGAAGATTTACATTTAAATCATATTTCAATCAACCTTAAAGGTGCTGTTTATACAGTAAGGTTATAAAATGTTAGCTCATTAAATATGCACAATGTTTTGCATTGCAGAAAGGATGTGTGATTGTACTTTCAATTTCCAAGCAAATTAAACCTCCTGTCAGAAAGCACACTGTAGCAGGATACAGTGGGCTGCGTGAAAACCAATTTAAGAAATTTATGCTAGCGCTTAAAGTTGGGTGAACTGGATTTCAGATAAATTATCAGTGACAAACAGGTTTCTCTTATGAGAGCAGGAAGAATTCCCATCTCCTGTATTTATGGGATATTTCCTCTTTTTTCTGATCACAGATTAAGGGTTATAATGTTACCCTCCATGCAAAGAGTTTCAACAATGAGTTGAAAGAGTTGGAGTGGGAGATCCTACAAAGAAGGCATGGAAAACGCAATGCAGTGAGACAGCCTCCAGGACTTAGCAGCATCTGGCCATGTATATACATCAGGGGCTGATCGATAAGCATATGTAGCTTTGCAGAGCAGCCCACTCACCCCTAGCAGCCACCTTCTGTGTGAAAGTAACCATCCCAGTCAGTGACCCCATGCTACCCTAGTTTTCTTTCTCATTTCAGTTCATAGCCACATATAAATGTTTTTTCAGACCTTTGGAGGGGCCAGAATGTGCATCTGCAAAATTAACTCGTTCCAATCAATCTACCTTATCGTATCATTTTCCTTAATCCATATACTGTGAAAAAGAGGAGGGCAAACACAGCCTATCCAGTGACTGGTGGTTTTTTTGTAAGGTGCAATCACTAAATTACAACACAAATTCAGTTTTCAAACACCAATTTTCCACTCCTTTCCAGTGCTCTAATGAACAGCCAGGGACATTTCAAATATAACTTTTTGTTGTATTCACTGTGCTTAAAAAAGACATACTAAGAACTTTCCAAACAATGAGTCATCATTCAGCTGAGAATGCTGAGAATTCATCTTTTGGGAAAAATGTTTACAATAAAGATGAGGCCACAGAATAACTGCCAGCATTTAATTGAAAAGCATCTCAAATAACTGTATGTGTAACATAAACCAAATTGAAACAATTTTTAAGACAACCAAATGTCTAAGGTAAGATAATTTTAGTGAGCAAGTATAGTTTCTTAGTAATAATGCATTTTTGTCTTTAGGTTAGAGGATTCTAAAGCCCTGTAGAGACTGCATACACCATCTTCTCTATATTCATACAAATAGGCAAGAAGTTCTTGATGGTACTCTTAAAAATTAAATGACTTGGTGAAGTCCTCTTATGATTCTTTCTCAAAAAGTGTCTGGGAGGCTTTATATTGCCATCATATCCTCCCAGTCAACATATTATTAAATTGCTGCCACTACTGAAGAAATTGCATTCTGTTTGTACAACAGTCAACCGTATTTTCAGCCATCTTATCTCTGGACAACAATCACTGTGAGTCCAATTTCTACCCATAAAGTCTATTTTTCCTAAAGTGGCATCTGTCTCCCAAAAGAGTCCCATCAGACACTTGTGTTAGCATCCTTCAAGTTTCCTCTGGATGAATTTGTCATGCAATTAAGTTACTGATGTGCTGCTGTGACAAATAGGTTGCTGTTTGCCTTTTGATGTACTTTTGATTTTGATGGTTTAAGTATTTTCTGCTTCTAAATACTGTCTTCTGGGAACTGTACCCACTCTATTTTATGTTTTGAATAAAATACTTGCAACAGCATCTTTTCTTTGAGAATCCAGAGAGTCATATTATAATGTCATATTTTTCCCAAGAGTGATTTTTATTTTGAAAAATACTTACTGTATCATGGAATAGTCTGTGGACTAAGGATTGTATTTAGTTACTGTTTTTCTCTGACCTGAGAGAGTTATCCAATAATTCTCAGTCCACTACTAACAATGTTCAACTGATTTAATAGGCAGTGAAATCTTTCAATTGGTAAAATAAATGTTCTCATTTTTCCAAATATCTAAGTAGTAACATTTTCTGTGCAGCTGTCATTTGACTCTGCTGCCCATAGCTTGTAATACCATCTTTAATTATTTTATGATTTACCACCTTTCCTTAAGATATCTGCTTTGTTCACTGCACAGAGGAATGGATCTCCAGATAAATCACATCTAAGCAATGAAAGAGTCTGTTGTTTGAAGGACCTCCCTTGCTGAAACTGGAATAGCAAGGCAGGAGCCTGACAGAGAGGGAAACACTAGGACAGCTATTGCTACTCTGGAGGACTAGGTTCTACTCCTGTCTGTACTGCCTGAGTTTCTGAGTGATGCTACTGCACGCTTTCTAGCATAACTTTTGCCTAGTAACTGTAATCTTTTTCTTTTCCTTGTTCATTTATTTTCATTAATTAAATTTGCATAGAGATATTTTTCTAAAGGAAAAAAAAGAATGCTATCATAAAATTTAGAAGATGGAAGTTCAGATTTATCTCTATTATTTGAGTAATTCTATAGCTAAATTCAGCATCCAGTTCTGACTGCTTTAAGCTATACTGGAAGAGTACTAAGCAAAGCACAACGGCCTTTAAATTGAGTTATAGAACCACTTTATTGTACAAGATCAATGCCAAACAATTACAGAACACATTCTCAATTTCTCACTGATGCAATTTTCCAATTACTTCCTGTCTTATTTTTTCCTGGCTTTCCTTACGCCAGTATGGAATAACTCAGGTCAAAGAGACTTAAATTATTGTTAAAATTATTTATTTAAATTCCAATGAGCATGAGCTTTTATATAACTAACTTCAGAACCATGTGCATTGCTGCTTTTCATTACCATGTTTAATGAATAAATTATGAATTCAGATTTTAATGACATAAATGTGAGGATATAGCTTTTGAATTTTGCAGCATATCTAGAGGCAAAGAAATTAAATGGTCCCTTAAAAGAAATGTTTGGTACTGCAGATGGTTAGGCAACTCCTTAGCTCTTCTGCACATGAGCAGTGACTCCTCCTGTATTTCATTTATGCAAATACATAACACAATTCAGTATCTGCCCCGAAACAAGGCAACTGATCTGCAAATACTTTTGGGTTGAGTAGTGAAGAATATTGTTGTCTGAGGGCTCCAATTCTAGTTTCATTGTACTATTTTCTCTTAGTTGTTTAACATCCTTGTCACATAAACCACAAAGTGCTTTACTGTTAATGAGGCATAATTGCATCCACTTCCTAAATACTTTTGTTTTGGTTTGTTTTTTTGTTTTTTTAAAGTTTTTAGGTGGAAATACTAACACTTCAGAATGGTCTACATTCACAATTTTCATTTAGGCAGTTAAAAGATGTGTTTTCCCAATGCAATTAAATGATTTAAGAATGCACGTCCTATTAGTTTTAAACAAAAAGCCCTGGTCAGCATAAGGTAGCATAAATGTTTTAGCACTCTTGATACACTGGAAGTTAAATGTATCAGAAGATGTCTACATCCTAAAAACATTTTGTGATACCCAGGTTATAAAATAAGAACAGTTAAAGAAGTATGGCCAGCAGGTTGAGTGAGGTGATTCTGCACTTCTCTCTTGTGAGACCCTGCCTGGGGTACTGTATCCAGCTCTGGAGCCCCCAACACAAGAAGGATATGGACCTGTTGAATCGGGTCCAGAAGACGGCCATGTCAATGATCAGAGGGCTGGAACACCTCTCCTATGAAGACAGGCTGAAAAAGTTGGGCTTGTTCAGCCTGGAGAAGAGAAGGTTTCGGGGAGACCTTATCACAGCCTACCAGTATCTGAGGGGGCTTACAATAAAGCTGGGCAGAGATTTTTTACAAAGGCCTGTAGTAACAGGACAAGGGGTAATGGTTAAAAACTGTAAGAGAGTAGCTTTATATCGGAAATAAGAAGGAAATTCTTAATTTTGAGGGTGGCCAGACATTGGAACATGTTGCCCACTTGATGTGTTCAAGACCAGGTTGCATGGGGCTTTGAGCAACCTGGGCTACTGGGAGGTGTCCCTACCAATGGCAGGGGTTTGGAAGTAGATGGTCTTTAAGGTCCCTCCCAACTCAAGACATTCTATGATTCTATGAACTAGAAGCAAAACCATAAAATAACAGAAATTAAAACCAAACTTTACCCAAGTTGGCCAATATTCCAAATTCCACCCATCAGCCTTTCTTAAGTATGAACCTCTCCTCCTTTATTTTTATTCTGACATCTTTCTATTGCAAACATGTAATTAACTCTCCAAAAGACGAGTTTAAATTAAAAGAGAAAATACTGAAGTTTAGGAGAGAAGACCTTTAGATTCTTCAAACAAAACCTCAACTTCTCTGTGAACTTGTCTTTAACACCAAAGCTTCTGCCTATTTCATCATAACGTTTAACAATGTGTTCAATGTCTTCTGCACACTTTATGTTAACAAAATACTATTACTTTAATTAGAAAAGGAGGCATAGGTAATTATGGTATATACTACTTCAAAGTTTTTTTTTTTTTTTTCATATACAAGTAATTGCAGGGTTTATATATTAAGGATGTTGCCTTTGTATTGCATACTAAGGAAAAGCAGTAGAAATTATACTAACTAGCAAATATAACTGCTTGTTCAAATATTAATATATTCCCCATATAGTCGTTATAACTAAAAGGAAAAAATTGCTTTTTAGCTTTTCATATTCATCAATAGTTCATGAAAATACAGAAGTTATGACACATCTAATAAAGATGAAAGGGATTAAAATCCTTGTGAATTTTTAATGTGGATAATAAATGGCATTAATACAGCTTAATTATATCAATAAATAATTAAAATCACTTTTAAAACTATGTTTTATTTTCATTTGAAATAACTTTATGTGGTACTCTTGGAGGAATTATATACATGTCATTACAATGCAAGCCACTCCACAAGGGAAAGTAAAAGTTGCTCTATCGATTATCTGAGTAAATATGGCCATTTAAAATATCCTTAGAACATTTTAGCTAAGATTTTGTATCTTTTTGAAGTAGACTTTTAAATTCCAAGTTTAAATAAATATTAAATAACAATGAAAAAACTCAATGGTCTGTCCTGAGGTTAGATGACTGATTGAGATACCATTTTTAAGGCAAATTAATTTCTGTACACATCATGATACCAAGAAATAATGTGGCTGACTTTGCAGGGGACTCATCTGATTTTTAGTCAGCTCAGGTACAACTGAGTTAAATGAAAAGCTAAAATCAAAGTTCAACACTAAGTCCCTAACTTTACACCAGTGAATTATCATAATTTTATTCCCACAACAAAATAAGCTAAAATTTCATAGAAGCATTAACTACTTAGCAATTCAGGGTTGACACACTTTTAGCAACATCCATATCCAACACCCAGGTTGGGATCTGTCTCTTTCACCTTTGCTCCATTTTCACAGGAGAGTGCACCAGTGCACACACACCCCTTTCTCTCTTTCCTCATTTCTGTCTGCATTCCATAGTTGAAGCCTGCTGGCATTCACCAAGAATCGTAGAATCATAGAATATCTCAAGTTGAAAAGGACCCAAAAGGATCATCAAGTGCAAATCCCTGCTCCTCACAGGACTACATAAAACTAAACCATATGAGTAAGAGCATCATTCAGATGTTCCTTGAACTCTGATAGGCTTGGTGTCATGACCACTTCCCTGGGAAACCTGTTCCAGTGACCAATCATCCTCTCAGTGAAGAAACTTTTCCTAATGTCCAATCTGAACTTCCCCTGATGCACATTAATTACATTTCCTCCTGTCCTATCACTGGTCACCAGAGAGAGGAGATCAGGCCCTCCCCCCCTCCACTGTCATCCTTGACAGGAAGCTGTAGGCTGAGATGAGGTCACCCTTCAGCTTTCTGTGCTCCAAACTGAATAAACCTCAGACATTCCTCCTACATCTTGCTCCAAAGATCTTTTAACATCATGATCACCCTTCTCTAGACACGCTCCAATATTTTGATGTCCTTCTTACATTGAAGCTCCCAAAACTGCACACGGTACTCAGGGTGGGGCTGTACCAGTGGAGCATAGAGTGGAACTGTCAATTCCCTTGACTGCCTAGATGTGCTGTCCTAGATGCACCCCAGGACTCTGTTGGCCCTTTTGTCTGCCAGGGCACACTACTGACTTGTATTCAACTTTCTATCAACCCAACCCCCCAGATCTCTTTCTTTGGGGCTGCTCTCCAGCATCTCATCCCCCAATTTGTGTGTACAATCTGTACAATTCACTACTATAAATGGTATGGGCTTACCAGTAACCTGAGTTTCTCTGGTCCTGAGAGCCAGAGAAACAGATATTACAATCTCCTGAATTAGTGCAGCAAATTTTTAAAGGGATTTTTAAAATTATTTTTTAAAGAGATGGTCATATTATTTTCATTACTGCCACCTGGTGATGACTTCAATATATCTAAGTGCCTGCAAAGGTCCAAACAGATCTTGTGTCCAATACTCAAGTGAGGCTTATTTCTGCCTTGTTCACATGAAAAGTTCCTTGGAAATCTGGCAGGAGTGTTTCCTAACAGCACTAGTGACTTTTAGTTCTTCAACATACTCTCCTGATCTCAGGAGTGATCAGACCAAAGCCTCCAAATTACTAGTTGTGTCTTGTCCTGTGCATAAGCAATCAAATTTTTTCAGTGGCTGATGGCTGTCTTGAACAATCCCCATCCTCCTGTTTGACGGATCCCTACAGAGAAATACTTTAATTGTGACAGAAAACACTATGCCAATAAGCAAGACAACGTGTATATTAACAAAACATAGACAACCCCACGTGTTTATCACCACCTCCACAAGTGTATAATACTAGAGTTGTCTGTACTTTTACATTAAAAAAAAAAAATAAAATCAGTGTTCAAATCAGTAGATGCTGGACAGGAATTCTGATCTTTTGGTAGTAACCAAACTACATCTTTGAAACAGCTCAGCAACACCTGCTTTCCAGAGATAGAGTGTGGCTGGTGCATTTCTTACCCCTGAGGAAATATAATTTCCATGGCCTCTCAGAAGAGCAAAGCTAAGATTTTTTTTTTTCCCCCTTTCTACTTTTAGCTGAGGTTATTGCATGGGTCACAAAGATGAGAGAGAAGGACAATCTCTCACTGTCCAATGGTATTACAAGTAAAGAGAAACTTAAATGAAAAAAAAAAAAACCAAACACCACAGTTGCATGGATGATAACAGATTCATAATCACCTATAAACTCCCCTATCTCATGTAAATATTCAAGGGAGTTATTTAGTCGTGTATTAGAATAAAATAAAATACTGTATTAACATGCTTCAGCTTCTCATCTAACTCCCCTTCAATCTCTTCTTCACTTCTCCTTTCATTTTTTTATATTAGACCCTCCACATCCAAGGTTCTTGCCTTCTGTAACACCTGTAAACTATTATGTGGTCTTCTGTAACCATTTGAGTCACTCAGGTTCTTCTTTTCTTTTATCCCTTTAGATAGTCTCTGAGGTTTTTGTTAGGGATAGGATAACTTTAATGGAGGCAAGGAATAGTAAAAACAACCAGCAATAAATACTCTGAATTTGCAATAGAACTAAGACACCTGTCTTTTGTATATCTTCTAAAGTACCTCCTAGGCCCCCACTGGTTGCTGCTTATGGAAGTACTAAGGTACTTGCCATGCTTTTGCATTTTTATATTTATATTGATTTCTATATATGCCTTTTAAGCCCATGTAAACTTGTCCTGGAGGTCAACATCCTGCAGCAATGAGTTCCAGAGCTGAATTACGGTTTGCATTTCAACAGTTTATGTTTGAACCTTTAACTATTTTTTTTAGCAAATGTTTCAAGACAAATTGTCAAGGAAACCATACAAAGCTATAAAATAAGGGGGTGATATCTATTGATGAATTTCCTTTCCTTGCTACTCAGACATCTTCAAGACTTCAAGACAAATAATATAACTAGGTGCTTTAATGTCATATACCTTCAACTTTGTGCTGCTATAAAGACTGAAGTTACAATAATAAAAACTGATTTCTTATTATTTAATTACTCAGACCCGTGAACAGAACTTGGTAAGTAGTTTTGAGTATTCAGTTCCTTAAAGACAAAAGTATTCGTTAAAATCAGGTGAAAGCTACAAAACCTTGTGTGTAAACTTTTTGATTTTTGTATTGCTAAAGCTCCATCTTAACTTGACATTTATCTAAGATTTAAAACACCTTATGATTTTCCCACTGTCTTTAGTATTTAATTAAAAAATTAATTACCTCTTTTGATGAATATACTCAAAGCATAATTACATAGTCATCACAAAAGGGAATCTCTATCTAAGGTATGTTTGGGGTTTCATCATGCACTTGCAAAATAATTCAGCTAGAAGACACTAGTTCTACTGCTTAGGGAAGAAGTTCAATATGGCAACAGTACATAAAGCAGTATTTCCAAAGCAATAAAAGAGAGCAATGCCAGTGAAAGTTGCATAAAGTCAAGACTGAAATTCAGTTTTGATTCTTTGCTAATAATATTCAGCATTACCACACCTTACAGAATATTTCTCAGTGCACTAAGACTGAATCCTGTTCTTTAATGAAAAATACTTGATCTTACAAGCAGCTACATAGAATAGAATTAAAACACCTCTCTTGACACAGTAACCTCTGTAATCTCTCCTTTCTGTTTTGTTTTGCTTTTTTGAGCCTGTCTGTAAGAATTGCATATCAGCCCACAGATAAAACAAAGCATTGTTTGGTTTGTTCTCAATCATTTAGTGCATTGAAAAGGTCCAGATTTCAAGTAGTTTGTATTTCTTTACTTGATTTTGTTGAATTTTGGAGTGAACTATGAGTACCTAGAACTTTGGGAGAAGGATGTCCTTATAAAATGTAATCTCACAGGGGACAATTAGGAGACTTTTTCATTCTGTTCTTACATGACTGTGGTTAGATGTATCTCAGCTAAAATGCAGGCTTCTGAAAACAATAAGCAACTGTATTTTATGTTGATTTTCAACATCTAATAACAAACACCTATTGCAAAACATAAAAATCTTGCCTTTCTCCTCTCAAAATCGCTACAGCTATGTTAACATTGTATATGCGACCCAGGGTCAGAGCCACAGGCTCTCACCTGCCAAGTCAGCTGTCATGGCCAATTTATGTCCATAGCTTCATTCCCAGCTTGGTCTCTATGTTCATGGAGAGCAATTTAGGGCCAATTCCACTCAGCAACATGTTGCTGTTAAGGGGCAGTGATTGGGTTCAGTTCACAAGGATTTTCCAGAGCACAGGCACAGCTGTTACGACAAGGGAGCTTTGTTTTTCAAAAGGAAAAGCGGAGTTCAAGGTGAAGGCTTAGCTTTTTAACTTGCAACAGGTACTGCTTGGTCAGATGGGAACTCTGGGAGAGGATCAACATTAAAAATTGTATTCAGTACTCCTATAACTCCATGGTAGTAGGCTGAAATTTTACTTCATTGTGTTCTTAATACAGTCTATTGTTCTAGTTTACCCGTTTAAATAATATTTATGGAATAACATCCTATTTGGTTTTGAACTCTGATTTATTTTTTTATGTAACAAATTTTTTGTAAGTGTAGTTTCTCATTCTGGGATCTGAGGGATTTCACAGACTTTCTTTAAGTTGGATAGTTTAAATTAAAGTGAAAACAGTCCAATGAAGAGTACCCCTTAAACTCAGGGGCTAACATATTCCAATTAAGTAAGTTGGTAGAACCATAGAATGCTTTGGGTTGGAAGGGACCTTAAAATCATTTAATTCCTGCCATAGGCAGGGACACCTCCCACTAGACCAGGTTGCTCAAAGCCCCATGCAACCTGGTCTTGAACACATTCAGTGCTAGGGCACCTACAGCCTTGCTGGGCAATCTGTTCCAGTGCCTCGCCACCTTTACCACACAAGTGAGTAAGGTCCACTTAATCACTTATGTTACCTCTATGGATAACACATGCTTAAGAAAACAAACCCAGGGATAATATCCAGCCTAAACAGTTTAAAATACACTTCTGCAAAGAGAGGTAAAGTTGCAATCTTCCCACCTGTCCTGGTTTGAGTGAAAACAGAACTAAACCGTGACACCACCATAACAAAAATCAAGCATAATCAATGTACTGGAAAGTGCTCATTGAAAGTTCTTGTGAGGGTTATGTCAGGATAAACCTCTTTGAGTAGTACCTTATAAATGCAGTATATATCCCAGTTATTCTCCCTAATAACAACTTTGAGGAATTCTGCTGTGGATACTGGTGAAATTGCAGCATTTTATCACTGGCTGATGTACACTTGCATAGCTCTGACCAGAGCACATGGTTATTATTCAGAGCCTTTGTAATATCTTTATACGTGTCTAGGATTACAAGACTTACTTTTTCATCTCTTTTCTGTTTGTTCATTAAATGTAGACAAGAAGAAATTAAAAACTAACTTTCAGGTAATATGTGTCAAAAAGAAGACATGAAAAAGTGTTGTTCATCAGTAGAGTGTCTTTTTGTTGGTATATAGAAGATAGAAAACATATGAGATCTGAAAGTGAGAAAATCTGTAGTATTGAGGAAACTGATCACTAAACTCTGAAGAAAAATGGAGGGAAATTCTTTGCCAAAAATTTAAAGACCTGAGATGAGCTGCAATTAGAAAAACTTTAGATAAGTCTTCCCTCTGGGAAGCAGTTTCTTCTCAGGAAAATATTAAATCTCTGTTCAAGTCTTTCAAATGTCTTCCATAATCAGGGAAAAAAATCTGAATTTTGAACCTCCATTGAATCTGGAAGGTTTTAAATTGTGATTGCAGTTCCAAACATAACACTGTGAACTATTTTCCAAATGTGAATTGAGTTCACAGGTTTGTCTTATACTTTCCTTGAAGTTCTTAGTCTCAGCCTACTGCAGCTGTAGGGGTAGACCTGTGGGGAAGTGGTGATGTATATTTGTGTTTATGTAAGTAACTAAAACCTACAAGAGAGGGAGTGCATCTCACAGGAAGATATCTTAACCTGGAAAGCTTGTCTCTGTTTAGTGATGTTACCTGTTGCTTTAGTCTTGAATATTTCTTTTTTTTTTTTGTGAAAATTAAAGTTTGAGTTTAAATTTTATTATTTCTTGAACATATTGTTTCCATTTACCACATTGTTTTCTCCTTTATGAGAAAAGCTTAGCCTAAGAGAAGTAGACTAGTCTACTTTTGTACTTTTACTGAAGATAGTAGAGCCTTTATCCTATAAAATGGAAAAGATGGTGTCAGGATTAAAGCATTAAAGTAAACAGAAATGCTTGCTGCTCTTTCCTCTGCCTTCTCTTCTAAGTCATATAGCCTTAGTCAAAAGTAATGTCAGGGTACTTTTTATTATTTTTTTTTTCTTTTGAGGAGTCTGTAATCACTTTTCAAGTACTGCACATTTCTGAGTCAGGCACACCTTCTCCTCTGTAGTTCTTGAGAGAGTTGAGCCTCCTTCCTCTCCTCACATGTATTATTTATGTGAATACACAGAAAAGTTGAGAAAAATAAGTTGGCAGATCCACACTGCACATCACTCAACAGGAAGGTTAGGGTGCACAGCACCACAAAAAGTGCACCATAACTTTACATATTTTGTTGGGACCTTTGGAATATTTTACCTCTTTATGGGCAAAATGTCTGGCTTCTGTCAATATACCTGGAAATTAACCAAGACAACAAATGCTCATAAGACTTGTACACAGCAATAAATGAACCCAATCAGCAGCAATAATTCAGAGTTCACAAGATTTTCTTTTACTACTTTTAAATAAGAAAAAATTCTAGTAGAGTAAATGCAGAGATAGACTGTTTCCAGTAAAATATTTTCTGCAGGTTATTCAGATCTTATAACTTCCCTAGGCAGAATTTTCTGACTAGACACTATATAGAAAGAGAAGCAGAATAGCTATTTCTGGGATTTTTGCCTACACCTGTTAACTAGGTGACAGGAACAATGGGTACAGTAAACTTCTGTGAATGTGGGCCAGTGGTAAGTTGCTAGCTTTCTGAAGAAAAAGAGGAGAGTATTAGTATAATCTCTTCCCTAGTGTGTTCCTGGAGTGGAAGAGCACCATGACATTTGCTGGAATAGGCACTCCTGCATGGCTAAAGATCTGCTTAAGAAATACATTTAATCATACCAGTCCCAAAAAAAACTCCTTGACCTACTCTAACTCTAGGTAACTGCAGTTCAAGCCTACAACCCAGTGTTACATGCAGCAAGGCAGAAAGAAATGCTGATATACCAGCCTGGAGGTGCAGCACATTGGCACATTGGTAAATGCAAAAATGAAACCCCCAAGTCAAGGCACAGAGTGGCTATTATCTGAAAGAAGCATCTTAAAAATGTAAAAGTCATTGATAATATAAAATTTGATGTTTTAACTGCATTGAAGAAACATAAAGCTCTGAACAGTGTTTCTAAAAGGAATTATGCACCCATAGGTACGCTGCTGGAGCCATAGTTCTTCACAAGTGTTTATGGTCTCTTTCACCGTGTTTTCATTCTTAACTGTTACCAATAAGAGAACAATACAACAGTGATATTTTATGAAGGAGAGAGAAAGCTTTATTTACCACAGATGAACACTTGAAAACAGAAAGTTGGAAGATATATGAGGAAACTTCTCCTATGAGCATCTCCATTAAAGAGTTTCTCATCTTTAATGATTGCCTTCTATATTCATAGTCTACTTCAGAGCTTTGCATGCCATTTAATTTTGAGACCACTTCTGCTAGAATGTTGTTTGCTGATAATTCTTTACTACAATTCATATCCCAAGTGTTGCAGTAATATCCTATCAATCTCTATCAACATGAAGGCTACATTTTTCTTACGTGCTTTAAAAGCACATATAAAATGCAAATACACATATAAAATGCAAATGAACACAAATTCAACATGACTTTATCAATTTGTTTAAAACAAAACAAACATTGAAAAATTTGTTTTATTTTGAATTATAGTTTTTGTCACTGTGAGATTCCCATGGTTTTTTTTAGAGTTTATTCAAAAGTTTTCAAGTCCTAAATCAGACAGGACAAAACCCTAGAATATAATTTCTGCACTGGCAGGTAAACAGATCTGCACAGTATAGTTTAGCTAAGTTTTTTCTACTGTTTGCATATCTTCCTGAATATAAGCACAATGTAAAACTGGGAAATGGAAATTCACGATTTTACCTGGTATTACTGATTCTAAAAAAACAATTTTTTCTAGATTACTGAAAACAGACAAGGTGGAGAAGAGATTAAACTGTGATATGTTTTATTCCTGTGTCTAAAGCTGTTTGTGACAGAGCAAATTAAAAGTCAAGTTACAATTCAAATTCACAGTTCACTATACACAGTTTTTGTTTACTGATTTAATGACACTGTAAAGCTTAAATTTAAAGAGTTGTCAATTTAAAATCAATTGCTGGTCTTAGATTCCTTTGCAAACTACTGATGTAAAGGATCTAAGATTGTGCACTATTTTTTCCTATTGATTGTGGACTTTTGCTGCTTGCAAAGCCTTTTTTTCCTCTGCATAGTCAGTTATTCAGTTGACTTTGTCACCAGTTTGCTACTACTTTTGCTTTAAGTTCTATCTGGGTGTAGGAGAAGGGTCTGTTATCCAGGATAAGCAGCTCACAGGATTTAGCAGGTCATCCCAGGTCAGTGTGGCATGCTATGTTCTGATCACTACAATTACAATTTTCCTGACCTGAAAAAGCTGTTCTAGCTGCATGTATTTTCTTATTTTTACATGGGATGAAAAAAACTTATGGTCCTCCGTTCTACCTGTAGAGAGAGAAAAATCTGCCTGACAGGAGAAAAGGCAGAGAAAGGACAAGTAAAGAGAAAGTGCAACATGTTGTTTCTTAGTTACTGCATGCTGTGAGATTCACCTTCCTTAATGTCTCCATTTGACCTGATTAACCAGATTACAATTTTAAGTCAATGTACAAAAAGGTACCTCTGGAGTATGATTTCTTTGCCCTACATAATATAGGAAAGAGATCTATATAAATAAAAAGGAACAAAATGTATTTACCACTACAAGGGACTGTTTCCTTTGATTGTAAAGGGATTCCAAATGTCTTACTTAGCTTGGCTTTGCCAGTCCAAAAATATTGCATTTTAGATGTATAAAAATTGGTGAGACAAATCTCACCCTAAGTACCTAGAAAAGAGTTAGATTAAATCAAACCTCACCTTACTTCAGTCCCAGTAACTACACTGAGTAAATAAAGCTATGGATACGACACTCGGATGTGATTCAACCGGTGGCAATGTATAACTATATTTAAGTTAACTTTCTCTCCTTTGATGAGTTTCTAGAATTATATGTCATAGAGTTAATGGGTTCTAGGATACAATTCCTCTTATCTATAAGTAATCATCTAATACAGGCCATATAAATCACAACTTAAAGGTGAAGGTTTACCTACACTGACTGTAGAATAGGAGCCTATAACATAGAAGTGAAGGAGGAGCCTAGCATCACAGTAAGAGCACCAGGCTTGTAAATACCTGTCTCCTAGAATGCAGTTCCACAGATCTTGGTTACAAACAAAACCTACACCCTATGGTCAGTCATTAAATAGCCTAGAGAACTTATTTATTCTGATTGTCTTCTGTTGTCTTCACCCTCATTCATTCATTTATGCTAAGTTATACTCTCTCATAATTAATTGGGCTAAAAGCATGGTCGCATACCCTTGTAGCTGCTCAGCTGACAGGAGGCAGCTTGTTAAGTCACCACAATTCAATTGTGTTTGATTGTACTGCTTTAACCTGAAGCTTTGGCTTTCCTCTGCTGTGGGTTTAAATCACAAGTAACTTCCCTGAAGACATCAGATATATTTCACAGAATAAAACCTACATGAGAAGAGAATCAGGGCCTCAGGCCACACAGCTAATACAACGATAACAGGGAGAAGGGAAATTTATGGATGACATCAGCAAAGAGGGTCATAAAACCAAACTTAGAACTTGAAATAGTTATACTAATTAAGAAAGTGGATTGCAGAGTTGGAGATTGTAATGTAGATAACAACTCACTACAGAACTATAAATCGTGGATTTTTCTTTTACTAGAAATTCAACATTTGAACAATAGCTAAAACTCACATGTCTTGAATCATGAGTGGTTTAACTTAATCAGATGCATAGGCATATATATCCCGCACAGTGAAAACATACAGCTTAGACAAATTACTTAAGTGAATATGAAGCCTTCAGGTAGCTAGAGTATTTCCTATCATATTGTAGGTATCTGAGGCATGAACATGATTTGATTATTCAGTTAGATATGTTAAAAAGCAGAAGCAAAACCAACACACCATGTTCAACATTACAAAACAATTATTCTATTCAGTCAGTGCTTTAAAAACAAACCCCTTCCACAACAGCTGGAAGCCTGTAAGTGACATTTATAACAGTTGCAAGTGGTAGTTAATGTAGTAAAAGAAAAGATTGACTCTTTTGGTCTTTTTTTGCATATTTTACTTTTACATTTATACTTGGTTTATGATTTTCATGTTGTGTCTTGCCTATTCTTTTGTCTCCCCTGAAAAGTTCTAATTAGCAATTCTCACTGACTTTGGTGTGCCTGTCACTAGAATTCCTACTAATGCATTTTAACATGCTCAAAGTCTGGTCTGCTTTTAGACCATTATGCATATTTTTCTTGTTTCTTTGTTTCAAATTTAGATACAACCCTGTCAGCGCGGGTTATTCTACCAAAATAAGTTTGTGACAAGTATGTTGGTATGATGGTGTTTACATCTGATGCATTACTTCTAAATGTACCTGTAAATAAAAACAAACAAACAAACATTTATGGGTTTTTTGTTTGTTTTTGTTTTTCTTTTTAATCTTGACATGTGATCTCTCATGGGTTTGTGCCATTTAGGGCACATGTCAGTAAACTGTAAGGTAAGACACACCAAAGAGATACTCCACAATGACTCATACCTGAAGAAAAATAATTATCTGAGAGCAGAATGGAAATACTCAGTTTGAAAGGCTTTAGCCTGTTCTTGTTGTCTCAGTGAAGATGAATCATTAGCCTGACTAATACCAAAACCAGATCAGTTCAGACTCAGATTCCCAAAACCAGAAATGACCCACTGAACTGGATGTATTGTGTTAATACACCAAGACATGGTGCTATGAATGTTCCTGCTAGCAGTGCAGTAATATAAGCAGATATGTTACTTAAATGACCGGCCAGAAGCTATGAAGTCAGAGCAATGAATGCAAATCATTCACTGATGAAAGGCTGAAAAACATCACAGTAGGAATTCAGTCACCTCATGTATCTTTAGGCAACAAAATTAGTGGGTGAAGAGTTATGAGCCATATTTACTTAGGCATCCCTAAACTTAAGAAATTGAGAAGAAAGGCTGAAGGCACTCGGCTGCACAGAAACAGATGCAAAGCCAAGTTCGTGGTCAGATTCAGCAATTATGGAACCAGTCCTGGAAATGCCTTGTCAGATCTGGGGAAAATCAAGGTAGCCCTGCACCCCTTGCAATACACGTCAGGTTACATTTAACTGATATGGGTGAACTCCAGACCTGATCCATCTCATCTATTGCTGCTAGGGCTTTTATGGAATTGATGTTAAACGGTCATAAGGTGCTAGAATTTGTCCTAGGGAAGCCCTGTGATGATTATTGCTGAAAAAAAGGCTGCTCTAAGGCTGCCTGCATGAACAATGTAGGTGAAAGTTATTAGGTTTTGAGGGTGGGAATTCAAACACTCAAATCAGCTGTCTTGGCTGCCCTGTACACATCTCCATAAGCTTTTCTGTAGTATAGTTTTATCACCTAAATTAATCTCCTGCTCTGAGTGTCCCTTTTAGAGATTTCAGCCAGGCTCCAATGACTGTAGAAGTGCAGGGAAACGAGATTTCTAAATTAGATGCTTCAGCCTGATTCCTGAGTACTGGGAAATGAGAATCTACACCACCTTACCCATGCTGTGTGATTCTCATCAGCATAGGGTACTGGAATGAACTCAGGTAATAGTTACAAAAATGAATTTTAGTTGTTGCTTACGTATATACAAAATATTTGGGTTTTTGTTTTTTTTTTAAAGCTTCATATTTGACCCTCAAAAGGAATACCAGACTTCTGATTTCAAGACAGCAGGAGAGCAATAGGTGCAGCTCTAAAGCACAATATAGTAGTACTTTTATTCCTTCCAGACCCGCTTAGACTTCTGTATGCAGTTCATCTCATCTGAGCAAGAATTGATTAGAGTTTATAGTGTTCCATCCACATGCTATATGCAAGAATTTTCAAGGAAAAGACAGACAGTGACAACATGTTGGAGAGATCAAAAATAAGATGTTTTTAGAAATCTTTATCTTTCAATAGTTTAGTACAAGCCTAATGTACTATTACAAGCTCCTTTGAAATCTTACTGGATTCTTACTTCTCATGGTGCCAAACCAGGAGGAGTTCTCAGCTGTTGTGACTTGCCTGTTGTACAGTTTTATTTTTCTGCTGGATCTGGTCCAATCCCCCTAGCAGTCAGGAGAAATCTAGCCACTAGCAGTGGCTGAACAGGTCTCATGCTGAAAAAAAGCAGAGTCATTATTATATCTGTTACTGTGGCATAGTTATATTATAAAATATAATTTTCTGTCATGTAATTCCAAGTAATGCCATCCAAAGCTCTTCAGCATAAAGGAAATTACATGTGAATTTTATAAATATATATCAATGCAAATTATGGTACTTCATTGATGAGATAAATGCATTTATTTAATAGTAAGTATAGGCATATCCATGACTTCATATTTGCATTTGTGAGATGGAAAGGTCCAGATACCTTTTCTAACAAAAAAAAAAAAAAAAAAAAAAAAAAAAAAGAGAGAATGACTCTATTATTTGTCATTCGGACTTTTTTTTTCCCTTCTTATGGCCTATTCTAGGAAGAGCAAGACACTGTACAACTTTTAACAAGCCTCTGGTGGTCGCTGTTAGCCATAATAACTCAGAATCTATTTCCTTAACTTTTTATTTTCAAATAAATTAATATTAAAATGAAAAGTAATGACTCAGCTTTTCCTCCATTGATTTCAGGACAATATTCTTTAAAATTCTTTTTTTCCCTCACTTTAATGATTATGTTTGGGAACTTGTTTCTTCCCTCCTTTAATATACCTGACAGAGCAAATTATAGAAGTTGCTACCAATTCAGTTTTTACTATAGACTAAGCCTTGTCTGAGATTGTTCATCCAGACCACAGCTTCAGCCTGTGACAGATTCTGAATCTGTGTAACCTGGGTTTTATTTCAGACATTTTGAGCTGTAAGCCTCTCACATCTCACTGAACCTTATCAAGACTAGTGTTGGAGTCTGTAGTACTGAGAAAACGAAGGAAAGGTCAATACCATCAATTCAGCTTCAACTGAGGTCATGCTAACATCCAAGACAGATCCCCATATAAGATATGATGACCCATCTCCTTCAAGAAACCTGCAGCATGGTTCACTTCTTGGTTATTATATAAATGTATTCAGTCATCAAGGTCTGCTGCTGCCAAAGAAAGGAAAAGAAAGAGTTGTCTAGCCTGCAATTTTGGAAACAAATCTGGTTTAGTTCTCCGCCAACAGGCATCTGTATACCTGCCTTGTCACAAAGCAGGTGGTGTTTATTCAGAGGTGTCATAGGTCTTACTGAATACAAAAGCATTGTGCATTTTATCAATATAGTCATGTTCAGAGCCAGATAGTGCGTATACAACAAAGTCAGGGAGGAGTACACAATCTCTCACCAACAGTCTACAATCTGATAGAAAATAAACATCCAGAGAGTATATCCCTTTATTCAAAGTGTCTGTATAGATGTAAAGAAAAACCTTTTTTTTTTCTTTTTTTTGTCTGAAATTGCAGGACAGACTCAGATATTTAATAGGAAGGTCATATAATTTAATATAATAATGCAATGTGTAAGACTACTAAATATTGTGTGAGTTCCAGTCCATAGTGAATTAATTACATTTAAAACTATGAAGTGAAACAAAATATTTCCTTCCAATTAAATTAAACCTCATCGGAAGCAAGTAAGGTCTAATCATTTAATATATTTGGATTGTGTTTAGAAACCTAGTAAGCAAGGCAAGGCATAATATACTGAGATTGGTGAACAAGCAACATGTACTAAGGAGACTTCATTGATCATTTGATCATCTTACATGCTATTGTAACACATCCCAATTGTCTTTTATTCAGTCTCAAAAGGCTACTCCTAAATGGCCTTTTCACTGTTTGTGTTTTCTGATCATTCTGGAGAGCTGAGGAGGAGGCTGCAGGGGCAGGAGGGCCAGTCACACCACTGGCTGTGGGATCTCTGAACTGAACCTGACCACTTGTAGCACAGGGACATGGAAAAGTTGTGTTTACTTTTACAAGTGGCAAAGAAAGAAACTTCCTGTTCCCTTGTAACATCTGCCTGTGGACTTTTCAAAATGTGTAAATACTGCCTAAAATCCATATCATCTTCTCTTTTGTTGAAGTCTCATGCTATGATAATCTGGCATTACTTTGAGCAGGAGTCACCAGCTGCAGCTGTCTGACAGTGAGTTGTCTAAGGTGAAGCTGATCAGCTTGAGGTAATCATCTGGGTAGGTAGGATGATTCAGCTATGGGAGTTGGAAGTCATTCCTCAGTCCTGCCAAGGGAACCTAAACAGCTTAGTCTAGAAACTCGGCAATTAGTCAGCCAAAGATGGGTGAGATGAGTCTTAATCTCTGCACATAAAACTACTTCTATCTAGTATGAACGTATGCTTAGTCACAGCGTACATTAAGATGATAGATACAATCTTTCAGTGAAGCGGGTGCAAAAATATTCCAAAGGAAGAGTGGTTAAAAGATGCACCAGGGGAGGTTCCAAGTGGACATGAGGAAGCATTTCTTTACTGAGAGGGTGATCAAACACTGGAACAGGCTTGCTAGAGAGTTGGTTGATGCCACAAACATGTCAGAGGCATTTGGACTATTCCCTTAACAACATACTTTAACATTTGGTCAGCCCTGAATTGGTAAGGCAGTTTTATTAGGTCCCTTCCAATTGAAATAATTCTATTCTATTCTATTTGAGGTCATAAACTTTCTGTGAGGTTGGCACTTATTTACTGAAGGTCAGCAAGAAAAGCTCAGGGTCTTGTTAGCTGATCATTATTACTGTCTTTAAATGGAATTATCAATGATCATCCTTAAAAGAGTTATAAATTAGTCTCTTAAGAGTCACAGCTTTTCTAACAAGCTGCTCCTGTTCTCCCTGTTTAGGGGAAAATCCTTGGGCAAACTAAGCCAGGAAGCCCTAACAAAGTTTAAGTCCATAAAATTTATTTATTTTGGCTAGTGATCTTAAAATGGGGACACATAGTGGTGATTTTCTGATAGTTTTGGGTTTGGTTTTTTTTGTCCTTTTTTTTTTTTTTTTTCCATCATCAGCCTTTGACACCAGCTCTGCTTTACTGCATTGCTTTGGAATTTTCCCTCAGATGTGTCCCACACCCCATAGGGCAACTACTGGCATAATTTAGTGAACCTTTATCCTGCTCTCTGTTCTTCTATGTGGTCTGCATCTTCTGGTAACATCTGTAGGAAAAAGTTGAGCTCTACCATTAATTACAGTGTGTTGATAAGACTAAATTCTGTTTATATCATTTGTCTTGGAAGTGTAGGTGAATAAACAAACTGTGTAAATGTCCTAGATTAGTAGATAGTTTAAAATTTCAAATAAACTTTTGTCAAATGATCCATGGGAAAACCATTGGTTTTGAATGCCCATCTGAAATCAAATCCCCAAAGATTTTCAATCTTTTTCATTCCTCTCCTTTTCCCCTCCTGGTTTTCAGAGGCAAAAAGAGAGTGAAAATGTGAAGCAAATTATATAATCTATTCTGTAGTTTGTTCTCAAACCCCAGATTTGTTTTTAAGAAGGTGTAGAAAAATGGCACGCTTTAATGAAATGAAAAATAACTGTGTAAAAAAAAGGATATTTTTCATTGTGAAATTGCTGAGTTTTTTAATTATTACTGACTTCTTGCTACTTTGGGAAATCAGACAAATGGTAAGAATCGACAATGGTGAAAATTACAGAAGAATGGGTATGTACTCTATTAGCAAGACAGGCTGATGTTCTTTGTCTTGCTAGTTGATATATTTTTTTGTCTGTTTTTCACCAAGGATCTGTCCATCTGATTTCTTCTCCACATACTTAGAACTCTTCTGTACATGCATCCAGGTTGAGAGCAGTGCCTTTTATGTTTTATGTTATCATATAGACTGCACAATTCACCTGTGTTTCAATAAAGTGCTGTCACTACAAGGTTAAGGTTAGAGTTGATTTTAGAATAAAGAGAAACTTTCTTACGAAGTTCCAGAAAGTAGCAACTTCTGTTGGGATATTGGGCAGCATCTAGAATAAGATAAAGAAAGGTTTTATGTGTCTGCTGTTATAGAAGATTTTGTCCTTTATGTTTGTGAGCATCTACATGTATTGCAAAGTTTCTGTGAGTACTGAAAGTGTCTGTGTGGGAAAGGATAAGAAGAAGACGTGGAGTGGAGCTGAACTATCTGCTTAAAGAAACCCATTATGTCTTTCTACATTCATTTGTGGAGCCACATAGCTTAGCTTCCACTGAGATATCCAGAAAAAACTATTTTTATTACAGTTCAAGGTAATTTAATGCAATTCAGGGTGTTCTCTTTTAGAATGTTTTGTAACTGCCTCCTGCATTTCAAAGTGTTGGGAAAATATTAGAGTAGGAATAGTCAAATCTACTTATATGTTAAGAAGATTTATATGTAATATAGCTTTGTCATTTCCATCAGTTTCCTAAAGTAAAATACCTCCTGTATTAGCTACCAGATAGAGCTACAGGTAAAATCTATTTTCAAAGATCAGCTTACGGCCTTTTGTAAGTTGCCAAGGTTATTAAGCTTAGACCTGGTGTTAGAAAAAGTGAGCATGGAGATAAACAAAGATCCCACCAGTCTGGAATTGTGTTGGAGCTCTTTGATTCTATTACATGCGCCATAGACTCCCTGGTGTAGCCTTGCAGAAATCTGTTCTGAAATAAGCCTCAAGGACCATGAAGAGATTGATCATTTATATAAAATAATGTTCTTTTTCTGGTTTATTCTGTGTGTGCAACCACCAGAAAAACATTTCCTTTCTTGACAGAAACACTGTTCACCATCTGACAGGTCTTATGAAGCTAAGAGAAATATTTTATTTTGCACCATTAGATAGAATTTCTATTAAATACTTTGCCATTATGTTAAGTAATGTCCCGTCTGCATCTTGGCTTCTAGTTTTTTCTTACAAAGACATATTAATTGTACATTCTTCTTCTGTATTTTGGATATAACCAGATCTGAGGATTTATAAAATCTCTAATTCATTTCAATGAACATCACACACGACCAATGTGATCAAAGTAAACAATGACGACCCTTTATTGCGACACACGCCTGGTTTATATAGCTCAGGCAACTAGCCATGTGCTCGTAAATAGATCACAATTGGTTGTAAGTGTCCACGCGTCCTTTCTTGATTGGTTCCCTGCAGGCAGTCAGGCAGCGAGCAGTCTATCCCGATAGCTTTCCATACCCGGAACTGTGTTGCCTTCCTTCCTTCTCCTGACACGCACGCCACCTACTGTCCTTCAGTTGATCTCCATCTTATTATCCTTCAGAAAACGGGTTATAGTTTGGATTGCCCATGTATACTAGTATCCCACACAAGTGTATTGAACAGTTTGACCACTGAAGTTTATGTCAAAAAAAAAAAAAAAAGGGGAGACAATTTCAGATAGATTGACTTCTGGTATATGTAAATCCTTTAAGAAAACCCTTACAAAGTCTGTAAGAATAAGGAAAATTGTGGAGTCCCTTCTGCAGCCTATATCTTCTCTTTCTCCCTGATGTCGCTTTCGGTTTTGTCTGCAATTTCAGAAGGATTAATATCACACTGGGATGCAGATATCAATGTGTTTGAACAAACAAATAACAAAACAAAAGAAACCAGCCTACAAAATGAAGAATATCGTTCTTCTCATTCCGCTGGTACTAATTCAGTAGGATGCTTAGGCTCATGTCTAACTTCTGCCATGTAAAAGCATTAGACTTCAGGTCAGTCTGAGGTTTGTTGTAAGTAACTTGCTTATATGACCCTCTGAACAGAACACTTTTTTATAGCATGGTAGTTTTTGTAACAGAATTCAAGTTTAAGGAATGACAGGTCCTCATGTATGGTTTTGATCTCCATTTCTGTGAGAGACACCACTGGCCATCTGCAGTAATTAAAGATGGTGGAGAAAGTTGCCAGAGAGTTCCTTAAAGAGTTTGACATGTTAGCAAAATCACTAACAAATTACTTTTGTTTTTTCTGATGCAGATAATCCTCTTTTCTCCAGTTTCACTTGAACTTAAAGTGAAAAGTTTACACATTTGTAAACAAAGATCTATTGAGGTTAAAGTCTGCCTGGGATAACAGATGTGATATGCATTACACTTTCTTTTATGGGTGACAATATTATCAGAAAAATACTGTCTAACTCTAATAATTTGACTTTAAAAACCACTCCTATCATATTAATAAGCAAAACTGTATTTGGCCACAAGATCAATAAACAAAGTAATTTAATAATTTTTTACTGTCATAACTCTGACACTATCATGAGAAAGGATATGTTGACTCTTAAAAGATCATTTCTCTTAAGATGTAGGAGAACTAACAAGCTAATTATAAATCTAGCTGAAGGAAAGACTTATGGACTCAGTCCATAATTATGCCTAGAATTCATTGGTTTTATTCTGAAAGGATGGTGAACTCAGTGGAATCTGCTGGGATTTCAGACACTGCACTTAGACCATTAAAATAAATCCTTAACATTGTTACCTAGGATTATATTTGTTCAGGTTTGTTTTCTTTTTTAACTATATAGGTCAAAGTATCCTTCATGTAGCAATTTTGGTTTAATTATTTAATTGTATCAAACACTTAATGATGCAGTTTTGTAATAAAATATATTTTAATTATTATCAATATATAAAAGTATACAAAATTTGACCTAGATTCAAGGAAGGACATGTTGATATTTTGACCCTAAAAAGAAAAAGGATGTGTTCAGCTATTTCCTGGACTAGAACTTTAGTTGCAGCATAGATGAAGAATAATGGACATTACAAAGGGCAATATTTCTCCCCTACTACAAAGTGACTGGGAAAATAAAAGGAGAAAAAAAAAGGAACCTCAGACATTTTGATAATAAACTTTAGAAGCAACAGGGGGAATGTATTTGAAAGACTGTGTTTTTAATATTATTTTTCAAGTTCAAAAATTTTTTTTTTCTCTGTTTGTTTCAAAGATAATTTTTAAATCAAATGAATGAACTTTTTATGTACAATCAATAGTCCCTGAATATGTAAATGATGCTTTCTAATCAATATATAGGCATAAGCACTAAGGTAGATATATTATCATTGACAAAAACATCCCCATCTAGTTGGGAAAAATTGGAGATTACTTTTTTTTCCCTAAATATAACATCAGAATATATTTTTTCTCCTCAGTGTGAATTAGTGATTGACACTGAAGGGAAAAAAAAAATGGACTTGAGATATATAGGTACAATAATTATACTAAAATTAATATCAAAATCAATATGAAAGATGATAAAATATACTAAATAAAAATTCTTGTTTTGAAGCCTTAAATTGCCGTTCAGGAAACCTGACATATTTATTGATCGATATGGGAAGAACACAGCAAAAGCTTTATAGTATGAAAACTTTCTTGAGGAATAATATGTAATTGTCAATAAACTTTTAATGTCCTTACTTCATCCTGAATAATGCTTCCTTTTCAAAGAAATGTATGTAATTTGGTCCATCTGTCATGCTGATCAAGACTGAGCTGTCCGTTAATATATGAAGAAAACAAAAATTCCTCCAAAGAATGTTGACAAAACTGCTTTACAATTTTACTGAATGTGAAGAAATATTGAGACAAAAAAAACAGAATTTGTGGTAATTTTATATTGTCCCCAAATGCTTTACTAAATGCAAATGTGAAAGAAAGCTTTGACACTTTACTGAAACATACATCCCTGGTTATTTTACAAATTCCCATTCAAAAGCATGGCTTTTGTCCAAAGGCAATTTCCCTAGATAATCAAGGAAAAACTATGCTTTTACTAACACAACTGTGTAATGCACTTTCTGTATGTACACTGACAACTCCATTGAAAAGAACACTACATTTGTTCTGTTTTCCCTGATCCAGCAGAAAAGTTTAGGGGCTTTTTGTTTAAAATTTGTGTTTGACCTTGGATTGAGTATGAAAAAAAAATTAAGTATATATAAAAAAAGTTTTATTTCAATAGTCTTTCTGTTTTCCAGCCTGTCATCCAATAAAGCAAAACATTTAAGTCTTACTATCAAACAGCTATAAGTACTCTGTCAAGTGTGACTTTTTAAACCTGTCAAGCAGTCATTCCTTTTCCGTTGCAAAGCAGCTAACTTAAAGCTTCCTAGCCTTCTTCACAAACAAAAGTTTCAGAAAAATATGCAGTAAAGTCCCACTTTATAAAATGCTTTTTACAAACTCCTGCTCAAAGGCAAGTCCTAAAAGATGTTCCAATTAACATCAGAAGCTCAGTTAACTGATGTTTCTGGACTGAGGTCATAGCAACTTCTGTAAACAATATTTCAGTGGGGAACTGTGTGAAACAATGAATATTTTGCCCCTTTTTACCACCTGTCAAGAATTAGAGTGCTAGGGTATTTTGTTTTCAAACTGTCATCATTTAATTAAATGTTGTATTCTTTAGTTGTAGCACAGGTTGTGTATGTAATTAAAGTGTTGTCTTTCTTTACTGCCACCTCAGCAGGAAATTCTAACAAAATCTGTATCATTAATAAGCTACTCAAAATAAATAAAAGTGACTTTCTCTAGTACTGGATAGTGTTAGAAATTTATATATGAAGCTGCCTAATACATTCTGCTAAAAAAATCCCACTTTTCAGCAGCTTATGACTCTGCCTTAGGTCACTTTTCATGCTGAAATTTTCCATACTTGCTCTCAGCTTCAGGCTTTCCTTTTCTGAGGGGGTAGATGGGTGATAAATTGCAGCAGTGGTTCAGGTGCTTCAAACAATGAGAGTAGATGGTAGGTTTACCAAAAGGAATTCCAAGGTAGTTGTCTGACATGTCCTGGTCTATTCATAGTTTAGAATAGCATTTTGGCAAGAGTAGTGAAGATTGGTGTTGGAGATAATCATCTCTTCTCTATTTGAAATTCAGATTTGGACAAATTAGCCAAGTCTTAAAATTTCCCGGTGCACCTGTTCAGTGTGTGCTGACAGGATTTTCCACAGATCCCCTGTGGGTGATCCAGGCATCTTCCTCCTGCTCTGGTCTCACAGTGTGCCAGTTGAACTGAGCCCACCAGAACCCTCCCAGGAACACAGCAAATGTCCCAGAAGAGAAGAGGCTTAGGATCAGCAGATCCTTCCCATGTAGCCTGGGGCAACAGTAAGTTGTGATCCAGAATTCCCATCTAGTATGTATGCTAGTCCAGATTTTACAGGAGCAATAGATTATAGATCTATACCTTCAATTCTCTTCATGATTTTATAGGAGCTCCTGTCAACTACTATGTTGTAGGTGGACAACTAACATTGCTTTTGTATTTTATTAAAAAAAATAAATATTTCACTATCTCTTCTGGAAGATCTGAGGCTGTTACTCCATCACTGCATGGCAAATTTTCTCTACTTAGCCAGAGAACTCTAAGAAAATGTGAACCCATTCAGGAAGATCACAAACTAAGTCTGATAATTCTTAATTAAGAATGCTCTACTTTTTGAAGATCAAATGCCTAGGTAAAGATCAGTAAATAATCTTTATATACATTTGGGTTTGAATGTTGTAAGAAGTTGGGACCATTAAGATATATCTCCATCTGGGTTCAGTTGCAGGTTGGGATGTTGGAGGGAATGCCCATAGTGCCCCTTCAGCAGCTGAGTACCAAACTGATGAAGCTTCTTTCCATGGATAGAAAAAGATAATAGAGGCATACATTTCTGGAGGTTATTTGTTGCCCTGCAGCCATTTTCCAGGGACTCTGACAAGTTATGACTCTAGAAAAGTGCAAGTTATGACTCTAGAAAAGAAGGGCAAAGAGGTGTCCTTAAAGTCCTTCTAACTTTCACTCTTCACATCCCTCCAGATCTTGCCTTTGGGGATTTGGCAAAGTATAGAGTGATAAGGAAAGATATACATGGCTTTATTTGACGTATTCATAATTTATGCACATTTTCACACCCAAGGTATAATGGGGCACTCTATTAAAAAAAAAACCTCACGATACAGAGTTTTTCTGTTTACCAGTATGGCAAGTTAACTATTCCCATTGTCTTTCACAAAAAAAAAGAGACATAAAATCAGCCTATACTGTGTTTTCTGAAAACCACAGTGAGCCAGCTTTGCGCAGGTAATGGGACAGATAGCGACTGATGTTTGGAATCAGCTGAACACCTCCGTATCCAAAGTTTCCCCTCTCTTTCATTGCAATGAGCACATTATTTTGAGATGCAAAAGGCCACTTTGGTCTTCAGTGTAGAGATTTGAACTTGGTTTTTGAAACGATTTCACATGATCTCCCTATAATTTTCCAAAATGGTTTTACTCATCTTTGAAATGCATACTGTATGTGGGCAGAGGCAATATTAACAACATTTTTCTAAAGCATAATGAACTCTTCTGAAAAGCTCAGTAGCATACTCCTTTTTGAATTTGTTCTGTTAGAACTGACCTAAATTATTGCAAAATTTAACAAGTTTTTAGTAAAACCATGATTCTCAGGGAAATGAGCAGAATATTAAAAATAATGTGTTTAAGTGTGCTTTAAAAAGTATCTGCCTGCAACTTCAGAACTCCTGACAGTGAATCAGAGCAGGAAGGCAGGTTTCTGCATCTGCTGTAGAAATGGGCAAAGCCTTCTGATTTGTCTTGCTTGGCCATAACATTTTTTAAGGGCTTGTTTTAATAGAGTTGCTCTGAGTAATTAATGGAGCATAATTTTCATCATTGCACAGAGCAGCACCTAGGAAAAAAAGATTACAGATCATCTCAAAATGTGTCAGAAGAGGAATGTTTTCCTTTGGAAAAAGGAGTGCAGCATATTGTAAATCCCAAGTTCAAAGCAGTTTTACAGCTTCAGTCAGTAATACTAAGACCAGTAAATACACCATACATGATAGAATATACAATTAAAATGATTTATATACACAGAGAACAAAAATTTACTTTGCACCCACCCATTTCCCCAAAAAACAATAAGAAAGGAAACAAACCGCATATCACAGATATGAGTCACGTTGTTTCAGTCACCACTGGAGAACAGACAGCGATTATCATGATGAGGTCAGTATAAGGCTCTTTATTGAATGAAGTGGTATTGCTTAGCGACAGCAGAGAGGCTGAATTTGTGACAGCAATTCTGGAGACTTATACTGAGCACAGAGCAAGATGGAACAAAATGGTCATAAAAGCATCCACAGCCAGGTTTCAGCTCCACAGCCGGTATCTGTGGCAAGTTGCTGTGCTTTGGTTTAAGTTAAACACACGGAGTCCATCTACATTTTGATTCTTAAAAACTTCATGAAGCTGGATGACAGCATTGACCTATAAACGGAGGACTTAGTCAAAACACAGAAAAGTAAAGGTCGTGATTTTAGAAAACACCTTTTTACACTTTGTACTGAAATGCAAGACACAGACAGATTTCATAATATTGTAGAATATATTACAGAGAGAAGAAAGAAGCTGTTAAATCACCAGGATATTCTTATCGAATCTCTGGGGCTAGTATGAAATGATTTGCTGGCTTTATAGTGCTTTGTAGATTTTCACTCACAGTGAATGTCTGAATTTGCATATAATGGTTAACTCTCTGATTTGGCTTTGCAGTATGTTATTATTCTCTAATCCTTTACTTTTCTAAGAAATTAAAGTCGTCTTTGGTAAACCGTTTGCATCAGAGAGTTGCCTTTGTAGATATGTGCACAATAAGATTAAATTCTAAGCATTTCCTTGGAAGTAATGTGCAGCAAGTTTCCAAGTTACAAATCTTGAGGGACAACTGGTTTTATGTTGTCATTATTCAGCCCTAACAAGTTGATCAATAATCAAAATGTAGAAAAAATCATGTGTATTTTGGCTGGTGAAAAACTTATTATGTAATGCCATGTATTTAAAGCATACTACATTAGAGCATTGACTGTTTCCTCTCTAGGGCTAAGAGTTTTGTTCTCTCTGTATATATTTAAATTCTTAAATCCAAGATATAAGAGAGTGCATAGTTGCTGTGAGAATATGGAACTATGTACAGAGTGAGTTCTACAAACAAGTAAACTCACATGGGAAAACTCACATGGGAGTTCTCTGTTAAACCATGGGTACAGCAAAATCATTTTAAAACACAAAAGACAGTATCACTGGTCATGACCCTTTCCCCATGATCTCCAAACTTTTCATAAAGTTTTAGTCTTATGACTCTCATTAACATTATGAGAGTTGTCTTCTATGATGGAATCTTTTCACACAGAAGCCCAACATGTAGGGTCTGAGGAACCTGCATATGTATAGGATTTCTGAAGTTGGTTTCACTTTATGCAGTGTCTGTGGCTTACCTTATCTCTAAACATAATGTTTTGCTATGCAGCCTCAAAGCTTTTCATCATGTTACTGACTCAGGATGTCTGTGAGGGGCCAGGTCTGTTCAGGAGATGGTATTGATCTGACAAGAGGATATGTGCCAGGCATGTGACCCTGCCTCCCCATGCCTTTCAAATCTGCAACAAACTCTGCACTCACAGTTCTTAAACACTTCTAATTGCCAAAGTAATGGACATCCACAGCATCTTATTTACAGCAATGACAGCATCAAATGTCTGGAGCCACAGAGACCATTGAAGAGAATATCCAATCCAGAACAGGGACATACAGATGGAATTTCCTTTTGGACCAGAAGTAGGTATCCTCAGTCTCACAGCATTCAGTGGCTGCAGGAGATGAAGTAAATGGTTGAATACTTGTCCCTAATATGACTCAGTAATTTAAATTTTGTTCCAAACTCTCAGATTCTGCAGTAATTATGGTGTATCAGAAAGGCCTGCAGGAGGACCCTAGGTATGAAAACATGAGCTTTGACCCATCTTTCTGTCCTTTTACACAGCAATGAAGATCTTTAGCACAAATCTTTTGATTGCATATTGTAAAACTATATGAGAAAAGAAGGACCTTCCTCTCATCTCATTTGTGCATGCTTTCTCCTTTGCATTAAGTAACAATTGATAGGCTTTTGAAAATTTTTTGTGCTACTCACACACACTTGTGCTATTCTATTGCTACTATTAAATCTCTGCAAATCTAATAAATAAGGAGAGATGTTTCTTAAGCTATGCAGTAGTCCTACTTTTTTCATGGAAGGATGATATGGGAGTTTTTTAATTATTTCATTACTACAGGCTTTTTTTCTTTTATCCAATAGTAGGCATATAATTAAGCTTGATATAATAGCAAGGTTTTGTTCCTTATTAAAGTATTGTCATTGAATATGTTATGTAGTTGGAACAAAATTGCAAAGAAATCGCCAGTAAAAAAGTTAATAATACGACTCAGTAACAATTGAGGTTTTTTCAAGGAGTGGTATGGTAGAAGAGCAATAAATTTCAGTTCTATGAAGACTAAGGCAAAAAGTTTGCTAATGATCACAATATTTTATCTTTGTTTTTAGTGTGCTTGTGCCAACATACTGTTCGGCTTCATAGTGAGGTGGATAAGGTTGGTTTTCCCATGACCACTGATGAAAATTGGGTACAGAGCACCCTCACTTTGGAAGAAGCATTTGGGATCTTGAACCGCTTACCAAATAGGCTGGAAAGGCTCACTTTATTCTCCGAATGCATTCAACTGTATTAAGGAAAACAAAATGAGCAAGACAAAAGCAAAACTTAACAAATGAGAACTAAGGGGATGCTGGATCACATAAACATAATTGCTACATCACACTTCAACTACAAATGTGCCATGAAGCATTTTATTGCACCTCACATCCCAGTTCTGTCTGTGAGGTTTGTGCAGAAAGTACCATTTCAGCAGGTTTTGTCATGCAAGTGTGCTTTTGTGTCAGTAATTTGCTAACGCTGTTACCTTGCAGAATGCAGCAGCATTAATCTTAGGAGAGGAACGTTAACATTCCCCAAATGATCATAGCAGTTGGAGCACCTGCCTGCTGCTAGTGCTAAACCCTCCCCTCACAAAGATGATTTATCTTTTCATCTTAGGTTTGGTCTGAGAAAGGAAGAATTTCTCATTAGTAGAGTGACTCCAGTATAAGGCTTCTGGCTCCAACAGATCAAAAACCCCAAACTGCCCAACACACAGTTATGAATCTTTAAAATAACAGTCTTATTGTGGGATTTACAACAGAATGTATGCACCTTATTTTATAATATATGTTGACATTTGTGGGTGCTTAAGCAGTGGCACTGTTATTAGAAAGGAGGGAATGTTGTTAGCTCCAGTTGACCTCGTGCATGTTTCCATCAACTGCAAAGCCTTTGTTCCCATCAACATCCTGGCTACATACAGCCTTTTAAAATCTGGCCCTTAGAGAGCTTCAATCACTTCTCAAAAGGGTCTAAGACCTGTAGAAAATGGATCTTATGGTACCCTTCATATAGAGGTGAAGAGCATGACTCCAGTTCTAATCTTATTTTTATTTTTTAGGCAGGGTTGACAGATGTTTGCCTTTGGTAAGTTGAAGGGTGATTAGGATGAAAAGAAACATTAAAAAAAAAAAAGTGAAACAATCATCTCTCGGTAAATATCTTTCTAAAACCTGCAACAGTGCGATCATGCTCTTTACCTGTGATATACAACTGATGAGACACCTAGCTGCCATACATCAAAAATCTGGACTCCACAGTGATGTTACAAAGTTGGGACCAGCAATGTGATCAGAACCATGTGAGTAGCATAGAAGTAAGGAAACACTGTATGTAGCCAGACAACAACTTCCTGGGTTTGACACCCAGTACTAATTTCACAACTACTCATCACTTTCTGTAAATTCTAGAAAAGGCAATTTCAGCCATGATTCCATGAATCCACCCAGAAATCTGGATTTCTACAATAAAATAAAATTTAAAAATGCATACCAGATAAATATACCAGAGCAAAACCAGATTTCTGGCCCATCTTAGAACACATGGTTTTTAGAGACAAAACCACCCAGCTTTATGAGTTTAAAACTTTTCTCTTAGATTTCATGGTTACACCCCTGTAACTTGGAAAAACTGTGAAAGTTGTCAGAAGATACATTTCATTTAATTTTTCACATCTTTTACATTTGTTACCAAAAGTCATCTATTTCTGATGCAGCATTTATCTGACAATATCTGTGCATGCAAAAATTACAACTGTTAGGTACATTTCCACGAAAAAGGTCCATGTCTTTGTAAAGAATGATCTAATAATACAAGATAGATTTTTAAAAAACAATCAAAACAAAACCAAACACAAACAAAAACACAACCAACCAACCAAACACCACCTCAAACTTGGAAATAATTTTTAATGTCATTTATAAAGTTTTTTCACAGCCTCACATGAAGCTTTCACTGGTGTTAGCTAAATCATTTTTAGGCTACTGTGATGGTGGTATGCAATAGAGAAAACCGTGTGCCACATGGAGATTACTTTAGTAGCTTACATCTTGATAGGGTTGTTAAATTTGCCTTGTAAATTATAATTGATCTGGAATAGTAAAACATTGATTATTGTTTTCATTTCCTCCATAGTGAGGGTTTTCCTACACTCAGTTAGAACCAGGTACAAACACAATTAATTTCATATGCAGCGCTATCTATGGAGCCAAAGAGCTCACCAGGAAGGAGGGGTGGGAATTGCTTATGATGGTGATGCTACCATGAGAGGAGGAAGTTTTCATAAGATCTGAGTATCTATCCCTCTGCAGTATTTGTTGTTGTGGTTTACTTGGAAGAAGATGAATCTGGGGGTTAGAAGCCAGTGGTCTAACAACCTATACTCATAGACACAGATTGATAATATATTGAATAGAGATGTTATCTGTTACTTTATAAGCAATATGGAGTATAAAAGAGTCTTGTTGTAGCAAACTTTCTTTTTTCTGAAGTATAAGTTAAGTGCTATTGAAAAAATATCTACTGCATACTGTACAGAAAAGTTTACAGCTATTATGCATATTTGCAGTAACACTTTTTTTTCAAGTCATTTGACATCTTAAAATGCAATGTGATTTACTGACATGGATTTAAATGGGGTAACTCAAAAGCATACAAAAGATAGCATATCAGGTTGTCATTTAGAGTTGTTATTTTAAGTAGGGCTTTTCTCTAGAAAATACTTTGTCCAAAAAAAATTGGAATAAATTCAGACAGTATTTTCCCCTTTGGAATGAAGTTAATTCCTCTAGAATTAGCAGAAATACTGCAAAGGACAATTTAATTACTCTTATGGATATCTAGCCATTAGTGACAATAACCTAGAAATGTACAACATTAAATACTTCTGTATTCACTGACATGAGATGAGGATTTAAAAAGAACTTAAAATTTCCTGTGCAGAATGTACTTTTCTAAAAGCATTTAATTTACATTAACATAAAAGGTGATAGAAATTCCATTAAGACTTTAATTCTCAAACCAACCAAGGTCATGGAAAAAAAAGGCTTCTAGTTGCCTAAAATAAAATTTGGATCTACGCCTTGTTGGCTTGTTTCAATTGTTACTGTATGAAATAGATAAATTATTCTCATCTTTATCTTCTTAAAGGAACTTCTAGGCTACTGTTAACTAAATCAAATTGTAATATTCTATCTTCATTAAGCAAAATAAGGGAGAGAGGCAATTTGGTCTAATGGTCCAAAAAGAAAGTTGGAAAAGAAAAAGTCTTCAGTTCTAATCTGGCAAAATCAAGTCACTTGCCTGTCTCAGTTTCTCTACCTGTAATGGTTTTACTGCTGCCCACAATACCTCATGCTATTCATTAATTCTAAAGTGCTTTGAAAATATAAGGAGTCAAATGTTATTATTAAATCACTAAACAAAATAATTAAACTGTCTAAAGAGAATTACAAAGAATAATTAGCAATTAAACAGAATGCTATTATCTGTGCAGTGTGATGATGAGAGCAAAACTAGGGGAATGCAGAACCCATCTGAATACAGAAGAAATAAGAAACAGTGAAAACTTATGTAAGTTTCAATTCATTAAAATGCACATAAATGACACCTAAATACTTTTTTTTTCATATTAAATAATCAGATTTAAGACTTTCCCAGTTTTAACACTACATGATCAAGTGGAAACACCTTCCTGAAAGAATAAATAAAATGAAAGCCTCCAGCAATTTCATCATTGTCAATCATAATTAGTTAGAACATATAGGAAGTGCCAGATCTATAACATATCCTTAATCTGTGTGGTTTTAGAATGAAATATTCCCTTTAGTTACATGTGTTCACATCACAATTCACTGGGAATGATACCTGGCATCTCTGGGCAGATTATGACATTTATTTTAGAAATATGAGCTTTTACAGTTTGGAAGTAGACAGATAGATTGTTAAGCAAAATATTGCAATGGTTGTATTGACAGAAGAATTTTAAAAAAAAATTATATATATATATGCAACTCTGAAAGAAAAACCCAGCAACTATCTCAGTTATTACTTTCTTAAAATGAGAAGACTAATTCTCTTTGGATAAACAACAGGTGTGATTTTCTGCTTGGTTGTGTTGACCTCTTTGAATCATCTTGTTGAAGGCAGTAGTAAAGTATAACAAATACATTTACAGAAACAGAGATTATTCCTAGGAAGTCCAGTTTGAGAGTAAAACCCAACAAATTCTCAAATCATCAAACTGGAGTCTGGGTGGCTGGTTCAGATCCATGCTTTGCCACAAATGTCATCAGTCAAAGTCTCTTAGACGGAGATTTTTCAATGGATTGAAATGTCCATCAAAATGGATGTAGGCATTTAAATGCCATTGAAATCCTGGGCAGTTCTCACTTCCCCACTCTACAGAGACTGGAAACTGTGAACATAAGTAGCACAATATGTTCATTTAGTCAGATGAAACAACATTACCTAAAATAGGTGGAGTTGCAGAATCATGTGCTTTTCTCTGCAGAAAATGTGAAATACCAATATTTTTGTGCTATCCCAAACAGTCAACATATCAGGGAACTGCAATGTCAATAAAGAGATGCAAACACTACATACTTTGCATATAGAATCAGCCTGCAGGAAATTCAAATAAGCTGCTTTGTACAGGTACCAATTTCATGACTTCTCACCAAAAATTATGAATGTGGAGGAGGCATTCAATTCACAATGCTTTTTCTCTTTTAGAAGGATTTCCAGAGTGTTGTGGCATCATTAAACATGTAAAAACAAAGAAATAACCAAAAAAGTTTTCTTCCTTTGGGTACAATGGAGAATGGAAAAAATATAACAGGACATCTCTAAACCATATTTTCAGAAAAGGTATCTTCAAAAATATTGAAAAGGAAATTACGGGGTGAATAGATCTGATGATCACCAACACAAGAGAAAAATGTTGTACAAAACAAAACTTGATGTCATTTCTTAAAATAGAACACTAAAATCTTAGTTACCTGTCATAGGAATAACCAGGTGAAGACCAATAAAAGATAGGGTAATTTCACAAAAACACTTCTATGGCCTGCTGACAGAAGTCTCATTTTCACAACAGATGTAAATACTCTAAAGGCCTTCTCTGAGATGCTCTAATAAAAATGTGTTTGATTACTTCATTAAACATCCCAGAGAATCTCAGGAAAATTTTACAGAATATTTATATGTTAGCACAAATGTGGTATTACCTATAAAAACCAAGAAACATGAGAAATATTAGTACTTTTTAATCTTAAAAGCACATGATTCAATAAGAACTCTTAGATGAAAAACTATCATATGTGTCAGTTCTGAGTGGTTCACCAGTTACTCTAGAGAGTTGTGGAAAACATATAAAAGTGAGTTATCTCACTTTTTTAGTTTATTCATACCATCAGATGGTCCCAGTCTGAGTAGCGAGAACCAGTAAGCACACCAGTGAGGTGATTAGGAAGAGACAGCTCAAGGCAACGGAGGGAATCTCAATGCACTGTCAGATAGAGGGGAAGATAAGCAAAAGTAAATGCAGAGCAGGGCTAGAAGTGTAAATTCTAATCTGGTATCCAGATTGCAGAGCAGGATGCTAGACACATGAAGAACTGTGATCAGAGAGAGATTCTGGGGGAGGCATGCAGTCATGAATGTGGTAGCACAGGGGAAATGCACAAACTAGGAGTAAGAATAGCCTCTTGGAAGCCACCAAAGAAACCTTGTAATGACCTGTAAGAGACAACCTATGAATCTGCTGGATATGTTATCCCTCAGGGCCAAGCCAGTCCTCTAGAACACTGAATGTCACTGTTGGCTAACAGATGCTGGTAGTTGTCTGATAACTGGCCAGAGCATTCAAGGCATGCTTATTTTCTTTACAAATGAAAAGACAGATACTGGTCAAGACTGCATCTTTTTATTCCATCCCTGAAAGAATTCAAGGTCAGATTGGACAGGACTCTGAACAACCTGATCTACTAAAGATGTCCCTGATCACTCCAGGGGGATTGAACTAGATGACCTTTGAAGGTCCCTTCCAACCTAAACCATTCTATGATTATTTGGCTGCATAAGGCTGACTGGCTTTGCCTAACCATCCTATTCAGCCATGATTATAACACATGGGTCTCAGATGCCCAAATGTGCTCCATTACCCAACCACCTGCCAAAGTTTATCGTATCCTCATGAAGTACTTCGCCTGTTTCCATTTAAGAGAGGCAGATAAGTGTAAAGAACGTAGCTAATTGGTCTTTGTCAAACAAACTGATATGGGCAGAATCGGTTTTGACTAAATGACAGATCTGAGAAATTGGTATACTGTGGAAGTGAGGAGCCAGCCCAGATCCAGTGGAAAAAAGGTGTTTCTGAAGTCTCCCTTACTTGCTGTTTATTTTGTTATTAGACTTGATATAATTGACTGAATTCAATTGACTGAGTTGTAAGATGTATTTGAAGGTTTTTGGGTACATGCAGATGAGCACTTTTAATTTTCATTTGAGAAAAAATAGACATAAAAAAAAATAAACCCCCCAAAATGAAAACCATTAAAAAAATCAAAGTTTTATGGCAAGTAGATATAAAATGGTTTATTAAGTTTCCCTCTTGAAAAGCAACTGATGAAAAGCATTAGGACAAAGTGCACTACAGCTTCAAGAAGCACAGTGACATCAAGAAACACTAATGCTATACGAATGAATGATCAAATGTTCTGACTAAAAGCATAAAGTCATAGTAGCCCGTTCCAGCTCAGTTTTCTTGCACTGTATTATCCTGTCTAGAATGCGCACAATTTATGAAATACAAAAGGACAATTCATTTTGTTCCATTTATTAGTCACCTCCTGTTTTTCTGCATACTGCTCAATAATAAGGGAATATTTTTCTCTATCTCTGTTTTGAGTTACATTATCTTGGATTAATTTCACATGTTTCGTAGAATTGTGCTCAAAGAAAGAACTATTACATGAACTGAATACTGATGTGGCATTAAGAACCTTTACAAATAAAGCTTAGCGGTTTAGATGACAGAGTAAGCTAGGTCAAGTCACAGCAAACTAAGCCTTTTAGCACTGTGTATGTTCAAGTCAAATTTATTAGTTTCTAATAAAAAAAAAGGCTTAAAAGCTTGGAGGGTGTTCTAGTGAAAAAAAAGAAAAATGAGCACTGACTCTTGCAGACAGAAAGATCTAGTTTAAATCCCATAAAAGAACATTAGAAACAACCTGCCAGAGGTATCAAAAATGTTTAAAAATAGTGGTGACAATAGAAATATGTTTTATAATCTTGATGTAGCAGAGGAGGCAAGATTGGAATCAGTACCTTTAAACAAATGGAAAAAAATAAGCTGGCCTATGTGAAAACGTGTTTGTAGTCTCACATTTATCCCCACAGTTGACAAACAACCAAGACAGTGTTTGTAGTCTAGCATTTATCCCCATAGTTGACAAACAACCAAGACAGTCTAGCAAGTGTTTGCAGAAGTTTGTATGGTAAACACATAAGACTATTCACAACCTACATCCAATGCAAAAATACTTGGGAAGTTGAAGTGTGGCATATTTGGAGGAAGTCCTAGAATTAAGTCTGTTACACAACTGTAATTCATTCCTTATTGTACATATTATACTATGGTTCTCATGTAATGTTTGCATCCTACTATTTTCTGCAAAGGTATGTCTCATGCTCATGTTCACACAAGGTAGAAAGTGTTAATGCTTACCTATTCCTTTTTTTCCCCATTTGTTCACTAAGTGTCTTGTGATGTACTTTTTTCATAGTATGCAAAATCTGCTGCTTCTGTCTCAGATGGCTACAAAAGGGGTGGGGGGGAGGTGGAGGGGGTGGCAGAAGAGTGAAAGGGAAATGGCAAGACATAGACATTAGGCCTTTCATTTCCTCCTTACCAAGCATATTGTCTGGAATACATATTCCATTTTTTTCATCCACCCTTTCTACCAGCAAAAGAGTAGTAGTATACTACATACCAGAGCAAAGGAAGTAGAAAATGAAGTATGGCCCTAAAATATCATTTTAATTGCTACGAAGATGTGAGATGGCATTTTATGTAGTCAGAACCATGACAGCTTTATTTAGTTTAGGTTAAATACTGATAGTTATATAGTCACAGCAATGTGGATCTCACTGCACAAGAACATCCAAGGACTTTAGGCAAGTGGCTGAATATTCTTATTTAATATTGTTATGTAAAATTAGTTCAATTAAAGCAAACCAAGACACATACATCTAAGCTGCAAATTCACACTGAATTTCAGTGTCTTAAGACAAATTTTTCCTCTTTGGGTGGTTCAGTTAGTGTGAGCCCTCACACAAAGCCCATGCTGAAAATAACTCATATGTCAGTTTGTAATGATCATAATGACTAGAAGATAGATGGGATTCCAGTAGAGATTATAGAACTAAATATTCATTAGACCAATTGCAGTATGGTTATCTAAGAAAACTCAGGGTTTGGATCAGTTACAATAGAATTGGAATTTACTTATTTTTTAATAAACAATATACAAGATGTACTCAAGATTTCTGAAATTAAATATTGCTTGTACAGGATGGTGTTAATCACACAGAATCACACAGAATGTTAAGGATTGGAAGGGACCTTGAAAGATCATCTAGCCCAACCCCCCCTTGACAGAGCTAGATCACCTAGAGCAGGTGACACAGGAACGCATCCAGGTGGGTTTTAAATGTCTCCAGGGAAGGAGATTTTCCAAACCCTTTGGGCAACCTGTTCCAGGGCTCTGTCACCCTAACAGTGAAAAAGAAGTTTTTCCTTATGTTCCTGCAGAACCTCTTATGCTCCAACTTGCACCCATTGCCCCTTGTCCTGTCACTGGACATAACAGAGAAAAGCTTGGCTCCATCCTCCTGACACTCACCCTTTATGTATTTATAAACATTAATGAGGTCAATGGTGTTGGAAGAAGGGTTGAATGGTAAAGATTCTGCTCTGAATTTATCAGATTCTATCTATTTTATCAGAATTTTTCAGTTGAAGCAGGCATTATATACCAATGTTATTTTTTCTTGTCCGTAGTTCTTTTGTATAAAGATGACTGGCTCTTCTACTCTTCATTATCAGTGTATATATTGCATGTACAACATACATACCAGTGTGATATTACCTTACTCTTCTTGGTCAGATTGCAATGTCATTTTACAAGACCTGTAGTTTTCCAGGCCAATGTATATTCCTATACTCAAATGTTATACTAAAGTGAATGAAACACAAACAGAAGTACTATTTTTAAAGAGACTTCCCATTAAATTAGATGGTTTTCTTTTTACTGATACAATTGTGATGATTTGAACAACATATCAACATCAGTGAGTTTGCTAATAAGTATTTTCAAGAAACTTTATACTCTTTCTGCATACTGAGTTAAGGAAAGAAATCCATTATCTTGATAGATTAATTTGAAATAGATTTTTAACTCAGACATCAGATAAATAAAGATAGCTTTGACTATGATTTGCTGACGGTAATACAGTAACACATTAAAAGATTAAACTTTTCATAGATTCTGAACTGTTTATCCTTTTCTATACAATTTTTTAAGACCTTGATATGAGTGAAAATGTCTCAGATATTCTCTTGATCAAAGAAAATATTTTTTCTGTTTTATTTAAGGCAAATGAATATGTACTTGACTTTTCCTTCTATGGGCAGATTAAGACCAGTGCATGGAGAATTTAGGGTAGGTGTTCCCTTGTGAATAGCTTCAATGGGGCTTTAAAGGAAAGTATCTAATTCATACACATCTATATAAAGCCATCTCTTTGCGCTCAGAAAATTATAAGCAAGTGAAAACAGAATTTTAACATTTGTCCCTATATAACCTTTTTGTATAAACATATGCAACAGAAAAGTAGTGGCTGTTACTTTTACAAGATGAATATTGAACACACAACATACATGCATGGATATACAAAATATCCATAAATTAACAGATTGTGTATACATAGCCAGGTACTCAGACACATGTAACCAAATATGTATCTGTTAGGATACATGTCATTTATTTTGGTTCGATTTCAGGAAATCAGCAAAAAGTATACATTTAAGAGGACAAGGAAGAGATTTCAATATTGCAATGCATGGAGCTTAAATCAAGTATATTTACATTATTACAAACTTTTCCCCTCATATAAACAGACCTTGGATAAGGATCTCTTCCAGCTTCAGGATTAGGGGGGGGGGGGGGGGGGGTGGGGTAAATAACCCAAATTATTTTGTACCTGTTTGAAGTTCAGGCATTTAGATTATGGTAGTCATCTAGGACAGCAGAAAATTGTTGTTTCCTTACAAAAGACTTTAACACAAGAATGTTTGTCACCTGTAAAATTAGGATGGTTAACAGTTGCCTTTTAGCACTACCTATTCCTCTCCATTTACTATAACTCAACCAGGGTTGTAGTTTTCACTAGATACCTAAGTTTTAGAAGGATAAAGTTAAGTGCATTTAATCCAGCCCTACCTTTTAGTATCATATACTTTAGGGGAGTTTACTGTATTTTCTGTGCTCATTGGTAGCCTAGTACATATGTTGTACAAGATAGAATCATATCTAGTAAAAGATGTAAGCAAGATATAAGCAACAGAAACCCCAACAAGAGACTACAGTTTGTTCCCTGATGTAGTTTATGGTACCAAGAGGTTGGTATCATACAACAGGGATCATCATTCACTGATTTCACTCATTGCTCTTCCTTACATAGAGAAAGTGAGTGTTAAGTATGTGTATGCATGTGTGTGAGCGGACAGTGATGCGTACACATATGCATGTATATATGCACCAGTTCTGTTCTGAGCATTTTTTTAAAGATGTTTCTTCTTAATGATGTAGAGACAGACCCAGATAGATTTTCAGTTATCTATGCTTTGTAACAGTGGCAGATTAAAGAACTTGATGACATTTTCTAGCAACAGGAAGATGCCTTCTTATATCCTATTTCTGCATTCCATAGTTTTGGTGTGAATGGTTAAACAACGTGCAGGCCTTGATAAATAAATGAAGATCTAATTCTGTAAAACATATCCAATAAGTATCCCCCCACTGATAAGATTTTCCATCTTGTCTGATAAAGGAGTTTACAATCTTCTGTTTGGAATTTATCAAAGATTTAGTTCCGTCTTGCTATAGATCATTTTCATGTTTAGTCAAACTGCACCATATCAGAGGAAAAATATACCTCTGAGAAAGTAATAACTTCCTTTTAATAGGAAATGTAAAGTATGATTGTTCACTTTGATTCATCATTCAGTGGTAATACCAGAAATTCAATTTCACAGAATTATATCCAGAGATCCAGTGAAAGTGTTTATCACTACTAAGCAACCACTGCCACTACGGACTGATTTAGAGAGTTGCAATTTTGAAGAGAACATGGCCCTTGCACATAGAACAGGAATCATAAACTTGGATCCACTCATTATCAGGAGGACATATTGTATGTTAGTCCAATGATTAATACCTAGTTTGAAATCCAGAAATAGGAGCCTTACCTGCTGATATTTCAAAAACAGATGAACTCTGTCCATGGGCCAAGAGTCACTGGATCTAATACATGTTGCATAAGTAACATAATAATTAGAGCTAGTAGCAAACAATGTTAAACAGAGACTGGAATTACTCAGGATTACAGATCACAACAGATAGTATGCCAGCTAAGAAGTGGAATAATACTCAGGAAGAAATTAGGACATAACATATATGAAAATCGTCATCTGAAAAAATATAGGAAAATTGCTTTCAGGTTCCTACAAAGACAGCAGAAATTATATACATGGATACTTGTCTCACTAGCCACAGCCTGAATTAACTACAGATAGGCTCACCAGTGCAAAATCTAGAGGATATTGAGGGCCGCTTTGTTTGCAAACAGATTTACATTTAAAGATTCAAAATCAAGAGATATCATATTTTAATCTGAATAAAACATGAACAAAACATGTTTAATGCTACTAAAAGCTATTTCCAATTCCAAAATGTTTCATTTGTGTTACTGTATTTTTAACAAATCATTTTAAGATTACAGTGAACATTAAGAAAAGCTAAACATCAGGAAATTTCACTGGCTTCAGGTTTAGGTGGGGAAAAAAAGATTTCTGGAACCTATTTTATCCCTGTTCTGCTCATTTAATAAAAACACCCTATCAAACATGTTATACTTTATTTTTTAAAGTCTGACTGTGTCCCAAATAAAATTTGTCTTTTTCATCTCTCTGAATGCTTGAATACTTGTTTATAGCATCATTTTTCTGCCTACTATTAATATATGAAGTGTCTTTTTCTCTCTATCTGAGACTTTTTTATAACTGAGCATTTATGTCTACCTCCCTTTCTTTGTGGCAATTTAACATTTCTGTTCAACCTAATGCTGTCAAAAAAAAAGTCTCAGATGCATTACATTTCCATATTGTCTCTTTTTTCAAAGTCTGTAGTTTTCAGTTTGCAAACCAATTCCTCTTTACAAAATTAGATAAAAATGAATTTTTTTACTTTTTTTTTTTTTTGTGGCTACTTCAATCAACTTTGTCATGCTGTTGAACTTTGATCAGGTTTTGATATCTTATGAATACAGTTTCTTATCATCTTTCAAGTTATCAGATGTCTATCAGAAAAGTTGTTGATTAGTTCCAATGGGAAATTTTGGAAGTTTGGAGTTTTGATGAAGAGCAGTACAACCATACAAAATGCTGGCAGAAAGCTGGGAAATTACTACATCACTGGTTCAGTTCCTGGAGTCGACAGGCACATGTCAATCAACCATTTAGCTGTTTAACCCAGAAATCAGTTTTCCAGTATCACAGACCCCCAGGAACCTTGTCTTAGAATCCTCAGACTTCTCAAGATACATAGCTGGTTAATGCCAAGCTTCCAAAAAGCTGGAGAGATTTTGGAATCAGACATATCAAAGTAAACCATCTTAATTTTCAAGCAGAATTTCAGTATTCTTCCAAAGGAACATTCACATTAAACATTTAACTATTTTTTTATTATTATTATTCATGAAGGAAATTCCAACTTATTGAATACTTGTTCTAATACCTGGTATTTCTAGTTGAAGTGCTTTCTTAGCATATCTAACTGCAGAAAATATGCAGTTGGCTCACAGGTTATATATATAGGATATTATAGGATATAATATAGGATATTATTTTTATCTGATTTATCTGTATTTCAGGGTATCAACACTTCTGATTTTATTTCTTAAGTATATAGAGTTGAATGTAGATATCTACTTTGGATTAGTATCTAGATCTGCTGTAAAGACAAAAGTCTATCAAAAAAAGAACACTTTAGGATGTGATTCACCTCATATTGGAGAAGACTTCTACGTTTGGTGAGATGACTCATCCCCCTAAAATGTCTTTTCAGGTACATCAAATATATAGACAACTAACAGAAATAGACAACTAAAGCTAGAGAAATGCGTTCCAGCTGTTACAGGTCATATTCTGTTTAAAGACTTCCACAGAACTGACTGTGCAGTACTATAGAAACCATCCTATCAGAAGTTGGGAACCTAAGAAATAGGGCTCCATTTTCTTGCATTAAAATTTATCTGTTAAAAAACTCCAGGGAAAAGTGTTACATTTAAATTCTGTTACGTTTATGATTTACATGTTGGGTACTTCCAATTATTATATTAAATATATTAAATCTCAGTAGAACGACTGACGGTAAGTATTACATATTTATTAATATTATGTATTCCCAGAGCCATACTTTCAGTCGTTAGAATCATAGATTCACATTGCTGAATGACTCAGTAGGTCAATTAGTCCATGTCCCCAGCCTAAACGTGTATGAAAACGTGCCAGAAGTTTGTTGATATTGTTCTTAAATCTCAGCACCAGTAGATCATACGAACTCCCCAGGCAATCCTTTCCAGTTATTTCTTCTCCGTTGGCTTCAGCAACATTTTTCTTCAAGATCTAACTTGTATCCTCTTTGCAATGTAGTCTAGTTCCAGAGCCAATGATGGATGTGTCTCCATTATAGTCTGAGAAACAGTTTACTCAGTTCCTTTTAAATGCCAGTTATGCTCTCAGTCTTCTCTTTTCCTAGCTAGGAAACCACAGTTCTTTCTTTCTTAACAGGTGATGTTTTCAGACATCTGCTCATTCTAATTGCTCCCCTCTGACTTCTCTCCAGCTGGTCCACAGGTTTTCTTGAAGTCTTTTGGGTTGAAGCCTTGTCAATACTAAACTACCACGAATTTCATCAGTGCTGCAGACTACACTCCTATTTATACAACTAAGAATGGCTCCTTTTCTGCAACAACACAACAATGTTGACTTCTGTTCGGTTTCTGAACAGTGATAACCTTCCACGCCCTTGTGAGAGAACAATGCCCAGGCTGTTGTTACTCATACTGTGTTTGTATTAGGTTCAATCTAAGTGTCATACTTTGCACTTGTCCTCACTGAACAGCACTTTCCAGGACAAATCTCAAGTGTCTCAAGATGATTTTGAATGCTACTTCTTTCTCCAAACATATTTATCATTTCTCAGTATAAACTTAATAAGTATTTTCCCTTTTCAATCATTCATGTAATTAAGTAAAATGTAATAGAATTGGCCCCACAACAGACCACAGCATAGCATCACTTGCTACTTCTTTCCATTTAGACTAAGAACTACTGAAGTTTCTCACTGAATATAGGTTTCCTATTTGCAAAATACCTTATAAGCAGGTCAGAAAAAATGGGTTTGACAACATTAAACTTTCATTTGCATGCCTGGGCCCAAAGAGTGGTAGTAAATGGAGTTAAATCCAGTTGGCAGCTGGTCATGAGTGGCGGGGAACAGTTCTATTTAATATTATTATCAATGATCTGGATGAGGGGATCAAATAAATCTGCAGATGTAGTAAATTTGCAGATGACAGCAAGCTGGGTAGGAGTGTTGATCTGCTTAGGGGTAGGGACGCTCTGAAGAGGGATCTAGACAGACTAGATCAATGGGCCAATGCCAATGCTATGAACTTCAATAAAGTCAAATGCTGGGTTCTGCATTTTGGCAACAACAACCCAAGCAGTGCTACGGGCTTGGGGAAGAGTGGCTGGAAAGCTGCTTAAGGAAAGGGAGTTGGGGGTATTGATCGACAGATTGCTGAACATGAGCCAGAAGTGTGCCCAGGTAGCCAAGAAGACCAATGGCATCCTGGTCTGTATACTGTGGCCAGTAGGACCAGGGAAGTGATTTTACCCCTGTACACAGCACTGGTGAGGTTGCGTCTTGAGTACTGTGTTCAGTTTTCTGTCCCTCACTACAAGAAGGACACTGGGGTACTAGAGCATGTCCAAAGAAGGTCAACAAAGCCGGTGAAGGGTCTTTTCCAATCTAGGAATTCTGTGATTCTGTGATATGACATTCTCTTTGGTATGCTAAGAAATCACAGTGTACTTACCAAAATGAGATGGAAAACCATAACCAGAATGAAAAAGATACCATCAGTATGGAAAGATATATTAATGGTCTCAGTGTAATGGTCTCAGTGTAACAAATTTAATCTCAAATACTGTGAGAGTCCCATTAATTTAATGGAATTTTCAACAGCACAAAAAAAAGGGGAATAATTTCTGAAGTTATCTTGGCTTAAGGTGCAAATCACTACAGGTTAAAAGACTGAAAAATATGTGAAGGTAACTTAATGGTTACTTAAAGGTAGCTTTTACAGGATACTGTGTGCTCAGCTCAGGTGATAAAATAGTGTGTAATCAATACTATATTGTAGTGCTGACGTGTACTGGGGCAGAGCTGAGGAGTTTGTCATTTCCTAACCCTTGAGGACTAAACTATGTAAATCTTCATTTTCAGGCTTAACTCTACAATTAATTTTTGAGATCAGATCCCTATTATTATTATTATTTAAGAGACGTATGCCTTAAATGTAAAAATATCTTATGGATCACTTTCAGATTAAATTAAAGCATTTATTTTAGGTTGGAAACTTATAGGGCTGTACTGTTTCCTTCTCCTTGTAGAAACAAAAGGTCCATTTTAAAGGTATTTTATGAGGGTTTTACTCCAAAGAAAGAGACAGAGCACATGTGGTACTTTGCCAGCACTTCATAGTGTAATGAGTATATAGATTCTGCAAAAATGATTTATTGAAGTTTATGTATTTTTCCATGGGGCAGATATATATTTCCTTGACAATATTTTTACCCAGTGTATATTTAATAAACCAGATATACTATGTTTATTCTTTGACCAAAAAAAAAAAACCCAAAAAAACTCAACAAACTCTACTTCTTTGAATTCAGTGGTTTGCAATATCCTTAAGCACCAGGAAATCAAAGAAGAGCATTTTCTAACATTTTTTACCCCTGCGACTGTTCTATTGTGTATAGCAGCTTTCCAATTCAAAGTAATAAAAGCATCGATCTCCTAACATCTTGACAGTGGAGTTCCTCTAATTCTGCATTATCACTAAACACAAACAAAAAATTTAGTATAAGCAGCCCCAAGAGACACTTCAACCAGATTTCTGCATTTCCCTGGGCTAAATCAGCTCCTGAAAACTTAATTTCAGAAACTGACACAGACTCTACATTTAGAATGGTAAATCTACTCCCCATCAGTTTCTTAAATAAAGTTTTCAATCACTGATTCAGTCTACAGAGATAGAGCTCTATTCTAGTTACTCCTCTCAAGCTACACTCATTAAAGATCATTGCTCCTAGTGTTTCATCTTAATCCTGGCTGGAAACTGGAGTGTCTGAATACAGAGATAGATACCAAAGATATTTTCTTAAGTGAAATTTTAGCTAGACAGCATGAAATGCTTGTAAATAAAATATGCACACATAGGAACTGCAATGATATGATTCAAATGGAATGCATGCAAGAGACAGAAACTATTTTCAAATAAATTTCCTACATTTTTGAGCACTTTCATTTTTTTATTCCCTGTTACTTGTGATATTTCACTGGCAAGATAAAAAAGAGCCCTAATTATACCTACATCAATTACAAATCTCTACAAAATCTTTGGGGACAATATTTATGCCATTCCAATGGCAACTCTGTATTTCCCTATCTCACTGAAGGAGGCCAAAACTAGTTACATAAAGGCACAAAGCATGTAAGTTAAAAATCTACTCTTTGTTCCCGGAATGTAGAGTAGCATACAAGTCAGGTTTGAGTTTCTGCGCTTTTACTACTACCATGCTCCCCAGTATGTTACAGTAGGATTTTGAGGGATTCCCCATAGATATTCATGCTGCAAGACAATCTATTCTCTAATTGGGATTGTCTTTTTTTGTTTGTTTTGTTTAGTAATTTGGCGGGGTTTTGTTCTAAGTCATCAAGGAAATACACTTTTGAATATATCCAAGGATAGAGTTTTTACCTCATCTCAGGGTACCTGTTACAGAGTTTGACCATTCTCATAGTCAAAAAAAAAAAAAAAAAACCAAAATTAAATTAAATTAAAAAAAAAACCCAGACTTGACTGTGTTCCAACTTGTGTTTGCCACCTCTTGTCCTTCTGTTGTGGACAGGCTCTGAGAGGACCCTGACTCTGCCTACCCTAAGCCCTCCTGTTAGGTAGTTATAGGCAGCAGTAGCATCCTATAAGCCTTCTGCTATCAACACTGAACTGGCTCTGCTCCCTCAGCCTCTCCTCATACATCCTAATCTCCATTCCATAACTAGCTTGGTGGCCTTTGCTGGACTGGCTCCAATATGTGCATATCTCTCTTGTACTGGGGAGCCCAGAACTGGACCCAGTCTCGAGGTGTACTCTCACCAGTGCTGAGCAGAGGTGAAGGACCACCTTTCTTGGCCTGCTAGTGACACTCCTCCTAATACAAGCCAGAAGGTTGCTGGCCACGAGGACCCCCAGGTCATTTCCTGCAGAGTTGCTCCCCTGCTAGTCACTTCTCAGTAACAAAGGGAGCTCCATTCCCATTAAGTGATGAAACTACTGACAACCCTGTGTGAGAGCAAAGCCAGAGACCCCCATGTTCAAACTGCCTTGAGACCAGTCGATGTAAATTTGAACTGAAAGGCAATCTTCTCTTTTGAGCAACCCTGTGAGACAGAGAAAAGCATCTAAACTGAAGTCTTCAGCAACAGTGGAACTGACACCTGGCATGAACTGCCACTGAACTATCATTAATACATAGCAGAACTAGAAATTAATTTTTAAGGGTGCCTGCCAGACACTAGAGCCTACTCTTCAATTAATAGGTTTTTCTATGTTGCCTTTTATAAAATATCTCTTAAATTTCACACTTTAATACCTGAAGTAAAAAGCAGGGATAAAGACTGTTTAAAAAAATAGGAAATATTTGAATCAGTCTATATAATTTTTCTTTCTACTAATTTTAATTTAACTGCTAAGAAGAGAATAACGCTTTTACAAGACTACATTGGAAAATACAATATCAAACAGAATTTGTTATATCATAAAATAACATGGTTTATTTCTTAACTGCTATGTCTTCCCCAAAATACCAGGTGAAAATATTTGTATCTAAGGGGAAAGTGAATTAAATCACAGAAAACAAAAGCTGATGTAAAGAGTTTTAGGAAGAAATAGTGCGATATCTGGAAAATTACTTGTTACCGCCTAATAATACCATCCATTCAAAACTGAAAGCTGAATCTGCATAAAAATTTGTGTACTTCTTACATGTATTATACAGGCAGGTATATATCTTATAGAACTAGTGCTAAGTATAAGAGCAACATAATGGATCTTTTTATTAAGTCAGTTTTGCTATCTTAAATTAGGTGGGTTTGTATTATATGTAAGAATACATATATTCTTATATGTTCAGGTAGTTTTCTATGCCTTAGCAGCATTGTATACCATATAGTCAACATGTAAAAGAGTAACAGATTATTTATCTATGGATTAGTACCTTAACTGGTTAAAATTGCTACAGTTTATTTTGCAGTACGCGAAGTACTTTCCTTCATACTAGCTAAAAAATCTAGCATGGCATCATAACATTATTCCTCAGGGTGTGCTACTGAAAAACCTAATAAAACCCATACATTTACCCAAAGTTATGCACCAAATCTTTTCAAATGGCTTTGAATTGTTCTTAGGAGGCTGTGATTTACTAAAGCGGTGGGCATTGCCGCGTCTTAGCAATAGCTCACAAGAAGAAAGGACACACACCTGAAATATTTGCCTACATCAGGTTGTTCGATGCCGTAGTTTGTTTATCAATGTATGTGACAAAGTTTCTTTTTAATCTGTTTCCATGAAACTATAGAAGTTTGTGAATAGCATATTTTTAATTTCTGAATCATGGATTTGAACCCATGGTGTGTGGGTATGTGGGATTGCTAACATTTTCCATTTTGCAAATTCAGTGTAAGCACCCTAATAAGTAAAATATGAGAAGTGTAATATTTTATTCTGAAAATGTTGAAAACTTTTTGTGTTGTTCACATTCTTGTTCTTTCCATTTTGAAAGCTAAAACTAGTTAAAACTGAAAATCCTGAGTAGACTCATTATTCAAAATTATTTCTGACATACAGTGTAGGAAAAAAGAATTATCAGCCGTAGAACAGAAGAAGCTGTGCACCTTGTTTCTTAGAAATGATTCAAATAATTCTCAAATACAGGAAGCAGCCAATATACAAAACATCCATAATTCATTCTTTGTTCAAGATAAATTAGATGTTATTATTTCTGTACTTAGATGACAATAGTGGATAATCAAATGAGTTTTAATAAAACTAATCTATGGTCCATGCTGAGAGACATAATATCATACCACAAAAAGAGAGAGCAATTTCACCTACTGTTAAATTAATTACTGCATGTAAAGTGAAAAGAGTTTATCAAATCTAAATATAGCCTTAGGTATTCTAATAACCATCATCACCTGCAAGGACATGAATGAACACTTCATGAACTAAAGTTTATCAGAGTCATATAACATGTTCTTGTGACAAATGTCTTTTCATTTAAAAAAATAAATAGAACCTTTCAGTTAGGATCTAAAGGCAGTTTTCAAAGTCTATGGGGTAAGTGTAGCCCAAGAAAAAGGAGCTCTTGCCACACATGAGCACTGAAAACTGTGACATAGGTTTTCCTATGTCACTTAATGGAGTTGCAGCTGTGGAATCCCTTTAAATCGGTAAAATTCACACCTAGGTGTAAAATGTGTCAAAATAACGGTCAGAAATGTCCTTGCTATAAATATTCTGCAGTGTTGCAATAGAAACTGCTATGCACAGGCTTTGTGCACGTTGTGCTGAGTGTATATTGTCGTGGCTTCATGGATTTGACTTTTGTTTTAGTGGCCAAAATTTGCAAGCTACATGAATGCTGTATAGCTACAGATCTGAACCTAATTCTGTGGATATCTATCAGCCTGGTCAATAGTGGAACAAGTTGTAGCGAAGAGCCTGAAACTGTCAATGAAGGATAGTTATTCTAAACCATTTCTTGAAGAGGGCATAAGGGCTATATAGAGATGGCCTGCACTTTCACTTCTGCCTTGGTGCTTCCTTACCATCAGTCTGTGGCTGGCTTCCTGCTCAAAATCTTATCTAGGTTCTCTAAGCAGCTTTACAGAGTCCTTCAGGAATACTTAGCATTCTCTTTCAACTGGATCCTTTCTATTGACTGCAGAGGAATTCAAACCATACAAATCTGGCTATTTTATATCCTGAGAATGCAAGTGAGTTGTGAGGACTAGCTACACATTTTAAATTGATGCTTTAGCTCATTGCAACCTCCCCACAGAAGTAAACCCTTCTGAAATATTCACCTGAGCTAGATTTGAATCAAACTGAGTAAGATGACTCTACATGCTTTTTAGTAATTTCCTAACTCTTCCAGGATTCTTTTTAATTATTCTGAGATCTTAATGCATGTAAAATCATTTCTGGCTAGAGGTGCTGAGATCATAGAGCACTATGTACAACATGTACTTATCCTCAGCCTGGTATTTCATGAAGCAATTCTGCATGACAATGATCTCACTACTTTTGGGATGACACACTTTCTGTGGTCTGGGAACTATTTTCAAGTTACTCCATGTTTCCTGTGTACACTGAAGGTGGTAGATTTTTCTAGATTTGACAGCAGAGGCCAATAAAAAAAAATCTACTTTGTAGACATGAGCACTACCCTAGGGTCATGAATTAATTTAGTTGTTTAAAGGGGAAAAAAAAGATAGACAATATAATTATTTAATTATTAAAAAAAAAATAAAAGCCAACAAGGAAAAGGAAACAGAAAGCAAAGTTTTGTCACTTTACATATGCATTTTTTTTTTTTACAGCACCTAATGCTATGTAAGAACCAACACCAAGGGACACTGAACAAGCCATATCATCTGGAATTTCTTACACTCTATAAACCTACAGATGTTTAAGTTCCACACCATACACTTCTACATCCTTCCTGACTAAATACTGGATGGTACTAAAATTTTGCCTTAGGCAAAGGTGATCAAGCAGAGTGTTCTTGAGGTGGCTTGGCAACTGTGTAAACCATTTATTCTAGAAAAGGCAGATATTTTGAGGACATACATTTCATCCTGTTATTTAACTCAAGGCATAGATCTTTCTGTTTGCCGACCGCAGAACTGTGTTCCCAGCTCATTTGAAGCTCAGCGTAGTCTTTTGGATATTATCCAAATATAAGATGTCCTTGTGCTTAGAAGGGTTTTATTTAGAATTAAAAGGTTATTTATATTTGCGTCTGCAAATTCTAAGCACTATTGATCTGTGTATATGCCCAAGTAAACCCAGTCAAGAGATATACCTCCTTTACAATTTGAAGAGGAAAAAAAAAAAATCAGTCCTGAAAGGCTAAAGAACATACATTTCTTTAAAAGCATTATGCCTTACTAATTAAAACTACTACTGATATATTGTGGAATCAGTGAAATCATGTGTTTTCAGCACAAAATGAATAACCAGGGTTTGGGAACCATTCAGAATATTCACTTCACTTTGGAAAGAGATTCAGAATCACACTGAATTTAGTACAATCATAAAATTATTTGCTAGTTTTATTCTGCATAACACAGCTTTGATGTGGGAAAAGAGACCATGTGCCATCACCCTGTTTCCAGCTCTGGATCCCTGCCCTTACTCAGTTCCTCTCAGTTCCACCCTAAAGCAGAAACATTACTGTCTAATATATCTGTGAGATCATCATCTTCTGGTACACCAGTAAATGTTTAAATTGTATCTTTATACCTTCAGGTTTAATCCAAACTTTAGAACAGATTTCTCTTTTTGAATGAAAGAAATTGGTTTTGTTGGTTTTAATAAGATCTGATAATAAATCCATGACCATCAGCATGAATAGAACAATGTAGATCATGTGATACTGGAAAACTGCCTACTGTACACCCACATTAACAAAGTCTGGAGGCAAGCTGTATTCCTCAGAGAATGGCAACTTTTCAAAATAGAAACTTTTCAAAATAAAGTATTACATTTAACTCAACTTCCTTCAACAAAGTTTCTCAGTTCCAGAATGATATCCCTGAGTACTCCACAGTGAGAAATAAATAACATTCCACATACATAGCTACTACTCTGGGATGTGATTGCCTCTGGTCATCTACCTATTTCAGTGTATTGTACTGTTGCACAAGCTTAAATCCTCCAGAAAGTAATTTTCCCAGAAATTTCAAAAATTCTAGTGCTCAGGATCTCTGCTAAATATATACAAGAGGTAAATTAAAATTTCTGTGTAATAGCACAGGGATTGCAACTTCTCAGTCCTCATGATAAGCGACATTGGGCTACTGGGATAGGCTTAATACTCTTCTTCTGCACAAAAAAAAATTCAAAGGATCCTTGACCAGAACATTCTCAGTCTAAAAATATTCTGTTTAAATATGAAAAATATTCATGGGATAGTAATAATAATTTTAACCTCACAATAGAAACTGAAGGTTTTTACTTCTTTTAATGACATTTTTCATTGAAGCGCTATATACATAGAAATTTTTTGAACAAAGGTGTTAATGAAAAAAGTTGATGTCACTGAACCGATTAAATTAATGTTCTGGAGTTTAGTATCTTTTTTTAATGAGTTGAAAAAAAACCCCTCAAATTAAAATTAAAGGGAAAGTGACACACATACAGAAAACTGGAGAGGCTAAGGATTAAAAAGATTAGGAACTTTAAATATCCATGATCCTTACATAATTGTACAACAATTATTTCCTATATGTCAACGTAGATCAAAAAGCAAAAGAAAAAATAAACAAGATCAAAGCAAACAAACAACAAACCCAAACAAACACAACAAAACAACAACAAAATAATAAATGAACAAACAAAAGCCAACCAACAAAAACAAAACAAAAAAACAATGAAACATGTCTGCCAAGCTCTATTTTGGCCCTTCACTGAGGGCAGTTTTTTTCTTTAGACAGGAAAAGGTCTGCTTGCATGAGAAAATGGCACTGCCTGATGGGAGCTCGTTTTAGTGGAAAAGTGAGATAACAGGAAAAAAAAAATTGCTTGTAGAGGCCTCCGTGCATCTGAGACACTCGGAACTACAAATGCTTTCAGATGCTGATCTTTTATCACTGAAGCCTTGTGTGATCGTTCAGTCTCCAAACAGCCTGCCCTTGCTTGTTTGAGTTTGAAAAATGATACAAGTAGTTACATGGTTGTATTTGACAAACTTGCACAAAAGCTTGGCAGGTTTGCACAGATTTCAGCAGCTCTTAATTAGAAAAATGGAAGAAACTTATTTCCCATGACACAGCAAGCCACAGCCATTGAAGTCAGTACAATTTAATTTCCCTGAGTCTGCGAGATTTCCTGGACTTTCAAAGAGAATCATTCTGAACCATTGCTACCTCTTTTTTCTCTTGGCTCTGTGTTTAGGATCAGCTTCTCTAACTGCACCCAATAAAAATTATTGAAACAGTAATATATAGTAATTACTACATGAAGATAGTATACTTAATATGTTCTAGCAGTAAAACAATGCAAACAGAGGTAGCTCCATTTTTAGCACTGATGTCCTCCTGCTGCTTCTTAATGTGAAGAAGGTTGTATATGTTCCTGGCAGCTCTTGCAAAGCTTTCTGCTGCCATGTTCTGCCATCAGCTCAGGAAATGTTATGTACTGTACAGTTACCCCTAGCAAAAGTTATCTAACATATTAAACACAGGCACAAAACCATCAGAGCTCAACAATTTTTACAAACTAAGCAGAAATAAAATTACAGACTTAATCTGAAAATGTCTCATCTTCTAATCTCTGAGATCCAAGAACTTCAAATTCTAGCCTTTGTCTTCTGAAGTACTTCTCCTGACCACTATAAATACCAGCACATATCCTACTAGTTTCCACTGGTTTTTTTTTTTTTCTTCCATGATGAATAGCAAAATCTACTTTAATGTAGCAATTTTCATTATCAATCAGCAGGATTTACAAAAGCAGCAATGTGATCATCAATAAAGCTCGTACAGATGTATTTCTGTGTCTGTGAGAGAAGCAGCTGTTTGATGAATTCAGGATGATGAAATCTTCTGTGACATACAGACTGGCAAACTCGATGTGTATCAACAGTTCTTGTTAGGTTTCATAGCTTCAAGGCTTATCAGACCATTTCTTTGCATTTTCCTGAACAATGTTTGAGCCACAGATGTTGGAAGGAAAACATATGGCAAATACACTGGAGAGTACAACAAATCCCCCGCTTCCAGCAGGGAATGTCTATGTCCACTAAAACTGTATTCAAACAGTGAACAAAGTAAATAGTAAGTGGAGTTTGCCCAAAACTGGCTCTGATGTTTTCAGTATGAGAGATGTTAATGATAGCTATATCGTCTCCTTGGCTTGCACATTTCTACAAGGACTTTCAAGTCCTTAACAGTTTTATCACCAAGTTAAATTTTTTCATAAGCTGTGTGACCTTCACTACTAAGCAACAGGAATTGCTTTGCTAATATGGCTTTGTACAGGGGTACATGGTTTAAAGGTTATAGGCAAGTTCAAAGCCCATAACAATTTGCACCTGAGAAGATTTAACTGTGAAGCGATTGACTTCTTAGTGAATAGTATTCTTCTGTATTATTCTTATCCTACATTTTTTGAGAATAACGATTTACAAGGTCTAACTTATATGTCGGCTTCTCAAAATCTGATTTCCTTATAATTTTTATTTCAGCCAAATATTTGACCTGAGCCATTGGTGATGTGTAATATTACCAGAACCAGATTTCATGTCTGCTTACTGTTTTGCATTTTGAAGTTGGTCTTGTTCGTTAAATGGTTCAATATGTATTAGCTATGCTCCTTGAAAGCCTTCTCAACCACATTATTCAAAGTTCTTTAAGATCTGAATTTGGGCTTTTCAGTGGGATTTATTTTGGTTTACTATTATAAAGAATTAAGTAATATAATTTTTCTGTGACAGGTATCAGCATTATTTTATGAGCAGAGGAAACAACAAAGCGTTTTGCTGATTACTCAGAGATAAAAATACCATATAGATCTGATAAATGTCTGTAATTATTTTACTGGTAAACCCTAAAAGTCTATTCCTGAACAAAACAAGATTATTTAGTCCTAATCAAAGCATTCAACTTAACTATCAAAAGACTACTTGAGGGCAAAGGAATTTTCTAAATTTCTGGGAATAAATTCAGGAATGGAAGAAAGATGGGCTTTATGAAGTTTTGTTTACATATGTAATTTAAATATTTTAATGTGTAGTCATATTCCTGTCTAACTTGGAAATCTATTTGTGCTTTTAACCCGTAGAGATTTAGATTACTTCACCCTTTGTAAGCAAACATAACTGTTTCTAGAGCAATGATGTTCTAACCACAAAGTCCAGTTTTGACTTTCGCATTTAGCTCCTCCTGATCCATTTTAATGTCATCTGACAGGTGCATAGCAAATACTCAGTTTCTGCAAGTCAGTTTATCCCTTTCTTTTTCAGGGAAAATATTTTTTATCCCTTGTCTACACTTTGTAAAATATTTTTAGTCTGTCATGATTCTTCTGAAGGTATTGCAAATTATAAAATAAAGCCAGACAGTGAGTCCTATTCATTCATGCTGCACTTCTGATAAAAGACTAAAGGTTAAGAACTTCCCATGGTAACTATAATGTCTTAAAGGTCTTCTGACAATAACATGATGGATTCCAATTTTAGTCATTCAGGAATAAATCTATTACTTTAAGCAAAGTTGTTCCAAAGATTCCTGATCTTCAACTTCTTACACAAGGTGAGAAGGCCACCTGCTACCAAAAGACTGTAGCAACCCTGACTCCATAAATAAAAATAGTGTTCTGGCTTGAATGTAAAGTAAAAATGCCTATTTACAAGAAACATTTGTCAAACACTTTCCAATATCTGCAGCTTTGGAAGGGAAGAATTCAGAGAAAGGAGAGGTTTGTTGGACATGAAAACTTGTAACCATGGGTAAATGTATCTATTTTAGGGAAATTTGCATAGTTTATAGAAATGTTCACTGTTTCTTTAATCACCTTCAAATGCCTGAAGTTAGTTGCCTAACTAAATTCATGTGCAGCATCATATGTTTTCTCATACAATTTGTTATCTGCTTGATTGGGCTGTTGCAAAAATACAGGTTAATTATTCATTGCAAAAATATTTATTGTCCTTCCACCTGAAAAGACATTTATCTGCTCTACAGTGTCAAGTGTAATCACGGATCAATTGACAGCCACAACATTATTCAAAACCTCTCTGGATGGAGTTACCTTTGCATGAGATGGGGCAAAAAGGGAAGTGAGACTGAAAAAATGGCTATTTTTCAAGGGAAAGAAATGTATACACATCTTATCTACTACAGAATAGCATTCTATTCCTTTTGGCATGGTAACCTAATTAAATAGTTACATTTTAAAATCTTTATGAGAATCTTAATTATTAATGTCATCAACAGGCTGAAAAAATGTAGGTTAGGTGTGGGGAGATTTTGGCTCTGTAAAGACATTACTTAAAAGCAATTTTTTTTGCATGACTGAGCATGTGTGCACACAGAAAAGATAGTCACACTTTACAATGAGGTTACACTTATAAATTATTTATAAAGGGTTGGTAAACACCGTAGGCTATTACAGAATCCACAAAGTTCATAGTTTTGTTATAAGAGTGTATAACACCCTCAGGTAATGTGCAACCAAGTATAATTTATGAAAGTCATATCTGTAATATTGTTTATGATGTATATTAATCATTTATTAATCCTTTATGAACTATTTATAAATGCAATTTAATAGAAAGCATGGTTGAGTAGTTACTACATTGCACTAGCTTCATGGGAGTTAAAGGTTGTAGGCCTCTGCCTCTCCTTTTCTAACAAGCTAAGCAGTCTTTAGGCAAGACAACACTCATTGTTTCCTTACAGACTCCTAGGAAGTTAGACATCTGAGCGGCATTACAAAAAGGTTTTGCTTATAAGCAAATATACAGAATCCATTTTTTCTTTACATCTTCTCCAGTATTTCAGTAGAGCTACCACACTTCTGCTTTACAGGGTCCATGAGACAAAACTCCTTACAGATGACCCACACATATCAAAGTCTACAAAGTCTTGGTTCCTAAGGACTTTTGTATGTTTTGGTACATCAGAAGACCACCAAAATATTGTCTGTATTTCCAGGAACTGAGCAGAGGAGAGTTGGTGTGTGAATGTGCATGTCCATCAGTCCTTAACAGTTTCTGCAGGAAAATGGCCAATATAACAAAAATGACTGCTGTAGTCTAGGCTATCATAATGTCTAGGAACAGATCCTGGCTTGCAGGATTCTTCTGCTCCAAAGCAATTCTGCCTGCCAAGGTACAGCTACTTGTACTTGCTGCAGGCAATCTCCACTTTCATGTGACCATGCAGTTTGATGACTGCCTTTTCTTTCTTTATTCATCCTGTGAAATCTCTTGCTGAGGCATTTGATACCAAAGTACCATCCCAGCACATTAATTCTTCACTTGTTCTTTTGCAGGAAACAGATCTCATTCTGACCTTTAATATCTCAATGCACCGTTCTTGGTGGATGGAGAATGGGCCAGGCTGCACCGTGACCTCAGTAACCCCAGCACCAGACTGGGCACCAGAGGATCATCGTTATATCACTGTCTCGGGGTGTTTTCTTGAATATCAGTACATAGAAGTGGCTCACAGTTCTCTTCAGATCTTCCTTGCAGTAAGTGTTTACAGATAGCTTCACTTCCACTACCTTTTCTAGCTTTCTTCTTGCATAATGTCTCTACCAGAATAGCAGAATATTATGGCATTCTTTCACAAATCCAGGATCTAAGTGTTAGTTTTGTTATGAAACTCTGATGTCTTGCATCTAGTTCAAGACACCTGTACACAAAAAGCTCAAAGTTACATATTAATTGCTGTGAAAACTGCTGACAGGACACACTCTGTTTTCCTGATCTCCACTTTGACTATTGGCCATGCCACAAATCATTCATAGCAGGTTACATTCAAATTACACTAAAGGACATATGTTGTGACACAGTAAGAGCTTACAGCTATTGTGAAAGCCAAATTGAGTATAAAAGAAAAGCCAAAACGTGGGACAAATTTTCAACAGTAAAAACAGACACACTGACTCAAAAATAGTTCATGGGACTCGAAACTAGTGAATTTGTCTTTAACCATCTTAATCAATACGCACTGCAGGAAAATGGGAAAGGTTCTTCCCAAAAGAACGAAACATTGTACTTATAGTATGAAAATCAGACCCAAAAATCTTAAATCTTTTTAAGAGGATAAAAATCCAGCTTTACACTATAGAAAATTTATAAAGAATGAAAACAACTTATTTTGGGGAAAATTGTCAGGTTTTTCAAACATATTTACCTGTACTTATCATTTTGTCCTTGTATTGTCTCTGATCTATGTGAAAAAATGACATAAACACTGAATTCATTACACTGAATGAAAATCTGCATTTTTATGTTTGCTCTGGTAATACACACATTTTTATGCCTAGGTGGAGATATATATGTCTGCAAATAAAACTGCTACTATACATATAAATTTGGACCAGCACCTGGGTACATGACTCTCTCTATATAATGTTTTTGTTTAAGAGATTCCAATGTTTTGTCCAAATAGGGACCATGCTGGCAAGAGAGAGAGGAAATCTGGTTAGCCAGATCCAGAAGTTACTGCATTGTAATTAAATAGTCCTCAGTACATAATGAAGCCCTCAACTACCCAGAAAGTGAGCAGCATTTCCATTCATCTATTCCCAAGCCTAGCTGTAAATGGCTGTATCAAGTGAGCTCAGGATAGTGTATCTGTGTCAGTGCATCTTGTGAGGGAGTCTCTGCATGTAAAAGGTTGGTAGCTGATTCACCTGAAAGCCCAGCCACCTTCTGTCGGTGGAGTCATCCCAGGTGTCCTCCATGTTCTTCAGCTTGACATGTTGTAGCAGAGCAAAGGGATCCTGACAAAGAAGGTAGCAAGGCCTGAAAGAAAAAAGCATTCCTTTCTCCAGGTAGTTCACATCTGCAATTTTGACAAGCTACAGCTAGTGCAGAAGACACAAAGGAGTAAGTGCAACAAAATCAGTGTGAATAAGTAAATAAGATTTAAATTGCTTTGCAATTTTATTTTTAAGCAATTGTAATTACTCAAATTCAATTCATAGAATCATAGAATCATTTAGTCTGGAAACGACCTTTAAGATCATGGAGTCCCACCATAAACGTAACATTGCCTACTCCACCACTAAACCATGTCCCTAAGTGCCACGTCTATACTTCTTTTAAATACATCCAGGGCTGGTGACTCTATCACTTCCTCGGGCAGCCTGTTCCAGTGCTTGACAACCCATTCAGTGAAGAAAGTTTTCCTAATATACTATATTAACCTCCTCTTGTGCAACTTGAGGCCATTTCCTCTCATCCTATCACTTGTTACTTGGGAGAAGAGACTGACCCCCACCTCATCACAACCGCCTTTCATGTCACCCTCTTTCATGTCCCCTCTCAGCCCCCTTTTCTCTAGGCTAAACAACCACAGTTCTCTCAGCCACTCTCATAAGATTTGTTCTCTAAACCTTTCACCATCTTTGTTGCCGTTCTTTGGACAGGCTCCAGCACCTCAATGTCCTTCTTGTAGTGAGGGGCCCAAAAATGAACACAGTATTTGAGGTGCAGCCTCGTGAGTGCAAAGCACAAGGGGAAAATCACTTCCCTAGTCCTGCTGGTCATACTATTTCTAATACAAGCCAGGATGACATTGGCCTTCTTGGCTACCTGGGCACACTGCTGGCTCATGTTCAGATGGATGTCAACCAGCACCCTCAGGTGCTTTTCTTCCCCAAGCCTGTAGAGTTCCATGGGTTTGTGACCCAAATGCAGGTCCCAGAATTTATCCTTGTTGAACCTCATGTCATTTGCCTCAGTCCATCCATTCAGCCTGTCCAAATCCTTCTGTAGAAACTTTCTACCCTCAAGAACTGTGAAGGAAATATCCAGCTTGTATTTCTACCTTTTTGTATGTAATGAATAATGAAGAAGAAACTCAAGGAATATATAGTTCAGGCTCAATTCTTTTCCTGATGTAACAAGGCTTTTTGTATGTCTGTAGCTAAATAGGGATGTGTTTCTAGATAAGGTTATTCTTTGCAATCCAGGTGAATGAATCAGAATAACAAACCATTGGTTATCCACTAGCTGCAGCCAACTACATCTGGTTTTATATTTACATTCATGTTACTGTAAATGTGATTATCATAGTTAAAGAGAAACACTGTATATGTATGGATCCATTTTCCAAACCTGGTGCTTGTAAGTTTAGATCATTTTCACATTTCCAGTTGTGGGCATAGGGTTCTTTTTCTAGTAGAAATGCTAGCAGAGATTCACTATCACGTTAAATGCAGTCAGAAACAGAGGAATTACCTGGCACTGCTCAGTGACATATAATACAAAGTTAGAAGAGCTGATACTGCTTGGTTTTCAGCAAACTACCTTTCAACAAACCCAAGCCTTAGATCAGATTTATCTCCAGATAGTAGAAAGAAATTAATCTTCCCTTTCAATTTTCTTTTATGGGCACTTAAGTGGATATTGCACTTCAACTGTAAAACTATAAATTGCAACATACAAATTTGTTGCTTTCTCTTTATTTGTATTTCTATATGTTCACGACAATGATGAAACTAATGTTGATCTTGGCTTTTTCACAGACCGGTGACACTGCAGCATGTTTATAAGAATGTTTTCTACTGCTTACTGATGATAAGTTACAAATGCATTCAGCTTCACTGTGGAACACTTAGATCAGTCTTTGAAAACATTGTACTGACTGCATTTTGTACAGCTTGCCAGCAAACTACTGAAGGTTAGGCTTCACATAGATGTGTTATTTTCTGTGATTACTTAGAATATGACAGCTAATATAAAAGCTATAAACCCTCCATGGTTTACACTTTCTAAAAGCAAGTCTCAAGGTGGGCTGTGAAATATTTCAAGGACTGCAGACAGATACACTCTTGAGGAGGTGCAGAAAACTCAGTCTTCGGGAGACCTTCTCTTTCCAAGAGGAGTGTGCTCTAGAAGCAAAGAGCACCAGATTACAAACTATACAAATGCTGCTGCTAATTCTGTGCAAGTCAACACAGGTTTTAGTCTTTTAAGAGTGATATTTTGCAGAATTTTCATTTCTTCTACTGCTTAAACAAAGTAGCATTTAAAGCAGCTGGAAGGTTAAATGTTTCAAATGGTCAGGAGAGTCCCCAGTGTGCAGTGGTGGTGTTCATGGCCTTAGAGACTAAAGAAAGACAGATGGCAAGATGCACAGATGTTTTGCCAGCTTCTCCTGAGGAGTGGATTTTGCTCAGGATAAATAAACAACTGGACAAAATCACTAGTTTAGCTCAGAGGGAAAAGGAACAGAAAATTCAGTTTAGTGATCTGTATACCTTGACCGTCTGAAAGATCATGGTCTAGAAAAATGGGTACTAATATATGGAAGAAAATGCTCTAACAAAACAAGGTTTATCACAATTTGGGTATTTAGCATTTACGTAGGCAAAGGAGGGATGGAATCCACAGTGATAATAGGGTCTATAAAGCAGCCGAAATCACTCCTTTGTCCCATGACACAGAGCACTTAATATATTGGGTGGTGCTCGTGGAAGGTTACAGCCTTTGTAGATCCTATCAGTAAATCAACCCTTGTGTCACAGGTATAACAAATTACCATATAATATACATTTATTTCTATCTTGTAGCCATTTCTTTGTCAGTGCATTATTTCTTGCTCAGCTGCTGATTTCTTTCCATGCTTATGGAAATCTAGTTTGAAGAACTTCCACTGATTTTTCACTCAATTATTGTGGTAGTTGTCTCTCTGAAGTGGTACGCCACCAAAATCTCAGTGCCACACACCACGCTTATCAGTTTTTACTCTGTGCTTCATACAGATACTTCCCACTTCGTTCCTTTGAGACTAAGACACATTGCTATCACTTTATCTCTGCATCTTACCATCTTCTTCCAGAAAATTAAAAGGAGAGAGGGTTTCAGAGTGAGGAAGGGAGAATGTGAGGGAGGGGAATTTCTTTCATTCTTAAGTGCAGTTTGCATCCTGTAGTGATGCAAAATAAACATATTTTTAGGGAACCACCTGCAGCATGCAGCTGTGTGGAACTGAACAGGACTGCTAAGGGTGTGATTTGTTCTGTTTTGTGAGAAACTCTGGGGTCTGGGAAAACATGTGGGGAAGGTATTTGCTTTCCTGCCCTCCCCGATTCTTGGTGAATATCATAGCTGAATCTGTACAAGTGAGATTTTAGCTTCATTGTACTTTGACAGCAACAATAATTTATTTAATGCTGTGCTGATACCTGGGAAAAAAAAATACATTGTTTCAGCCACAGGTAATTAATTTGTTTTGTTGCACAAAGCTAACCCTCAGTGCAGCCTCTGCTCACATACTGGCCTAAATTCTTCACTCAGCTTTTCCAGGAAAGCCCCATTTACAGCACTGTGAAATCTTGAGCACCTGGACCATCCACTGTGCTCTACAAGGACAACAACTTGGCCTTTTCTTGGTGCCTACATTTCACCGAAGTGAACTGGTCTGGTGATAGCATGACTTGAATACCCATGTTTCATACATTAACATGCGCTTATGTGCTTAATGGTTATTGATTCTCGCTGCTTACATCAGAGAAGCTATTTCATTTTCAGGACTCCTGGGTTATCAAACATAGATATACTTAAATTACTGATCTCTGGAGATAATTGTTCCAGGTAAAGAATGAGGTCAGTAGTACTAATGGGGATTTGATTTACTAGTGGTTTGTGAAATTTGAGTTGCATTCTGTATAATATTTGCAGAACAGAGACTGAATGAAGGTTCCTACCTGCCCTGAAACGATAGGAGTTGTAGTTGCCACTTCATCATGGGGAGAGCAGTGGCAGGGAGGGACACAGTGCAGTGTATACACCCCTGCTAACTTTGGCAGGTAATGTCAGTGCTTAAGGTGGTCATTGGCTCTGAGTATAAACAGTACAGCCCAACCTTTCAGTCACACAGCTAAAAATGCGTCACAAGCTCACGGTTGCACAGGAACCCCCACCCGTCAATGTCCAATTCTATCTATGGATCCTATGTACAATTTTCTTTGTTGGCATTTTTTATTGAATTCTTTTCTTATAACAGAAGGTGGAAGTCTTTTCAGTTCAGGCCCTGAGCTGTGGTTCAAGTCAGTGGATTCTGCTGCCAGGACTGCAACCATGTCCTTGGGAAAGCTAGTTCATCTCCCTGTGCCTCTTCCCAAGTGCTACAGAGAGGAAAGCATGACTAAATTTTTCATGTTCAGTTTATAAGATGTTGTACCATTTGCATAGATAGAGATCTCAGATCTCTCAAAAAGACTATAAATGTGGATGGCACCCAGTACAGTAAGGCCTTTATATGGTGCAAGGAAATTATAATAATGGTAATTGCATTTCATACAGAAATGGAGCTCTGATTTTCTACATCGTCCTTCTGTCTGTGTTCTACTCTTTGATTATGCATGACCTGCTCCCACTCCCACAAGGCTGTTCTCACAGAAGTAGACAAATTAAAAACCATTTGTAGATTAAAACTTTGAAAATATGCAAATAAAAGATCAGCCTTGGTGATAAGTGTGACAAAATTACATATCTATTTGCCAACACAGGATTAAAAGTATTTGTTATGCTTGTCTTTCACTCCTCACTTACACACTCACAAGTCTATTGATTCCAGTGGAACTAAGTGCCTGAGTTATGGGAATAAGACGAATGTGAAGGCATCAACTTAGCCAATTCGTATTTTAGTTATATAGCCCTTGAAAAGATGGACTGTGTAATATTATTCCAGTAAAACAAGTGGGGAAAAATAATTTCTTATGTACTGTATCTACATTATTGATGGTAACTTACATACCAAATAAATAAAAACATAAGTAAACTGTTACACAAAAGTATTGACTATTTTCATTGTGATCCTGTCCACTGACTTTTATGTGCTGTACATTAGTCTCAATTTCTATTTGTTCCTTCCTGTATTTATACTTGAGCATATGCTTCATGCAACCATTAAAATTATTATTTCATGCTTTGAAATTTGCAATATGTAATTATCCATTCATACTACTTACGGTAAATGTATACTATTTGGGATTCTGCAAAGTCTGCATCATGCATAATACCTTTCAAGCTCTGATGCTGTCAGATTGATTTAAAACATCATGAAGCATGACTGTGTTATTAAGATGCAATAATACAGTTATGCAGTTAGGATGCCAGCTTCAAAATCTCTGCTGTGTTGCAGACTTGTTGTGTTGCATGACCTTTAGCGGGGTGCTTAAATAACGCAAGTTATTGTCAGTACTATGCAAACAATGGTTCTTAAATATTTCAGAAAGATGTTGCCAGGATAATTCCATTAAACATTTCAAGGTAATCAAATCTTACAGAAAAGTGGCCTGTGTATATTTAAGCACTTAGAACAGTATAATAGCATTAACATTCCCTGCTTCTCTCAAGGATTAATAATAATTAGAATAAGGTACTCTTAAAATCCTTAATGTTAGCATAGCACAGGTGACATTAAATAGTCTCATGCCCTTGTAGAAAGATGGGAGTACTGAGTAATTCTATGCACTCATAGGAATTTCTTTACTGGACTGTCTATTAATGCTTTAGACTCACATGCTCAAATATGTTTCTAACAGTATATCATTTAAAAGTCCCCAACAGTGCTGAGGACAGTATGATTTCAAAGCAGCAGTTCCTGTCCAAAAGAACTAATCTTCAAAGTACAAAACAAGCCATCTAACCCACGTGGACAGAAAATAGGAGAAAGGAAAACAGAGAGGGAATATTAGTTTGCAGTTTCAGTGCACATCCTGTTTGACTATTGTCATCTTTTTTGTAGGCTTGATATAAAAGCCCTAAAAAAGACTATGAACCAGAAAAATGAGTAAACTTTGCAGTATCTGGTGGGAAATTCTCCTAAAAGGCATCAAAATAACAGTGTGTGAACATTTGAAATTTAATAAGTGGATGACAACAAGCTGGTGGCTTGTCTTTGGCCCACTTTCCTACTGACATGAGAGGACAAGACAGGTGGGACAAACCACAGAGAGCCCTGCAGGTGAATGGAGTAGTAGAAATTCACTGGAAGAAACTAAGGAGAAGAAGTGGCAGGATAAAGCAAGCTGTGGAAGATCATTTCTGCCACAGCTTCTCAGATGGACTCACTCTCGAATGAAGCCTTGGTCAGAAGCAAACAGAGGATGTGGTACCTGTAGAGTCAGGACACTCCTATGAAGCTGTGACTCGCTGAGAGGCCAGGAGAGATGCAGCAGGAAAGCAGAGGTTAAAGGAACAGAGAGCTTGTATAATTCCTGCATTTACAGCAGGAAAGGGAAACAAGCCTTCTGCAAGAAAAAAGTACACTCTATTTTTAATTTTTCCTTTTAATTATTTTTTCTTATTTGGGAAGACATTGATGAGGCATGAACAGAGAAAAAGACTAGCAGTTCCTCCAAAGACACCAGCAAATGACAAAGCAAGACTAAAAGAAGCAATTAGATGGTGTAAAGCATGTGGGTGTATCAGCAGAACAGACTGCATGATAGGGGAAGGGACAAAAGAATGAAGACGGGAGATGAGGGAGGGAGCCATAGCAATGCATGAAAAATAAAACCTGACTACGTTGTTAGGAATGAAGCAAACAGCAAAACGATGTTTCTGTGTGTCCAAAGATAGGAAGGAGTGAAATCAAACAGAAGATATGTCGGCTCTGACTTGTTCAGGTTGAAATGCTAAAAGTGATCAGATATGTCCTTTTGTCAGAGCTACAAGAACTCAGGGCAAGTAACAATCTAAGAACTTCCACTGTCTTCACTGAGTTCAGATGGATTTTACTCGTCTTTTAGGAAGTGTCACTGGTTGATGTAGGCTTTATGTTCTTCTAATAAATCAGAATATCCCATTCCTGTGCTCAAAATACATATAATGTGATATACTGGGGGGATGGGGGATGGAGGGGGGTAAGGGGGAGGATATAAAGATCAGATATACTTGCTGCAAAACATTTGACCCTCTAATGTAAAATAAGACTGGACTCTTTATTTTCTAGTCTTCAGTTCCTTTGTGCTGACCAAAAGTAGCATATAGTACATCTATTTACAGTAATAAGCCTGATGTCTTTTTCCTTTCAAGATAACACAAAAGTCTTCCATTGTGCAGGAAGCACATCTTGCGCATAGAAGTCCTCACTCATATTTACCCTTGCTAATTTTGTTTCTCAGCTCCCTCTTGACAGCAGCCTCCTCTTTCACACACATACACTCATGCACATCTTGCACATCAGCTGCCTCCCCCTGTGCTTGTAGAGTGGTGAGAATATTGTATGTAAGAAAAGAGACAAGAGCTCATGTAATCAAGTTGTGACTCTTTGAACCTAATGGAGATAAATAACGTTATTTAATTAAGGTGAAGTTCCTTTCTAGGGCAACACAATGATTGAAAGAAAATTGATTCTTAATGATATAGACTGGTACTTCAGAAAGACTGGGTGGTTTTCCTGCAGGACTGGGCAAAATCAGCACAATGGGAAGAGGGTATGAATCATTGTAAAGTGCTAATTTAATAACACCAGCAGAGGAGCAACATCACGTTCAGGCATCTTTGACATTGCCTCAGAGCATAGTATGTTTCTGTTTCTTTGTTTGACAATAATGTTAGAGCATATGTCATTAGTGTTTTGAAGGACTACTGTAAGAGAATTCTTTATGCCTACACATGTTATCCATTGTTGCTTCTATAAAATTCTACCTGCAATTCTTCACTACTCTTTGCAGAAAATGGAATTGTATACATCAAAGCACAATTGTGGGGTTTTTTTTAACAAGGAGGGAGTTTTGTCAGTAGAATTGTACTCATTCATTTCCCTAAAAGCTTCCCTTCTTAATGAATTGGGCTCATATAAAGCTAAGCTACATGATAATTGTCTGAAAGCAAGTTTGCTCCACTTCAGTGGAGAGAAGTCAGCTTTAAATAGTTACCTGACCAGTGCACATAAGATTGTCTCCAAGAGGTTTATTTCCCTGAAGAAATGAAAGGCAACAGCACCAGCATGTGCTGAGACTGGAAGAAGCAGTTCTGCCCCTCACAGATCATCTTGCACTACCAAAGGCAAAGATGGAATGTGATTTGGCGGGGGGGAGGGGTGGGACACAGGGATCAGAATTGTGATAACCAAGAGCTGAACATTAGACTCATTACTTTGAGGCCTGAGGGAAGCTTCCTGAGAATTTGTTTTGACCACCTTATACATATTGCCTCACACAGGGGACTCTGATTCTGGCTGACCCTGTAGGGTAGATAGTTATATGATACAACAACAAGATTATGGTTCCACAGGTTCAGTGCCTCATGGCTGTCCTGGGGCTATGTGATGCTGGTGGTGCTGCGTTGACTGGTGATGCTGGCTTGCTCACTTGCTTCCTCCCAGAGCTGGGATATAAACTTTCCCAGTTCTGGCACTAGCACAGTCATGTTACTGTTTTTATGACACTTTTATAGCATAAGAGCTGCATGTGAAGACTTCCCAGATATACGCAGGTTAGGTGCCTTTTACTGTGGTCTTTTTACCTCATTTTGGTGAGCCTCTATGAGTTTTTTATGCTTTGAAGAAATTGTGAATGAAAAGCCTAGTTCATTCAATTGTCTTTCTCTATAAATCAATTTTCATGGTAGAGAAACCAAATTACATGTGTCTTAGGTGTAAGAGTAATATTAAGAAGAGTAGCAATAACAATAAATAGCACAAGCTTTTGTAATCATAAGTATTCCATTACAACATATAATTAAAGAAAAAGGAATCCTTCTTCATACTGAAAGCTCATTCAAGTGCCAGGTTCATCAATCCCATTCCTGAGCTGATTCTGAAGGTACAATGAAGACATGAATGGTGCTCCTTAGAAATATAAAAAAAACACCCACATTACAGATATACCTGCAGTGATGGGTATTCTTGCTGATATTGCAGTACTGCCTTGTTCTGGCGTATACAAACATGACAGCTATTGTTTTGCCATTTAGCTCCAGATCCCATAAAGAACCTCCAGTTCTGGAAGCAAGAGGCCTCAGTTCATGGGTTAAGGTGTTTTTTTTCCTGAATATGAGAGAGGGAGTGATAAAACATTTAGCCAGCTTCCTCAGTTGGTTACAGAGACTAATTTATTTTTTAAAATAACAATAATTAAAAAAAAAAAAAAGTAAGTAAAACATTCCAGTACTATAGCTGGTTTTCATGTAAGGCCTTCAAATTTTTGTCAAAACTTGTACAGTATACTTTATGCAGTATACTTCATGTTTCATTCTTGTGTGCTGTTAGAACTGCTTCCTGTGCAAAAGATTAAATGAACACATAAAAGTATAGGGTTATCCATGAAAATGTAGAATCACCTCTTTTGCAGCTTCAGTCTTGACACAATACCATGGTTCAGAAAATATTAAATTCACCAAAGACAAACAATGTCAGCAATTGCAAGTGAACTTGTACTGAAGATACTGCACAATTACAAGATTCATCTATTTCTGTACTACAGGTCAAGTGCTTTTGGTAGAGCTAACTGCCCCACTAGAAATCCTAACTATGCCCAGGGAAAATGGAAATCTAGGAATCATTTAGATGTCCCTTATCTTTAGAGTGTAAAATATAAACCAAATAATATTATTTTATTCATTCTGTAACTTTTTCCAAATTTGCTAGCTCAGACAGCATTTTGCTTTCCAGAAAAAAAAAGCACATAGATTTCTATGGCAAATATTTACCCCAAGACCCCTGGAATAATTGTTCAAGGCAGGCCAAGAAAATGGAGTCAAAAAACTGCTCATATTATTTTTGATGACTGAAGCTATTCGTGCAATTTCAGAAGTAGTGCCGAGTGGGAATTTTCTAAAGAAACACAATTCCATTGGAAAATTCATTAGCCCTGAATAATTTTGTCTTAACATAACAGTGTCAATGAACTTTATTTAAAGTGCAGGCAAGTGTCGTTAACACAGCACCTGTTTTCCTGCTAGATTTCTTGGCTAGCTGCTTGTGCTCTGGACATTCATGGTACATTTATACATGGACAGGACACATCCTAAAAACAGCAACATGATGATCATAATGTTTAACTTTTGCTACATTCCCTGTCATGCATTGGCCCAGACTAGCTATCGCTGTCCCAAACATTGTTGGACCACAGGTGCAGGAGTAGCACAAAACAGGGAGCATCTGTGCTAGCCAGTTTAGATCTGCTCATCTTGTTCTGGGGGATAAAGAGAGCTTATTTGTGGGAATACTAGCTGTGCCATTTCATTTGGTCTCTAAGCCAGAGAGAGTCTCCAGATTATTTCAGTTTCTAAAATGTCTATATACACTTCTGTACATCCATGATCCCAATTACACACTTAGTCTGTGTTCCCTAGAGATGTAGTAATAGTCTGTGTTCCCTAGAGATGTAGTAATACCAACACTAACCAGATATTCAGCTAATGTCTCACTCATGCTGTGGTCCCCCAGCTTGGAGTCCAGGAAAAGAACATGAAGTGTAACCTAGTAATATAGGAGGAAAATTCATTATTTGTAGGAAAAATCCTAACTTTTTAGGGCTTATGTATAGTGCAAAACAATGTCTGCAATACAGAAAGATGCTGTGTAGACATATCCTAAAGATTCTTAGCTCTCTGACTTCTACAGTGCTGTAATTCTAAGGAGACTTGAGTTTGAGATAACTTTGTCATAAATCTGCTGAAGCTTCCACCTGACGTCCAGATTTTAAATGACAGGTTATATTCATTGGTAAAAAACATCATTGTTCCATCCAACTGAAGAAAATTACTCTCCCTTGAAATCAGAGGTAATATGTTCTTTGAAGGTATTCTCAGTAGAAATTAGCAATTCACACCACTTCTTTAATAGATCTTATCTTCAGCACTGGTGGACAGGTAGGAAGCACATTTATGTACCACTGATGTGTTTGTGGGACTTTGAAGATCTTCAAGACCTTAGCAGCACTGTTCCCCTAGACTGCAGCACTATTGCAATACCCATTTTTGCAGTACTAAACTGCTTGAAATTGATTTGCATAAAGGAATTAACTGATTCACGTTTTCAAAACCAATGGGCAGATTATTTTTCCAGCAGGCAGCATTCTTTTAATTCTACTCTTAAGCTCTACCAATGTAACTTCCATTCCTTTCTGAACACAGTAAAAGAAATAGCTATTTTTTAATGTATACAAATTAATAATGAAATGTTGTTACTAAAAAGGAAATTCTGCTTTATTTTATTTTTGGATGTCTGGGTTTTCTGTGAAGTGATTGGTCATGTGTGCATAGTCACAACCTGAGGAAAAGCATCTGCAAAACCACAGGAATGTATGTCTGTTGGTAACGATTGTTACCATAGATGGAAATTCAACATTGACATGACAGAATTTATTTTTCCTTATATGTAGACAATGATCAAATAGTGACATCTGGATTCTACCCCAGAGGTTCAAGTCAATAAAATATTAATAGCTGCCATTTCCAGCGAAGAGGGTGTAACAAGAGCACAGCAGAGGAATCTCCAACATTTTTGCACCTATTGTTCTACTTAATTAGTTAATCGTTTCCCCTTCCACATACTTTTCTCCTAAAGATTAGGGAAAATAAATCAGGGACTGAGATGCAATTCCTTGTCTCTGATTTAGTTAAACTGTTGTTTAAAGCACATTATTTTCTGTGAGTGCTCTGTTGGGAAGTGGCTAATAACAAGGGGCTGGACCCTCTGGTCCTCCTTGCTTCCACCAAACATGGAAGGACGGACAGCAAACAACTGATTCATAGTGAAAACCAGACACAGAAATCAAGGCAATGCCATGCAGTCTCATCTAACGCACTTATCATTTTACCAAGAGTAATTGAATTCAGTGTATTCAGTCACAATGAGCAAGGAGAGTAGGTGGACAAGAAGGACTGTCAAGCCTTGCTTCAGACAATCTCGTTCTTCCCATTCCTCTCATTCAGTGAGTATTAATAGTCACTTATGCATAAGGAGAAATAATGAGGTTTAATAAATCTCCAAAGATCAGCTACTTCATAAAAGCAAATGCCACACTTTTATCAGTTAAAGGCCTCCAAGTCCAATATCAGCAGCAAAGGGAATTTTTATTTTAAAGCAAATTGCACCCAGTTTCGGTAAATTATCATAGAATGATTACTAGACTTTTATCCAGTCAATATTATGCCTCCCTAGTGAATTGGTTTATTGTCAGTATGTCTGCTTCAAAACATGTCTTCCCTAGAAAGCACTCCTTTATTCAGCTCCTGCCACTGGAAGCAGGCAACAGCTTGAAGCTAGCAGCTGCTCTTGAACAAAGCAGGTAGAGATGCAGAAAGGCTGCTGAATCCATAACAATAAGCACATCATGACATAATTACAGTAAATCTCCTGAGTGGTCTGTGCACACAAAATGCCATATGTTTTGGGTAGAGGAAGTATGCCCTTGTAAAACTGTAGTATAACATAAGCATTTTCCATAGTAGTCCTGTTAGCATGAAATTGTTCTTTTTATCTCAAAAATTAGCATTGACAGAACAGTGGATAGTATTTGAATGGTCAGATAGTTAGACTGGGAGGATATAATTAATATCCTGCACTGCAAGAGCAGGTGATAGAAAGGTTTGAAGGGGTTTTCCAGTTGTAACTGTACATAATCTAATAGCTGGTGCATCCATTTAACCTTTCTTTGATATGGTTTTCTTTCACCACTGCATGTAATACCTGCTCTGTTTTCTAAATGTCTTCATTTGACTTTGAACAGGTTAATAGGATTTTCTGCTTCTGCTGCCTTCCTGTACAACAGAGATTATCAATATGGACAATACTTTGTGGTCTGTCAGAGAATAATAGACTGCTTTCCCCATCCCTGCTTTTAGGAAGTGATTTCGTTTCCTAAGATTTAGATACAAATGGGAGAATGGAGGGGAAGATATTTTTTTAATGTGTGAGTCTAGTGTGAGCTGGCACTACTAAATAGTCACTTGGCATTTGCTGTATCAGCTGGTGGTGCTTGCCTCATTTTCAAATGCCAGCCTCCTGATTTTCTGTTAGAGATGTCTGCAGAAATTTCACTGTGGCTAGACACCAACTGTACAAAATACATAACCTAGATACTTTTCAAAGATTGCAGTGGACTCTGGGAAACATTTTCTGTTACAAACTGCATGAATCGATCTCATCTTCAAAAGCAATAATCTCCTAAATCATTGTTTTGTGCTCTGTCTGAACCTGCATTTTAGGTTTCAGCAGCTTTGTGTTTTGTAAAGATGTTTCTAAAATCACTGCGTGTCATAAGAAAAGGATTTTTCCCCCGGCTGTTAGCTCTTTCTTGCCATGATTATTGCTTCCTGCTGCAACAATAAGAATATAACGATGCAGCAAATTTTACAGGAATGTAAACTGCATGAAATAAACAAATTGTCATTTTCTAAAGTATCAGCTCCTTTCCAAATGCTGTCTGTGCATTTACACCTTTATGAGTTGTGAAGGTCTGACTCAGTGAGAGAGGTTAATGTCACTAAAAATGATAATACTGGTTATAGGTAAAACATAAGTAAGCAAGATGTGCTGCATTTTCAATCTCTTTTTTATCTTGGAAAAAGTACCACTGATGGGAGGTTCATTTTGAGTACAAAAATTACCAGAGGTAATAGTCATTTAATCCTATGATTCTTAAATATTGGGGACAAGCAAAATCCCACTATGTACATTGTATTCTCTATCCTGAAATGCTCCTTTTGTGTATCTGTTCAGCTTCTTTAAACTTGCTGATTCATTTTCATTAAAACAATACAGAAGAACATGAGCAAGAAAATGGAATGAAGTCTTTCCTCATTATGTAATTGTCCATAAACAAACAACTTAAACCAACAGATTTTTTCACAAGGTCATGCAAAGATATTATACTTTTGTGAACTTGATGGGAATCACCTTTGATAGTGGGAGATGTCTAATCTCAACTTGGATACTAACAAGAATATATGTACTTCCATAATAACAAAATTTATCCCACTTATTTCCAGACAAGGGCCAGCCACAGATGATGGTTGCCATCAGCAGACTGAACTAGTGCCCTGCATTTGATCATTTTTTAATGTGTGGGGTTTGATCTCAGACCACCTCAGAACTTAGGCTCAAAATTTGCAGACTCCCTCTTCAGCACTAGCATACTTGAGAGCAACAGGCTTTGTTTGATTCACAACTCCTTAAAGAGCTTAACTCAGTGCAGGAAGCTTTAAGCAAGTCTCGGGGAATTTTGAAGAAGGTACAAAAAGCAATTAGACCATTAACCACCTTATAGAGTGATCCAGTGATGTTTTTTAGTAAGCTTATGCTGCATAGAATGCATAGAACATTCAGGAGCTTTATAATTCTTCTCTAATTTAAGGTGTTTTAAAAAATCTTCACTGAAATTAAAAAGTAACAGTTTTCCAAAAGACTGTTAAAAGTTTTCTTCTGTCCCAGACAGACTGCCAGCTGGAAAAGGATAAGCAGTGTTTGTAGTCTCTAGTAGGGTTTAGGAGGATACAGTTGCCATATCAGAGCCTTTAGTATCTCATACACACTAGCTTGATGTTTTGTGTCTTTAAATACTGAGTCAAAAGCTAGACTTCTGTAACATTAGAGAAGCTTAACTCTTGTTTTGTGCACATAAAGATAGATGTTAGTTTATTATCATATCTGAAAAACTCCTTTTTAAATTTTATTTTTAATATCTTAGGAGGGCGTATAAGAATCTACTGTTGTTTTCCACTATATACAATTATCTGCAAAAATCCATTCTTCAAATAATTTTCAAAATGGGTTTTAAGAGTCTCTGTGATTACATATGAAGAATCTATTTTGTATGAGTGCTAGAATCCAGTATTTTTCTATAAACAATAGTTAACAAATCAAGGACTCAAATAGTGAAATTCATATTCAAACTTTTTTTCAATGAATGTCTGAGACACTTAAGTTTCACATGAAAAGGACCTATCAACTCATTAGCATTTTCTTATTCTAAATTAAAAGTTACTACTAGTGTTGTTTGTTGCAGTTGTTATTGTTTGACTGTTGATGCTGTTGTTGTAATTTGATTTTGTCATGTGTAATTATTGTCTCTTGATTTGCTCACATAGAATAGCAAGTATTCAGGGTGAAATCAGAATATCATATGCTGACAGGTTTTCTTTTAGAACTACCATTGTATATTATAAATTTACTTTTGTTTACCAAAGATACCTTAGGGTTCCAGATATGTAACACAGCATCTATTGAACATTACTGAGCTATACACGAGTTATCAGAATACAGAACATTTGTTTTATTTTTTTTAATCCTCATTTAATGTAAATAGCACTTGCCAAACTTGCAACCTGTTAACATAAACTTGGGCATCATTCAGCCAGGCTCCACATACAAAGGCACTTTGGCTCTACTTCGTGAAATATGGTGCCTTTGTTTGCTCTCCCTCTTGACAAATGACTGTGCTAAAGCTACAGAGACAGACAGACTGCCACTGAAAAGCATACAGCAATTTGGAACATGCATGGGGATGGATTTTTTTTTCAATGCTATCTCCATAATAATACACCTGTGACTAAAACAGGTGATTGAAAGTGGAGAGGATGCACACAGACAGATGGATTAAGACAGTAGTAATTGTGCTTTCACTTGATTATAATATTAACAGGCTCCAGGTGATTTCTATTTTTCACAGTGTCACTCATCTCAACAAATCCCAGCAGGCTTGGAAGCAGAGTAGAGATGCATCCTGCTTTTCACATGAACCTGTTTCCAGTGTGAGCATTTAAGAGAGTTCTTCTGTCGAAAAGCAATTAGCTTCTGCAGTCTAGGGTGCCATTTAGAATATCCAGGCTCATGTGTTTCATCATAAAATTGACCTTTTTAATTTTTTATGCCTGAGATTCCCTACTAAAAGAATAAGCATTAAAAAAATACAACCCTAGAGAAAATACTGAAGGCACATGTAGAATTTATTAAATGATGTCTAGCCCTAAAGTGCTGCAGATAACAACACCATCTGAATATAATAAATATGAAGTATGCCGTATTGTATGCTTAATTTTTAAATAATTGGTGTCATTAGGTATCATAATGATACTGATTACATAAAAATCATAGGAAAGCAATATGTGATACATTTATAGACTCACATTTTTCCTGTAGTAATTGCTTTTCCGTACAAATGGTGTCTGCTTGTTGATACCTCTGAATACTGTGTACTAATTATCCTAATGCTTCAGAGTTTGTTTTGCTTTTTAGTAACATTTCCTATCTTGGGAGTATACTTTTTGACAAATGCTTGCATCATAAAATGGAAAATTTCAAGAGACACTGACATCCAGGATAGACAAAGAAATACCTCTTCTGTCCAGACAACAAGTAAAAATATTGCCAGCAATAGTAACACCTTTCCTCCACCTCTGGGAAATACCAGGTTTCCATGGAGATATTAGAGTTTCAATAGTGCAAGAGTACTCAAGATTTAAAGTACAAAGAGATGTTAAGTATTAGGAAATTCTGACAGAAGCTGACATGGTTTTGTACCAGTCCTTCAGTACTTTTATTTTAAAATTTAGTAGGAAGTTTCACCTGCGTGTCTACTACTTACACAGCAAGAGGACATGACAGCACGTTTATCTCTGCTTAGAAGTATTTTGAGGTCAAGTAAGATTCTTAATGCTGACATATATTACTACTTATGATCTACAAAATGTCCCTACAAAATGATCCTCTGTTGTAGCAGGGTAGAGGCATAGTGCAGAGAAGAGCAAATTGAGAAGAAATCAAGAATATACATATTTACAACATATTTACATGTGTGTGTATGTATATAATGATTTAATAAAGTCTAACATGGCTGACTGCCTCACAGTCACAGTATTTATTAGAAATCAATGTAGCCTATGTAGTAGAGAACTTCAGCTGATGTTCTGTAGAACATAAATATGACATGTAAAGAAATTGTCAAGATTTATGGCTGATGTCACTCATTTAACAGTATTCGGCTTCAGACCCAGCCTGTGCTGTCTGGATACTAAGTTGTAAAAATTCAGCAAAGACATAGTTATAGACATTACACAGACACCAGAATAACTCAGACAGCCATCAACATCAAACCCCTGCTTCTGACACTGCCAGTGAACAACATTTCAGAAGCCATAAAGAAAATCAGTTTCCATAATGAATTAACTGGGTAGTATTGTATTCTGGTCTGAATGATGACATGTGAGAAATACATTTCGTTTGTGGATGAACCATCATCTTATTGCTTGAACCAGTATCAAACTGCTTAATTTTCTGTGAGGAAGACAAAACAAAACAACCAGAAAACCACAAGAAATCCTATCTATCCTGAGTCATTTTATCTCTTTAAAGTCTCCTCCTACTCACCTCTGAAACTTTTCCATGCAGCACACTAGGTTACTTTTGTTTCTTCCTCTGCTCACTGTGGTTACTCTAGCTCATTTAACTGTACAGCCTCTTCCACTTTTTATCATTTCCCAAGAGCCCAGTTTTACACTTCTAAAACTGGCTTATTCTTATGACCTTATTTCTCTAGCCTTTCTTTTGTCTTCCTTTGCTCTTCCTGCCAAATGGTGATGCTTTTCTTGCACCCTCTTTTTTGATGTATGCTGAATCACCCTGAAGCCTTCAGTTTTTCCTTAAAGCTTCTCAAACATTTGAATTTATGTAAATGACTCTGATTATTATCACCTTAATCTTTTTCTTGGTCACATAACTTATACTTTGTTATCTAACTACTCACCACCTCAGCAAGTTTTCTCTTTTCAAAAATCCTCTTTGAAACACTCTGTTGGTTTTTTTTTTCATGGCAAATCAATCTTCTTCACAGCTTTTGCCCTATGCTGTCTTTACTGTGCATGTTTGTCTTGTGTTATATAGACAGTAAGTCCTTTAGGGTGCAGGATGTCACTTTATCTATGCTTATAATACACAGTGTAAAGTTATTGCCCTCTGTAAAGCAACACTGAGGGCACAATTATTTGACTGATAAATCAATTTGAAGGAATGTTTCCAATGATTAATGAATCTGTCATATAAAATAAGACACCTGCAAACTGGTTTTGAGGTACTGACAAATATAATAGTTAATTATACCAGCTGTAGATTGCTTAGTGCCCAGGCAAACTTTTACTATCACTGCAACAGAAAGAAGTCTCTGAAAGTTACCTTGACATTGTTTCCTTCTCTTTGCAATACCTGCTGTAGTAAGAAATTTTGTGTTCTGGATTCTGCTTGCTAATGAGTTATTTAAGATTAAGCTCTCACAAGCTGCACTGTAAGGAGAAGGAGCACAGGCAAAGATGGAGGACTGATGCAGCTAACAGAAGAAAAAACTGCACTGAGAAAACTGATTTTCCTCTAAGTATGGTAGATTGCAGCTCCCTGAAGCAGAGTCCTTGCTTTCAGAAAACCAATTTCTGGCAGATTACAGAGGTTATTCCCCTTTGGTTTTCCAGCATTAGACAGGAGATGGGAATGGCGGACCCTCTCTCAGGGGGATGGCAGCTTCACAAAAAACCAGATGGGACCTGACAGGCTATTTCCAGGAGATGGAGTCTTTGAAGCAGGAAGAAGGGGTGCCTGAATGACTATGGGGAAGGCTCCTGCTTTTAAACTGGGTGAATCAAGGACTCTTTTGACAGGAGGTAGCATCCTTTCACAGACTACCAACTGTCCTGTTTGTTATGTGACAGTCTTATCAGTCAAAGGTTGTACTATGAATTGTGAAATATGTGGCTAGAGTAATGTTTGACCTGTGCAACACAAGCTGTCTCTACTTATTTCTGACAAGAACCATTTGTTTTGCTTTGTCAATTTGTGCCCCTCCCTTAATCTCCAGCTTCCATCATGTAAAAGACCCACCTCACGGATCATATCATATCTTCTCACCCTGTGCTGTCATTTAAGTTTCACCCACAAGGGACTCAAAACATCGTACTTTTTTTCATTTCTTGCAAATCCTTTAAAACTAAAATGACAATATTTTCTGAAAATACTTGAAATTTACAGTTAGAGATTTGCTCATGACAACCTTTTAAATTCTTATCTCTCATCTTGAAAATGTAATTGAGTGTTTGCAGAAGCTGCAAACTGTGTCTGTCGGCAAAGGGCTGTCCCCAAGGACTTAGCCCTGTGCTTCACAGGCACATGAGCAGGTACTCTTCTTCACTAACTGCAGGAAAGCGTGCCAGCTTTTTAGCAATTGATAAGATTAAATTTCTACATCAAATAAAGAAGGCTGGATGAAAAGGGCTGATATGTAAGCCCTCATCTAGTCTGCCAAATGAAGGTGCTAAGTTTATAGTTATTGGAGAAAGGCAGATACCTGTGTATCTCAAAAGGGCTATTTAGTGCTTAGACATTCATTCTACTTAAAAGAGACATGTACTAAAAATGCAGATATAGGCGTGGGACATGGTTTGTGTGCAAGGCAATGTGTATGGGCTCTTTTTCAGTGCAGGAAATGACCTGAGAACAGTCTGTTCTCAGATACAAGGTGTGTGTGAAAATCCACATCAGAATCAGTGCTTATTTAAAAAAATAAAGAAAATTCTTGGAGTAGGTGATTCCCATACAAAAAAAAAAAGGGAGATATTAATGCACGAGGCAGGAATTTAAACATGGCTTGAATCCAAGTGATGAAATTTATATCAGAGGATCAAGAGTCATGAGTCCATGCAGTGACTCTGCACTTTACATCACACCCCACCTTCCTGCTCCTGGGCTGTGGCAGGCTCTGATGTGACCCCCACTGAATCCCTGCTGATACTATGGGTGCTTCTGAGAGTTGGTCTATGGGTACAGCACTTGCAACTCTGTGCCCCATTCTCTCATTTACAGCTAGGGGATTCTTAGAAAGCAACTTTGTCATTGCACCTTGCAGAACTAATCTTCAAGGGAATCCCTTCCTCACCCTGGTCTTTGACACAACCAAAATAAGACATTATTACGGTCAGACATCATTATGTATTGAACAGACATTCTGAAAGTTTATAAGCAGCTTTCTGTCTTCTAGGAAAGGCATTGCGTCCTAGCTTGGTTAATAGTTATTGATTGTTGCAATACTAGGAACAGGTTTCTAATATCTTTTACCATCATAAACATATATTTCAATGAATTTCAAATATGCAGGAAATTGAATCTGGCATAACGTAAAGTTGGCATTTTGATGCACACCAATGTATTTGTAGCTGCACACCCATTCACTTAACAAAGATATGCATATGTTCATCAAGTTTTAATTAATAGAGTCCTTGCAAATTCCTCTTTAGACCTTTATTATCTCTTTTTTTAATGCACTTCATTCATTACTTTTAAAAATTAGACCAATTTAGTAATATAATTTGAATCCATAATTGAATTTGCTAGCTACTCTCAGACTTTGCAAGTTAATCAAATGGCATCGTTTTAAACACTTTTTCAGTGCTGGGGAAAAAATACGTTGGTGTCCAATCAGCCCATGTAAAATGGGAAACTCGTATCTCATTCTCAGTCAGGTTCTGTGCTGATTAAACTCTCTTCCCTCACAAATAATAGACTTTTTCCATTCCCTGATAAAAATTAATAACATAAGGCTATACAGAAGGATGAATAAAGTATAATCTAGTTAAAAATGGGAAATGACAAATAAATGAAAAATGCTAAGTGAGGTGGAAGAGAGATGTGTAATTGAGTAGCACTAGAACCATATGTCAAATGCCTTCACAGGAAGAGTCAGGAAAGGAAAATCCCAACAGTAGCTCTGTGAAAATACCAGAGCAACTGCTTCTCTTTCTTACCAGAGTGCTGTGGACTCACCAGGGACATCTTACCTGGTCTAGCATTTGACAAGTTAGCGTCTCTGTTTATGTGTGCTGTCACCCAGACAATAATTTTTTTCCCCCATTCTCTCTCTCTCTCTCTGACTAAAAAAGCTATTCAAATTAAGCTACCACAAAGTAATTTGAGTAAATTAGACTGGACTGACATGTATCTTCTATCAGAATGAGTCACTATATCAGAAAGTTGGATGGATTTAAGACCTGATATGTTTGAATTGTTACTTCTATCAGATTTGCCAGGATTTGTGTCAGACATGATTTGAAAAGGCTGGCAAACAAATAATGTGTGTGTATATATATATATATATGTAACATGCTTCTGAGGATGTGTGTGTATGTGCAAGAGGAGAAAAGAAAATGTTGTATTTTTATAAAAAATAAGGATTTGAAAATTCATTCTATGGCATTATGAATTTCTTTAGAATCAGCTTATTTTCCAGTCCCAAGATGTATAATTTTACCATCGTGAACATAGGTGTTCATGGCATTATATTTAAAAAAATAAATCTGAAATCTGCTCATGAAAACAACTTAAAGTATAGCAGCAGAAAATTGATTTTGTCAATAGTCTACATCTCATTTAGAAACGTTTGCTTGTGTGTCTGTATTGATTCTCAGTGCAGATATATGCCTTCATTTTAATATTATATCTTTGCCTTTCCCTTATTTTGTTGGCTTGTGGGCAAAAAAGTTTGAACAGATGATTCAGTTCAAACTACATAATCCTTTGCCCTTCCTCTCAACCAAAGAAACATTGTTTGTAGAGCATAATTTATATCACTTTTAGCAGCACCAGAAAATCTTGCAAATGACATGTTGCGGCTTCATGACATAATTACTATTAACCCTCTGAAGCCCTTTCATAAGAGCTTTTCTGGGCAAACAACAAAGATACCCCAACTATTGACATATAGGCAGCATGGGTTCCCTGGAGACAACAGGCAGTGAGCCATAGATGGCAGGAAAAAGAAACTGGAAAAGGAAAGGTCAAGTGCTGGCAGTAAAAATGAGAGATGTTTCTTCCACTGCTCTTACTTTTCCTTCTTTGTTTTTTTTCCTTTGCTGTTAGCATCACCCAAACCTTTTCATGCTACTTCCTCTTCCCTTCCCTCCTATTGCCAATTTAAAAGAAAGAAACAACACAACAGCTGCCTAACACACGTACAGTCAAATCTTCAATCCATTTATGTGAGAAAATGTTCAACCTTTCATCAGCTTTAGTGATGTTTTAGTGAAATTATCTACCTCCCAGAGCATTAACCTCTTTCAGGTCTTTGATACACATTTGATACTGGGATGCAACAACAATAATTGTGTTGCTAAACAATTTCTGGTCACGACTCCCTCCTCTATGCATGTTGTTATATTCGTCAGCAACCTCACCTCACTCGGTATTGTCATGAACTCAGGAACTGTGCTGCTGCTTCTTCATCAGAAAAGGAAATTAGTATAGCATCATTGCACAGTGATGTTTCACCACATTTTGACATTTCTTTTAATTGGTAAAAGCCTAGAATAGTTCCAGCTCACTGTACTATTAATTTAAATGTTTCTATATATTTGAATCCTAAGTAGAATATACAATAAGTATATTAGATATAATCAAGACTACTGTGATTCTTTGTTGCCCTTAATTTCCATTAAAATATTAAAATGTTGTGGAAATTATGTTTAAATTCTCTTTTATTATTTAGTCATTATATTAAAGTCTTACAGAAAAACTAGTGTTCCTGGCACTATTGCTCCTGTGTAGCCCACAACAGCAAGAGGCAAACTAGTAAACTGAATTTGTTAAATTTTTTTCTAGCTTATTTTCTGTCTTCATTTAGGATTTTCAATAAAGATCCCAGAAATGTTGTACTAATTTTATCTTTAAATAGCAAGAAGAAAAAAGTCTAAGAGCATTGGCTGTAATAAAAAAAAAGACCATTTAATTCTCTGTGGGTATCAAAGTAAGTGAAATAGTACTTAGAGCTTCAATTAATGTTTGGCTAAAGGCCAAAAAAAATTTAACAAAGATCTAGAATATAATTTTCAGACTGATTTTTTTCCCTGATAGAATTATACTTTTTAAAGTAAGTCCTACCAGACTCCAACTCCCCAAAACCTGGGCTCACTTCCAAATTTAAGCTTGAAGATTTATTTAATTTCCACCCTCTATTCTGCTTCCCAGGCACTATCTGTTTTCATCAATTAATACAGATGTTATGGAGTTTATTTGCTTCACTGCAACATGTGAACTCAATTTCTTTTCATTTGTAGCTTTGAAATAGAATAAGCTTCTTTGTGACAGACTCAGATACTGCACTAGTACTCCTTGTTGAGCCATGGGCTCACACCATCAGAATCACTATACAGACTGCACCCCTCTTGTTTTAGTCTAGATGCACTCACTTTGTGACATCTCAAGACAGGCATTTAGACAGACAAGTGTTATAACTGGGTTGGAAATGTTTTTTTCTAGCCATCTGACTAATGACACGCATAGATTTACATGGGTTAGTAATTTTACATGGAAGTGGAGGAAGCCCCACAGCTAAAACAATTACATGACCACTTCAGGGATTAAAGTTTCATTATTTTTATTGTGCAGAATTATATTCTTGCAAGGCCTCTGACATGCCACATATCTCATGTTGTTCCCACATCCATTTGCTCAAACCCTCACTTACAGACTAGCAAATGTGTCCAAACAGACAAACTTTATAACAACCAGCTTTGAACAAACTTCCACCAGTGTCTACTGCCAGCCATTACTGCTATGAGTCCTCTTGGATATAACCGGTGTCTTTGTGATATCGACATCAGATTTGAGTTAGTATCAATAAATTCTATAGAGACACATTTGAGACTTGTTCTCATATTTCCTGCTCAGGAAGAAGTGTTTATTGTACATAGAAAGGAAAAACAACTGATGAAATGCAGGTGAGAGTATAGCCTCTGACAATGTAGCCATCAACAGGCCTCAGGGCTGCAGCAGCAGCCAAGCATAGGGACAGCTGGCCATCCCACAACCAAGGGAAGCCCATACCCATTTAGGGGCTGATAGGGTTTGACAGCCACTCTGTTCTGGCCCACCAGTCCCAACACATGCATCAGGTACAACAAAAGGAAAATTACACCTATTGTCCTTAAAATCCATCCCTTACTCCTCTCTTTTGTGCTTTTGAATGGGTTTCAGGAGTTGACTCCTGTTGTGTTGCAGCATCTGTTGAGAATTTTGGAGATGAAAACCATTCCTCCTTCATCATCAGAGCGTTTCTTATTTGTATTGATCCTCATGAGACTTTTCAATGGAATAAACAAAAAGTAACTAATGATGCTTAAGCAGAAACTGTCCAGAAATAATCAAGCTAGCCCTGAGCAGCCTAATTTAAAGGCTAGAAACACTGAGCTCTGCCTGACATTATCTGCCTGTGAGACAACCATTTCTTTACCCCAGCTGTAGCACATTTTAAATTGCACAGTTGTTACTCTCACAGCCTTACATGCTTTATATACACAGCTAAGCCATTACTGAGACCAATTACAGATTTAACAATATATCAAAACATAACAGTTATTATTAGTCTGGTTACAATTATACTAATAATCATAGTCTAGATTATCCAATCATTAGAGGAAAATCTGAATAAAAATGCAGTTTAAATTGTAATGCAAAAACTTTCTGGTACCTGCCCCTTTCTCTGGTATGATACTCATCCTTCCAACGTTCTTCTGGATCTTCATGCCATGATGTTAGTTTTACTTGTATTGTTCCACAGTCTAAAAGAATAGTAGCTGATAGACACCATCTATTCTCCTAAACCATCCTGTTGTTGAAAAGACAGTCTTTATAATTAAATACACTGGAAATATGGAAAAAAAAATATAGAAAGACTTATGTTATTCCCAATATACTTTTTTTTTTCAGAGGTAATCACTTTTCACAGCCTTTTCACAGCCTGCTAGGGGGAAAAAAAATCTCCTTTAACCCTCTGAAGAACAAAAATGCAGAAAATGTAAGAATGCAGCTGGAAGAAAAAAGAAATCAAGACTAAAATATAGTATTTATGTGATACAATATGTGAAGAAAATTAGACATTCAGGAAAATTAAACAAAGATGCTTAGTCTTCCATTCATCTCTACCATTAACGAATATAGATCTGGTAGTGGGAAAGACATCTGAAAATACAAACTTTATCTAAACACGATAACCCAAATATCATGGAGAGTTATCAAAGATGTAGGTTTTTCCCATATCTAATCTCCCCTCAGATTTGCTTACACAAAATCATCTGAGTTACAAGCTTGCTCTTAGTACCATACTCTGTCTGTCCTCACCAATACAATCTGACGGTTAATGGGTGCACCTCTTTATGGTAAAGATTTTTCACTCACCTAAGTGAGTGTTGCTTACGAGATTTGCCCCCACACTGAGGTATTGTAAAGCTTTTTTGGACATATCATTTAGAAGTCCTTCTAGATAGAAAATATGAAACCTGGTTTGCTTTCTGAATTAGTAAACACCTGCATATTCAAAAACCATAAGCATCACTGCAAATATGTGTGTGAAGAGTCAGAAAGCTGATCTTATCCACTGAAGAACCAGAATTAAACTTAAAAACCACAAGTATTTATGCTTATTGAGTTGTACAGGGAACAGCTAAATGCAGTTTCTATGAAGCAACGTAAATGTCCACTTTCCAGGGCTGCAAGTTAGATCTTGGTTCCTGTCTAAATGGACAGTAGATCTGTTTTGGTAACACCTACTGAGAAGGAACTTGGATTCTTTTAGCTCTGTACGTATTTCAGAATATCCAGGCTGCTAGAAAAATGAGTCTTACTGTCCAAAGAAGTGTGAGTAGGAGCCCTGCTGTGAAAATTTCTTTATCATAGGTTGGAGCTGACATTTATAACAGCAGTAAAGCAATTGTTGGAGCTTAATAGCATGAAACATTCTCAGTTACTGCTATGTACACATACATATCAGCCAAGATAGCTCCCACTATCAGCCAGTATCATCCAATCTAGGTTAGCAGTCAAGAGACAATGGTGTGTCATCTTGTCACAGTTAAAATAATTCTGTGAACCTTAGACTATCACACAGTTTGTCAAGTATACTTAATTGAGTTAAAGTAGCTCAGACACTGATCAAATACCTGTGGTATCATAGTGATATAACTGGCAACAACACATGACACTACAAATTATGGAGAGTCTTAAATGATAGGTAAATAGCTTGAATTACAAGAATGTAAGTGCATCAGGGATGCTGGGAGTGCTATAATAAATCCTAAACGCAACACTCCAAAAGTATCACATCTACTTGCATTCTTGATCTTGTTCACAATTCCTTTTATATACTGAAGAGATACACATGAAATTACAGGTTTCAAATGAGCCAGTTAGCTTTGTTCTTTTAAAATCTGAATTCACACTGGTATGATTTCTGTGCGATGCTCATTTTTAATTTACCTCCAGTATTTTAAGGTGTTTCATTTCTGTGTTTCCTATTTAATGAGAGAGTGGTAAACTGTGAGCTGGCACTGTTTTTCAGGTTTTATTCAGCTTTAAAAATAATATATATATATATATCCACCTTGGTTAACTATTACCACTGATTGTGGTCTGACTGGAATATTAAGATTTGTCACATTCAGCAGTACAGGGGATTCTGCCTGGATTGCATCTACTCTGAAAGGCATTTGCAAGACCATAAAACAACTATCAATCTTATGAGTTGTTGCTCTTCTGTAAGTTAGGAAGAAAAAGGAAAACAGTCCCAAAAATTATGACATCCATATGCATCCAAAGGACACAAGGTGCACATCTGGTAAGAGGAATCAATTCACAAACTAATGTTATTATCAGCTTACACAATTTGCGGTAAATTACTATTCATTTATTTCAAGTCCAGGTCACTCATTCATTGACAACTTAGTCCAGCCCATTCATGGAGATGTATTACCTGATGTCTGGTGTAGGTCATTGATACCTGCATATACAGTTGCATGACCTGGCTTTTTTAATCATCAAAGAAGCTGCAAAGATTTTCCTTGATGTGCTGATAAACCATGGCAATTGACAAAGCAGGGTGGATAAACTGCCATTTGTGCATTTTCCCCACTGGATTAAAAATGCTTTTCTAATCACGGGAAATTAAGTCTCAGAAAATAATACTATTTTGAGAGGACTGGCTTTTGGAGCACAGATAAATAATATAGGAAAATCCCCTGTTGCCAATGCCTACCCTCATTTCAAGAAAACAAATGGTGTCTAATGAACTCTGTAAATATGCCAGCTTTAAGTGATATTGAAGACAAATACAGTTATATCTACTTTCCAATTACTGGTAAAGCACTCTTAGTTGCTCCCATTTCACCCACAACGTAAAAAACACCCACAAAACTGATAAATTTCTATGTCACATCAGAGGATTACTCACCTTCCAACTCAATGCATTTCTAAATCATCCAGACACTCTTTAAGATCCTTCAGTTGGCAGTCTTGTAGTTCCTCTTCATCTTCAAAAAGAAATTTTTTGTTTCTTTCATTTACTCTTAACCTATTAAGTACAAAAGTAAAATCTTATTTTCTGGTATTAAAAAAAAGGTTTTTAGGAGCACACACTTCCCATAGGTTGTGTTTCTCTCTACTTCTGTAGCTAGGCTCAGGTTGAAAAAGTAGTTCTTTTGATCTTTGAACAAGCTATCCTTCTGGAACAGCTGTATTTTTCTGTTTCTAGACTATCAAGTAGAATCAGGATGTACATCAATTGCACTTATTCCCAGGTTAGCTGTCCCGTAGCATAACACCAGAAAAAAAAAAAAAAAAAAGGAAGCAGAGTAAGTGGAATAAAGGAAAGAGGTTTTTTTCCATTTAAGTTTTATCTTGAGTGTGCATATAGTCTCCTCTTGTGATGACTGAAAAACACAAGGAATATTTATCTGATCCAACATCTGGCCTCATGAAATCATAGTTTAGATTTTTCATTTGTTTTCCTCTAAGTCTTTTCTGACATAAGTTTTTTCACATAGCAGTCCAACACCTTTGTTCTGAAGCTTTTAAATATAGTATGTTTATCATAGCCAAAAATATTTCTTCTCTTACTTTTTCTAATAGACTTTCAGTTGTTGTGTTTACCACAAGTTTTTATTTACAGCCTGCTAATACAACACTCAGAAAAATCCCTGTCAGATTTCACTCCTCTTTTCTCAGTATGTTAGAATAGGATGGTCTCAGAGATAAATGAATATGAATGATGTTGATGAATTGTTCTTTTTATCATTCCAAGCAAAAAGGTCTAAGGCACTCTAGACCCTCTCTCAATAGAAGATTAGAGAGGAAATAATCTGCAGTAACAGATTGTGAACAGCTGTTGAACGAGGATGAAAATCATGTCATCACATCAGCACTTAAATCAGTAATAGCTGGTTTACAATGGAGGAAAACAGAAGACATTCCAAATATCAGAGACAAGAAGACATAGATTGCCTTCATAAAATCTTGTGTTCACAAGGGTACTTAAGTACTCTTTAAATGTAATTCATCATCTTAGACAACATTATAGGAAGATAGATTTTCTATACACTGTCTCTTTCTTCCCTCTGAACTTAACTTCATATTCAGTTGCTTAACATTTGCATTTTTATTTGTTTATCAGGTATAGCTGAAAACAGTAAAAGGGCACAGGAACTGTGTAACTACTGATGTAATCCAAAAAATTGGAAGATTTTTTGCAAAAAAAACGTTTAAAAAAACCAACCTTCCTTTTTTTTTTTTATTTACAAAAGCAGTAGCATTTGAATGTCTATCCATATGAAAATAGATAAAGGAAGAACAATGTTGCTGTTTGCTGTTAGGTTATCCATCCCTGAATAAGGAGCAATAGATACAAATTCAAACTACCACAATGATGGAAAACAATTTTGTATGAACTGCTTTATTAAATCTTGAATAATAATTTTGCCAAATCCAATATAGGTATACAAATATTTCTTTGTTTTTTAAAAAAATATATGTAATCACTGGTATTCTTTATTAGTATTTATCATATTCATTTTGGAAGAAAATTCAAGGTGCTGTAGAAATTCCAGTAAGACAAGTTACCCCATGATACTCAGAATGTACAAAAAGAAAACTATGAGGGGACACGTAAACATTATTTTTGCTGCAGTGCAATCAAAATTGAATAGATGTTTGATTTTCAGTTTACCTTCAGAGACAAGAAAAAGGAAAGAAAAATATTTTAATTCACAACTGTATTTATTGCTGTCTTTAGAAAATAATATGAAATATTTTAGAAAATAATTAACTATAATTCAGTGAGCTTTACACAATTTGACTAATGGTTTAAATCTGAGTCTGTATTCTTCAGCAATTTGAGTCTGTATTCTTCTTTCACTCTCTAAACATGAGAGTGAAAATGCTGCTGAGCTCTACCACTCATCCAAACATAGCTTAAAATTCTTTCTACTACTACTGGAACGACTACACCATCTATTGATGGAAGGTCACAAGATCATTTTAGCACTGAAGTACTTGAAATCATTTCACAGAAATAATAAACCTAGCATAAAGCTGAAGCATCTCTGATCTCTCCTAGCTTTGCACAAGTGACACAGGAACAGAGTCTTGGGGATAGAAGAACATTCAGATGACAGACAGTCACATGCTGTGCCTTTAATTTTAGAACAGGCTCTGTTTATATGTGAACCATTTAAAAGCATGAAATTGAAGTCTTATCTATTAAGCATCCAAAGGACAGTAAAGTTCTAGTGGGTCCAGTACCATTCAAGGCTAGATGTCTTTTGCTTACTTCCCAGTAAAGGACAACTGTCTTTCAAAATTAAACTAGGTTTTCAACACATTGAAGAAACGTTGAGGATCAGAACTTTGATTTGAGCCTTAACCAATCTACAACTGCTGAAGTGCATTGGGATGATTGCCAGCTCACTCATTTACAATTTAATTGGCGCCAGTTCTCTAGCACTGGCAGCAAGAAAAAAAAAAAAAAGGAAGTGTTGCATCTTCTCAAGCCACACATTACAGAATATTGTTTGTCAGTAAACAGATTCAAATACTGATATTCTACCTGTGCTGGGCTTGAATCCTGGACAGCGCACTGCTGCAAAGGTAATGTACACACTTTGCTGTGCTAAGGAACAGTATACATTAACAATGGAGTAGTTCAATAAGTCTATAAAAACCCTCTAAAACAATTGCTTTTCTTTTTGCCTACTAGAGTAGATTTGTAGCTGTCATCAGCAAGTCTAATAAACTACAACAATCAGTGACTCAATGAATTATTATGCAATATATCCCATAGAACTATTTTGGAGAACAAATATGATTTCTGCACTCAGCAACAAACAAAAAAAGAAACATGAATTTCTATTATTGCTGCTTGTCACTCCTACTGCTATTTTCATAGGACCAGCTCTGGCAGTTAGATGTACAAAGAGACTGAAGGGGGGCTTTGGCAGAGTAGGGCTATTCACATTTGATTAGTGAGATTCAGACTATGTCAAACAAAATGCAAAATCCCCTTAAAGACAGTATAGAGACAGCTCAGAAATGATTCAGAGCATCAGTCAGATGCCAATTGTCAGACAACATATTTAACTATTTGCTGTCTTTGCTCTGCTGCTGTCTCACCCTGTGTGCCTGGCACCTGCTTTTGCCTGAGCTTTAACCATCAGACTTCTCTTAACAACTAATATTATGGTTTTATTCAGCTGTATTAGTCTTGCTGACATTGAACAATTAAGCAACTGTATTTAGTCTGTGCCCCCCTGGACTCTGATTTTACAGTGAATTGCAGGTGATGACTGGCTTGACGATCTGCAGGTGATGTTTGGTTCTGATCATCTGCTGACCCTGCAGTGCCCATCCCAGACACTTGAGAACCATGCAACTGAGGAACAAATATAAGGGCTGAAAAACTAACTATGCAAAGATAAAAGGGTGGTATTTGCTTCTGACTTCACAATTTCAGTGCTTACTAAAAGTAGAGGCAAGAAGGCTGCAAGATGGCAGCCATAATAGAATCACAAAGTGTGAGCCCAGACCCAGCTGGAGTCCAAGACCAGACCCTGTACTGGACCAGAAGCTGCTTTCAGAACAAGGACCAGAACCCAGGTCTCTTCCTTCTCCCATCTGTTTAGAAAGTTCATGTTTCAGAAGGGAACACTAGGAAAGAATATGGGAATAAAGTTTTCAATGTCTAGTTTTACTAAAGCAACAAATCTTGTGTTTAAATTGCAATGAGGAAGACACAGAAGAAGCATAGTACTTCCGTGCTGAGCATAGAAGTAGGGAGTTAATGGCGTGGATCAACAAGACTAATCAAAGAATTGCTACCAAGGACGTTTCTAAGACACATTCACTCCTCCAGCAAATCATCTATCAGAAAATATATAGGTAGAACTGACTCTGACTTGAGGTTGCAAGAGGCAATAGATGTACTTCCCACACTGTTTTCATAGGATCCCAAGTGATCTTTAAAAATTCTGGTGGGATCCAGGAATCAGATCTGCACATATACACCCATGTGAAACAACAGGCAATTTATGTGATTATCAGAAAAAATCTTAAATCACTCCATGAGAGGGGATATAGCAGGATATAGTACAGCCTTTTTCTTAGACCGGTCCTAATTTCCTACTACTATTTCACTAGGAGTTTTCTCCAGGCTCCTACTGGTGGCTTGCCCTTCCACTCTCTTTTTGGACACAGCATGTTACCTCCAAGTTAGTCAGCACTGGGACCTGGACAGTAAAGAGGTGAAAGCACATGGAGTATAATCAGTCTGAGCCTTTCTCTGCCTGGTGTCTTCCTCACCATTTATGGGAGGGTTTGGGTGAGGGATTGCAGACAAAGACAATTAGGGGATCCATAGGGTAAATGTGGGGAGACACCACCTGCAAAACAGACTGTACACCATGGATGTACTCATTTCTTAATCACAATCTTGCTTGAGTTGAAGATACAGAAGTAGCACTGAAAGGCTGGGGAAGATCAGGGCAAGAGATGAAGATGGATGGAGCATAATCAAATTTGCAGCACTGCCTCTTCCTTCTCATACTGCTCTTTGACCTGCAGTGCTGCTTTGAAGTAAAGAAAACATAAAGAAAAGAATGGGCAGTCACAAAAGGGACAGACCTACTACTACCATCACCTCTCCATACTTTCATGTTGTCAAACCTCACTAGTTGAGGCACCTAGATCATCGAGGAGAAAATACTGCCTTTTATCAGAAGACAATTTGGAGTCACGAGTAGAAATATTTAGAGCTGCTAAGGGAAAATGAGACATGTATCTGGGCTGGAACGAACAGAGGGAAGAGGAGTTCTCACCTTTTGAAAGAATATGTTGTCACTCACCAGGATCTACACAAAGCATCCTGCCCATTATCACAGGGAGGGCAGAGCCTTCATGTATTAAGACAGGGCCTGAAGATCCCTACAATTGCAGTTGTATTGAACATATCTACAGCAAAGGCTACATGAACCTAATGCCTGTGGTGCAAAGACTAGAGTCCCAGGCTTGGTGCATGTCACAGCCACGGGCTCCAGTCCTGAAAACTCCAAAGCACCACCAGCTAAGAGGGAGTAAGGAACCATGACATGGTCTGGCCTAAATTAGTCATTACTGTGTTGGGGTTAATTTCTGAAGGGAAACATTTCATCTTCCTCAGTATTCAAAATAAGGAGCTTGAAAGGAAAGAAGCATTTGCTGTGATACCTTTGAGGGATGCTCTAGGAAAAAGCTTTCAAGAGTACAGACATGGGACATTCATCCCATGCTAAAGAGAAGAGATGAAGGTGCTGCAGTGTAGCTAGAAAAGGGAATAGCATTTTGGCAATTGGATTCAATGTGTACCATATGCACTTAAAGACATCATGGCCTTCTTGCCTGATATTCACATATACACACAGAAACTGCAACATGTCCCATTTATTTTAAAGCACTGCTGCAGTATATCACTTATTTTAACTCCAGTGGAGCAATGTTAAGTAATAAGAGTGTTGATTTTAAATGTACTACACAGAAAATATGTTCAAGGGATTTATGTGTACAACTTCTCTGTGCTGCTTTAAACACTTCATCCCTAAGGGCTTTTATTCACTAAACTTTTATTCACTAAATTTGGGTTTTATACAGCACAGGCATTCAAAAAACCCCAACACTGCTAGCATGTTTATTAAGTAGGGTGGACAGATGTTCAGAAACGCCAGCAAAGACTGAGGTTAAATATCTCCCTCGGGGGTTCCTCTTCTGAAAATATTTTATGACTGTGGGTTATTCTGAAGAGTATTGAACTGACTTTTTCTGTTGCCTTCCCGCAGCATCACAGAAAGCACAGTGAAACAGAGGCAGAATGACAAACACGGAAACAGAAAGATCAAGAAAGAGCAGTTCTTTACATTTGAGAAGCATCCTATCATTTCTAGTAGTATAAAAGACAGGAACCCAAACCAGAAGTAAAAGTATTACAGTTTAACATACAGTATTTCAATAATGTAAACTGTCTCTTAAGTTTGATGCTTACTTGAGTTTTGTAGTTTAGCTCAGTGAGGTGTAGTCCAAGTTAAAAAAAGAAAAGATTAGGACAGCTGATGTAAATAATCACAAATTACTTCAGATGTCCTATTAAAAAAAAAACCACACACAGGAAAAAATCCTATAGGTCTTTCCAGAATTGGAAATTTGGGGTTGTTTTGGTGGTTTTTGGTAGTTTGGTGGCTTATTATGTATTTTTTGTCTTCATATATGTCTATACTCTCTCCTACTGTATAATTATTTACATTCTCATGATCAGGCTTAGGGTGATCATTTTGGTCTGGCATAGACTTTCCATCTGAGAGCAGTTTCAGCCATGGTGAGATAGCCATCCATCAGTGAAATTCCTCCATGGTGTTTTATCTTTAAAGTGTTTTCAAAGTTACTTTACTGGAAAAATGGCTTTGTGTCTTTTTTTTTTTTTTACTCCTGTGCTTTGGGGTTTCTTCCAAGAACGTATTTGCAGTCATAATTAAGAAATGTGTTAAACCTTCTGTCAATTAGCATAATTGATGTAAAAACCTGATTGGGTCCTGGGAGAAATGAATTTCCCCAGCTGAACCTTATCAAAGAACAGCTTAGCACAAAATAAGGAAGAAACCAAAACATGCAAGACTGTTAGAAAAAAAATCTTGTGATGCTTTGAGATAAGGTGAAAGAAAAATTTCTCTGTGCAGACTACTGTGTAGGTGTTATAAAATAAGTCAAGTGGTTTTAAAATGCTTTGCTTTTAGTGCATAAGCCAAATATAAAGGCTTTAAAAATAAAAGTAGAAATTAGGAAGACATGCCTGTGAGATAAAAGATTTACCAAGAAATGTTATCATAACGTGGAAAGAATAGGGACTGCAAAAAGGCAGTTAGGTCAGAAAAGTGTCTGGTTTTTTGTTTCTCTTCTTTTCTGAAAATGCCTATTGAAGAATACAGTGGGTGTGATGACAGTTGCCTTAGCCATACAAAACTATTGCTAGAACCACAGGTGATGATGAATGCATGAAGCTCAAACCTGAATGAGAAAGAGCTGGTGCAAACCGAGGTGTGCACTTGTGTGGTGGAAAACTCTTAGCCAAATAATAGGCTTAATCGACAAAGTATTTATAAAATATTCCAAGTTTCCCCTAAGAAGATCATTTCCTTCATGTCTGATGAATTATATAGTGTCTGAGAGACAGGGCCTAACGAGTTCCAATTTTGCTGATAGAGAAGTTTTATTTGTACCTGAAATTACACAGACATTCAGTCTCTGAGTCACGATCAGAGCCTGTGTTCTTAAATTCTTCTCAGAGTATGAGGACAGAGTGACCTCCTGGTAAACCACTTTATCTCACCGAATCTCCCATTCCCCATTTGAAAAAGGAGATATTATGTTACCTGCTACTCTGCTATAACCTTGTTCTAAATTCCTTGGCTCGTGGATGGAAAAAAAAAAAGAAATTTATTGGAATTACTTATTTTTCTTGTCTTGAAGGTACATATGGGAAAGACAGTTCAGATTCATCAGTTCTGATGAAGAGCTGGACAAGTGGTGCTACATGCAGACCAGCTTATACTGGGCAAATTTTACTGTATTTAATCTAGACCTCAAAAACGTCTCAAGAATTTTCCATATTAATTTGTTCTGATTTCTTCTAGTGCGCACTTAACACTGCTATAAAATGCCTATGTCACATCCGTTTACATTTTTCTCATAGTGAGGATGGAACGGTTAAGCAGACACACTAGGAAACATTCTTTTTGATGCTAGTGTCTACCCTGAGCTTTCCTTGACCTTGTGTTCTAATATTTACTTAACTAGTTACTAAACTAAAGCTGATATATAAGCCTAGATTACATTAATGCTCAATGTTGATGCACTATGATATCAGAACCTTTAAAGAGTGATGACTGGGTGTTGTCTGGCTGTGTTTCCCATAACATCTTTTTCACCATGGTTAGTCTGAAGAGGAAAATACATTCCCTCTATGTAGAAATTCATAAACTGTAGAAGCAGGGAGAATGGAGCAACAAGTACAGCCTGTATCTCTGCACTAAAATTTCTACTCCCTCTCTCACACACATGCACACATGCACGTGCAAACACTCATGTGCATATCCTTTGCAGAAAAATATTTAAAAATAGCAAATATCTAGCAAGCATTTCTGCCATTTTTTCATCCTCTATGAAAGTTGCCAGGGGCGGAGGAAGAGAAGGGGTGTCTGAAATGAAATCTTGGTGAAAATCCCTGGTGAAAAAAAAGGTGGAGGAGACAATACAATTTATAAGCTATTTTAAGATTGAAATAGATATTTTATGCACCATACAAATGAGTGAACAACTCACAGAGTAAGGTGAATGCAAATGTTGGAAACATAACTTCCAACTGAGAGAGGAGATACATCCCCACACAGATGTGAGGAAGATCTTAAATATGATCACTGGAAAAATGTGACAAGGAACTAGACACTTCATCTGTCTGACTGGTTCCAGTTGTGCAGCAATTACTTGCACTAGTTTGTATGCTATTCTGTTCTATTTGTATTGTAATATTCAGGAGACCATTAATCTCAGCAAGGCTGTCTCTGGGAAGTACATACTACTAAAAACATGGAGATTTTCAGAATAATGATAATAACAACAATAATCACACTAACAATATGTGTTTTGAGTATGTTTTCAGACCTTTGATCATAGATGTTGAAAGACTTAAAAAGTAAGTGTCCTCAAAGGGTACATCTGTGTTTGTAATACGAGGGCTAGAGAGAAAGCTCAAACACTGTATGTCTGATACATTACATTACTTATTTTTTAGCTTATGCCCTGACTCTGATTTGAGTACTCCCACAAGCATTTTCTATGATAGTAAATGCACACACATTTCTGGAGATAGCTCCTTTCAGAGACCCCTTCCAAAAGGCAGAATGCATAAGACAGCACCATGTTTTGCTTCTTCAAGCTTACACAGTTTCCTACTGCTATCCCCAGATGTTTCAAACCCTCAAGCACACCCTCATACCCTCCTGCTACATCCAGGAGAAATGACAAAATTCTCAGTCTTCCATCCAGAAGTAGTTTGCAGAGGTAAAGACAAAATCAAATGAACATCTCAACGCAGATATCAATATCAACAAAAATGATTTCTGATATGTCTCCTTTGATTGCCAGCTTCACTATGAGAAAAACTTGGGTGGGTATGATATGAAACAGCCACTTTGTAAAATAAAACAAAGTAAAAAAACCCAGCAACGGTATAGTAGAAGGTAAAACCTCGCTCTGTTGGGATGTGACACAGCCCTCATTTTTTCTGGCACTTTGAACTGAACAAAAGCCTAGAGAAGATGGCATTGCCTCAGAGCTGCAAGAGTCACCACGTAGGACTCATAGGAGTCTCAGTTAAGTGCTTTGCGTCCTGCACTCAGCCCCTGTGCTCTATCTGGTGCTGTGCCACAACAGTGCTGACAACAGCCAGTCTAAACAATTTGGCCTTGAAGCCAGAGATTGGCCCTTGGCCCTTTCCTATTTAGCAATGTAGCCATAGCCAGAGTATCTTTCACTGCATCATTAATTACCTGGGTCCCAAGAATATACTCTATTTTATGAAAATTAAATATTTCCAGTTCTTGAGGCAGCATGGTGCCTCTGCCTCATTTAGTGTGGCCCTATTCCATAAGACACTTGATTTATGTCACTGTACAACTTCTTGTCATTGCTGGCTCTACAGTTCACTTCTTTTAGTACATTTCATGAACGCTACTTGCTGATGAGGAAGGGCTCCACCAGTTATGGGCTGCCCTGGTGTACTCATAACCTTCAGCCTCTGCACCTGATCATTTCACAAGAGCAAATGTCTGGCACTGTGGTTGTATGGCAATCAGAAGAGAGGAATTGTGTTTGCCTCAGGCAAACTCTTGCCAGTAGTACAACGCTTATTTTGAAATTTTGTCTCTTTGCACTTTTCATACTAATCCACAGGCCTCAGTAGAATAGAGAGGTGAGAAATGTTATTCTCTGTAAAAAATGAAAAATTAAAAAAAAAAAAAAAAAAACAAGTGAAAGAATCAGGATGACATATTCTCTCACTCTCTTCTCTTTGCCCAATTCCCAAGTGCTCTTTACCTTTTCTAAATCCTCTGCATTTTCTTTTGGATGCATATTGAAAGATACAACTTTCTTCCTTTTGGGAGATTCAGATGCAATTCTTGACATAAGAGTTGAAGCTTTTGAGGTATGGCTTCTTTCCCTGTATTTCCGTATTAAATATTAAGCTGAAGTCTGGAATAAGCTGGTTACTCCTCTCCTGGGATTCTTTGGATTTAATTCAGCACTTATATAAATAGCAATGTAAATTACATATCTATTGAATTAGGTGTAGTAATAATGGTGCAATATGTGCCATGCTACTTAATACTGAATGTGCAAATTGAAGTTAATTTAGTCAAGAAGAAAATAGTAAAAGAAATCATAATACAGTTGAAGGTAATTGTACTCTGCTGTACCTGAGTGAGCTAGATACTAATTGCAAATACTTTACTATCACTACAACTTTCTCTGTTATCCTTCCACTAAAGCAAAGTGTTCTTTTTTCCCCATTTGTGGAATTCATTTCTTTCACAAATACCACTATACACTATAATTGTTGCATACCAATATTGCATGTACCATATTAGAATTAAAAATCTTGAAGCTGGAAGAAAATGCTGCAATTACCTAGTTTGGCCTCCTATGTAACACAGGGCATAGAGATTCCCTGATTTAATTCCTGCCTGAACTACAGTTAACAATATATTTAAGTTTGATCTTAAAGTGTCCCATGATGGAAAACTCACCACAATCTTTAATAAAATTTACCTTTAACATGTCTAAATTTCTATACTTTTAGTTTTCTGAAAAACTGCATCATTCTGTCATTAGTAACATTTTACTCCCTGTTTTTATGATTTGTGATGAAAATTATTCTCCTTTGCATGTTTAACCTGCTTAATCTACTCCCTTTATTCTTCTAATCATTCTCAATGTTCTTCTTTGAACCTTCTCCATGTTTTCAAAATCTTTCTGGGGTGTGGACATAGAAAACTATTTTTAAAACAAGTATGAGTGATATGAGCTTATGAAAGTGTAGCTCATCTGTACCAAGAAGAACCGTCACAAAGATAAGGTGGTTTATTTTAAATCTTAGATCAAACAGTGTATTAATGCATATCTTCAGAATTCTTCAGAATTACCATAACGTTTCCAGTGATGTTCACGGCATTTAACAAAGCACTAAAGTATAATTGGGATGCAGTTATTAAAAGACAATTGTTTTCTTCCCATAGCAAAGGGTTCCAGAATCTGTTCACCTGATTAGATAGGATTATCAAGACATATTATGATCTAATTGAAATTTTCTGGAGTACCTCTGTATGGACAAAATAGAACTATCACTTTGCCTTCACTGTTATCAAATAGGATAAAATAGATTCCTAAATTGATAAGATGTTTATAAAACATAAAATTTTGTCAAAAGCTTTCAAATCTCACTTCCAAAACTCATTCTTACACTTCTGTACATAAAGGTCATCAATGAGCTCCTAAGTCCTTTGGTCAATTTAAAAAGGAGCTTCTGTGTCAGGTTTACTTTATGTAAAGTATTTGTTCACTCTGACCAATTTTCTTTTCTTATGTAAGTATAAGTGTGAAAGAACTTGCTAAGCTTTCTGTCTAAATCACAGAGCAGAATTTGGTAAAATGGATTGTTAGTTTCCTTCAAATGCATGGCCTATAGGAGTAATTTCTTTTCCCAGTAATTCATAACAAGAGGACATACATATTTTTTCTTCTCTTATCATCTCTGGCACCTTGTCACTGCAGAAGGCAGAAGCCCAAAGTAGCTGGTAAGGGCTGTTTGTTATCTCAAAGGAAGTTTTTTCCACACAGCATCATCAACCGTTCATCAGATTCTGTCTTCACTCCTCCTAACAAAGAGCTATTTCCATATCTACCTAGAAATGACAAGGTATTTAAGGATTATATTTATTGGGTATGTTATATTTCAGAGTATTAAGTTAAGGTTTGGATAAGGGGTTTTTTACTATTTATTTGTTAACTTCACAAATCATGCAAAAAGGCATGATCCATGGTGCTTCAGGTGTGACATACACATGGCACAAGGGAAGATGAGGATGTTGAGAGCTGGTGAAGGCACCTAGTTTTGTCTATTCTACATAGCAGGTTGGTTTCAAAAATAAATATCTCAGTTCAATAATATGGTAATTCCCTAGCTATTGACCTGATAATGGCATAATCATTCCAAATAACTAACAACTTCGAAACCCATGAGTTTTGATGAAGCAGAACACCATGCTCCACAAAACTACATATCTAGAGATGGCGCCAAACTGTAGTGTCCCTTTTGTGTAGAAGATTTAAGATGTCCATTATTAAAGGAGAGGTAACAGAGAACTGTTAGACAGTACAGATGTGTCTCCTAATTCCCAGTATTCTCTTATTCACATTGGATAACATCATTTATTATTAGGGTACCAGTAAAAAATGAAGGGCAGGTTGGCATGCCTGTGTGCACCTGAGCACCTGGTCTTTTTCCACCTATGCTTGCAACATTTCCTTCCCCTCTGACAACATACTTTATGCCTTCAGGTGATGCTTAATTTTTCTCCAAGCTGTTCTTCAGTGCGTTATACTGCAACTGATATCTTTCATCTTCTTTTGGGACATTGTCCTGATGCTTCCTAGTTAGTACAACTTTGCTGATGACTAGCATAATGTATCTGGATATTTGAAAATAGGCTAAGTCATAGAAAAAAATCCAGAGGAAAGTTCTTAAGTTGGAAATGTGATTATCAACACTATGCACACTTTCCCTTAAACTCTTATACCTCTTGCATTAACTTTTAAGATATCAATAGAACCTTTGTCCACTTACTGTGGTTATATAAGAAAACAGGGGGGGGAATATCATTAAATACAACCCATTTTGGCTTTACACTTTGTTTATTGTTGTCATACATTTGCACAGCTTAGCTGTCTTCAAAGATGGTTGTGCAAGTTGGACCTCATTGCACAGTGTCATACTACAAATAAATGATCTTCCCTGCCCTTTATTCTCCCAAGACAATACAATCAGATGAATAAGGTCATGCATAATTCTGGTAAAGAACTGGTGATGTAGGAGAACTAAACATATAAGAATCATTTCTTCTTGACCCTCAGTAGGATATTACATTGTCTTTCATTTTTCAAAGACTTGGTGCATCTGTTCAAGTCAATAACACCAAATCTCTATCTAAAAAAGATCTATTCTCTGCTGGAGCTGAGCCCAAGAATTAAAATAAAAATAACCCAAACAAACAGATATGATAAACATCTGGAATGCAAAAATTAAATATAAACTATATTTTTTAAAAAAAAGCATTAGCACATTGTTATTCTTCACAGAGTACTCAAATATAATGGATTAAAACAAGTGTAGAATAAAATGTGAAGATGCATCACTTTTCATGCTTTCCATCCAAAATCTTAAATGAAAAGTCATAATGATGACCGGAACCTTGCAGTGCCCTGGTGAAACAGGCACTATTATCTCCATTTTACAGATTTTGTATGGAAAAAAAACCCCACTTGATTGCACTGTTTTGAAGCTCCTGTTAGGGAGTGCTGACGCTCTGCATCACAGAATTGGGAGCTTCTGGAGGCAAGGAGAACAACAGAGCATTTTCAGTGACAAAAAAAGGAACACAGATGCTGTATCAGCATGGTGCTGCTGTGTGCGCTGCTGCCAGAGCAGAAGGAAAGGGCTATAGCTTTTTCTTTCACTTCATGCAGTCCATTGCCAGTGTGGAGGCTGAATGGAGACTGTCCTTCTCTGCTAGTGCAGAATCTTCCCCTCACCTCTGCTGCAGGGGTCAAGGCATCCCAATCTGCCACTGCATGGGTTAACTTGAGTGACCTGTGCCTGGAACAGGTGACAGAGCTGCAGCCTTCACCACATGTGGGTTAAAAAACCCCACAAACCTCATATTTTTCATGAGGACTAACATGTCAAAGTACTGATACCACTTGCACTCTTCCTACCAGAGCTGCTTCTGCACCAGCATGGTAAATAGCCTCTTACTGAGACCTAGGGAAGAGATGTATGCTGGCTACTGAGAGCCACTCTGTTTCAGAGCTTCAGGCTGACGATCACTGCTTTAGAGGATAACGAGAAGCAAGGCCAGTTCAAATGAAACATTTAGTTCTAAATGAGCATCTGAAGTCTGTCGATAGCAGAGGTCTAATTTAGACTTCCTTGATCACCATGGCTGGCACACTCCCAGGTACTGCATTATATTAACAAGGTTCATAAACTGTCAGATATAACTCATCCACTTAACTCTCTGCAATGAGGCACAGACTCTGAGGACACGGCCTTTCCGAGAATGTTCCCTCTTTATAATTTGTCATTCCCCCCAAATGCCTCATGTGATGTGATATGATGTTACTGGAATCTTCAGCTAGATGGTCACACATAGTGTAGAACTTATTCATATGTATTCTGCCACCCCAGGTGCTGACTGGGACCTTTACCATCAAGCTATTTCCATTCAGGCCAGGGAGATCACTAATTTTCTTGCTGAATAAACAAGGGAATGATCCCTTGCCCTTCAGCAGAAGGACTGTAAGAGTAAAGGTGCCTTCGGCCATGGAATTCAAACTGTCATTCTGCTTGGAGGCTCTAGAGGGTAATTTCTCTTCATACCAGCCTAGGCTGCATGGTGTGATATTCCTTTAAACTCTCCAGTGGTTCTCCTTTTGCAGGAAAGGTTTCACAAAGCACTTTGGCATTTGCTTTTTTGAAGCCTGCTTAGCTGATTTTGCTGAATAGAAAAGGTAACACTGAAACATATCTTTTATTATAGATTACAAAGGTGGAAAAAGCCTGCAGTAGGCTAATGCTGAGAGGAAAAATAGCATTTGAAAGATGAGATGAGTTCAGTTACTTTAAACATTAGATGCCACAGGAAGAGGTTTTATTGACCTTGAAACCCTCCTGACACTTGATGCTGTTATATTGTGCATCTAGAGTAAAATGTTTGTGCTAAGCAAATGCATTTGCTAGATGTATACTAGGAAAATGCAATGATGTGGAGCACCCCATGCAGACTGCTTTGTATTTTCACTGAGATTCCTCTCTTTCCTTAAGCCAGAGCATGAGGCTTGAGGAAGCTATTTGCTCATTCTTCCTCATCTTCTTTACATGTGTTTCCAGAGAGCGGCTATTCTGTCAGATATCCCATCTTGTGCATGGGCACAGACAGCAGAGAGAGCAGGCAAAGCCTCCTCCCAGCTTGGTCACCTTCCTGGCAGTTCTGTTGCTGTTGGCACTGTCAAACAGATCTGTCTGTCCTCTGCTATTAGTCTACAATTCCCTGAATGACTTCTTACAATTCCCTGAATGACAATTCCCTGAATGGCTTCTGAATGACTATTACTGTATTTTAATAATCAGTCAATGTTCAGGTTTTATCACTTCAGGCCCTATTCATCTAGATCACACCATTTAGAGTTTTTCCCATGAATGCCTTATTTGGTTTTCTTTTAGTAAATTAAAGCAATGAACCTGACTCTTCATTTTGCTAAAGAGCTGCTTCAGCTGAGCTCTGCATTTCCCATACTGTACAATGTGCCTCATCAAGACAACCATCACCAGTCATCATAGGAGCACTTTGATCAGAGTATTATTCAGCTTTTGCACCATGACCACCACCATGAAACCAGTGTAGTGCCAAAACTGCCATGTACCAGGAAGCTTCCTGGCCCTATGACTGCCATCAGAGCCTTCAAATAAACAACAATTCATCACAGAAAAAATAAACAACATCGGAGGGAAAAAGACAGTTGTTACTGAGAAGTGTCTCTCATCTCTGATTAAATGTTCTGGCTCTTACCATTTATGTGACAGCATTACTCTAACTTAATGTAATATGTAATGATGGAGAAAAGCAAATTACCTGTGCTTCTTTTTTGAACTTTACACAGTTTTCAGGCTGACAGACACAATATCTTACTCTTTCTTATGCTCTACTCTCTTTCCTCTGAACACACCTGTTTCGCAGATCCGAGGACCCAGCATTCACACTCACATCATCAAAGTTCACTTGCCATATGGGTGCCTCAACATGGACGGATGGGTTTTCACTGAACAGAAGCACTCATATGTGTTTTTTTTATCAGGAATTCAGAGTTCTCTTGTACCATCAAAATATTTTCCCCTATACAATCTGCACAAACTCCAAATGTGTATCTTTTTTCCTACTGCCCTTCAAAAGACTGTGTAGCATTGATAATCAACTCTTTTTTCTAATGCTGTTGAATTTAGAATGCTAGGCATTCATTTGGTAGGCTGTGAACAGTCTGTGGCTTTGTTATATCTGCAGCATAAAGAACCAATTTTTCTTATCCTAATCCTATGGCTGTCTGGAAAAGGTGACACACAGTTAGACATAATGATAAGAACAGCTACTGCTGCCAAAGGCAGTCTGATACCAAAGCCAGATGATTAAACCATCCCAAAGCATTCCCAGAAGACAAGAAGGAAAAAAGGTCCAAAGGTTTGGTTTTTTTTTCCATATAACATTTTTTTGTCATAAAACATTCAGAGCAAAGCCCAAATACAGATACATATACACTTTTTCTTTAATAATCTGTTCCTATTATTAACAAAGTGACCAGGGTGATATGTGTTTTGAAGTCTTAGTACTTTAGGGTTTTTTGTTTCAACTTCATTTGTTGTTTTGTTGTTTTGCTGTTGCCAAGTGGATAGAGGCAGCTTTATGATTTTTCCCAATCTACACAGCAATAATGGCTAAATTCCTTTGATGTGAACAGCAGTCACCGCACACTGTTAACTCCTGTACAATGAGAGATCTGTTTTGTGACAAGTTGGGTTTCAGATTTTTTCCGTGAGAAGAAACAGAGCAATAGACTTTTCCATTTTCAGGATTTTCCATAGACTCAGTATGGATGGAATTATCAAAAAGATGTAACCAAATATAACCCAAATCAAGTGAGAAAAGGCAAAGGGGAGACAATTTCACAAAAGAAGAAAAGAGAAAATTGGAAGTTCTTCAGTTTTTAACAGGGTTGTTTTTGCAGCACTAATGCCTTCAAGCCTGCACTGAGCAATAAGGAGTTGAGCTACACCCAGTACCTGATGAATGCAGCTGGTGGAGAATTTGTTCCCAGCTTCCCAACCCTATTATTTCTCTAAGCTGTGATCTGGGGATCAATACAGGTCAGCTTGATATGGCTTCCCATCTGCCCCTTGAGACGTGTCTGCTTGAGCTTCCTGAGAGAATCCAGCAGGGACAGTTTACCTGGGGGAGTGGGAATGTAAAGTTCAGCACTGAGCAACATCTGCAAGATGCTCTGCAGTCCAGTTAACATGGAGGTCAGCAATAAGCAATCCTTAGTTCTATCCTGTAAAAGATGGTAGCCCCTGTATTTTGGGTTGTCTTTGATGTTTGTAGCAGGATAAAGGACACCTTATTCTTTATCTGTGAGATGAAATCATGGAAAAGCACCAAATATTATGTGGTTATCAAAAGCATAAATCACACTGAAATACCTAGGAAGAAGGAAGATTTATAGAAACTTTTAGGTCAGGTTTGCAGAAAAGTGTCACTAAACTTTCAGGAAATTTGGGTCAAGCTGAGTGTCTGTAATACAGCTTCAAAACAGGTAAGTATCTCTTGCTTTTTACCATTGTTAAAGGTTTGCACAGCTCTTATCTGACAAGCCACAGTGCTGTGATTTTCAGTGCCCCTGTGGTCCCTTCAATTCATCAGGTGAAAAAGCTTTCCAGGGAGGACTCTAAGGGAATGTCTTCCCTGAACAAGACAGAACTGCTCTCAAGCTCCCAGCAACATTTCAAACAAAAGCATTCTAGCAGGTCTTCACAGTGATCTTCCAATGCTTATTCAAAAAGGAAATCTCCAGAAAATTAAATAGTTCACTGGGAAATAAAGACAGATGTTATGCTAAGCACCTTCTAGACAGTTGATATAAAAAAGATTATGATGCACAAGATGAAATAAATGTAATTTTTATCACACTTCTCTTTACTAATGTGTCTACATTTATCTGTATTGATGATACATGTTTTCATCAAGACTGCTGAAAATAAAAAAAAAAATTAAAAGCTCTGGGGCAGCTTTCAGCTTAAGAAAGAGAAAGAATTTGACAACTACATACTCTAAGAAATTATGGTTCTGTTTTGGTTTTAAATTTCATGATTGCCCAATAGATATTATTGTGGACATGGTAATTTAACATTGTCTTTCTTTAATAATTATTTTATTGCACAAAATAAACCTGCTCGGCCATACTAATGAATTAGTCTTTCTAGACAACACATAGATGGCTAACTCTGCAGAATAATGATGGCAAGGCCACACGGTTTACATTCCCCATCAGTAATCTGGCCTGCTATCAATAGTTATCCAATGCTCCTTTTATGATGAAAGATAGTTAAACTTGGAGGAATGACAGAATTCTCATAATGTTAAATGTAAACACAAATAAAGGCGTACCTCAACAGACTAGTTTCCATGGAGCATAGCTTGAGTTTTATATTACACTCTAGTAAAGATGTTGACTCTCACTGATGCAGCACTGCTGCAGGCAGTGCAATCATGCTTGAAAGGGCTTTTGCGGGGGGCAGCTTTAGAACCCCCATGATACTGACTTAATTCTACAGATATTGAGAGGAAGGCTTCTGTCTCACTTTTTCTGCTAAACAATGAGTATTATTTTTCTGAGAATCAATACTCTGGAAGCTTTCTAGATAGTAATTCTTCAGTTCTTCTGTTGCTCATAATGTGTATATATATCCCCAGCCTCCAAAAATCCATTTTAAAGAAAGACTGTTCCTTAAATGCACCACATTACAAAGGCCTTACATGTGCAGCCCCCATAAGCTTAAGAAATATGATTAAATTGCACATGAGTAAACATGAAGCATCACAGTTTTGCAATATAGCTCTCAGGGCCAAAATTAACCCACATGTAATACTATATTATTATTGCTTGAACTAGACTATTTTTTGCTAAGGTCTTAAAACCACAGTGTTTGTAGAATCCTGCAAAAACTTAATAATGAAACATAAATATACAAGCCTCAGCTGTTACAGAAAATACTGTAACATCTTTCCATAGGAAAACACAATGGTTTTGTGCTTTTTAACTCTTAAGTTCATTTCTTCTGACAAAATCCGGTTATACAATAAAACATGCTCATTCAGTGAAGCCAAGACCATGTACTATTTCCATAACCCTTAACACATTCATCTCCATCTTGAGCCTTATCTTCATTATATTCTCCCACTCAGATCTTACCCACTTTTAGTTTTTGTTTCTTCATTTCTGTCATTCTTTTGTTTCAGGTGTCCAGCTTAATAAATGTAACTCCTAATAATTATCTATATAAATATTACTTTAAAAGATGGAAACATGGGGGCATTGACCAGGAATGATGGGTTTCATATTTTCCAAAATCTGCTGCTATTTGCAGCATATGAAAACATTCATCTCCATAAAAGAAGCAAGAAAAAAAATGGCAAGACAGGATTTTAATCAATACTGATTCTGATTAAGTTTGATCACAGCACTTCTTGACATTTTGAACAAGCCTGGAAGTACCCCCACAGAAAATTCAGGATCTGCTAAGAGTCTCTAGCAGCATAATAGGACACTGCTGACTTAGGTAGTGAATGCTGCATCTACTTTTTTGTTTATTATATATGGCTGTAATATAGCAATAAAATGCATTAACTTAATTCCATAATTAATATCATTGCCAAACCTTCAGTAGTACTGTTATGTTGCTGATTTATTTTAGGTTTTTGCATGTCTTCATTTTTTCCTTGGCAGAAGAAATGATGGTTTTATCAAGGTGTTTATACATGTCTACGGTTAGCCCATACCCAGGGCTAAGCTATAGCCATTGCTCTATCACCCAATGACCCCTATCCAGCCACAAAGGGGGATCAGGAATAGGAGAGGAAACTCAGGGGTTGAAATGAAAACAGATTTAATAAGACAGCCAAACTAATACCAATGCCACAATAAAATAAACAAAGTTATACTCAGCCCAGTGAATGTAGGGTGGTCACAATAAACACAAAGGCAGTCCTTAGGAGCAGAAAGAGGAGCAGGACCAGAAGACCCACTTCCCCCACTCAGGAGAGACACAGACCCACATTCCTCATCCTCAGCATGACCTTTATGGTCTGGGATACAGCTGTGAGCCAGCACTGGTCAGCTGCCCTAGCTGACTCCAAACTGCTAATGGCATCCAGACCATGGCAGGCCTGTGATTCTGTCCCAGTGAAACCAAGGTGATAGATGAAAAATAAAAAACAACAAAGTGTTTGAGATTGTTGTATAAAAAAATGGTCATCGGATGTAAGTAATATCCAGGGAGCTGGTACAGGAATGGGCAATGTGTCACTTCTAGAAAAAGCAGAATTCATTTAGAGTCTCCTATGGACATATTAGGGAAAGTTTTAAAGAGCAGATTTCTTTAAGCTGCAGAAAATGAGGTTCATGAAAACATGTATGTATTAATCACTATATGTAATTTCTTCTCCTCTGGAGTGCCATCCTTGGGCATTAAATTGTGAATGGGACAGATGTTGACATCTAATCTGGATGGGTCTACAATCCAGAAATGATCTATTCACTGCACCTGTTTGTTTTTATCATCACATGGTTTATAAATGAAAGCTTGGTTAATAATAATTTAAAAGATGGAGATGCAAAGCAACAAAATTTTGCAAGCTACCTTTCCTAGTTTTAAACTGATTCAGTAAGAGAGTCAGGCTCCATCTCTTCTTTATCTCTGAAGGCTCATTCCCTTCCTCCTCACATAAGACAAAAATCTTTCTGAGATACTGAATCAGGAGGACTCTGCTCTGTGTAATTCTCATACTATACTCAGCATTGCTGTTTTTGAGGGCTTCACAGGAATATATTAAGCAGTATGACTAACCTCTATCATTTGGGCTATTGGTTTTTTTCTCTCTTCTCCTCCAGGGGGAGTGAAGTGTTTTGTTTGGAATTTATTTTATTTATTTTGTGCTGTACATAGGTATGTTGCAGTGTGGTTGTCTTAGAGAAAACAAGATCAAAGAAATGCATGTTGCACTCTAACAAAGGTGGTAAATTTTGTGAAAGCCCTTCATCCTTGTGTGAACTCATTAACAATTTTAGTTAACTGGTCCCCAAGGAATTTCAGCTACATGTGTAGATGAGCTGTACTCTTCCTGCAGGAAGTTCTACTCCATCATGGAGGAAGCATGCTCCTGGACTCTATTCCAGAGGTCTTAGTAGTCACCATGGGCCATTGAGCACCCTCAAAGTGAAAACTGCCACTTTTGTTCTGAACATCATCTCTGAGTGTGAGCCCTCTGATGGTGATACATTTAGAAGATAAATCTTGAATGGCTATCACTGGACCAGAACTGATAAATTGTTTGGTTGAAATAGAGGAAAAAACAAAACTATTATGTGTACCAATCAAAGGGTTAGATAAATGTGGGAGAAGGAGAGGTTTATTTTATGAAGTCTCATTATCTCACAGGAAACAAACTTCCATTTGTATTTAGGACAGAACAATTTCTAGCATAAAGGCATTCTTAATCACCAAGCTCATCTGATAAAATGCTGGAGGATTTACTTATATATCAAAGGAGTTCCCTTGATATTTAAGGGATGCAACAGAATACAATTACAAGATCAGTAGTAAGCACAGTTTGTGATACAGTTTGTTTACTGCGCTTTGTGAGGGAAGTTTAGTTAATAACATGAACCTGTGGTATTTTAGCAGATAGTAAAGTATTGAACTGTATTACAAGAAAATCTTTATCATTGAGACCTACTGGACATGAAACTATTCAGCTATCTTGGATGTGATGGTCTGTAAAAAGAGAACAGAGAAACTATTAAGCCAAGGTTCACATCCAAGAATGGAGTCACTTATGAACAACCTTTCTGGGCCTAATTCATTCCTGAATTAAACCTCATGTAATGTCATTGAAGTCAATGGGGTTATGCAGAGCATAAGTCAGTGGAGCGAATTAGCCCTCTGTCTTGAAGCCAAGAAACCAAAGGAAAGAGTGATCCAATAAAACAGAGATGAAATGCTGATATTAGCTGAATGCCACTGTTCTTGGTACAGTGCGTTCTTTGTGTCCAGTGGTGAATATTTCATCCTTCCCAGGTGTAAACTCTTCCCAGCAGCACTATAAGGCAAATTTATAATAAATGACAGTATTAATGATTTAGTTCTGTTGTAATGCAGCTTCTGGGCTCCCAACAGGAACTTAAGCAGTTAGCAGACAACATTTATGCTGACTGTAGTGTGATCTCCAAATCAAGTCTTGATCTTTTCAGGAAAATCTTGAAATCTTGCGGCTGACCTTTTTTGTTTTTCTCCCCCTTTTCTTTGGGGGGTGTTTGTTTTTTTTTTTTTTTGTTGGTTTTTTGTTTATTTTTGTTTTAATTTTCTTTGCTGTTTGGTTTGTTGTTTGGATTTTATTTTTCCTTTAGCTGTCTGTTACCCATACAGATGTTAGAAGCTAGCATCCATAGGTATGGAGAGCTTTCCACATAGAAAACTAACAGAAATACCAGGAATAGCTGTGCAAGAGCTGTAGCAAATTAGGTATGTTCACTGCCTCAGGTATGAAGTCACTAGGAAACAGTATGGATTTCACAGAATCACAGAATGTTAAGGGTTGGAATGGACCTTGAAAGATTATCTAGTCCAACCCCCCCTGCCAAAGCAGGACTGCCTAGATCAGTTCACATAGGAACACATCCAGGCAGGTTTTAAATGTCTCTAGAGAAGGAGACTCCACAACCCCTCTGGGCAGCCTGTTCCAGATCTCTGTCACCCTCACAGTAGAGAACTTTTTCCTTATGTTTCTGCTGAATCTCTTATGCTCCATCTTACTCCTGTTGCCCCTTGTCCTATCATTAGACATAACAGAGAAGAGCATTTGATTGTGTTTCATGTATACGGGTAACATTGAGGTCTCTAAGAACGCACAGTATTGCAGTGATTGTAGGTGTGCCTTGGATTAACAAAAAAAAAAAAAAAAAAAATTAAATCCATTTGCACTAACTAGCACTCACAACAATACATGGTCTTCTTTCAGATTTCACCCTTTGCACTGTCTGACCCACTGGTTACTTTGTCTGAAATTAAGATCATTATCTCCCTCAACTGGAGATTATGGGTTTTGCACCATGCACACACAGAGATCAGTCCTGGCTGGAGCCTTTAGGCATTTTTGTTGTCCATATAAAGAGCTAATTCCCAAAGTCTACGGTTGGTTTTGTAGCTCATGAAAAACTCTCTGTGAGGTGACCTGTACAGAATAACACATTTTGACAGCAGGGCTCACTTTTCCCTACAAAGAGATCAAACAACCTGAATTCTTTTGACGTCCTACCATGTAAACTTCAGTGATAAGCTAAAGGATAAAAAATAGTTTGATGGCAATCAGTAAACTCTGTAGACCTACATGTAAGGGAAGCTGTACAAAGCATGCAATACATAGCATGTGCCACTGTTTCAGTATTTGTTCCGTTGCTTCTGGTGTAACTTCTCAGCAATGACAGAATTTGATGGAGGGACTAACAGAGGATTCACATGATACTTGGCTTGTGGCATTTGTGATATTGGCCATTTATTCCCTTTTTTGTTTTTTTCAGGTGATAGTGTAAGGTAAGCAATCTGCCATGGTAGTCAAGAGCCACTCCAGATTTTTATTCTCTTTAAATCCTGTTGTTTCTGTCTACAAGTCACTTCTGGGCATGCTCTGAGGAGAGGCACGAAGGGAACAAGATACTAATTCGGCAGTCACAGCATGAGATGTTGATGTAAACACATCCAGACCTATCCAAATGTGCAAGATATGTCTTAAGGTTTGGAGGCCATTCCAGATATGGGAAAGAGTCCCACTAATCCCCAACCCTAATTTCAAGTGATAAAATATCACTATAAAGCCACTTTACAGGCACACTGAATTTGTCCTCAGTTTAGCTAGTGAGGTTCTGCTAAAAAAACAAGAGTTCTCCTAGAGAATAGGGTTTTGTTGGATAACAAATCTGATTTTGACAAAAATATTTACATCTTCAGTGGCTAAAAGTCCCTCCATCCAACCACATATTTGGTTTGCTTGTTTTCAGTAATTAAAAAGAAACCAACTAGCTAACAGACATTTTTTAATCTTTTTTTTTAAGTTTTATTGAAACATGTTTTTTAAGAAAGATGCAAAATTCCCCTGACTATTTCCAATTAAAATTACCAAACTGTTGTGAAAAATTGTCATTACCTCATCAAACAGAATCTGGTCAGTTTTTCTATTTCTGTCATGGCTTTTCTAAAACCAGCTCTTGTTTTTCTATTGTATTTGCTTTATCTCTAACGCTATTATATTTTATTTCAGCTGGCGGGCTTCATCTATGCCTGTTATGTTGTGAAATGTATTACTGAAGAAGAGGACAGCTGTAAGTAGTAAAGCTTTATTACATATGAAATGAATTCTTTCTTTTTTTTTTAAATCACCCCTCCACTATTTAACCTAAATGCCTTATACTGTAGCCAGAACATTCTCTCTGTCCATCCTTCTTGATCTAAAATTTGCAAGTGCCTGAAAGACAAACAAGTGGTGAAATGCAGCTTAAAAAATATACACTCCTTTCTTCTGAAAAGATCACCATTTTTTTTCTCACAGCTTAGCTTAAGACATAAAATTTAAAAAGCAAAAATCCCAATTGGAAAATACAAGTTGATTGGTGTTTTTTTTATTATTATTATTCCAGATTGTTATTAACAGTCTTCACAGTAATTGGTTACCACTGAGGACATAGCTTTTCTGTGTTGACTTGTGTTTTGGCTTGTAAAAGCACTTCTGTAAAAAAAAAAAAAAAAAACCCAAAAAGAGAGAGAGAGCTTTAGGTCATTGCAAGGCCTTCATTTATGAGAGGTGAAACTGTAGAGCTCCTCTTTGTTCTTGCTGCTCCCAGGGTAAAACTACAAGGAGGAAAATTATTTCATATAGATGTATGTTTGTGTTTCTTCTGCTTATTTGTATTAATAGAAGATCGTTGAGCAGAATATGCTCTTATTATATGCTCTGGAGTCAAGCTGTTTCATTTTTCCTGTGCTCTAACCTTGATTTCTTAAAAAGGGCCACTGCAGCCTTTCAGTACATCTTGGGATTCATACTAAAGCACTTTAGAAACAAGTATCAGAACTGCATGTAACTTTGATAAAATATACATGAATCCTAGAGAGAGCTGTGCAACAGGAAGCTAAAGGGTTTTTATTTGATTGAGAGCACTGCTAGGGCTGGTGGGGGTTCCTTTGTGTGTTTTCCTGCGTAGAAAATAGCTGCAAACCCATAATCTATTGGCAATACAGTGCCACTGTGAGCCGTCAAGGGGAGATTTAGCACTGAAATCAAACCACACTTCGGAGGTCTTTCCAGCTATGCTCATTTCAGTTGTCTTTGTGTTTCTGTGGAGGCAAGGAAGGCATAAGTGTTTGGGACAGGAGTATGTCACAAATAGGTCTTGTCTTTTTAGTGATGTACTTTCTACTACTTTGCTGTTAAGAGCATTCACTACCCACAGAACTGGAGGAGAGCGATTCCTTGCCCCGCAAAACAAAATCCTGTTTAATACTATTCTACCCCCTCTTCTAAGGACTTAAATCTCTTTTTCACTCTTTCTGTAATGTTTTTAGGGCATGATATAAGTAAAAAGCAAGAAAGGGACTTGTGACTTGGCTCACCAAACAAGCACAGAAGTTGAAGCGTGTTTGAGAGATTTCTCCTGTGGTCTGTAAAGCAGCATTCCTGGCAGCAAAGCACTACAGCCAATATGGTATTGTTTTCTGCTCACTGTGGTGGGAGCTCCCCATTGTTCAGAAGCCACAGATCGTCATGCTTCTTTGAACCTTTTCTTGCCATCATCTTGCCTATTTTGACGCTTTTATTACTTTGTTAGTACACCTCAGCCAGGCATCCCCTTCCAGCCAAAGAGGCAACTTACCCATCTGTAAGCAGCTCCCTGTGGAACTGGAGCAAATCCCCACTCAGCACAACAAAGCCAACACAAGCTCAGGTACCACAGCTTCACCTCTGGTGAGGTTTGGAAGTGTAGCTGGGAAAAAAACCCAACTATGTCTGCGTTATCCCAACATAGCAATAATGCTCAGATCACGTTTGGCCCCTCAAGGTATTGTAAAATTAAACCCGCTTTAATTTTGACAGAGAGGCTGCATGAAGCAAAGTAAGAAGAATTTTAGTTCTCTCTCTATTCAGAATCGACTCTGATGTGTGCCAAGCATTTAGTGTGACAACCAGGGGCTACAGTCCATACAGATACCTGCTGCTACAGGTTTAATTTTAGATTCTTTCATTTCCATTTAGATATGTTTCCTTGCCTTTTCCCTCCCTTTGGTGATGCTTGCGCTCCTTTGAGAAGTAAAGTATCCTTTACGGATGCCATGTTATTTAGTATTTATGCTCCAGAGGAAGATGCCTAAGCATAACTTGCTCAGTACATTCATGGATAGGAATGCAGAGCAAGTGAGTATGAAGGAGAAAAGCTTTCAGGAAGAGTGGAAAACTCAGTGTCCCAGAGACACTGCTAGAGCTCCCTGCATATGCAAATCTGTGGTCTGAGATCACTTCAGATGCCCCAGCTATATTTCTCTTACCATAGTCTCTTCTTCCACTTCTCCAGTTCCTCACCTTTACATGCTTTTATGGAGCAAGCTCCATGGCACAGATGACAACACCCTTCCTGCCCACATTGTTCTATCTCCCCCAGACTTGATGGACATCTAGCATAGCAGAAAAAAATCCTTCCTCCACTGCACAAAACCCCTGGCTATCATTCATACCTGGGAAGGGGTGAGGTTGGGCCTGTACTTGCATGTAGTTTGGAAGTTGGTGTGTGCTAAAGATGTGTCAGCTGTGAAAGATTCTTTGGTAAATAGTCACCACAAAGCAACCCTCCCCCACCTCTGTCCTGCTTTCCCAGCTGCTCAACTAGCCCATGATGAACAATAAAAAGAAACCTTCATCTTCTTACCCACCGCTACTTTCACAGAAATCACAGGAGAAATCTAGATCTCTGGTTTTCAGGACCACTCATGCCTGTAAAAAATGGGATGTCTCACTGCCAATCACAGTGAATCATAAGGATAACCATAGTGGATCATACCAAAGGGGCATTTAATCACAAGCCCTGTCTGGTGAAACAAAGTCAATAGAAAAAGCCTTTCTGATGAGACAGAGACAAGAGAAAAAGCTTTTTGCTTCTCATGATGGACATGGTGAAGACCAGTACATTTAGTTCCATTTCTTCTGCTTTGCTAATGGGCCCTGGAAGCAGCAGCTGTACAGAAGAGGAGTGAAAGAGGCAAAAACACTGAGCCTGGCAGGAGTCGGCAGCAAGGCGTGAAACTAGGGAAAAAAGCCATGCAACATCCAACAGACATGCACAGGCATAGGCATGTTCCAGATTTTAACCAGATTAACATATCGACACTACTCCAGAGCAGAGAAGGTGCCTCATCTTCTGTTGGCACAGAGCCTCAACTGTAGAAACACAATCAAGTTGCTCTTAAGCTGCTTCAGCTGAATTAGCTTTGCTCTCAGAGTAATTGGAACAAGCTGAAAGAATTACTATTTCTCCATTCTTTATGCAGATTTTATTAAGAGAATAAATGAGAGGGTAGAAAGCAAACATTTCACTAAGATTAACCTGTTCTAACCTCACTAAAGGATTAGGAATGGAACAATACAGTGATCAAATCAGGGTCATAACTAGGGCTGAATCAGAAAGTCTAGAGTATTTAATTACTAACACACCAAATAAATCCAGCAGCAAGCCCCCGAAATCAAAGCACAATTCCACACTACATTTCATGAGAACAATCTGCTTGGGGTTAATTCTGCATTAAGGATTAAAGAGGAAGCTGCTTTCCTTTCTGGTCCAGTCCCAAACAGTGTTCTAACACTGGGTGCACTAGAGATGAACTGCAGCAAGCATCTCCAAGGGTCAGACAAGTGTAGATTTTCCCAGGCTACTTCTCTTAGTCCCTTCACATCGTGTTCCCTGTAGCTGCACAGGGAGGAGGAACTTTGAGGCTTAGAGTGACCCTGGTCTCCATCTGGGAAAGATGAGGGAGGACAGGTGCCCAGCAAGGCTGCTACCAACTCAAAGCACTCCTCTTTGCTATTGCCACTGGTATGCCTAAGCCATTGTCATTTTTACCTCATTAGCATTATTAGCTGCAGCAATTAAAAATAAAGCATGAAAATGTCAGCAACAATCATTACTTGGAGGCATTCAAAGGCTGTAAACTTACCAAAGCTACTCATTTGTTTTTCAAAATCATATTAGGCCTGCATTTTTCAAAGGCTGCACATTATTTTTAATAAAATTGAAATGTTCGTTTAATGTGCATTTCCTCACTAGCAATTTGGCTTCCTGCTATAAGCTGTTACTGCCTTACTAAAAGAAAATTCAATGTACTTTTGAAAATGTTATTAAATATACAGATATTCTGTGGAAAACCCTAGAATGTAAGTAATAAAACAGCATCCTCCTGGGGCTTTTTGTGTGTAAGCAATTAAAAAAAACACCTGGGTTACTGAAGCGGGAATTCTGCACTCGCTTTGCAAGTGCTATTGAGGGAAAGGGGACTGGCTTGTTATTATAGGGACAGCTTTGGCTGGGAAGGAACCCCAGCCTAGAGAAAAACACCCATTCAGTCTGTGTCCCACAGTGACATCTTAATTCAGAAAGCATCTTTGCAGACCCAGACCAGGGGAAGAAACATTTACCTACCATAATACAATGGCAAGGCAATCAGTGAATAAACACGACCTGTCTGACTGTTCCCTGAGTACTACGAGGTACAACCTTTGCACTATCTCATGCTAGCAGGGATCCAACTTGGACAAATATTATTTTCTTTTCTCTTGGCATTGTTTCCAGGTAAACTAAAAAGCAAAAGAAATTGAGAGTGGGTTAAGCAGATTTTAGTTCCGTATTCCCTTGAGACCAGCTTTTGGGGATGAACAGAACTAAAGCTCTATAGATAACCTTTTAAAATTATTCCACTGCTCTCATAAAAACTTGAATTCAAGATTCTAATTGAATTACTGTAAATGTTCAGGAAAACAACACTCCAGATAGGGGATATCTACTGGAGAGCAATACAGCATAACAATTATGTGCCAGTAATCTCAATGCCAAACAATCCAATTTGGGATCCTAGGCTCGATCTAGGAAGTATGAAGGTGATGACAAAGATTTTCTTTTAAAAGACAATATTAAATTCATTAGATGTGAAATTCTGATAGGTAGAAAAACCTTTTCTTTTTAGCTCTGTTACAGGCTGCCTTCCACCTTTGGGCAGGTTATTTAACCTCTCCATACTTCTGTTTCCTATTTAAAATGGGAAAGAATATCAGGGACAAACTCACAGGTGTATTGCTTCATAACTTTAAGCTTCTGGGATGAAAGGCACTATTGAAGTGCAGAATATGCTCAGGTATCACTTTATTTCTGTGCCAATTGCTTTTCACAATCTCCTTAGTGAGACATTACAGAGAAATAATACCTCAGCTTCCATCCCTGCTTTAAAATCTCTTTAAACAAAGAAAAAGAGAAACCAGTAGCAAGTGTTTGGATATTACTTCTGTTTCTTCGTTTTCCTTCTGATTTTCTGGTGAATATGTCTGTAAATCCTGAGACTACCAGGAAAGAAGCAAGACAAGAAGGAAGCAAAAGCTAAGGCTGAGGGAGATGGTTGAGGATGACTGCAACTATGTTTCCGCAGCCAAGGCTGGACTTGAATGCATTTCTGGAAGTTGTCCTGGTCAGCCTAGCAGGTCTTTCTCCCTCTAGCTGAAAGGTGACATGACAACTGCAGTGTAAGCTGCCACCCCACGAATGCAGTGTTATCTGTTACACTTGTATAACACAAGATAGGAATGGCTAGGTCTATCCAGCCCTCTATCTGATATCCAGTAATGAAGAACATCTAATGCTTACTGCCATATCTGTTTGCCAGATAGGCATATAAGAACACAGCAAGTTTGTGGTTCCCAGAAAATCCCGACAGCAATTTCCAGTTCAGGGACTTCCTTAGGCAGAAATGGTCACATTGTATTCAGCTTCCCACAATAGTCTTTTCTTCCTGAAAGTGTTCACCTACATTTTAACTGAGAAAGTTTTTATCAAATGCAACCTCTTGAGAGGAGTTCCAGCACCTCAGCTACACATTTTGTTAGTTTTGTACCTGCCATTTGTGTAACATATCCCAAGTCTGTCTCTGGAGAACACCAATCGTTCCATCTTCACCTTTTACATGCTGCCACAGGTGGCATTCATCTCACACACCTACAGCCACATGTAATTAGGCCTGCAGTTTTAACTAACAGTTGAGATTTTCACAGTTAATGGAGGCAGGGATGCAAATCCAAAGAGCAGTTTGCCTTACCTGTGGTAGAAACCTCTCTTACAGCAGGTAGTATCACTACACACTACAAAAGCTGAAGCTACTCTTGTTTTTTCTCAATTTACAGCCTGTGGCTAAATGAGGAGCTTTTTCTGTTCACTTGTTTCATCTAGTGTGGTGACTACTAAGTGAACTAAGTAAACCAAGGGCAGGGAAATAGGATGTTTTCAACTGTCAGGATGCTGATGGAAGCATGGAGGGAGAGAAGCCTTTGAAATCCCATGATACTGCCTCAGGATTGTTGTCCTAAAGAGAGCTGCCTTGGAGAGCTACAGTGCCACCAAGAACAATTAGGAAATTCCCTGAGATGCCTGTACAGCAGCAACCTTTTGCACATAACAATGGCTGGTTCCTGTGGCATTATTTCCAGTCATATTGTATCTTAGAGGGTACTTTTCACAGAGCAGAAGGCTGCTGCAGCCTATGATTCTCTGGATCTATGATTCTCACCAGTGTAGAGCACAGGCACTACGTGTCCTACAAGGTGTGCTCACTGGTTTGAAAGCACAGAGCTAAAAATGTCTGAACTGCAGAGTGTGAGGCTGAAGCATAGGGGGAAATCCATGGCAGGAATATATGACAAGTGAAACTGGCTGCATTTGAGATGCAAATGGACCTGAGCATTCCAAGGTATCACAGAGCTTGGCAAACATTACACAGCCTGGTCTGTGTTCTTTTGGCACTGCACTGCAAAGAGAGAAACAAACTTAAAGCTCAGAGGAGGTGCAGTTTATTTAAATAATAGCAAGTAATTAGTCTGAAGACAAAATCAGTGATGGCATTTTATAATTACAATTAATTTAAAGGTTAATTTCCTTTGGTGCTAAAATCTTATTTAAAACATTTACCAGGAAAGGAAATTAGGATGTTACTATCTAGATGCATAGAATGCTTCTGGGAATCCATGCCTATTATCACTAGAAAATTAGGTTAGACTCAAAGTGGGAATTTCAATTCATTTTAGTGTATAATAGATAGTGGTCAAGGTCTTGAGTCAGAAGGGTTGCTTAGGGTAGACTGTACAATTTGCATTTTCTTTGTTTGTGGGATTAATTGCAAATGTTTCCAACAAAAGGGCCAGGTTTATACATGAACAAACTTGACATGAAAAGAAAATTGGTTATGGATTGCTGCCTTCATAACTAATGAAGTTGATGTTCAAGGAATGCCTAGGAGACAGGGTTGTGGTATGAGACAAATATAGAAATAAGATCACACAGAGGGAAATGGTGGCATTGCTCGCTCCCTCTATGATTATTTCTTTTCTCCGTCACAGTCTTCCCTGACATGCCCCTTGTATCCATCGCCACCTCCTGTGGGGATTGTCAAACTCAAGTTTAAAAAATGTCTAAATAAAATAATGCAAAGCTTGAAGGTAGTAACATCTCCATTCCAGCAGCTTAGCACAATGGGATATTGCTTAATAAAATCAATGCATTGTAACAGTCAGGGAGATATACTTACTTTGCATCTTTTTTTTTTTTTTTAACTATTCACCACACATGTTTTATCTTTTCAAGAAAAACATGTTGTAGAAGTGCTGGGAAAGATCTGCACATGTGAAAAGGGAACGAACAGTTAACATTCCTGTAGGAAGAAAGATATTTTTCATACCAAAACATTCCGAAATCATTACTTGTCTTGACATTAGTTAATTGTTTCAGGAGAGGAACACAAAGAAGTCCAGATTATGAAACAATGTCTCGCACACAGTTGTGTCAAACTGGTATCAGACATAAGGTAGTAACTAGTAGCGGCTCTGTCAACAAAAGCCACAGATGATTTGAAGAGACAAGATGTTGCTGCAGCTGAACAGGACGTGGTCTTCCTGGCCATGGAAATGTTTTGATGTTTCAAAATCAGGAAAAATAGCAAAAGCTGAGCCTCCCCGCAAGCTGAATATTGCATGGAAAGCAGTTTCAGGTGGACCATCATGTTTTGTTTTGATGCTGGTAAGACTCCATTTCAATGTGAGTCATTTATTGATACTTTGCACTGAATGTGAACTGCAGGCTTTGCAGACAGGCTGTCCTGTGCTGTGCCTGGGGGAGCATCTCCTCCTTCACCCCTATGGAAGACAGGCAGCTCAGGCTCTGCTGAGCACAGGGAGAGGAGCATCACACAGACCACTATGCGGGGCTGATGGCCCCCTTCCCTACCCTGATTTCCCAGCCTCTGAAGGTGGCTGGCTGCCTCCTTGGGGGCTTAGCCAAAATGAACAGGTGTAACACTGCATGTCCTGGCCAGCCAAGCTCAGTCCAGACTGAAGGGCATCAACTTCTTGGAGAGGAGTGGTAATGAGCTGCTTCTAGTAGAGTAGACTCATTAACCATTTCTAGTGGCCCTGAAAAAAGACACCTGCCCACAGCCTTAGCATCTTTGCTGCTAAGACAGTCAATGTGAGCTCCTCACTGTTTCCTACGCACCTGGGACATAATTTTGTATTAAATTATTTTTATCAGCATGCCTTCTGTTAAAGCCTTCCTTACCACTTTTCCTCTTAAATATTTAGCTAGGTCTTCATTAGCATTGGATTGTTAACTTTCATAGATTTGGGCCTTAATTCTCCACTTTGTTGCACCTACTAATGACTCTCATTCTAATTTATTAGCACGGTGGTCACCCTTGGAGGCCACTGCCCCAGGCATTTTCTTTTTACTCCTTTTTTCTTTTTTCCTCTCTTTATTGCTTGCCCCTAGCAATGATCTGGCTAAGAACAATTTTTCCTAATGATTTATTTGATAACTTCTATGATAATTCTGTCTACCCAACATTTTCTTTAATTCTTAGAATGATTTGCCAGTCAAAACTTATTGCAGGGCTATATTTTTTTTCTCAGTACTCGAGCATGAAAATTTGAAAGCAAATGGCTATTATCCAAAGTGTCCAGGACTGTCCAGTTTAGAAAAATAATATATTCTTCAGACTATTAATGTTCTCATAGCTGAGTGGAAGTCTTTTACAAGCTCTTTACTGAGCATTGGGCAAGGCCCAGTACAAGCTTGCACAAGCCTTGGGAAGCCTTGCAGGGGTGAAGTGCAGCCTACATGAACCACAACCCTATTTCCAGGTTTAGAAGCTTTACAAGTGGCTTTATCAGATATAAAAGTCAGTGCTGACCATTTCAGCCCAGTATTTCTCTTTGCTGCACCTGCACTCTGGACATTTCTTCCTGGCCATTGGTTCCTGTTCTTGCCTGCCCTATTCCTAATTCCTCTTTCTGCCTTCAGCTCCTGAAGCCTGCTCCCAGGCCCTGCTTAGTTACTTCTGCTTGCTTTCATCCTGCTACTTTCTGCTCAGCCATGACCCTGATTTCTACCTCCTCAACACTGTTGGCCAGCCCTGCCTTGCTAAGTTATTGCTCCAGAGCATGGTCTTCCTCACATCCTGCCCTGAGGCTCTGTTACTCATGAGATCCCTTTTCTGCCTGGAAGTTCAAGATGCTTTTTGGCTCTCTAATTTCTGATCCCTCAACATCATTTGTCTTGGTATATTCGTCTGTGTACAACCATGAGCTGGGCTTTCCTTGAATACAGTATCTGCATCCATGCTTGGTTCTAATTAAAAGAAGTAACAGACTGAGATCCCTGTCAGTACCTCTGTAAGGGTAGTGACACCACGTGGTGCTTATCAGGTTTTACAAACCTCCATACCTCCTCAGTCCTATGTCTTGTCTCAGAAGGGCTGATCAAGAATTATCCAGGGAATCAGCAGCAACAGAGACAGAAAAAGATACTGAAGGCCCTTTTCTGACAAGAAACATAAGGGAAGGAGAGGCTGGAGGAAAAGCACCTGTGAAGCAAAAAATTCCAGAATAATTTTGACTATTATAGAAGTAAACAACATGGCAATTCTGGCAGTGGAGCAGCATCTGAGCTGAGGAATTCCACCAAAATGTGTGTAGTGGTTTCCTTTTGCTGCTTCTGTGGCCATTGTAAGGCTCAGGAATGCCATAATGTTACAGTTTTAAAACCTGAGGTTTAAGTTTCACCTTGTAAATGGGTGAGCTAAGGGCACTCACAGGCCATTACTGGCAGTTTGACAGAAATGTAATTCATTTCACCACAAGAACTGGACCAAGTGTCTAAGTCCTAACACCATTTCTGAACCCTCCTGTACCAGTAGGAAGACCACAGACTCATGTACTGGCAGGTGCCCGCCTTCCTCCTGCTTTCCCAGTGCTTGGCTTTAACCCATTTCATGAGTCTAAATTACTGTGCACTCAACACAAAGACCAATAACATTTGATTATCATTGTAAACAAACTTTACTGATTTAAGCAAACCTCCTCCTGTGTGCTATATTGTGGAACAGCCACCAGCCTGTGCTGACAGCATAAAAAAGCAGCAGCACTAAAGTGTTTGGAAGTGTCTTCACCAATCAGCAAGGTGAATATCAGGATACTGGCAAAGCAACAGGAACAAGAGTGTCCCCCATATGTTCTTTTATATTTTTTTCCCACAAGTCATTTCCAATGTTATTAAAATCAAGCCTAATTTTATTCGACTCCATTTTTTTTCTCAGTTTGGCCAGTTGCTAGGGACCAGGATTTGTGCTCAGTTCTCTTACCTCAAATGCTCACTTCTGCACCAACAGTGCCTCTAGTGATTTTATTAGATGTATTTTGTTGTGCCTTGCTGTAGCGCTGAAGCTTAACCATGGCCATTCCGAGGCCTGAGTCCAAGGAGCCAAGTCTTTGGTCCTTGGTTCCAGTGTACATAAATGTAAGACCTTGCATGTCAAATGTAGTCCGTGTACACCATGTGTTGTCTCTCTGCTATACAACATCAGAAATATATTCAGTCATGACATGCACATCCAAAAAGCATCCATGCACATATTCTTCCTTGGTCTTTAGCACTTTTTAAAAGCTACCATCTTTATCATGGGTAATGGTGACTTTTTAATATTATTTTAGTGTTTTAGGTTCATTAATATACTTAAAGACTACCATGATGCCACCTCTAGCTTTTAGTACTGGAAAGAGAGATTGATATGGACTCTCTATAAAAGACTTTAAATTTAAAAAGATTTGGTTTCTACTTGATGAAATATAGAAGATTAAATTAGTAGCAGGATGCAGAGAGGAGTAACCTAGTCAAAAAAGCTGAGTGCTGCTGCATTTGTCCCTTAACACCACATTTGGTGAGTTAAAAAAAAAAGGAACAATTGTGGTGTTTGACACTCAGAGCCATGTGCAAATGTTATAGTTGTGCCAACAGATTTGAAAAGTCTTCCTCTTCAATATACAAAAATAGTCTTCAGAAATTAAATTGTACCCAGTCCAAACCAAGCTGACATCTAACTTTTACTCTTAAATGACATGCAGACTTGAGGATACAAGTGCCAATGTTTACTGTGAGAAATAGCAGAGAAGAATAAGGAGAGGTGACTAAGAGTTCTGCTTTTAGCCATGCTGAACTCGAATTGATGCTTAATTATCCATTGGTAAATATCACAGAGAGAAGCTGAGATTTCCATTTGTATAGAAGGAGCAGAGTGAGCACAAGCCAGGTACTCCATGACACCTCAGAACTCTGACGACAGCAGAATTTGCATTTGCAAGTGCAACTGCCCAGTTTACAGGAGGTGGGGAAAAATAGAAGGCAGAGGTTACTGCTTATGAGACTCTGGCAGCATGCTGGAGGAACAACCATCAAGAAAGGAGATGAATGAAGAGATGAGGAAGAAGAATGCCTGCCAAGGAGACAGTGGAGGCCAGCGAGGCAAAGGTTTCAGGAAAAAGAGAGCAGCAGCTGTGCAAAATGTGGCTGTATGTCCACAGAAAGAACTGTGTGCTGGGTTACCTGTACCCAGATTTGGATAGGAAAAGATGATCTGACTGCAGTTCCAGCTGCATGCAAGGGACAGAACACAAGACAGGAGAAAATTTTCTACAAAAATGGAGGAAAGTAGCTACAGGCTCCAGAAAGTGTTTGAAGCCACTGGTGGAGGAGACAGAGACAATGTGACAAGCAGGGCTAAGGGTGAAGTTGATTTTTTTATGAAAGGAATTTACAAGTATTTCTATTGGGAGGGAAATGCACAAAAAATTAGACCAAGAGAAAGAGTCCATCACTGGGACAAGCAGAAGTTTTACACAACAGAATTTCTGTGACTGTAGTAATAGAGAAGGGTAAATGAATAGTAAAAGGAGCAAAACAAGCTGTCAAACTGAAGAAAGGAGAACTACTTTGTCAGTTTGCATGTACAAGAAATAGGAGAGATGGTGTGCAGAGAAACGAGTGGAGATGGGAGGAGGGAAGCAGATAAGGAGGTGTTCTGGGATGGAACTAATAAAGCTGGAGGAGCCAAACTACTTCATCAGGGATGGACAAAATGAAGAGAGGAATCAGTGAGAGAAGTCACCTTCATTACAGAATTACTACCAAAGACATTTTCACTTTTAAAAAAGATGCCTCAATCAGAGAGCAGATGTGGTGAAGACAGGCTTGAGTGCTAGTAGTAGACTCACCATTGTGAGAAGCAGAGCCTCATGTATCAAGAGTAGGGATGAGGTAATCAGTAAAACAGACAATAGTAGCAAAGGATCAAAGTAAGGAAAAGATTTGAAAGCAGCCAAAAATCATCCATATTGCACACGGGCCAAGTGCATGACTGTTTTCCAACCTTTCCCTTTCTTTTTCTTCACAGATAAAGACACATGTCCATCCCCATTCCTAAACTCTATATCCTTTCATATCTAGTCTGCACTGATTTTTGCATGCCTACAGGCATGCACAGAAAGCCTTAGCATCCGTGATGTTTCTATACACTTATGCCCTAAATCACTTTGGGCCAGATCCTAAGCTAATGTAAATGATCATTTCTTCATGAAGTCACTGAATCTATAAATGTATATATTAGCCGAGGATCTGAACCTTTGTGCTTGTCTATTTATATCTTACAGAGGAAAATTTTTACAAGTAGAATAGTGTCTAGTCTTCTGGTTTCTAAGGAAATTTTTCCTTTTGCTTTCTACAGGAAGAAGTTATTACTGTTATTTCACACTGTTTCTTTTCTCTTTGTCCATCTGTTGATTTCATAAGCTTCAATGTTTCTCACTGCAAACTTCCTGGAAAGTCTTTTCTCATATGCACATCCATGCTAATGGGGTCTTTTTTGTACATCCCAGTTTAATGGTCCCTCTACATACCACAAACTGCCAGAAATGAAAAATGAGAACCTCATTTATGCTTCTCACCCTGTGCTGATATAAACAAGAGAAAGTGGGGACTGTGACTGTGAGAAGAGACTGAAACTTCACATCCCTGTGGGTGCTTAGTAATAGGAAATATGTCCCTATTTTGAGCCATGTGTCCTGTCTGTGTTACAGTTGTAACTGCAGTCGTATGCCTGACAATTCCCTTAACACCAGCAAAAGCAGAAAATACTCAGGGTGATTTTTTTATAGCACATTTTACTGATAAATAGTACTGCTGTTATCCTATTCAGGTCCAGCTAGGAAAATAAACATCTCAGTGACCAGTATTTCAAAGGAACAGGATTCTAGGTTTGTATACGAATGTGTGCTTTTACTAAAGCAAAACATGACAAAAGAGCCACTTCTGATAATAGCGACATGTAAGATGAATGTAAAATAGAATAGTCAAAAATGTGTATGATGGATGAGGTTAAGGATAGAAGCCTTTGTAGCGATTCAGCTAATGAGCTTTCTTTTATTCATCTCATGTTACTGCTGCCAGGAATGTATCAGTCGTATGACACTTTTAGTGACCTTTCAGGCACAGTCAGGATAAAATGCCTGCAGAAAGGGCAGCATTTTGCATGCTTTAAGACACTAGCTCAGAGTCCACAGGGAGCTTTTATCACACCCTGGACACCACAGGCTTTGCAGTGCTGAGAAAGTGCCACCATCAAGAAACCTTGCTACAAAGAAATCACTGAAATCCTTTTGTATTAGAGTTCACTTTCTATTGCCTACTTTTATGTACCTTGCCAAGTTTGCTGTTGTATGTAAGAAGCCATTGTATGCTTACAACAAGGTCACAGTAGTACTCTCTGCCTTACCATCATTTGCTTACACACATGGGAATTTCCACTATCAGATGAACAAAACAATGTCTCTACAAGCTTGCCTTGTTTGTCACTTGACAATCTGTCTGGTTAACATTCTGTGTATACAGGGCAATGACACAATGCATGTGGAGATATTTGGCATGCAACTTTGTCTCATGCCCACGCAAATTCATTTTTCTCAAAGAAATATTTTTCTTAACATGTTGGCTTAGCTTTCTGAAACAAGCCTAAAATCAGCCTTAAGACCCTTTTCCCCATAACTGCAAAACAGGGTATCTATGCCTGCGGCCTTCTAATAATGGTTTTCCAGTTGCTTGAAGGGTTTTGGGAAGTACACAAGAAATGCAAGCACAGACAAGTGCATATGAGCACCATCCATAAAGTTACATGGGTTGACACTCGTGGTAAGACACTCAGTCCAACACAGGTATTTTCTGACTTGTGTTGGCAGATGTCAAGAGTGATAAAAAAGGAAAACTGGGCAAGAAAATAACAAACCATTTCTGCAGCAGAGACATGTCCTTCCTTTTTGCTGCAATCTTCGTATATGAATAAGAGGGGGTTTATTTCCTCTCAGCCTAGCACTTCACTTAACAGTCTTCCTATAGAGAATCCTTCATTCTGTGTCTATAAACTTAGTATGCTTGGAAAGACATGATAACATTGTAATAAAGTTATCTGATGGTTACAGACAGTGAGTAAGTAGAAAGCAGCAAATTACATTTATCTTGATTTTAGCAAGATTTTGACCCTATGAAAGGTTTGTAAGAAGAACAGGGAAGCGCTGTCCAGATGCAGTCATCATAGGTTGTGTGCAGAACTGTTTAAAAACCTATTTGAAATGTAGTTATGAAACAGCTGGGATGACATTTCAGATGAGATCCCACTGGGACTTTGGCTAGGGAAATAATTCTCTTCATTATTTTTGTTAACAGCAAGGGTGATATAGAGGAGAGAATATTTGTAAAAATTTCAGATTAAACCAGACTGGGAGGGGTATGAGCACTTGTGAAGATAAGATTAGAAGTCAAAATGATCTTGAGAAGTGGCTTGAAATCAAGAAGATGAAATTAATACAGACAAGTGCAAAAGAACTCCTGTGGGGAAGAATCAAATGAGTGTCTTCAGACAAAATATGGACTACTTGGTTAGACTACAGTAGTGTCAAAACATTAATATAAAGATCATATTATTAAGCATTTGTATGACAGAGTTGAAATAAAAATAAATCAAAACAAAACAAAAAAAAACAAAAAAAACACAAACAACAAAAAAAATCCAACCAACTTGTTATTCTGGCCAATGTACAGAAGATCTATATGGAAGTTGTTTCATTTAGCCTTGATTTGTGCATCTCACAAAAAGCATAGCTAAGACTAAAGAATGATCTTCAGGCTTGGAAAATATGAGTAGTGAGAAAATATCGAAATAACTAGGTATGTTTAAATCTGGAGAAGACAGATAATGTGAAAATACTTTTGAAAATGCTTAAAAGTAGCTATTAAAAAAAAAAAAAAAAAAAAAAGGCTCATTTGTCTTCATATCCGTAGGGAGAAAAGGCCAAAATGTAGAAAAGTAGTTAATTTGCAGGAAATTACATTTGAATTAGACATTAGGAAGTTAGGTGCAGGGAAAGGCAACACAGAGAAGCTATAGAATCTCCTTCATTAGAGATGTCAGGGATTAATTTAGTAAAACATCATTCTGGGTTATGAATATACGTAATGCTACCACAGAGAACAGAATCAGCTAAATTATTTCTGCAGGGGCCATTCTTTCCAGGCAAGAAGGTGGACAACAGGCTCAGCATGTCTGTGGTTGTAATGGAGCCATACTGTACCATCCCGGTCTAGCATTTTGGTGACTCTTTGCTTGCAAAGTAAATGGTGGACAGAGTGGTACAAGAATTAGATTTTGTAACATGTCTGAAATGTGTGTGACTGCACTGATACCTGTGGCATACATTCAGGCGTACCTTAGTATAAAATAACCTCATAAATGCAAGTTTTAAGTACTCCAATAACTGCGAAAGTTCTCAAAACAAAGGTTATAAATTTATATTTTGTGATTTTTATGTGAATGTTACTGCATTTTAGATCCACCAGAAGCTCTCCTCTATCAAAGACCTTTCTTTTTTTTTTTTCTTTTTTTTTTTTTTTTTTAATGTATACAGAGACAGTCTGTCAGTAGCAGTGTCCAGACCTGTGAAAAATGCACTTCCATACCTGAACTCTTTCACCCTTTTCTGTCAAAGTAAAGCCAAATTCACAACTTCTCTGTAAGAGACAATATTTCAGGGATGAGAGCTGCCCACAGATAAGAACCAAAAGTCAATAGTTGGTTCTCCTGGTGCAAAGGAAGCAAAGGGTGCGCTTTTACCCATGTAAAGAAAGTGTTGTAGCAGAGAGATAGTGGTCTCAGGCTCATATGTGATAGAATTTCCCTGGAAATTGCTTAAAATAAACATGAGAAGACCATTGGGAACTGGCAATGGTGTGAATTAATAACTAGCACCCTGCAACCTTCCTGCAGACCTCCAGTGCCTTGAGAGAAATGCTGGTTTCCTTAGATCTGTGGAGCCTCATCTCTGAAGCTCAGATAAATTGTTCCAACCCCTGTTCGTGCATTTCAACCCAAATGTCAAAGCAGAGAATCAGAAAAACTTCTGTCTCTCAGACAGAGTCAGATCAATGTTCTCTCTCCTCTACATCACTGAACGACAGTATGACAGCAAGCCAGACACAGTAATCACAGTCAGAAGCAATGCATTCATGCCAATAAATAAATGGTTTTCAGCATTTGTAATATCTGAATAGTATGTTGGTTTGTACTCCAGTGCGGTTGTCTACTTGAAAAAGAGCGATGTGTGGCTATTTCTGATAGACAGACGGCTGTTATGAATCCCTCACTGTCTTTCTGTGACTTTTAAAATTAATTTGCTTTTAAAATTTAAAAAGGGACTTCGCCTTTCTCTATTTTTTTAACCTTTTTCTGCACTTCCACGATTAGCTGGTCTAATTTTAAGAGATTATTAGGGGGTCCATCAAAAATAATCTGTATGCTGGGTGGCTCTTGAGGGATAGAGCCTATCACTTCTGAAAAGATGTTGCTAATGAAAGTAATTTTCCCCCTTTCAGTTGATTTCATAGGTGGATTTGACTCTTACGGCTATCAAGGTCCACAGAAGACATCTCATTTACAGCTACAGCCCATGTATATGTAAGTACTTCTGAGATATTCTGCAGAGTGGCAGGCTGATATTAAAGGATCATTAAGCTGAAAGACAACGTGACTTAAAAATTCAGAATAGGCAGAAGCCTTTTTTGATAGACCAAATTCAAGTTACACTTAAGCACCGCTATTACTCTTCCATTGAATTATGATGATTTCTTAGGGTGGGAAATAATGTGTCCAAGTTGTTTGAACACCCAGCTCTCACATTATTTTCCTCCATTTTTATTCAAGCAGGTTCCACTCAGAGGCAATGAGAATTTGGTGTAGTAAAAACTAGTCAGATCTGACAAAATTTGGTTGCAAAAAAGTGGGTTTTATCAAGATTTATCAAAACTTCATCAACTTGTTAATTTAGTGGATACATTTAGCATTTATCTTAAAAGCTTATCTGTTCACTGAGGCACCTTTGTACCTTATTTCCAGTCTCCATATTTACAACAAAAAATTTTACAAAGAGGAAAAAACAAAAAAAGAAAAAGTAACAATATATGGCTTTTAAAACCGGTCTGAAGACAGTATTTCACTTAATTAGTGAGTGACAACTCCATCCACTGCCTAGAAGTGCAGCCTGATGTATCTGGGGATTAAATGGGTAATCAAATCTCAGCACATACACACAACTGGAGTACATTCACAGTAATGCTAACATCCAACCACAGACCAGTCGAGAAAAAAACATTTCCAACTATGTACTGATGCCAGCTGCAATTCAGAACAGTCTTGACTGACAGATAAATCTTACCTCACTGCTGCAGCCTTTTGAAATGTTTTTTATTTACTATCACTGGCTTGGACAGTAAAACCACATCACTGGACATCTCACAAAGGGGCAACTTTTACTTTTCTCTTTTGTTTCTCTTCTGAACATTTCTGTTGAGGAAAGAAATACATACAGGCAAACAATATCCATCCCAACATACACTTTCATTCAGCCTTGAATGTCATGTAATTTCTTCTGAGTAGAGGAAGCAAGTCTGATAATGAATTAGTGGATTTTTGCATGGAACTGGCATTAACTCCTTTTATCAGTGGTATAATCAATTCTGCTGTAGTGCTTAGGACTGGGGCCTCCAGGAGCTTTGCTAGGAGCTTTTTAATAATCTCAAATTACAATAGTGCGTATCTCCAATGCCACCTTAACTTCAGCTTCCCATCTGTCTGTGCTCAAGTAAAGATTTTTCACCTGCACTTTTGGCAAAGTGCTGTGCATTTAGAAAATGTTATTTCCTTCCTAGTATTATGTGTGGCTCATATGTATTTAGAACAATTCTAATCCTATCTCTTTCTCAGTATACCACACCTTGTCATCAACATATGGAACGCTCTAGCTGATATATTAGCCCATTCCCTTTATGCTCTCATCATTACTTCCAGAACAGCAGATTGCATTTACTAAGCATCTTCATACTGAATGAAAAGAAAAGTAGACCTGTGGAAAAAAAAAGTAAGCAATAATGTTAAGTTTGTAGCTGAGACAAAGAGATGTATGATTAATCCATGTATACTGTGTTCTGCCTTATTTCAATGCTGCATTCTCGCTGGAGCATAGATGATTTTGCTGCCATAACTGAGAGTCAGAAATCAGTATGTGAGCTGACATTTTGTCCAATCAACCCACAAAAGTATTGTCATGTCCCAGCCACAGTCAGACACTTCATGTTTCCCTCTGACCATATAGCATTTGACAAGGTTCTCTAGAATTGCTACAGTCTGTCCTTAAGAGGCTTTTACAGCATTTAGTAATACCTTTCTGTTATTTACAGCTGAGGCACACAGGAACACATGCATATATATTCACACTGCAGTTACTCTGTAAATGCAGGCAGACCATTAGGCAGTGGAGTGACAAATTTGAATGTCAAATTAATCAAGCTGTGGTATGATCTACTTGTAGCACTATTTACAACAATATTATGTAGTGGAAATCAAAACACACTGATATGGTAACAGCATGCCATACTTGATGTTTTAAAGCTGTATTTGTTGGGAGGAAGGGTTTGGCTCCCTGGGGATCTTGTTCACCAAAGAACATCAGTGTTAGCCTCCATAGTGTTCAAGGAGAAAAAAATAAATACAGGACTTTATAGTACTCTCTGGCCAATCTCAACTGCACTTTACAATGATCTTTTTCAGCACAATGTCTCTAGGGGATGAGTAAAAGATAAGAATAATTTAACATAGAAAGGGACAGGATAGCATAGCATAGCATGGCATGGCATGGCATGGCATAGCATAGCATAGCATAGCATAGCATAGCATAGCATAGCATAGCATAGGAATAGGATAGTAGGATAGGATAGGATAGGATAGGATAACTTTATCAATTGCTACAAAGTGAGCTTAAGTCCATAGGCAGTGGAGAATATATTAAGCATCATGCTGTCTAATGCCTGCAAAAGTTGAAGAAAATGTAAAGATAGCTTGTTTCCACCTCTGTGTCCTCTACTATTCAGACTGACACTCTGTGCAACTCGTGTGAGCTCTGGGTTGATGAGATAAATAGGAGATCTTCTGCTTACTATCTATATCAAAAAGCACAATAACACTTCTTTTTGTTGTCTGTGGTTTAGTAATACCTATAGATGTCCTAGGCATGCTACAAAAGTGAAGGGGAACATATGGCCTCGGCTTCGAAGACCTTACCAAAACAATACCATTTTCTAATGGTTGCACAGCTTTTGTCAAAATGCAAATTTCAGCATGTATTTCAGTAATAAGCACAGACAGCCCCTCCATACATTTACCAGATCAATACATATGCAGAAATAATACGAATCTTAGAGACACAAATATCTGTGTGGTAGGTCTCAGCCATCACCCACATACTGCTGGCTGATGAGAATTGATTTAGTGGATTGCAATGACAGAATTCCATCAACACAAACTTTTGTTTCAGTACAAGCCAGATTTACATCCAGGTGATTTAAATCAATTTTAACTGTTTTATACATGCACAGTTTAATTATTATCCTGAAAAAATGCTGGGTTTAGTAATTGCTAACTGTTAAGACACTGTTTTGTAACCAGTTTCCTCCCGTGTGCTAAAGTTAGCACTTCATTTTGTTAATTTGGAGGTTATACTAAACCTACGCGAATTTACACATGCAATTAAATAATTATATTGGTTTGTTCAGGCTCCTCATGTTTAAATTTCTATTGTCAGGACTTTTTTATCCAAAGGACTATTACTTTTTATTTGTAATACCAGTGAAGTTCTACTTGCAAAAACATTACAATTCATTTTAAATGCACACAGTACATTTGAGCTGTATTTCATCAGTTATGCAAAACTACCACAGATGAACAGTATACTTAAGGAAAAAAATATTGATTTATGAAAAAGAATCATTATCTGTAGCTAGAGAATTGAGGTGACTATCTCTGGCTACTGTTCCTTAAATAGTCTATAATTATTAGATTCAGGCTCACTTTATTTCTTTTCTCTATATTTTAGGCTGTGAATTCCAATCACAACTCTCCATATCACCTCTCCCAATTTCACATTTCATTTAAATCAGCTTATTTTTTAAAGAGAAAAATATATACAGTTTAAAATTATGTTTTAAATAAAACACTGGTGGTTTGTGGAAGAATTCTCATCATGACATTTATCTACCTGTTAAAAATGGCTTTTTTTTTTTATTGTCTAAGTGCCAACAGTATGCTCTATGCTATCCAAGCCAAGAAGCCTAGACAGTCCCTTCAAAACGAATACGCTTTTTAAACAGAATGGGACAGAACCGTCGCTCATGTACCTCCTTGCAGTGTGGCCACAGCTGATGTACTAAAAAGCAGCTTCCTGGCATTCGGTGCGGGAGATGCCAGTACTCACTTCCACACCATGGGACAAGAACACAATAAGATGGTGGAAATCAATTGTCAGGAGAAATTTCTGCTCTTGGGAGGTGACTGAGGAAGGTGACTAAACACTCCATGGCACTGATTCTGCTACACATAAAAAACACAGTTATAGTTGCGGAACAAGACTGCACTGCATGATCACTGTTCTAAAAACAGTAGGAAGGAGGAAGAGGGGAGAGATTTTTCTTTATGTTTTTCACAGTAAACTGGTTTGCTGAAGAATAAAAGAAGTGAAGCAAAAAAAAGCATGCATGCCTGATGCTGATGCCTAATGCACTGGAGAAATTGCTCAAAAGCAGTTCAGCCCTTACATGAAGCTTGCTTTCCTCATATTCTGTGAAGTCTGAGAATCTTTGCATTTTATATCTACAGACATACTATATATGTATACACACACACACATGCTATATATGCATACACCTATATGCACCCAGATCCCTTTATATATGTGTGTATGTGTGTCTATATAGATATACACGTGCACTTACATGTATTCTGCTACGGCAGGTATCCCTTTTCACTAAAATGCACTTAATAGTTTCTGGCTAATGGGATCCTACCTTCCACTAAATGTTGGAGCAGTTTTGAGTCAGTAAGTCAGGAGCAGAGAGGTGTAGCTGGTCCTATCTTTTCTCTCTATTGCATTTACTTGCACATTATTCTGGTCATTGTCTCCTTGTGTAAAATTGTAGGTATTTGTCTAGATAATTGCCCATACTGAAGGTACTATCTACTTTGCCATTCACCTGAAGTATAAATGAAACATAAGCATGACTCAAAAAGCAACACCTACAGCATAATCACTGTGACACTCCACAAGTTCATGCAGTACAAATCTACTGTCATCGACTCCTTCAGATTCATGTTTGTGGGATTCAGACATTATGGGCAACATTTAATTTAAAAAAACTAACAGCCAAGCCTTGTTTAGCAACCAACATCTTGTCTGTTTTAGACTGAAAGCTGGAGTTATAAAACTTGTGTTTGGGAAAAGACTCTTCAGGAGTACAGGGCTGTGTCACCCACATATGTACTCTGCTTTGCAAGTGAGACCTGGGCAAGTTTCCTAGGCACCCGCAATTCAACTCTTCTGTCCTGCATACTGCATCACTTCTTGCCTTTATAAAAACAGTGACATTTCTGATGGATTACTATAGTTCAGGTCATCTTCCAGTTGACACATGGGTATCTAGTTAAGATTCTAATTAAATATCACTCCTGCCTAGAATGGGTTAGAAAACCTGTACTGACTTCTCTGATAATGTTCCAGAGAGAGACAAGCAATCAACTGAGCAAACACCTTGCCTTTTTGTTCTCTTTGTTCCACATGTACCTGAACTGTTACTGGTTGGTGGCTTACACTTGCTTGCAATGGGCACCAGAGCAGTAGGGCAGTGATTGGGTAGGTATATGGTGGATTGTAAGTATCTTTCTTTTTCTGTCTTTCTTCTAGGTCAAAGTAAACAAAGGGACTACTCAACATGGGCTGGAGAACCTGTCAAAGAAACTGTTTCAGGATGGCCTCTTAGTTCTTAAAAGAGAAAAAAAATAATCCAGTTTTTGTGCTATATATATATTAAAAAAAAAAAAAAAAAGGAAAAAAAAAGGTGATTGAACAGTGAGACAAAAAACAACAGACACATTCAGCCCCTCTTTCTAACACGTACTAAATACTAAGGGAGATGCCCCAGACCTCCACCTTGGACCTCCTGCCTCCCAGCATCAGAGGGCTAGAGCAGAGGCATTGGTGCCATCTTCTGGCTCTTCCCTACCCTGGCCACTTCCAGCGTGGCCCATTTGGATTAAGACATGAACCCAGCCCATTCGGTGCTTTTGGAGCCTCCTCCACACTCCTGGCCACATGGCATCTCCTTAGTCAACACAACAGTAAAAATACCAGGATGACCTTGCAGCAGATATTGACAGCACGTTGTTCGCCCTGAAGGCTGTACAGTTCATACTTGCCTTAACCCAACTGCGTTGCACATCAGAGAAACTCCGTGCAAGCTTTCTAAAGTAACATGCTGCTGTTAATTCTGAACGATTTCTAAGTCAGTGGTTTTCTTCTGTTTGGTTTTGTTTCGTTTCGATGTCAGGGAATAAGGCTCTGTGGCTCCACAGCTCCAGACCAACCAAGTAGAAAACTGCCAGCTGTCTGAGAAGTGCTTTACTTTTGAGGCTCCACAGTGGTCAAGAATCAAACAGTTTATAATGGTACAAAAAAAAAAAAAGAGAGAAAAAAAAGAAAAAAAAAAAAAACCAACACAGAAACAGACTTTTTGGGGGTTGGGATGGGGAAAGGGATATCATAAACTAATAATTGAACCTACTGGAAGTAAGCAGCAGAAACAGTGCTTCTTAATCCCGCTGATTTTGTTTATCGCACTATAGGTGCTTTTATAGCTATCTCTAAATGTCTTTTACTAACTATAGAGACATCTGCAGATTTCTATCAACAAAGGCCAACTGAATATGTACTAGCTATGTTTACTCTTTTATATCTAATTTCAACTGAAAATTCTCTGTAAGTGGGCTTTTTTTTTCTAATTGCACCATAAGGGAAACATATATTTTATTTTTTGGTTTCACTTGGGAAGCGTGGGGAGGGACTAGTTGAGTTGAAAAAATATTGGAGACCTTTTTGTGGTATACCTGGGGGATCTGTTATGTGTTAGAACGTGTATTTTATCTTCCTGTATTATTGTGGCTGAAAAAAAAAAACAAAAACTGTGCTGTTACGTAGTTGGCAACAAGATGCCTTTGGGAATTTTGCTAGTAGGTCAATGTGTATATGAAATACTCTGAACTCCTAGGAGTGTATGTTTTGTTCTACATCTGATCTGTATTTTCAAGCACTTAGGTGGCTTTCATTAGGAAAATCCCAATATTTTGCTCAGGCTTTTCCAAAACTTGGATTATCATTGTTTCTTTGCTCAGACCTTGCATAGGCAAACGCACGCACCTGCAACACCTGAGGTGACCATGTAGTTTTTGAGAGCAAGGGGAAAGGTCAGCACTTGGAAAGGCTGGAGACTTCCTTTTCTCTGCTGGCCAAACCATCGTGCCCATGCAGCTCTCGAGCTCCCACGGCCTGTGCACTCACATCACTCATTCATCCCTGTACAAACCAGTGCCCTTTGCCTTGTCTGCATGGATGTACAGCGTCACAAGCAGCAACTCTGGACAATGACAGAGGAACAGGCATCCACCAGTGAAAACAAGAGATGGGACATATTCAGGAATTATACTTACATTTATTCAGTGAGATTTTTATATATATACATGTGTGTGTGTGTGTGTGTATGTCTATGTATATAAAATACACAGGCATAAATATTGACAGGAGCTGCATAACCCAGGAAGATTCTGATGCCGGAGGCCAAGGGCCCCAGCCCCAGATCCTGATAGGATTTTTTTTGCATGATATAGGCATATCCCCTAGACCTGATCCCATAAAGCATTCATTGCTGCTTTAGATCTCGAATTTAAATTTTCAGATGTGGGTACCTGAAATTCTGAGTTCATTCTGGGTAGAACTGCCTTTCACCTTCTGGAAAACTTCCAAGTACCAGGCAGAAATTTCCCAAAATTTCAAAAGTTTCTACTTTTATGTAGTATTAAATACATCAGATGTATAGTATGAAACACAATGTAGAGGTTCAAATGGAATGAAAATGTAGCAACAGGGTATTTTATCTTTCCCTGAATACCAGTTAATGAAAATCATATTTCTATAAAAGTCATTTTTTAACGTGAAAAGAAACCAGTTTAGGCAACTAAGCAGCAATCCAATTTTCAAAAGATAATTTTTCATACCTTTCAGTGATTTCCCATGGAATGGCAGCTACTGGTAGTTAGCAATTTTAGAAGTCAGACAATTTAATGAAATGTCTACATGTAGCTTTTAGGCCTGATTTTAATTTAGAAAATTTTGGCCTTAATTTCTCTGTGTCTTAGTCTTCCCATCTGTACAATGGGAATAATATGTGCCTCACAGGGTTTTTGTGAGGTCTGAATTGTTAATGTTTGTAAAGTGCTTAGGAAATAGGAAGCACATCTAACTATTAAGGATTACAATATAAATGTGTATTCATATATTGCATATAGAGTAGATATGCATACACTCATACACACAGTATACATATATATATACATGCATACCTATATGAAGTTGGTATTCATAACCCTGCTTAAGTTGCTGTTAGAGCACCACCATTAAAAAGAAATTAGGACTGTTGACTACTAAACTAAATGATTAGTGGACAGATCTCTTCTGGAAGCAGTTTAGAGCACAGTAATGTGAGAATATCTGGATGACATTTTTGATTTGTACAGCTGTATCCTCCTCAAAATCCAGTAAAGAATGTTATTTTTCTAGGCTGGGCTTTTGTTATAAACTTAAATATTCAGAAGGCAAGAGATACAATCCAAATGTGTCTTTTTTTTTTCTTTTCTTTTTGGCATTTGTTAATTCTGAATGTATTTTTAACAAAAGTGATTTTTTTGACTTACTAGTGTAATTTGCATTTAAAAAAAATAAATGGAAAAAATATAGGTTTCCAAGCTATTCATGGCCCCCTGTTGCTATTCACAACTTACAGGAAACAGAATTACTGTTCCCAACTGAGCAACAATGCAGGATGAAGAATCCTGTTACATTTACATGATGATGAGAATCCTGATCTGTGCAGTGCATGGATGTGACAGCACTGAATAGAAATTGCCAGGTCATGACACCATTTTAACTCTGTCGTAGGTAGCAGGTATTTTCATTATCACTGACACTAAAAGGTTTCTTTTACAAGGCTGACTGCAATAGACTCTTCAATTTAAAAACGAGGCTTTTTTTGCCCACTCAACAGGAATTTTAAGCCTATGATAGGTTTACAGTTGCCAACAGTATTAAGCATTGCAAAAGTAATCCTTGTTAAGAAAGAGCTATGTAGCATGGATATTTCCACTGCATTAATATTCTTTTATATGCTGCTCATTGTCCCTATACTGTAATGATGAAATCCTGTCTTAGGCAATGTCTTTGTAGAGTTCACATACATTCACAGCTTGCCTGAGGTCATTTAATAAAGTCAGAGCAGAACAGTATATATCTTGACATACTCAGTCATGTTCTCCTAAGACTATTCCTTAGAAAGAGAGTTCATTAATTATTGTCATTGGGATTACAGTGCAAGTGACACTTTTCAATAAGGTAAGGAGAAACAGTTTGTGCTCCAATTGCTTAATTTAAGAACTAGTTGCAACACTCAGCAGCATTTTGACAAAGGCTACTGCAGTATGCATTGATCCCTGGATGTCTCTGAGTGGGAGTGGCTATTAATTCAGTGTCTGAGGTTTTGATCACTTGCACTCTCACCCTCCAGTTGAGAACACTTACAGTAGGCAAAACAAACCCCCACACACCTTGGATTATTTTAATTTCCAGTATTGTTTTACTTTTAAGTGAAATTACTCAGAGGATGAGGATTTTTCTCACATAGTTGGAAAGCCACATAAATAGTCTGTGTGTATGTATCACTTGCTTTCTTGCTACTGATTAGTCTTTTCAGTGTAGCTGAGATTAAACTTATAAACCTTTTGAGTTTGTTTTCTAGCTAATGTGAATCTGGCTTCATCCCAGTGCATGTGGATTGGTGACAGACACTAAAGGTGAGCCAGGTTTTACTGAAGAGCTGATGCATATAAATATTGCAGACATCACTGCGTCCACTGCTCCTTGGAGAAAGATGTAGACAGTTGTCATGCTAATGTCTGCTCCAAGCTATGTGCAATACTAAATGTAATTGCCATGCATAAAAGAAACTGCCCTTTAGACTGCAGTTATTCAGTCATGTATAGAAGCTGCACAGCACAGAATGAGTCAGTAAAAGATGTTTTCTCCCTGTAGTCACCAATACACTTCAGACCCAGCCACAGACTGGAGAAAACAGGTCTGTTTGGTCTCTTGTCCTAACAAGTCCCTCTGTTCAGACCTTCACCAAGAGTGGCAATTGCAGCCAGTTGGAGTTGTGACCTTTGCATAACTCAGTGGTATAGAAAGAATGATACAATATGAAATGTGGAGTTTTAAGTAGCATCATACATACATTTGTTGCATATCTCTCTCCATATGTACAAAAGAAGGGTATTTTTAAATGCATTCTTCCTTTGTGTCTCAGAAATCAAGACAGATAATGGCCTTTACAAGCATCTTCCAAATCCTACCAAGATCACCGAAGTGTTTTTTCATCAGGTCCAATCAAAACACCATCTTTCTGTTCTCTGTTGAGTAGATTTAGTTCTTGGGACTTCCAAATGCCTTGAGATTATTATTTTGGATAGATAGGAGCACTGTGAAACCTGGGAATTAAAAAAAAATGCTTGTGAACATCTCCAATTCAAAATTAAATCTCCTATGCAAAAGCCAGACTGCTGCATTCACCAGTGGAAAGAATCTTTGCTGTCAGTTGCTACCTAGCCACTTTCTTAGCTTTGCCTTTGTCCTGTGGGAAATAGATTATATGGAGCTAAACATTCATATTCAGCTTGTGCTCTTCAACAGCTTTCTCTTCTGCCACATAGAATGTTATTCTAGACATATTTTCTTTCTTTCTCCCTGTCACCGTCTTCTTGCCCCATTCTCACTGTTCCCCTCTGCCTGAAGACAAACACCCTCCCAGAATTACACACTGCTGTTTGTCACATTCATTGTTTCAAACTGATCACATAACGATGTTGATGATAGTTATGGAGGACCCTGTCACTGGGGGTATATGCAAAATTGAAAAAGGGGAAGCACAGCAGTTATGTACATCCTCCAAAGGCTCCAGACACAGGGAGACATTTAACAGAAAGGTTGGCTGTGATACAGAAGCCATAAGGTACAGGAAACCCTAGTAGGAATCATTTTCAAATGTGCCACTACATTTGCTAAAGCAGTGAATACACAGAGAGCTGTAAGTATCTGGAGCTACAAAAGGCACGCATGAACTAGAAGGAAATTCATAGAAAATACGTTTGTGAATACGCTGACTGAACCAGTTTCACATTTCAGTCTCTTCAAATTTGCCTCAGGTTTTTTTTTTGCTCTTGCAAACATTTGGATGGTTGGTTTCTATGCACACAGGTGATTTTTTTTCCTAGAAGAACATGGAAGTATGTGTAATTGCATTAATTTACATGGGATTCTCAGTATTCATGTATGTGCACTTTGTACTAAATGTTGGCACATTTCTCTGCCATACGTACACACACACATACATACCTGTTATGTGAGTATATTTCACGGTGAGGATACAAAACTGCACACACAGTCTCTCCCCTTTTCTACTTAGCTTTTCTTATCCCTCTTCTCAGAGGATTCACAGTCCCAAGTGTTTATTTTTCAGATAGATATTTTGTAGACAAAAATTATAATTCCTGATACTTACTAGATGTACAAGCATGGTGAGATATATGAATATAGTAAAAAAGTCAGTCTTTTCTGCAAAGAGTTTATATCTTAAATAAAATAAGCAAATGAAAACATTTCAATTAAAAAAAAAAAAAAAAAGAAAAGAAAAATGTGATCTCACAATCCCACCATGCTGTTAAATTTTGATTAATGAAAAAAGTGGATGCCAGAAAGCTTCAGGAAAAGGAGAAGGGCAGAGAAAAGGGATTTGGAGTACAATTATAAGGTGACAGCCAATTATATCTCACTATAGTACCCAATTAAATTATGATAGCTGCAAATAGATATATTATATCATATCCTACATTTTAAAGGGATCTAAAACATCAGCTATGGAGGAAGAAAAATATAGAAGGGACAGCAAATTGATGCCATCAGAAAAGGTTGATGGATTGATTCAATTAATCAGTAAGTCATTTCTAAGAGTTCTGAAGGGACTTACATTGTTTATTTTGCTCTCTGGAGAGTCTGTGTACTGTAATTTTTCTTCATTATACTTGTTTCATTCATCAATTTCTGACAAATATTTTCATGCTGATATGTGGCATGTTCACCATGTAAATTGTCCACATATACTGATTCAAAACAATAAGACTCCAAGCTTCCAATAACCAAAAACTTTTATTTATTTCCCTCAGATTATGAGAAATACTAGCCATCTCTAACTAATATAAAGATGTGTTTTCCATTTAATCTTTGCTTTCACTGTCTGATTGACATGACAGGAATATAAAGTCTAGCATAACATGTGGGTACCTGCTTAAACTTTAGACAGAAACTTACTATGCAAAACATTTTTAACACTGTTGACACTAAATAAAATAACCAATCCATTTTTGGTTTGGCCTTATATTTTGCAGTTCACATCCAGGAAAACAATGAAAACATGTTTAAACTGTCAGCAGTTTCATTATGCTTTCCATAGGATTAGATAAATTTCTATTTTAATACTGTCATATTATGTGCTTTGAAGTCAATACATAGAAATGCCCAATTTAGATCAAATCACAGGTTACAAAATAGCACAAGAATGGTCAGTGAAGAATGAAGTACTGAAATAGAGAGGAAACCCTGCTTTGAAAGTTCTGTCTCACTTGAGCAAATATTTTTAATTCAAAGTATCACGAACATTGAACCTCTAAATAAATAAAAAAAATATTTCTTACGTGTTCATTGCATACATAGATGCAGTGTGGGTGAGATTTTCAGTCGTCTTCATCACTGGTCAAAATCTGACCTAGCTTTTTTGTGTTTAGGAACAATTCCCCAGGAAAAATAAATGACTGCACTCCCAGTGACAAGAACCATAGCAGCGTGCATGGTCTGATGACCTTTCCCAGTGGATTTAGAAAACTCCATCCTATCTGTTAAACTGGATGGTATCAGAGGGATAGAGGCAAAAAAAAAAAAAAATGAAAGTACAAAATTTAAAGACTAAGATGTTAGCAGAATAATATCATGGTACAAGTCTGACTATAATCAAGACATTTGTGGCTCAAAGGTAATGGGAGGGGGCAATGACTACAAAAAACAAGGATAAGAGGTCAGGGGAAACCATGTCAGCATGAACAAGGTGCTGAGCCCGATACCAGATACCCCTGGCAGATTTGAAGTTGTAACAGTGCCTGGACTGCATGAACAATGATACTGTGCTGCTCCTTGTGTCTGCAAAGATGATCTAAAATCAAGAAAGGCAGTACATGGTCACATCATACATGGTGGCAGCACACAGGCAATGATTTCAGAGAGCCACATAGCATATGGCCAGTTCCATCTTCCCACTTTTCTCTGTCCACCAGTTTTGTTCTTTTGAGATTGCTTCCAATAATGCAAAGAGTTGCTAGAATTCTTGTTCTTAGCTTTCATCAAAAGCTATTTCCTTCTTCCTGACAAGTCTGAAAATCACAGCCCCTAAAATAAAATGGGCCATAGTCTTAGATATAAAAGATTTGGTTCTTTGCCCAGGTCTGGTTTATAACAGACAGATGGAGCTATACACTTCTCAGTGATGCCCAGTGACAAGACCAGAAACAATGGGCACAAAATGAAACACAGGAGATTCCCTCTGAACATCAGACAAGACTTTGTTACTGTGAGGATGACTGAGCACAGGTTGCCCAGGGAGGTTGTGGAGTCTCCATCCTTGGAGATATTCAAACCCCGACTAGACATGGTCCTGAACAGCTTGCTGTAGATGGCCCTGAGTGAGCAGAGGGATTGGACTAAAGATAACCAGAGATACTTTCCAGCCTCAGCCATTCTCTGATTCTGTGATTCGCTTCTCATTTAAACTGCATTTGTTTCACATTTGAAATACTCCTAGCATCTCAAAAGGATGCAAAAATCCTGCTGCTTGTGCTGAGTCTCGGAATAAAACTTTGCAATGAAAATAAGATATATATAGATATATATATATATCTATATATATAAAGCTTTCAGGAAAATCATCAATTTCTAAGATGTGTTGGTCATTATTTTTCCCTTCCTTAAGTCTCCTGCAGCTGCCTACCTGGATGAAATCTCAGCTCCAATGGAGAGGTCAGTAGGAATTTTGCTGTTTGTTTCAGTGAGAATTCAGGGTTTCATTCTTTGCAATTAAGGTGCCTAAATATTTGCTTTGCTTGAAAAACAAAAACCTGCTGCAATTACCCCAATAATTTTTAAATGCCTCCACAAAATTTCTGATTTTTTTCCTCTTTCATTCTCAGCATTTGTGAACTGCATGGTCTGATGATATAAAAATTTTATCTATATTAATTTGTGCTGACCTACATAACTTGCTCATTGCCACATTTGTGCCAGTAAAATCTTTCTATCATTCCCACTCCTCTGTGTATTTCATTGCATGTGAATGAATATCACTCCAGGGGATTAGCACCCTGGGAGACTTTGTGAAAAACATGAGTATTACGGAGGAATCAAAAGACATTTGCATAGCTATTTGGCAAACGTGATAGTGGGAATCTGCTACGTAACCTCTATTCCCTTTATAAATAAATGTTAAATATTATTTGTAACCTACAGTTCTCAAACTAAGTATTTCTCATCCTTCTAACTTCTTGCTCAATTTCACAAAGCTCTTCAAACTTGATAAGTTTTCCATTGAGCAAACTAATTGAGCAGCAGAGAAATTTTTGCACATAAACAGGAAGATAAAGTACAACCTCAAAAGATGGGCCAATAATCATAGAATCATTAAGGTTGGAAATGACCTTCAATATCAAGTCCAATTGTCTACTAAATATTGTCAGGAACACTAACCCATGTCCTGGAAATCCTGTACTTTTGCATCACTCTGTCTGGAGTTTCTCCTGTGCAACATTCATTAATTCACAGCCTAAAATGTGACTCCAGACAAAACTCTGCCCACATCCTGACAGGCAGTGACATGAGCAATGCCATATTCTGATGCATGACAGGAAATATGTGAGGAATTAGCACTGCTTCTTCAGGCCTGTCCCCATGAGCTTGTCTTCTCACACCTGGATGCTTGAGGCTGTTGCCCCATGACAGCCTCAGCTCTCATGGGTATGATGTGTATTTAAACTGAACCACTGGTGAGCGACAATTAAAATTAAGCAGGGTCTCTATGTCCTTAGTGAAAAAGCATCCAGCATGTCAGTGGTGCTGTTCCACCTGAGCAAGGCCAACTGTAGGCACACATGTAGCAGAGAAGCTCTTCAAGCAGGAGCAGCCAGGAAGGGCAGCAAGATCTATGACTCTGTTCCCTGCTCCCTGCTCTTGGCTGCTGCCAGAGCCCCAAACACACACACCCTGCAGTGGTTCAAGCACCAGCAGTTCCCAGAGGTGACCAATGGTACTAAAAGGCCACATCCTTCTGGCACAAGCAGGAAAAGTCTGGTTCTGCAGGAATCTCTTCCCAGGTGTCTGTTTTAACTTAGATCACGCCTTTCTTGTGGGAGAAGACAGACTTTTGTCTGGTTCTAGCTTTTTATATCTGAAGTGACAAAGCCCTGCCTTGGTTCACTCCTCAGAGACTTTGCACTTGCTATAGAGTTAGTTCAATTAGAGGAGGGAGTTTTTGCAAGCAAGGACAACACTCCAAAGTTTTTGCATTAGGAAACCTATAGCTCAGGTGCATTTTTGAAAAACAAACTTTAGGTGAAAAAAGCTGTCACTGTTTGAACTTGAACATATTCAAGCCTCTTTTATAGATGTGAAGTCGTCTTGAGTCACATGCATCATTATGGTCATTACTTTTATTACTGCTTATCAATGTTTTATTTATTTATTACTTTACAGTTTCCCACTTCAGTGGTGAATGTTTTTCATTTAAAAGCACTTTTTACATTTAGAAAAGTCATAGGAAGTAGCAGGAAAAATTGTCATGAAAACATTATACAACACCAGAAGACTGTTGTGTTAGACATCAGGATCAATCTCAAAAGCCATCCCCAGGCTCAGACCCATGGACAACTGACACCAAATAAAACAGTGCCAGAAGCTGTGTTTAACTCAGTTGTTGAACTGGGTTGACTGGTCACGCCCCCAGATCACCTCCTAGTCCTATGGCCTTTGCTGTAGCTCACTCTCTTAAGGACTTCAGGCTTCTGAAATGGAAGCTCATCATTCAGTTTTTGTCCCTGAATTATTCCTTTTCTGAGTTTCACTTTTCATCTGTATTGTCCATAACAGAACCTGGAGAGAGAGACCAGACAGATTCCTAGAATGACCTGCTGGCACATAAAACTACAAGACTTTCTGGGGAAATACAGATAAGGAAGGGTATCTCAGGCTGAGCCTTCTCAAACATTACAAGACTATTTGCAGTTGCAAAGTGGACTCAAACAGCCCAAGCCATGCCTTCAAGCACGTTTTTCCATGGTGTCCTTGAGGAGAAATAACCTCAATTAGACTCCCCAGTTTCACTGCAAGTCAGTGGATCTCAAAATCTTCTTGGCTGTTTAGTCTTATTGCTTTTTGGAAGTCCAACTGATGTTTATCTTCATTTTCAAATTCCTCTGAAATGGAACAGAAAATCAGTGCTCTGTGATTAGACACTGTGAACAGGTACACTTCACTCATCAGGCTAAATAAATGCAGTAATTTGATTCGTCCCTCAGGTTTCCAGGCTCCACATGTATTACACTCTGCTAATTTTCCTGAGATTTTTCACAGCTTTTACGGAGATAGAAATAGAAATTTCATCCACATCTGTGATGATATTTTTATTTTGTCACTGGTGACTTTTGTTTGATATAACGGATGCATGTCAGTAATAACAAAAATAACCAATCTGCAGCAGCCCACGCACTGTGACAGTTTGTACAATACGTTGTTACCCTCTAACTCTATCACTTCAGAATCCCTCCCGCTCCCATCTGTCCTAAACAAGTGGGAGAGGCTTTTTGCCAGAAAACGCTTTATTTTGAAGTACCTCTCTGGAGGATAGCATAAAAACTCTGCCTTAAGAAAAATGTTGTTAGCTCATCCTGTGTGTCAGAAGGGAAGCTGCTACTAATTATAACTAAGATCCTGCCAGTTATCTGAATTCACTGGTAATTCTCATAAGATCCTGAAGAAAGTGAGCAAACACATGAACAGGAATGTGCCAGCAGCAAGTCACTATAATTCCCTTCCCAGCTTTCTAAAACCTACTGCAGGCTTACAGCAGCCACAGCTTTGTGCTGCAGCCCACGAAACACCTGGGGCCAGCACGGGTGGCTGGATTCAGGCTAGCAGCTGTCTCGAAACAGGCACATCCATAGCAGGCGAGCAGTGTGATAACTGACATTTTTTTTGACATATCTGGAGCATACTGGAGATTTGGACAATAGAGGGAAAGATCTGTCATTCAGGCTCCTTTACCTGAGGAGCTAAGTGGAAAAAAAAACCCTTCCTACCCTGCTCACTTAAGGAAAGCAGGGTGTGAATTAAAGTGTCACACTGGCCTCCACGAGGGTTTCAGTATAGCCCATTATACTGTGCTCATTGTAGGATCCAAAAGGACAGAAATCTTTCTTCTGAGACACCTTGGTACAGTTAGTGTTTTTACAGAGCCAGATCTTCCCCAGGGACCATTTCTGCAAGCCTGGGCACACAGAATAGGCGTGTAAATGAGAAAGGACTGTGTCACACAAAATAATGACTATATTCATTACTGGTACACTCTCATACTTCTCTGGAAGTGCAAATGGGACTTCACAGGAGTGAGAGTTATCTGAAGGCTCCTGCACATGCTAAAGGAGCAAACGGAGGTATAAGTGAAAACAAGAACCTGGTCTAACGCTCAGCAGGAGGGCAGATTAAGTACCTTCCATCATCAAAGCTTTTTATTATAAATCATAAATGACAACAGGTGCAGTAGGTGATTTCTATTTTTTTTCCAAAATAAACATCAATGCCTCTTTGTTGAGGGTTTGAAAGAGCAGATTTCTCTATCCGAATGCAACCATGGAACCTTGCTAACAGGTGCTGGAGCTCAGCAACTTCTTACCCCAGCCATGGTTTGATACAATTCACATTCCTGCACAGAGGGCAATAGAATTAGGGGAGGGGGGGGGAAGAGCAGCAAAGATTAACAGACAGTGAGGAATGCAGTACATTCAGTAAAAGCTTAATGAGAGAATCCCATGGTAACCGTCAGGCTTTGGCTTTTGTGTGCAGCTATCTGCAGAAATGCCACTGGCGCATGTGTGGTTTGCTGCTGACACTTCTGTTAAAGAGACAAAATTTGTGAGAAGGTCTGGATTGTTCACAGGCTTGGCAACGTGACATAAAGCTAAGGGCATGGCATGTGTGTGTGACCGTAGTACATGTACTCTGGTGACATGGAGAAGACTATTACAAGGTATCCCTGGTGACATGTGACAGGACCAGAGGGAAGAGATGAAAGGTGCGCCAGGGGAGGTTTAGGCTGGATATTAGGAAACATTTCTTCACTGAAAGGGTTATCAAACATTGGAATGGTCTGATCAGGGCAGTGGTAGACTCACCATCCCTGGAGGCATTTAAATGGCATGTGGACCTGGTGCTCAGGGACATGGTTTAGTGAAGAGCTTGCAGTGTTGGGTCAAAGGTTGGACTAGATGATCTTGAAAGTCTCTTCCAATCAAAAACATTCTATGTATCAGGTAGTATGTACAGAAGCCACAGTATGGAATGAACGGCCAGTTAAAACAGAAGACAGTGAGCTTAAATAGCTTTTAAAACAGAAGGATTTTTTTTTTTCTTTTTCAAAGAAGGTTTGACAACTCTTGTAGTATCAAAATTTTTTTAAAACCACAAATTTCAGAATTCTCCAACATTTTTACTGCATATATAGTATTTTCTTTTTCCAAGTAGCAGGTACCATTTAATATCAGGTACTAGCTCATTTAATAGCCATCTGGACTAAGGGTCCAGAGTCTTTTATTTTCTCATCTCGAACAGACTAACTTCCATCCAGATTGGCACTAATCTTTAGGCTTTGGTCTTAGCTGCACTGAAAAGAATGGAAATCAATGGTATTGCATCAGAACAAGTTATCAACCCATGTAATGACAGGCTCAGGATGAAGGTCTGCTTCCAAATCCCCCCTTTTTTCCAAATCCCCCAGCTGTGACAGCTGACAGTCTCACTGTCCTTCCTACTACACTGGCTTCTGGGAACAGTGATCTAGGACCAGACTAACCTGAAATAAATGTAACAGTCTTTCAAATTAATAAAGACTTAAAAAACATTCTGTTATCAGCAACTCAGGCTTGGCATATGCTGACAGTGTCCAGGAAACACTATTTAGGGATTTCTTACTAGGCCTCACTTAAAAAGTAGCATTATAGAAACAGAACATCATGAATTACGAAAATACAACTGTATTCTGTTGCACTGCCACAAATAAGAAATCTGCAGATGCTTTGCTATGGATGAACAGCATATACAGGGTGGGGGAGGGAGCTAGAGAGTCTCACTTCAGAACATGGCAGTCTGGGCACTCCGTTCCTGAGGAATTTGCTCTCTTTACACATCCATGATGAGTTTGCAGGTTTGAGTCACACCAGTGAGTCATGCTGTCAGCCAAGATAACATTAGATATCAGAGTAAGTACAACGCTCAGCTCTCGGGCCACCTCCGCATCTCCCCGCTGCTTGCTCTTTGCCTTTGGCTGATAGCAAGAGGTGTTTCCAGCCACCAGCTTGGCAGCCTGTGTTACCAGTTGGCTACTTGTTGGTTAGTAGAATAATGCCCTGGATACAACCGGTACCTTCCAGGGATCTTTCAAACCTGAAGAGTAAAATGTTTAATATTTATCAGGCCAGCCAGAAATAGCTCCTGAAATGAAAGAAAGCATAATGTTAAAGAGAAGGTATTTACTCTAGAAAAGATGGAAAAAAGTCAGGGAACCATTTTTTGGCTTTTGAGTACAAGGAAATTTTGAGTACAAGGAAATTAAATGACAGCACACCTTAAAACTGCTTCATGTGCTGGCTGAGTCTTGGGCTGTGTTGTACGATTTGCTCAGCTGGCAAAGCTAACATGACAGTTTCACACTCATCAGAATTAGGGCCTAATTCCTTAGACAGACCACCTCTCTTGGGTATTGTCTTTCCAAATAAGACCCTAAGTTGATGTAAAAAATCTGCTACCGTATCTTCTTATTTGCAAAGAATCCCTTGGACTGGAAATGCACCCCCTTCCTTCATCCCATCACTTGTAATTTTGGTATTTCAATGAAAATTGTGATACCATCTCTGAAGTTTGTTATTAATGAAATGATGTCTGTCACAATGTAAACCTCTTAATATGTAAAGCAACTTCAGAAACCCAATGAGTAACAGACCTGGGCAACTTGCTTTTGGTGTCCCTGCTCAGTTGGGTGTTGGACTACCCCAACTCCAGAGGTGCCTTCCTACCTCAGCCATTCTGTGATTTAGGAAAACATTCTTCCTGCTGGGCATCAGCAGGCATCCAGTAAACAGAACTTTTCATATAAGACTAGCATGGCCATTCTTACAGCTCCAGGGACTATATACTTCTCTGATATATAAGTTTAAGCATACAAAATTGTAAAATGTGCTGTGCCAGAATCACTGCTTCTAGAAGATGTAAATCAGAATGCAGCTCAGTACCTGCCTTGAATGCGCAAATGGTGATGGGAAATGAATCAATCTTTAGGACAGTAAAATATTTGGAATAGACAGTACCCTCAGGCCTGCCTGTGAGATATGGAGGACCTTGTCACAGTGAGTTTCTATATTTTGAGCTCCTGTGTAGGTTTAATTCTCCTACAGATCCTAAGGAGGTGGCTGGTGCCATTCTTTTTCTTTCAGAAGAAAGGTACCAGAAGGTCATCACCAGATAAACAAGGAAGGCAAGTGTTAAAATGGAGATGTGTGCATGCATTACAGAGGAAGATCCTTAAAGAGGAAGGAGTTTTCAGAGCATATGGAGAACCAGGTAAGTACAATTCATGTAAAGAGAGCCTGGGCAGGTTTTACAATATCATTGGAACGGGCTGCCCAGGGAGGTAGTTGAGTCGCCATCCCTGGATATGTTTAAGCATCGCTTAGATGTGGTGCTAGGGGATATGGTCTAGGGATGAAGTTGTAGAGTAGGGCTAATGGTTGGACACAATGAACCCAACGATCTTTTCCAACCTAAATTATTCTGTGATTCTGTAAACCATTAGTTGCTTCACTGCTTACCTAGATGCAGGAGGATACAACTTTTGGTTTTTGATGTGACAGTGAAGTTCACTCCTTCCATGGGTAGCATGGAACACTGCATTTAGGAAGCTTGCTGTGTAGAGTAAATGTCTTACGTTGTAAGTAAATGCATCTTTGGAGTCTCTGAGAAAAAACTCTGTATAGATGTTTTCATAGAGAAGATGAAGCTAAAGGAAACCATCAGATCTGAATCAGGGTGTCATGGTTTAGACCTAGCCGGGTGCTGAGCACCAGGAATGGTTGTTTGCTCACTCATACACAAAAATGCCCCTGTCTCCTCCCAGTGCTATTGGAAGAAGAACAGGGAGAAAAAGGCAGAACCCCATGGGCTGAGATAAGGAGAATGTAATAGAACAACGCAAGAGAAAAAACAACAGTAGTAACAATAATGGTAATGAAACTAGATATAAAATAAGAGACGTAAATCTCACCTACTGCCCAGCACAGATATCTGAGCTAGAGACCACCCCCTGCCCAGCTCACTCCCTGCCCTTATATATAAGGTAAGACACACAATACAATCAGTATGTATTGAATATCTCATTGGCTGGTTCAGTTGTCTATCCTGACTGTGGCCCCTTCCCAGCTTTTGTTGAAAATTAACCTTATCATAGCTGAATGCAGGACACAGGATTAGGATACTAAGAATTAATGTGATTAAGCCATGGAGGGGACACACCCCATCAGATTCTGTTGTGGTCCCTCTGAATTGTAAGTTTGGATTTTCTCCCACATATGTATCAAGGTCTGTTCTGCACATTCCTATATACTGGCAATAGGTCAGCCATGGAGTGTGTAGGCTGTCAGTTGTGCTGCCTGCTTTCTCCCAGAGGTAGGTGGCTTTCTGGAAATCATCTTCCACATATCACAAGGCTTGTGTGCTTACCACCTGCTGTGCTCATAATGACACAAGTATTTCCTAAGCATCTGCAATTTCACCCAGAGATGAACCCCTCCTTTGGCTCACTAATACCCAGCCCGGGGTGTTCATTTATTTCATTGCAGTGACACTGGCCTTTATAATCTTGTTTTGGAAGGGATTTTTGTATACTGGTATTTTTATCATGAATAGAATTTCTACTTGTTTTCCTTCTGTCCATTCAGCTGTTTTATTTCACCCTGATGAGAGGTTTTGGAAAGGAAAAGACACACTTTTCACAGCAGTTACAGCTTTGTGCTTTCTGCTTGCTAGAGCCTGAGAACATGAAATGTTTGACTGCAGAGGTGCATTTTAGCAGCTTAACAGACAATGTGGTAGCACTTTTGACCACCTTGAATAGTATCAGAATCTGCTTGATGATTTGTGTGAACTTCATCTGGCCCTTGGGGCAGTGGGCAGCGCCGGTGGCTGGCTCTGCTTCTGCTCCTCTTTGTGTGCCTGCACGTAAATGAAATGCCAGTGCTCAGAACTTTTCATATGTGCCCTGTGGTTCATTGTGTGACGTGAGGTTGTTATTGCTGCTTTTGCTGTGTACATCACCTTCAAGTCACCCAGTCCAGAGATTGGTGGTGAATTGTCTATTGGAGTTACTTTAAAATATTTTTGTAATAATAATATATCATCAGCTTAAGGACATCCTCTAGAACAGTTATCCATTGCTCCTGGGCTCCCTAAGATACATTATCTGTTAGTAGAAAAGCCTCTGCTTCTCCCTCTAGTAGTTTCTATAGTGAAAGTATCTATTTATTCATTAACACAGATTAGCTTATTCGAAGGTTTCAGGTGTTGTTATACACATTTTGTTGCTGTATGAAGGACAAAGATACAAATGGTCAGCATGTTCTAACCATGTCTAGTCTTCACACATATTTGGGACTGGTGAAGTATGTTTGATCCTCAGACTTCCTATAACATTGTTGTCAGATCCATAAATCCTTTCAGATGCCTGAAAGGAGTTTTATTCTGTCGTGCTTTCTTTCTTTTCGTTTTTCAGGTTAACTTTGGGGTTTTACATTCCAGAAGTCCTGATAGGCCAGGAGAACTTGCTTTTGGGCAAGCAACCCTGACCTACTCTTTTAAAAGATTCATCACATTCATGCTTTCTATTTTTCCTCAGAATTTCTACTCCTTTTTTTGCAGACACTAGTACATGTTGCAGCAGAAATTTCTCTTCTGGGCTTGTATTTCACTTTGAAGTCATGTCTTTGTAGGTTTATGATCATGTGTGAAGTCTAGATGGTGCAGAAGCTTAAGATTTGTCAAGAATACCCCCTAAGGTTTGTGATCTATTTCAGCTATACTGCACAGTATGTACTGACATCCAGCGATAGTGGTAAATTCTTTTCTGTTTGACTGCAATTTTCCTGTGATAGTTCTACACTCTAAATCCTTATACACCCAAAGAGTGTCCTCAAAATACTGCTTTGTCCACTGTTTATGGCATATCTACCCTTCCAGTGCTGTGACCTAATATCTAGGAACCCATACACTGACTTTGCTGTTGCCATTTATTGTTGTCATTTATTGTGGTTTAAAAATGATACAGCCCCTGTATTCTCAAAGTTATCATCAAATTTTCCCAGTAAGATGTGCTTTTTGCTTTTTATTTTGGGCTTCATAGCAACTATCTGTATTAATCCATGTTTAGTAAACCACGGTGATTATTATGGATTATGACTTTTCCACCAAGAAGTTGGAGACTTGAAAATGCTTTATTGTTTTCACTTTTTTTTCAACAGGTCCAGAGGTATTTTTTCCAAGGTTTGATCAAAGTAACTCACACAACACCAATTTTTGTTTTGCTATGATTCAGTTTTAGATGGTACTCCATTTTATGAGTAGTGCTATTAGGTTTTTGTTGAGTATCTCTGTATACTAGATTGTCAACAGCAAGAACTCCTACTCTATCTAATATTTCGATACCTTTTCTGGATTTGTGCAGATGCTATATGATTGTACAAGAAGACATCTGGAAGAGCCCTCTTCTAGACAGACAAGTGTACTTCAACTTGTTCTTTGTCCAGTCTGACACAGTGTCCAGAAGTAGACTTTAATTGTGGAAGAGGACCTATAAGTGATGTCCTCTGGGCTTGTTAGCCTATAGCTGAGTGGTAGAGAGGAAAAAAAGACAAGTGAAACACTTGCCCCAAAGGGTCGTATCTTGTGTGATCACATAGTCCAGCAGAAAAATAGAGAAGAGCGAGAGCTCAAGCTCAGCAGACACAGTCTCCTTAATTTTGATATTTCGTTTTGGTAATCACAGAAGGCCCATGCTCACTTATCTCACGCTACTGTTGGTAATCTCGGCTGCTGCAGTTTCCCTGTTTTTCAGTTATGCTCAGCCGTATGTTGCTTGTGCCCTGTTACTAATGGCAGTCATTTATGGCATGTGTGCTAGTCACACTGCATTTGGAAGTAGCTGAATCCTTGGAGCCTGGCATGCATCAGGTATTTTTTAAACACATCAAGTAAAGCTTCCTCAATCTTTTCTGCTGGAAAATGAGTTCATAGACATACCATAGACTATAAAATTGATATCATGCTTCCTGATGCTAAGGCAAATATTCTTAGGATTGACTCTGCTGTCATAGCTATCACATAGGTATCATGCTTTATCCAATACTTGCATGTAAACCTGTATTTCACCAGTATGACTTCACGACATTATTAGCCCTACTGCTAGAAACTGTATGAATATTGTGACTTAAACTCAACATACTGATTTGTTCTGCCTATTCTGACAGACCAGTTCAGGTAACATAACCACATTGTACAAGTACATTTCTTTATACTGCATTGCAGCAAAAGTGAAAGAGGCTGCACTGCTCCTAAATTCTCCACCCCTGCTCTGCAAGGACCTGGACTATATTTTTCTCTGTGCCTATGTTGTGTAGAATGCTTTGCTCTTACACACTTTGTGAATATCCTTATCTGAAAACACTGGCACAGTTTACCTACTCTGTTGTCTCTTCCACCTTCCAGAAAACTATGAGTTTGGGCTGGCAGATGTCCTGAAATCCTAGACAAATTGTCACTGTCCACACACAGGGTACATTTGTCTCCTCCTTAAAGAAAGTCAAATGTAACCGAAGTGCTTTAAAACCACTGGATACATGCTGTCTGGTTGATCTGCACATGCACTGCAAATCTGGACAATCAGTGCATGCACAGCCATTGCATGACACATGCACAATGTGTCAGATGTTTGCTGTTGATATACTGCATTTGTATGCTTCTTGTCTGGGGACTTCTGATCAGAAAAATGCAAGGTCTCTAGCCAACAGCAAATGTATCTGTTCTTGGAACATTTAACTGCTTGGAAAGAAGCCCTGCTCAGGGCATTTTTCTTTCAATGATGTGATCTGGCAGACACTACATGCTTCCTGTGACTGTGCTCTGCCACATGCTTTCCTTCAACTGCTTTTCATACCTTGATGTTGGGTGCCAGTCTCTTCTCATGAGTAACAAGTAATTGGACAAGAGGAAATGACCTCAGGTTGCATCAGGGAAGGCTTAAGTTGGATAGATATAAGGAAAAATGTCTTCACTGAAAGGGTTATCAAGCACTGGAACAGACTACACAGGGAAGTGATTGGATCCATATTTAAATGTTTGGTAGATACAGTGTTTAGGGACATGGTTTAACAGTGGTAGAGTTAAATTAATGGTTGGACTCAATATCTTAATTGTGTTTTCCAACATAAAGGATTCTATGACTCTATGCTGCCTTCATACTTTTCTGTTTACTCGTTTGTTTCTTTCATTTTTTCATTTATGATATATTCTTTTATGAATTATTCATGAATGATTCTTGTGGCCCAGGAAGTCATCTTTGGCTCCTTTCCTGTCTTTCTCTGTTCATATATTCATTGTGTCCTCCCCTGTCTGAAAGTGCTCTCTTTTTTCTCTTAGAGATGTTTCATCTGACTACAGCAGCTGTTGTCACTTTGTTCCTTCTATACGTATTTTTCCATCCAAATTCATCTGATGCCTGAGAACCACTTCTTTTGCATATCTTTTTGACTCTATCTCTGAAATTGTTCCAAGAAATCTCTTTGCATCACCTTCAGATTATTTCCTATTTCCTATAGAAAATATCACCTTGCCTATATATGACAAACACTTGGTCTCATTTCCTATGGTTCCATCTGCTCTGTCACCAACACTTGCCATGACAAACTCTGATTAGAGTTTTCTCTTATTAACACCTATATATCGTCTTCCATCCTAACCCTTAAGTTTTCTATGGACAACTTCAAATTTGGTATCAAGTAATTTCTTTTTCTACCAATCCTGCCTAAAGTACTAGTCATGAATAGCTAATTAGATTCTCCTTTTTTTTAAGGAAAAGAAAAAACTACACTGTGTCTTCTAACTCACAAAGATGTCATGTTATGTTATTGTCATTCTCCAGGTTTTTTTCCTTCTCCTAGACTGCAGTGCTTTTCATTTGCACCAGTTGTAGTCTCTGCACAGTTTCAAAACATTTCTGTAAGGAAGCATTATGCTTTAAATTGATGGAGTTACAGAAAAATCAAAATTACCCACCTGTATGCACCTGACATTTCCAAAAGACCACAATTTAGTGAAATAAAGATGCAATTTATCCAGCATTATGCAAAGTCAGTTCTCATTGAGCAGGATTTTTGGTCCCTGACAAATTTCAGTTCTTAAATTCAGTGGAAGAAAAGCTCAAACTTCTTCTCAAAACTAGTCGTCTTCAGTAAACTTAACATAGCTGCATTGACACCCTAACACTAGTTCAAACAGGAGTTCAGGAAAAGCCTTTGTTCCAGAGGGACATATGAAGCAAATTCCAAATCCTCTCAAATCAACGTATTAGGAAACATAAAGGCTTGAGCTGAGCAACTTTACTCTGGAGTATGCTGGTTGCTTTTAGGATGATTTAATGGCAGGAAAATAGCTCAGATTTCCCTGTAACTCTGGTAATACGGTCTGTACAGATGATTACCAGGTTGTCATCTTTAATGAAGTTGAAAACATGCTGACAATTCACTAATGTTTTTTTTTTTTTCAGCTCTGCAAATGCTGTGGCAACAGATTACAGCTGGATTGTAAGTACTTAACAGAAGCATTATGAAAAGAAAAGAAGGATTGGGATGAGAGACAAAAAGAGAGAAAAATATGGAAATAATTTAATGAAGAAAGCAATACTTTTCATTACTCTAAAATTTAGAACTACAATAGCAGAAAGACTAGTCCACAACATATTGCCCTTGTTGTTTTATGTACCACTTTTAAAGCTGCCTTTCTGGGGGGTTTTTTATTTGTTTGGTTTTTTGTTTTTTCACTTGGAAAAGAAAGTGGAGAAATGAACTTCTACAAACTGTAACTGTTAAATAGAGTAACACACCAAACATTTCACTGGATGCATTTTGGATAAATGTTGCCGTCAATCTGAGTTCCAGCATAACCCATAGTACTATAATTTTGTTACGGTGGTGTGCGCTTTGGAGACCTAAAAGTCTGTCCTGAGATCAAAAATTCTCATGGGTACAAGCACAAACCTCAGCTCTGATTTGTGGCAGAGATTTAAAAGCAAAATTTAGCTAAATCCATTTCTGATTTCATGGAAGCATTTTCATCTCAGAAGGCCAAATAAAGAAGTTCAATGCAGGATGCAAATTAGGAATAACAACTACAAAAAAAGATTTTTTAAATATCTGCAGAAATGGAGTGAATGCATGTGCATGTGTATGTATGCTGCAGACAAAAGAGAGTTAATCAGTAAAAGTACTGTAAATCACAGGTCTATCAAGAGAACAATTCAACTCCCATCTTGGTGCTGTCCAATACCCAGCCAATTATACAAACCTTTTAAAAAGTTGGTAAAATGAAGAAATTTCTCCTGAGCATGGAACAGGATATAGATCCATTTTAGCTCCTGGTGTGGTATGTAAAGTAGATTTTGTCTACAGGAAGTCTTAGGATACCTACCCCAGTTTCTCCACCCCAGCTTTCTTGGTCCCACTGACCAGGAAGCAGGCACACATACCTTCTCCCCAGACCTTCCTAGACCATGTCTATCATTGTTGATTTGATTTGAGGATAGAAAGTGTTCTTGGAAGCAGCTAAATAGCTCTACAGAGTACATGGCATGTTTACTCCATGCAGAAGTTATCTTTCATTCCAACAGGTAAGAAAAAATCACCCACAAAACACCAGTATATGTCTCCCTTATCTAAGCTGCTCAAAATAGCCATCACATTGTGCATGAGCAGTTTCTATAGGGACGCAAAAGCTTCAGTGCAGCTGTCCAGCTATGCATCCATCATGTTAGCAGGGTTAATCAGCTCCTACATCAACAGTACCGTGGCAAATACAGCAGAATCCTCCATTCATTTCTTGGCAGTTACAGTGCAATAAATAATGAAGTAACTGGTTGTACATATTTCAAAATGTCCTAGATGTCTGCTCAGGTCATTTAAATGGAATCCAAACTATATACAGTTAAAAAAACAAAATACTAAAAAAAAAAAAGGGAACATTAAAAAAAAAAATAATAATAAAAAATAAAAAATTACCCCACCAGAAACAAAGAAAAAACCCACCACCAGAAAAAAAAATCACCAGGGTAGATATTGTAACAGAAAATGTTTTCTAGAATGAAAAGAATGGTCAATTTGGAAAGTAAACACAAAGAGAATACAATACGGAAAGCACTTGACTAATGCTGTTTATATAAAAGTTAACAGAAGTTGCTATGGTATATTTCCCATTTTCTGTTTTAAGAGTGATAGTCATAAAGTATATTTACAGCAGAATGCTAAATATTCTCCTTCCATCCAACCAAGTTAGCAGGCAAATTACCATGCAAGGACAGTTTAAAGTTTTGGTATACTGCTATTTGCTACAGTCTTACTCTTACATAGTCTTACATAATCTGACATCCTGTAAACAACAATTTTAAAAACAACATCAGCAGTAAATACTTTAAATTCCCAGAAGACTCACTACAATTGCTTTGTTTAGCGTCAAGGAGTTTGATTCACAAAAGAAACGGTTGGTGCTTATCTGTCAATCTATTTAGGAGAAGGCAGGCCACCTTTTCAAGACTTGTTCATCAGTTTGATATTGGATTTATTCAGCCTCCTTGGATATCATGGGAGGGAGAAGAGGGCTTTCTTGAACTTTTCTGAATCATCCATCTACATGGCAAGCACAGGTGAACACGGGACATGCTGGTTCAGTGCCACCCTACCACCAGCCTCTGCAGAACTGCTCAAATAAGCTCTGCACTGGCATCAGGAGCCTGTGGTCAAAGGGGCTGGGAGCTCAGCACTGGCAGAGCATAGCCACCTTCATGCCCAGTGTCACCTCAGAACCAGCCTTAATCAATTAGTCACCTCTTTTCTCCTGGCTGAAGGAAAGATATTTTGGGGATGAGTTCAGAGGGAAGTTCGAACTTGGGCTGATGGATTTCAACTGCAATGCCACATTTGCTCTGGCACGTGCATTTACAAATTGCAAAATAACTGTGAAAAAGAGTTCGTTCTCTTAGGTGTAATCCAAGAGCCTGCTTACACGTGCACCATGTTCAAGTACTTTAAAATTATTATCTCCTAATACTTTGTCACGTAACACGTTCTCAAGCAATGGCTCCCCTGCTATGATATACAAGTTTATTCTACAGTTTAAAACAGCCTTTGGAGAACTCCATTTTTAAAGGACTCTGGAATATATCAGTTGCTATGTTATGTTGCTGCTCCGGTTAAGTAATGCCAAGCAGCCAGGTCTCTGACCAAACAGACCTCTGTCTTACTCCTTGGCTCCACATAGATTTCTGAATTTTCAGGACATTTTGCAGGCATCCATAGGCAGCTGCTGGCCATGCTGCAAACTGAATAAAGTCTACATAGTTGGGATCTAGTAGTACTTCAGCTAATTTGTCTCCCTCAGCTCCTGTCTGCCTGCAGAATCATCTGAGACATGTGCATAATTCATTTTTGCAGTTTGTGATCATCTTTAGCCTGCTTACCTCAGAAAACAAGGTTTAAGCAATTCTGAAGCCTATGCCTAAGTGAAAACTTCTGAATTTTTTTGTAATAAATGGGCCAGAGAGGGAGAGATCACAGTTCTAGGCAAGTCCTATAACTGTGGGGTTTGGGTGGGAAGTATTTCTAGACAGACAGATGGGTAGACTTGAAAAGAAATTGGGGCAGTGGCTAATATCACCCTTCAGTTTGGCATCTGCAATAAAGTCAGACATTAAACCCAACTTTCATCAGTGCTCAGAGAACAACTTCTTGGGCCTCTGTGACATTAGACATTATCTGGAGCCTGAAAGATACAGCTGAAGACATTGGGATACCAGGGTGGTAAGCACAGGATGCAAAATATATTATGTAAGCTTTGTGTGTTGCCAAAGATTTAGTTTACAAAGTTATTTCAGTAAAAAATTCTTGAGGACAAGGTTTCCCGATGATGCTTTGACTCCTCACAGCAGTAGCACGGTAGCACGACAAGATGCTCATTGCATCGGGAAAAACAACCTGACTGTAACAGTAAAATCAGTCACTTCATAAAATATCTGAATGTTTTAAACATTTTTTTTTTAATTAGAGTATTGAAAAATGGGATATTCTGCCTAGAACATGCCTTGGTCATTTTATGATATGATTTGTGTTCCAACTGCACTGTCATATATGTAGCCTGAGCTTGTGAGACCCTCAGAGCAGTATAGCTTTGCTGTCTGCCATCACCCACGGTTCCCTTTCAGTGTGGTGCTTCCCGCATTCCTGTGTCCCACTAAACGTGCTTCACTGAACATGAAATTGCACCCACCCACCCACTTCCATGGTGTCTTACTCTGAATCACATTTTGTTGTTTTCCTGGCCTGATCCAACCAAAGGATGATAAATAAAAAAACTAAACAAAAATTGAAACAGACACACAAGACACACACACTGCCTGTGATCTTATCCTTTATTTTTATGAGTCAGGCTGTTATTGTGGGGCCAGGCTGTTACTACTGTTTAATTTTTTTTTCTTTGTCTTCCTGGGTGTTTGCATTTATTCCCAGTATCTACATATCTCAGCAGTATGTATACTATCAGCGTAACCCATTGTAGCATGGAAGATAAAAACTCCCCTGGTACTTCAACATGTAGAGCAGAGGAGTTGTTTCCAGCCCCCATCTACAGTTCAGGCTGCATAGCAACCTCATGTTTTAACCCTAGAGATTTTCTGTTCCAGTCCTGAGCTTCAGCCAAGAGACAATTCCAACCTTTGTTCTTCACTTTAGATTATTCACTAAACTGTTAAATTATATCAGTTCTCAGTATCACCACAAGTCCTTGTCTTTGAATGGGGTACATCTGTATTTGCTGTCACCCTTTGTTTATGGCACTGCAGTCAGCTTTCAATCTGCAGGGCAAGTTTCCCTTTCCAACTCAATTTGAATTAATTCTGGGATTACAATTTTGTGCAACACCATAATTAAAGGCGGGAGCTCTTAGAAGCATCTACAGCTTTTCCTTCACTCATGAATGTTGAGATTCTATTTTTAAAAGCAGTTAATGACAGTGGCAAAGTGTATTCCTTCCAAACCAAGGCTGCTTATTGCTTGTAGCTCTTTGGTACAAGAGGAGAGGAGCCAGATCCAGCAAGTATAAGCGAAGAAGACACTTCCAGATGCCTTTCTGATCTCCATCATTCATGACAGCACCAGAGTGTCATCAGCGTTAAATCATGATGTGGGGACAGTCCCTAGCACATGCTATAGATAGCAGCAGCTGGAAGGCAGGCAAGTTATCTCCCAGGCCAGCCCTGCATGCATTTAGACAGACCAAATGCTTTGTCTTACTAAAATAGTAGGCAAAACAAAGAAATGTGAAACTTACACTTTCCATTGAGCTCTTCATTATTTGATTCCAGGTTCTTTTACACTCAGCATTGTTCCTGTTGATCTGACATGCAGTCAGGCTCCAACACTCAGATTAGACTGCCCTAGAGAGCAAAACACGTGGGACGGTCTCACCAGAAAACTAACACCAGCAGTCACTCCTAATCTTAAGTGTTAATCTAGTTTGATGGAAAAGTAAAATTAAATTTGCTTTAATATTTTTATACATAAACCAATCTTGTGTGGATTAAATATCTTTGGTTCATTAACAGGGCTGCATATGCAGTCTGCTGAAACAACAGCTGGGTCTTTTAACACACCCAGGCTAAACAGAGTAAAGAGCGCTTTGTACCTTGTGTATCAGACACGAATAGAAGGGTCTGCTCCCATTGGTCTTATTACACCTTCTTTGGGGGTTTCAGTATACTTTATCTTGATCCCATCAAAATACCTTAATCCTGGTCCATAAATGTTTCTAACAAGAGCTAAGAGTACCTTATCAGCTCTCCCCTTGCTTTTCTTTAACAATCACACAGTTCCACAGTGAATGAGACATGCTGCAGAGGGATTAACTACTTTGACCTGCTGGAAAAAGCTATAGAGTTACAGGTGAGATTTTAATACCCGTCTCTTCTCAGGAGCCTAGTGATATCATGTCTGCTCACCCTCCTGATTGCACATGATAAATTCAAATTATTCATGGGATCAATAATTTATGGGACTCCCTCACTATCACCTTTTCCTTTCCCCCTCTCCTTCCTCATAAGATATTTTCCAGTATACACCATTTGTAGTTGTTTGACCTTGGCTGGGTGCCAGGTGCCCACCAAGCTGCTCTATCACTCCTCCCACCTCCTCCTCTCAGCTGGACCAGGGGCAGAAAATAAGATGAAACTCGTAGGTTAAGAGAAACAAAGGCAGTTTAATGAAAAGCGAAGCAAGGCCACGCACACAGGAGCAAAAGAAAACAAAGATTTTTTTCTTTACTTCCCATCACCAGGTGATGTCTGGCCCCTTTTCTGGGAAGAAGTGCTCCAAACGTATAGCGGTTGCTCCAGGGGACAAGCAGATGCCTGCCCTCCCTCCCGACCACCTTCCTTTTTCTAGATTTTAGTGTTGAGATGACCTTATATGGTACGGAATATCCTTTTGGTCAGTTTAGGACAGCTGTCCCAGTTGTGTCTCCTCCCAAGATCTTGCCCACCTTTGTCCATCGCGTCCCACTGGAGGGGAATGTTGGAAAAACAGCCTGGGTGCTGTGTGAGCCTGCTCAGCAGTAGCCACAACGCGGGTGTGTTATCAGCACCTTTCCAGCTCTCACTACAAAGCACAGCACTGGAGGGATACTACAGGGAAAATTTACTCCAGCTCAGTCAGACCCAATACAACATTAAACTGAAAAAAGTAGCCTGTCAATAGCCTCCAGGTGGTCCTTGCAGCTCAGAACAGTGCTAAGAAGCTTGATATGAAATTGTGGGTATAGAGAAAATTCAGGCAAATCAGAACTGGGGCAGAGTTTTCACAAACTAGCATTGCAGGCCATGCTTACAGTCTTAATTAAAGAATCTTCATGCCTAACATTACTGAGGCTTTTTGTCAGAACCGCCAGTGTCTTGTTACATTTTTCATCCTTTGTAACTAAGAAACTTTGAAAGAGTGGTAGAATCTGTGAAAATATGCTCTTAAACCATATAAAGTACATGATACTGAGTACAGAAACAGTCTACTTACTGATCAAAAATGTCCTAAACAGACATGGCTCTTGCTAACTGCCTAGTGCCATCTACTGATGAAAGAGTAAAAGTTGAAGGTATTTGTTGCAAAATGTATGCATCCAGTGACCTTCAGCTAGACAGCACAGGAGGGGGGAAACCAGATGCAGAGTCTCCATGGTACCTCTGCTGAGGTTAAGCTTTATGTTTATTCCTTCTCCCAGACTCGGAAGAGCTCCTGGGAGTTGCAAGAGGTGGAAGCTGTCCTTGTGCTCACTTTATGCCATTGTACAGGTTCAGTATCCACCCAATTCCTAGTAGAATTTCTCTCATGCTCAACGGAATGGTGAGTACTCCTCCAGGATCCCTTTCGCCTGGCAGGAGGCATTTGCCACTCCACACAGGAGAGGACTGAATCCATCTAGCTGTGCCTCACTCCTCACTGAGCATTCTCATAGCCAGGAAGGAAGTACGAATCAGTTCCAGATTAAGAAACCTATTTAAGGTTTCTTAGCCCATGATCTAGCTATCAGTGGAATTCAAGGGTTCAGTACTTGTGCTGAAACATTTGTGCAGAGTCAAGTGATAGACCCAGGAGTGACCCACTGGCCTCCAGGTGTTCTTCCAGTGTTTCTGCAGCTAGTATGTCATATCTGCCAAACCACTGCAGACATCTCAAGTGACATTAGACTCCTGTGCTCAGGCAACTGAGTCAAGGCACTAGATAATACATTTGTGTAGCTTTTTGTTTGATTCTTTGCCCCAAATGAGACACATGCATTTGTTCTGTTGAATGACACACTGTCTCTGACAATAGCGAAAGTCTAGACAACAAGCTCATCTATAGACATTTGAATTTAGATGCCTTCCTCTGGAGCTTTATGTCCAAAAACTATCCAGCCACTCAATACAATGCCACTTGTTCAACCTCCCCATTTAATTCTTTCCTTGACACCTTTCCTTGACACCTTTCCTTGATGTGCCCTGGCTCAGAGACAATGAATACCTTCACTGAATTGCTAAAGCTTCTAAAAAAAAAAAAAAAATCAGCTTTGAAAAGATAAGCATAACGGCTGTGGGATTTCTGGTGTACATTCATAAATCAACATTAGGAGCTATTCAATTCACAGATCCTCAGTTCTGTCTCCATAACATTGCAGGACTTGTTTACTTTTTCTGGAGGTAGACAGCAGAAGGCTACAGAGAGCTAAGCAGGGATGGCTTTATCTAAGTTAAGAGAGTGAAGGACTGCACTAGATATTAAATTACAAATTCCAGAGCAAAAATACAATTTTGCCATTATGTAAGGCAGCACTCAGGGACTCAGGGCTTTGGGAAGTGAAAGTTGTAAACTAGGATATAATTGTATTGCTTTAAGGTTTTTGATTTTGTATAATAAATTATTATGCAATAACTTTTCTTCCTGAAGCAAAGATTTTGCTCCCAGAATGTTGTGGGCATGACAAATAAATTTAACCTCTCAGGTAACCACAGGGGCATGGGAAGCATCAGTCCAGGGCATTATCTGAGAGTAGTGCAAGTCTCCTGTGAAAGAAATGTACTGATAAACATTAAACTGAGAACACGCTCTGAGAGACCAAGAAAAAAATCAAAACAGTCTAAACTTCACACTGCAGTATCCAGACCTATGTAGAAAATCAGCATGGAGGTAGAGGAAACAAGGCAAGGGCACAGAGTCAGATGAAACTCTTTCTGCAATAGCCGCGTTCGGCATTTCCAGGGTGGGAACAGAGCAATGGATAAGCTCATCTAGTCCTCCACTAACTCAAGTGATTGAATAGTTATCACACTCCTTAAAACTGGTCAGATTGTTTTGTTGACAAAACATGCTGTGTCTGAACCTTTCCACTCACATAGTGATGCCCTTTTCTGCTAATTGAAAACCTTAATCTATTTATGACTAGTTTATTCCCACCCAGTCTGATTGTGTGCAGTGATAAAATAGAACAGATACTTCTTTTCTGAGGTTTTAACTCTGCTTCTGTCTTTGAATCACATTAGAGACTCTCAGCAGGTATGAGAGTCCCATTGAGCTACACACCCCACTGCGATCACACACAACAAAACTCTGTCTCCAAGTTTTAGTGATCTGCTACACACATTATACATTTCCAGACCAGGGTCAAAATGAGCAGTTGCCAAGGCAGAATTAGTCTGGTTAATGAGGCTTTAATTCCAGGAAAATAAGAGAAAGTGATTCCTCATATCTCTGTTTCCATATAATAGCTATGTTTGTATAATGATCAAAGTAGGGTAAAATATTGTTAGTGATTCAGAAGAACAAAGTAATAAAAGGGCTTGAGTAGCTTGGAGGGAAGAGCATGCACTGAACTTTAAAAGATACTTAATGCATCCATAAATAAGCTAAGATAATATTATATACAGCTCATGTAGACTCTCGTAAGGAGCAATAAGAAGAGAGTAATGACTCATAAGAAAATGAAAACTAGTAAGGACATTTGCTCTTCCTCCTCTTCCCCCCTAAATCTCAGTAAAGATCAAGAGGGTGTCCTAAAATTGTACCCTCCACAAAAACCCTGCAATACTTATTTGGCAAATGAAACAGTCTTTAAAATGTTCCTATACACTACATTTCATTGCTATCTGCTCTTTTCCCTGCTAATGAATACCATGATACCCATAATGTATAACGTATAGAGATACTGTTTCCTTTATATGTTAATTACTGGTCCACTTGGTGAGAAACATTTAAATGGCACAATTTTTGATTTTACAGTAGATTGTTCCTTAAGGAATGATATTTTAAAACAATAATGGAGTATCTGCAGGCTCCCAAAATCCAGTGCTTTCACTAAAACTAAACTTTGTTCCCTGTACATTTTTTCTTCAGTCATAGCATAGAAGAGGAGAAGGAAACATTGGGGGAAGAAGGGAATGAAAAACAGATGAAATATGATAGGGATTGATGTTGACAGAGGAATCCCTGGGTTCCCATCTCTCCTATAAGTGCTCTCTATTCATATCAGTCATGCCTATATGTTACACAGTATGAAGTCAGTGAGCAGTCCTTGGAGCCAAGAAGGGAAACCATGGGGTTATCACAAATATTCAGCTACAACAGTGCTCTCTTTGTCTTCTGATTCTCTTTCACGGGAAGCAGAGTAACTTCAACAGGAGGGATTTAATTTCTACTCACTGATACGCTACCACTCCACAACCTGGGCCAGCTATTTCTAGAGAGGGGGCTTGTGTTGTTTCAGGCAGAAGGCATCACTGGTTTGGGTCCCAGAGCACTAGATAAATGGTGTTCTCTTTTCATTAGATTTTTAAGGTAAAAGGGGATTAACCAGTGTACTTCCTCTGCAAATTCACTGGAGATTACCTGTCAAATTAGCTTCACTAAGGCAGTCATATGGAGGTGTACCAAGATTAGGGGTTTCCTGAGGTTGATGGTTGAGATGGAAAATTAAAAACCCCATTCCAGAAAACTCAGGAGTTCATGCCTAGTTTTTCCTTAAAAAATATTGACTTAAATCACATTCTCCAAAACAGTTTTGACTCTGAATCCTAACCAGAACATCTCCAAGCTGCAGTGGAGGTTCTTAGGGTGCATGGTACAGAAGAGGGCTGGGGCCTGGGAGGGAGCAGCAGGAAGACCCCCGCTCTGGCAGCTTTGTGGCTGGCTGTCCTGCCAGCTACCCAGGAAGTTGAGTTTGGGAACACTCTCTGTGTCTGTGAGCAGCAGAAGTGCCAAAGCCCCAGTGTCACGTAGTGGCATCATGGCAGGAGCTTTCAGGTTACAACAGTTTCCTCCTGGCTGCCATCTGGCTATTAGCTTCAAATGAGTTGCCTTAGCATGCCCCATTGTTTGTCCTCATTGGCATTTTGGACCATGCATGGGTCAACATCAATGGTGATAAACCAGTTACCAACAGCAGGCAGTAAATCACAACTTTTTCATGGCTGCAACAAGGCTTTTTTCTACCTTGGTAGAAAATTGCCTTTGTAGATCTTCATGTGGCTCCATATGTACTAACAGTGAAGTCACTGTCAGGGTGTCTTACACCTTGGCTCAACTTGGGTCAAGACTTCCCTTGTTCAAAGCAGGACAGTCCATTCTTTGCAGTCACATGAAAGGCTGCAGTCCCAGCAGAACATCACTGCCCTACTCCAGCAACAGAAAACAAGGGAAATTTTGATAGCACAGAAAGACTTATAGTTGTTGTGCTGGTTTTGGCTGGGGTAGAGTTAATTTTCTTCATAGTAGCTACTGTGGGGCTATGTTTTGGTGTCGCTGTTTGTGCTGGGAGCGGAGAGACGCAGCAACATATAAGTTCAGCAAGAGCAGGCAAAAGAAGCAACTTTATTAATTTACAACCCCATTTTTATACCCCAGCCCCATAGGGCGATTGGTCAGTAATCACCCATCTCCTAGGGTGATTGGTTAAAGTCCTACAGCACCTATTTCAAAATATTTTTACAATGTACCATAAACAAAACTTATCGAAACACCATGTGCTAGTCTAGTTTACAAAACCGTCCTACTGTTTCTCATAACACGTGTGAGAAAGGCAGGGTTCTCACAGAATATTGTGAGAACCTAGGAAAATTCCTCTGCTAGCAGCTTTTCAGCATCCACATTTTGGATTTGTGCTGGAAGCAGTGTCGACAATTCAGGGATGTTTTAGTTACTGCTGAGCAGTGCTCACACAGAGTCAAGGCCTTTTCTGCTTCTCACACCACCCTGACAGTGAGTAGGATAGAGATGCACAAAAAGTTGTGAGGGAACACTGGGATAGCTGACACCCCCCCCTCCCCCACTGACCAAAGAGATATTCCACGCCATATGATGTCATGCTCATCAATAAACTAAGGGGAGGTTTTATGGGGGCACATTGGTTCAGACTGACTGGCCATCAATTGGCTTGTAGTAAGCAATTGTTTCATTTGCATCACTTCTCTTTCTTGGGTTTCATTTCTCTCTCTTTGTTATTTTTCTTTTCATTATAATTATTATTATTACTATTTTATTTTAATTACTAAGCTGTTCTTATCTGAACCCATGAGTTTTCTCACTTTTATTCTTCTAATTCCCTTCCTCCTATCCTGCTGGGAGTGGTGGTAGAGTGAGTGAGAAGCAGTGCAGTGCTTAGTTGATGGCTGCATTTAAACCACAACAGTCTTCTGGCACCCAAAGTGAGTCTTGAAGGGTTTGAGATAATAACAGATTGTCTAAAGAATATTAAAGGGATTTATATATGTTAACAGTTGTGAGTTACAATATTGATGAACCTGTTCTCTATGATCAGGCCCAGTCAGCATGGGTTTACAAAAGACAGGTCCTGTCTGACTAAGCTGATCTCCTTCTACAACATGGTGACCCACCTAGTGGGTGAGCGAAGAGCTGTGGACATTGTCTACCTGGATTTTAGTAAAGTCTTTGACACTGTCTCCCACAGCATGCTTCTTCAGAAACTTATAGTGCAAGGCTTGTATAAATACACTCTGCACTGCATAAAAAACTGTCTGGATGGCCAGGACAAAAGAGTGGTCGTGAATGGAGCTAAATGTGGCTGGTGTCCGGTCACAAGTGGTGTTCCCCAGGGTTCAGTACTGGGGCCTCTTCACCTTAAAATCTTTATTAATGGTCTGGATGAGGGGATTGAGTGTACCCTTAGTAAATCTGCACATGACACCAAGCTAGGTGGGTGTGTCAATCTGCTAGAGGGCAGGGAATCTTTACAGAGGGACCGAGACAGGTTAGATCAGTGGGCCAAGGTTAGTTGCATGGGGTTCAACAAGGCCAAGTGCCCAGTCCTGCACTTGGGTCATAACAACCCCATGGTAACCTACAGACTTGGGGATGTGTGGTTGTAAAGCTGCAAGTTGGAAAAGGACCCTGGGGGTATGGATCAGTAGTCAACTAAATATGAGTCTGCAGTGCACATTGGTATCCAAGAAGGCCAATGGCATCCTGTCTTGTATCAGAAACACTGTGGCCAGCAGGAACAGGGAGGTGATCGTCCCCTTGTACTTGGCACTGGTGAGGCCACACCTTGAATATTGCATTCAGTTCTGGGCCTCTCACTATAGGAAGGACATGGAAGTGCTGGAGCGTGTCCAGAAAAGGGCAATGAGGCTCGTGAAGGGCCTAGAGCACAAAGTCCTATGAGGAGCAGCTGAGGGAGCTGAGGTTGTTTAGTCTGGAGAAGAGAAGGCTGAGGGGAGACCTTACCGCTCTCTACAACTACCTGAAAGGATGCTGGATCCAGAAGGGGGACAGCCTCTTCTCCCTGGTGATGTGTGACAGGACCAGAGGGAAGGGATGAAAGCTGCACCAGGGGAGGTTTAGGCTGGATATTAGGAAACTTTTCTTCACTGAAAGGGTTATCAAATATTGGAATGGTCTGCCCAGGGCAGTGGTGGAGTCACCATCCCTGGAGGTATTTAAATGGCATGTGGACCTGGTGCTCAGAGACATGGTTTAGTGGTGAGCTTGCACTGTTGGGTTGAAGGTTGGACTAGATGATCTTGAAAGTCTCTTCCAACAAAAGACATTCTGTGATATTAGTTTATCTGGTCTGTACCACACTCCCTTTTTTATTGTATATGTTAAAGATTGGTGTTGGCTTTTGCAGTTTGCTGTGCTTTGTAGTGATTAGTTCTGTTTTGCCTGGGAGGTTTATTATTAAAACACTGACCTTGAGCTTAATCTAGTATTTGGACTCTGTACTGAAGCCATTACTGTACTTCGGGTACCACCTCATGGAGACAATCAACAATTGTACTTCTTCCTCTGAGAGGTTTTGTTATTTTTTTTTGTGGAGAAACTACAGAATGGCACTTTCGCTACCTTCTTCTGTGATATTTTATCCCTTGTTACAATAACTTCTCAGTAGCTTGAACATCCTTGGGTAGTTAAAATACTTCTGTTAGTTCTTCTTAGGAATATTGCTTCATTTTTGTCTAGGGTTAACAAGTGATTTAGGAATATGACCCAGGATCCATGAGAGTATGGTCATGGGTGGCACAGCTTGTGAAAGAACATGGACAAGTTTCTAAATTTCTTACCTCCAATGATCTGGAACCTCACTGACAAATAACTACAGGATTCTGATGAAGTGATAGAGTATTTGAAAAAAATAACGCAGTGGCAATTCAAAAGAGTCATAACTTATCACACTGTTCTGGGCCTTGGCCAGCATGTAGCAAACACTGCTCAAGATTATGCAGCACTCTCAGGGAGATGAGAGATAGAACACCACTATGGCTAAACCAGACACTATATCAGTCACCTCTACAGCTAATAAGAAACAATGGAAGAAGGTCAGCTTTTTCAGGAAGGGGTGAAAAAGCTTCTCCTAAGAGGAAGTAGGAGAAAGAAGAGGCAGCCTGTTCTGCAGCAGAGAAATCACAAGAACAGGAAGAGGAAGAGACTGAAATCATGAGTCAGAAAGCACATGATCCCTATCTCTAAGTCAGCTGCGAGATAAGCAAAAAGACTTTAGCCATCAACCAGGTGAGCTAATTCTCAGCAGGTTACCCTGATGTTGGGATATCTGGGCCAGTAGTCAGGAATTAGCAGGTAAGGAAGCCCAGCAGCTCGAATCCCTTGCTAAGGATAAAGCCATTGACAAAGGAATTGAATAAAAAGCAGGAGTACTTACTCTTTGTTAGCAACTCTGGTCAAATACAAAGGATGGTTAACCCTTCAAGGGAAAAATTGCTTATTCCTGAAGTGGAATGGACAAATGTTGACGGAGGTATCCTGTATCTGAGGGAATTCACTGTTTTTGGAGGTGATCTATAACAGCCTATGTAGCAACCAGACATCCAAAGACCCAGATGAAATTCAGTGTACAAGGTCCATGTGGACTTGATGATCTTAAATGTGTCTTCCAACCAAAATGACTCTATGAAATACACTTATGTCCTACACCCACACACTGCTGATAATAAGCTGCACAGACATGGAGGCACCAACTATAAACAAAGTGGCCGACAACTCTGAAAATACAAAGATAATCTCACTTCCTCCATGTAGGCATGAGTCGTACCTGTGGACAGTCTGAACTCAAAAATATCCAAGCAAGCTGAGAGAGGTAGGTCTTCCTCAGGCACTCCAATCAAGGCCTCACCTATTGAAAGTGAGCCTCTTTCTGTTCAAGGGAAAGGGTACCAGTGGTGCATACCATGTGCAAGCCTGTAGTTCTTCTTGTGTTACCAGAGGGAAGACATGAGGAAGTGGGATGGTGAACCTACGTGGACAATAGAAGCTTGGCTACAGGAACTGCAAGGAAAAACAACAGACAAAAAGCATCCATCCAGGAAAATTATTACTCCAGTGTCTGTTGGGCAGTGTAGAAGAGCTAATAATACTTCTGACCCTGGTACAAAAGTCAAGTCATGAAGAGTCTAACCAGGAATAGAGGGGCCCTGCCTTCAGCCAGGCAGAGGAAAGGGACAAATGGATTTGATGGCCTGGCACCTCAGCTCCATGGAAGTATGAAGCTCTAGTGGACACCGATGCACAGTGTGCTCTAATACCATCAGATTACAATGGGGCAGTATCCAGCTGTATTTCTGGTGACAGAAGGATCCCAAGAACTGTCTGTGCTGGAAACTGAGGTAAGTCAAACTCAGAATGAGTGTCAAAAGCATCCTATTGTGACTGGTCTGGAGGGTCCCTGTATCCTTGGCATAGACTACCTCAGGAGAGGGTACTTCAAAGATGCAAACAGTTACTGGTGGGGTTTTGGTATATCTGTCTTGAGTATGGATAAGATTAAACATCTGTCTAGCTTGCCTGGTCTCTCAGAAAACTTGTGTATTGCACAAAAGTAATTCAGAAAGGCAAGATTATTCGATTTGCAAAATGTATAATGTGATGTCTTTAGACTAGATATGTCTTCAAAGTATGTTATTCTGCATAAAACGCACAGTAAGACATGTCAGTCTGCTTGATCAATAGGTACAAAGTTCACTCTCTTGGGCAGCAAATGAGTACGTGTGTGCAGCTCTGTTGATACAGTATGCTGGTTTGTGAAGCCAAGTAGGTAGAGCTGGTGGTATTGGTGTAGCTAGATGTACTCAAATCTTCCTATCACAGAGAGCTTCTTTCAGTTGAATATAGCATTAAGAAACTTTGTATTTAAATTTTCCACACAGACAAAACTTCTTTTATTCATCCAAAAAAAATGAACTCAGGTGACAACATGTTTATTGGTATTAGAAATGTCTTCATTCCTCTTGACTGAGACACTATAGTGATGCTGAGGTCTCAGGTGAGCACTAGTCTCAACACACTATCTTTGGTAGTTAATGTGAAAAATTCCTCCAAACTTGGTCAAATTATAAGATCATCACAAACTCACAAGTACAGCAAAGATTGTCGACATTTTAGCCAAATAATTAGAATATTCCACCTGCAGCAGTTATGTTGTATGTCCTTAGTGCTTTTCCTTACTTAACAGATTTGATATGCCATGCCTTCAAAATGAAAAAAAGCTTTTCCAGTTTCAGGTTACAGCAACTGTATCATATTTTCTTTGCAGTTTCTCTGCCGTCCTTCTGCCAGGGTTTTATGGAATGTGAGAAAAGACATTATTTTACCTCTATTTTCCATATTTGTTCCTCCTCATTTTTTCTTTTTGTGGAGTTCAGTATAAAGGACAAACCTCTGAAGAACAGTTCAGTGAAGGGTAGCAGTATTCTTACAAATCTGCTGCAGAACTGAAACAGCATGTAGTAAATGAGGTTGGCAGTTGCAGGGAAAGTGGTCTCAGATGAAAGGGAACTGAACATTGCATTTAAACCCAGTTGCTCACTTCTGGGGACTCACTGTGCCCAACATCTGGTTAGTCATGAAACAACCAGGGCCAGGTGTGCAGAAACACCAAATGCTAACTTCTGACATTTTCTTCTGCCAACCATACATCACCTCATCCACTCGTACTCTGCTTCTCACTCTCTTTTTTGATCTATCAAAATGATGGGTCTTTCCATGGGAATCCTGCATTTAATTTTATTATAAGAAGTGTATATAACAACAGGTTAGAAATCTATCAGTCTGGCTGGAGTCTATTTTAGGCTGAGTAATACTAACAGTGCTAAGTAATGCTGATGCTACAAGCTAAGAGATAAGGTAGTGTTGTTGACCCAAACAGTAGTTGTATATAGTGTTACAGATACTACCTACTTTTGGCAGTTGTTTGGAAGCTGGGACAGCTCCAGACCTGGTAAGGTACACGGCACTAGCTCTGTTTTATATATCTGTATGTCACACACATAAGCCTCCCATGAAAACAATGCAGTGAATTGTTCAGGATAAATCTGGTACATAAGAGAAGCTTCAGACAGGGAACTAGAGGCTCTACTGGTTATTGGCTGACCAGGACTTTGTCACTGTTGTGCTGCCTATTGCTCTGCCTGGGTGAAGACAGACACAGTGACAGTATTGGCTGAACTGCATGTGACAGAGAGGTCAGATTCTCTGGCACAGGCTGCTTTTGAGGGAGAGCCATCAGCACAGTAAATGCAACTATAAAATTAGCTTCTGATTTTACCTAAGGAATGATAGCTTCCTGATTAAATCCCTGGTTTAATCTCTGATTCTACCAGGCAAGTTCTGAGTGACCTTGGAGTGACTAAATCAGGCTCTCAACTAGTTTAATGCCTCCACTAGATCCTAGACATACAGCTCTTCTCCAGCAGACTTTCAAAGGTATTTAGAAACCCCAGGGTGAAGGCTGGCATTTAGTAGATAGACAAATAAACATAAACAGGTTCTAATAAACTGCATTTGAAAACTAGATACTTAGCTTGCTCAGGCATTTCTGAATAACCCAGCAGGTGCTGATTTGTATCTCCTTCAGTTTCTGAAAACATGTAGCTGCTTATGCCTCCTTTCCAGATGCTCTAATAGTACTCCCCAAATGCACTGAGCCTCAATGATCATAAATTCACTGCTAGCTACAAATTGTTCAAAACTGGAATAATGACTAAACTTTAAAGTCCCTCATAAAGTATGCAAGAAACAAATGTTACAGAGCTGAGCAGATTGCTGACTTTCTTGCACTGATGATAAATACACAGGAGAGGGAGCTGTAGGACCAGATTGATTTTCTCTGAAGGAGCTTTGCAAAGGTGAACACTTGAAGACGGCTAAATGAAGAGAGAAATAATGAGAAAATAGCTTGAACTTTAATGTAAGCCATTTAAAAAAAAAAAAGTTTGTAAATAGTTTTGTGTTATATTTAGACAAGAGATAAGGTAACATCAATTAATTACCTGTGTGTTCCAATTGCAGAAATACATCACATCTTACAAAGATTCTCAGCTGCTTTGTGTGGCATAAACACCTCCTAGGATGATGAGATTAGTGTGGTCTAAGTGTTGGCGAAGGCAGAAGGGGCAATCAAGTGGAAAACAGGTTCCTGGAATGGCTGAGATAGGATCATCTTGAAAGATGGTAACTGAATAGCAATCAGGATAATTTTACATTCATTCAGTAGAGACATGGAGTTTAGAGATGAAAAAGAAAAACAACTTTCCTACCTTAACATGGCTGTTCTTTTCACTTTGTTGTGTGCACAAGGTCTGTTACAGGTTGCTTGTCTTTAGACTTTTCTAAACTTAATTTGCAAATAAAGTAAATGAGGGTTGCATCCCCCAGAAGTTATAACTTCTGTAATATTATCCCAAATCTGATTACAGTGGCTCAAGTATTGCACCACGAGATAACTTCCTGAAAGATATGATAAAAAATGAACCAAGAAGATGGCTTCAGCAGATTTAAACATGGGAATCCACTATAAATGCTCCTTCAAGTATAAAAGAACTAGCAAAAAAACCTCCCAGCAACATTTACCAAGAGTACCTATCATGACTTCACAAATAATCTGAAATGTTCTCCAAAACTATACTATATGTGCTGATGGCTTTTTTTCTCACACACAAGGTCCTTTGTCTTGTTCAGACACAGTTTGTTTCTTAAACTGAGCTTTTGGAGGCTATGTCTTCCATAGTGCCTGTCTTACAGACTCTAATGCAACCTTGGCATCTCATTTCATGTGCCTCTGATGCTGTTATCAGAGTTAAACTACATATTACAGATCATTTTTGCCAGTATTGATCACGTGCTTCAAATCCCAGCATTCTGTCTTTAAAATCAGAAAAGACAGAAAATGAAGTTGTATTTTTTGCAAGTTTGATCACTTTATCTTCTACAGTAATGAGAAGCTGGTACTCTTGATGGAAGGGATTGCTCTACAACTAATTCATGGAAGTGGTTTGGATTTTTTTTCTACCTCACAGTGAATATTTGAGGATTTTTTGCATTTTTTTTTCCTAGAGAACAGTAATGATTCATGGTTGCTTTTTATCTGGCCATTATAACTGTCAGCCCATGCAGTCTTGGAACTCAAGATGCATAAATGTGAGACTAGCTGAATAATAGATATTTAGCATCAGTGAAATTCTATGCATAGAAAGGTAGTTCTGGACCTGCTCTAGAGACTGGCAGAAGTGAAGAAAAGTGAGCTTCCCCTACCTCATCACTGAACAGGGACTTGAATGAGAAGAGATGACTTGACTTCCTGCTGCAAGGTACTTTTTCCATTGCTTGGGAGAAAGTCAGGACTAGATTAGATATCTCCCTCTTATGTGACCAATGTTAGAGGAATAAAATGCCTGGTCAGGGCTAAATCAAACCTTGTTTGAACTGAAAAATTCCCTACATATTTTTTCAGTAACCTAGGTGAATTTTCCTCCCAAGCCCTATTATGAGATGAGACAAGCTGTGTCCCTGAAGGATTGACTAAAGCAGATGCCATGGTTATTTTCATTAAAACATACAGTGGGAGGAAGAACTGTACCCAATTTTTACACAGTAGGTGACTTATTAGATAGCTCACTTGAGATGTAGGGGATCCACATCAAAGCAATTCTGTGGGAAACAGAAGAGCAGGCAGACAAAGATGCCGCTCCTGACAGCATGATGACTATGAGTACAGCTCTGTTACACTGCAGTTTCAATGAGGCCAAGTGATCACAGAGTATGATTAAGACAATCAAACATGCCACAAGACAGCCAAGGATACAGATGCTTTATTAATATTTGGGTCTTGGACGTAGCTGAGGACATTGGAGATGTTGTGAGCTGTGACTTGCCCCTCTACATCAGGGTGAGTAAAACCCTTAATTTCTCCCCGTCTGCATTCCTCAGTGTGCAAAATGGATTTGCAGTGTGGGAATGTGGAATTGTCCTGGCTACACTTACACCACTTGAAAGAGTAAACTTCAGACAACTGAAGACAGGAAGAGCTGTGGCTCCTTGCCCACCTTTCACATCATCATCCCACCTCCCAAGACAACCAGCAGTGCAGATGAAGCATGAAGATTGCTCATCCCAGGGGGCTCCGAAACACACATTCTGGCTTCCCTGAGTGTGATCTGGATGGATCTCTGTCTGAAGGGGAGCCTTAATAATCTATGACTGGCTACTGAATATACCAACATTTTTTTTGCTGCCAGTTTGTCATCTTATGTCCCCTATTCTTTATTTTTATTAAATCCTTGTTGTAAAACCCCAATGTAAACTGGGCACAGACATTTGCAGAAAAAAAAAAATATATATATATATATAATATTGCAGTATCCAAACCCAGTGCTGAAATCTCTTGCACACAATGTCCCAGCAGCTCATCTATGAGATCCCTAACAGATACAAGCAAGTTAACTGAGGCATGATCTCCTGTATTAGACCAGCTGGTAGAGCTGCAGAAAACAAGCAAGCTTTCAGGCACAGAAGCTCTTCTTCCCATCTCAGGGAAAAGCTCCTGATTCCAAGTAAAGAAAGGCTTGTGTGTCCCAGACAGAGGCATCTGCCTGAGCCCACGGCAAGGGTTGTGTGCCAAAGGCCACAGCGCCTGAGCACCAGTGCTGCCCAATGGGTTTTGCTGCTGTATCAGACAAAAAAAATGTATTATTGCTTCTTCAAAAACTGCTTTGTCTATATCCTTAGACTATCACAATTACACCAGTGTTGCCATTTGTATAAAATAAAGACCTAAATCTTCCTGCTAACATGGAGCAATTTGTTCTCTGTTTCAGTTGCCTTTTGTCTTTCAGTGAATGTAGCCCTGTCCCTTATTGCCCGTATCTTTATCCAATGGATGCTAAGGGACCATCATGGGAAATAAGAAGTTTCCTTTTAAAAACACCTAACTTCAGTGACTGTGAAGGGTTTGTTTTCCTCCCCCCTTCAAATAGCAGCTGCTGAAAATTTTCAAGGTCTGTTTAACCTTCAGGATTTTTACACATTTCTTGCATTAAGGAGAGGAGGAAAGAAGGAAGACAGGAAAGTACAGTTAGCACTATGCTACCTATGCTCATGGTTTATTTTGTACAATGCTTGCTGTGTAACTGTCCATTTAGCGCATTGTGCTCTTGACAAAGGTAATCATAAAAGATTGTTTGAGGAAGTGTAAGAACAGGACAAGTACATGCAATGCATACCTCTAATGCTCTTCCACCCATCCATTATTTCCATCTTGGGGACTTTCAGAGCTAGAGATAGCCTCTATGCATTTAGTATCTCCTCTGTGCATTTGTTCCAGCTCCCCTTTTAACATCTGCCTATTTTGGTTGAGAAGTTAGATCCATGTCTCACAATGGAAAGAATCATTGTTTCTTAAAAAAATCTTTAAAACTTACTTCACATGTACAGACATTGAATTTCATCTGCCATTTTGCTGCCAGCTCACTCAGTCTTGTGAAATCTTCCTGCATCCCACAAGTAGCCTTACTACCTTAAATAAATTAGAGTAATCCACAATATTTCTTTGCTACTGACTGAATTATGGCCGTCTATGAATATGTTGAACAGTACAGATCTCTGGATGGATCTGAACTACATTGGTAAAGTCCTCTTGCCTTCAAGGACTGACTGTTTCTTCCAATTCTGTTTCTTATTCCTCAACAAGTTTTTTTTATCTTTTCTTTTCTATGGTAGCTCTACCTTACTTCTTAGGCATTTTAGGTGTTTGTTCTGCTGCTAAACCAGAATATATATGGCAATCAAAGTAAAAGATGGCAAAAAGTATACAAGCAGGTATGCAAGCACAGGAGCAAGGTGAAATGACAAGGTTTATATCATCTCCTGGTCTGTCTCCCCCAGTGCTTTCAAGGATAACTTCTGCAACTTCTGACTTCATCTAGCCATCTGGAATTGTATTAAGAGCACTCTAGCTTAACTCAAGAATTAAAAAATCAAAATCTATCTTGGGAAAAAACACTTGAAGGCACCTAGTCCTACACCTTCTGAGGTGGTCTGCACAGCCTCTGGTCTTACGGAGTGACAGAAGCCCAAGTTCATTGAAGGATCCACGAAACATCACAGCCTGACCAACTTAGGTTTGTACCCCAGGACTACTGCTGCTCACACACATGCTGAGGTGCTGAGGCTCTTCATATCTCTGTGTGACAGCAGAGTCCCATTTTTCTGACACTCACAGTTGCAGAACAACTGTGTGGAGATGTCCTGCTCACCAAAGCTGAGCCAACAGCCAATATATTATTCTCATCAGGGATAGATTATGACCAGTCAGAAAGCACCTTCCCCACACCATCCCAGCAGAGACCTGCCTGGGTAGTGTGGTTGTAATGGCTGGATTAACCCTTACTCCTTGCCTTACACATACAGCATCTCCCATCCATTCTGCCTCCTGATTATCAGCTAACAAAATTTCCCTGGTAGCCAGTTTCAGTGGAGCTGGAAAAGCTCTAGACAATAACATTGTACCTCACTAGCTGGCAACCCACAAGTGTGTGACTCTGACTCTAATTTTGTTATGGAACAGCTGCTCCCTCCCCTCCATGTGTGGCTAGAAGTACACCACACATGAGTTTAGGTACTACTACTGAACTGGAGTTCAGAATCACACGTGGTAGATGCAGGGCCACAAATAGGATTGCTACCCTGGACTTCAGAAGGGCTAACTTTGGCCTCTTCAGGGAACTGCTTGGAAAAGTCCCATGGGATAGGGCTCTAGATGGTAAGGGGGCCCAAGCAAGCTGGTTAATATTCAAGTGCCTTTTCCTCCAGGCGCAAGATCACAAGCTGGAGCATAGGAGCCTTTGTGTAAACATAAGGAAAACCTTTTACACAGTGAGGGTGACAGAGCACTGGAACATTCTGCCCAGGGAGGTTGTGGAGTCTCCTTCTCTGGAGTCATTCAAAACCCACCTGGATGCCTTCCTGTGTGGCCTGCCCTAGGTGATCCTTCTCTGGCAGGGGGGTTGGACTAGATGATGTTTTGAGGTCCCTTACAACCCCTAATGTTCTGTGATTCTGTGATTTCACAAGGAATGGAAAAACAGACAGAAAACTCAGATTACTCACTGCTAAGACTCTTTCAAGAAATTTTGCAGAAGTGTTCTACATTTTCTGTCACTAAATAAACAGAGAGAAGCCAAATGTTTTGAAGCTTCAGTCACTAGGGACCCCCAGTGACGTTCATGTTCCTGGAATGTCATTTGACCAGTTATACCAAATAGGTTGTTTTCTTTGCCCTGAATGGAGCTTCTCCTTTAAATGAAACAGTGAACAATAATCATCATTATGATTCTTTATAAAATCTTCTAAAATGAAATACTAAGATTTTACTCTCTTGTGTGCTTTTGGAGATGTTTAGCTAAATGTATGAAATGTAAAATCCCCTACAAAGACAAAAACACATGAGGGCCAAAGGGATGCTGAGGACAAATGGCTGAAAATCATCAGTTAGATCCTAACTGATACTTCTTCATAAAATGCATTTATAGCAGAAAAATAATAATGGAAACCACCCCCTTCTCTCTAAGTCTGTAGAAAAACAGGAAAAATCCCCTTTAATTTTATCCATAGCAGGAAAATGAAGGTGTGGTGCTTTTTGCCTGTGCCATGTTAGCGATGTTCAGAAACAGCTTTACAAAGGGTACTCCAGATTGTCTCCCATACATGCACACACTATCTCCTGTGGTGCCTGTAGTGTCTTTCACATCACAGAGTAAAAGGAAGAGATAGAGGTTCACCCCGCACCTCATTTAGATTGTTTCTTTCTCTGTGTAGCCCCCCGTTCCCCATGCCCCAGCCCGTACCTAGGAGGCTTGTGCCTGCAACAAAGGAATGACCTAGAGGCAGATCCTGCAAAGCAGGAAGATAGGAAAGTCCCCAGTTAAGAAAAACAGTTAAAGAAATTAGCAATTTAAGAAAATGTTACAGTTCCACTGAAAGCAAAAGAACTGAGGAACATTTTTAAACCCCCGTTGGCTTCAATGAAAGTTAAATATGTTATTAAAGGTAAGTGCATAATTTTGTGAATAAGAACTCTTTAATGACCCTCAAATCTACATCTGTCCCATCAACATTATCTAGAGTGGAACCAGAAATTATTTCCAGTAATCTGAGTTTAAGCCACTTGAAAATTAAACTTTATGATGAGCCAGGGACTATGATTCATGTTAGAGGTGTACAGTTCTCTTGCTTCCTGTCAGTCCAAACCAAACCTAAATCTTCACCTTGCACACACAGGGTTCTTATGATTGCCCATTTTTATTGCTTTATTTGTAGTTTTTATTTTCCTCTTAAAACTAGATAGAAGTTCTCTAATAACTGTTTACCTGGATCAAGACAATCATAAAACTCTCTTAAAAATAGATGGCCTCATAAAGTAGCAGTCAAATATGTAGAAATTTTAGTTTTCACAGCTTAACTGAGCAAATCTGTACAAGAAAACCTATGTAGCTTTAAAACATCAGCAGCACATGCTGTCAGGTCTCATTCCACTATATGTTGGGTTTGTATCCTGCAATGTCCCACCTGCCAGAGAGGAATCAGCACAGACACTGTTGTCCCGCAGCACTGCTGAGTAAGCTGAGAGACATGAATGGGACTGGTGTCCACGTGGACAAACCCAGAGATGGCAACCATAGAGCCCTGGTCCCATGTCCTAGTAGAATATGGAAAACACCCCAAATCACAGTCCCAATAGTCAAGATACTGTATTTATGAGCAGTGTTAGCCAAACTTTTCATACTGCTGGCTTCTTATTCAACTCAGGTCTTTTCAGGGTGTTCACTGTTCCCTACATACTTGTTAAAAGTAAACTGTGAGGGGAAAAACCCTGATCTTATCATCTGTGACAACTTGACATTCCATAATTGTACTGTATTCTTTTTTTCTTTTGAAATTATAAGGCAGGGCTAGAATTGTAGCACTCATCTCTTTTGATTGTCTCCTCATCTCTAAGCTTCGTTCACCTTCTAAGATACAGAGATCTATTAATAAAAACAAAACAAAAGCATTAAACTTATTGAGTGTTTGGACTTTTTTTCAATAAAATAAGAAAAACTGAAAAAATGTTCCTAAATTTAACATTTAACATTTGTTGCCTTACTCCACTTCTACCTCTTTTGGCAGTACACTCTGAAGAAGAGAGGGGGAAAGGGCTGTGCTACAGAATGAGAGATCATTAGTATTTTTGACTCTTCCTAATCTGAAAACTGAAATTTTTTTATTATTTTTAAGGAGAAAATTTGCTTTTTATCCTGAAACATTTATCATATTCTACAACTTCCTTCTCTATAGGGTTGGATACTTTTATACTATTGAAGGCTGACTTGGTTGTTCCCCAATATCCTTCTAGTAGTTCTTACCTGAAACACAAGATGTCAGGTTTTCAGACTAAACATCTTTATGCAGGTCAAAAAAGTTTCTGGTATTGGATAAATTCCAGTATTATTGGAAAGAAGAAAAGCCCTAAAAATTTAAGCAAATAATGATTGCACAATCTCTTTGACTGGTATGAGAAGGCTTTGGACATTAGTTCTGTGTATTTCTAAATTACTGCCATGCTGGAGATATCAGACTAGGAAATTGGATCTGACACTCCATATGCTGGCAAAAGGCAGAACACAGCACCATCATTTCATCTTAGTAAATTTTATTCAATCACTGAAGGCCTGCTGTGTCCCTTCTGTGTCCTTCTGAACTACTGTACAAATTGGAGACACAGACCAAAGAAACATGTAGAATTATGGGTTTGGAATAAACATAAAAACTTTCTGTTTAGATAAACTCTTCTCTGAAAGAGGAGATTTTTTTAAATAGTCTATGGTCCACTCTACAGAAGTTAGCAGGGGTTCTGTAGCATGAAGTGGGATCTAGACCTAAACACTTCCAAAGCTTAAAGCTTTTAACATACAGTATTGTGGATCAAAACTAACACTACAATGGAAAAGTACTTCTGTTCTTAATCTTGTAGTCTTTGATGAGACCCAGCTCTAAACTCATGCAACCTATCTGCTAGCTGAAGGAGCTGTTGGCCCTTGAAGGAACATATACCTCGTTTGGAACTGCAGAATGACAGTCACGTGCATCGTGCTTTCCTAACAACCGCTCTGTAGCTTTTAGTACTGCCTGTATTTAATAAAATTACTTTTTTGCATAAACTCCATGTTGATTTTACACAGGGTCCTACATTCACTAAAGCTTTACTTTCTAGTCAACTGATGCATTTCACTGATGATTTTAATTATAGATCTCAGAGCCAGTAGGGAAAGGAATTCAGCCTTGTAGTTTATGACTTGGTAGGTAAAGGAAGCTCTCACACTGAGATTTCATATATTGTTTATAATACAATCTAGAAAATATTGACCACAGGACTATATATGCACTAAATGCATTTTAAAACAAATGTTAAACCCTTCCATGTTTAGTTTCCTCTGGACTACAGCCAAAGATATTTGAATGCTTTAAGAGTTGAAATTATAATATCCTCCTGTCTGCACTGGAGGCTTTTTCACCCATCCCAGAAGAGAAGAGAATTAAAGCACTTACAGTGATTCCTGACTTTGGTGCAGGGCTTAAAGATGATCAGTGAAGGAACAAAAAAAATATGAGTACTACAAGAAAAATCTGCAAAGTAAAAATCCATAGCAGACAACACCACAAATACCTAACATATGGCAAGATATCAGGAAGAAGAATAATGTCCTGGAAATCTCCATGTTCAAAAATGGAGAAAGAAAATAGAGAAACAAAGAGATCTGTACTGATAAAGTCACAGAAGTGGCAATTCAGGAAGCAAACCTGTAGAGGAGCAGAGGCAGGACTTCCAAAAAAGAGGGGCAGAACAAGCAACCTACTTGTTTTCCTCCTGAATTCTCTGCAACAGGATTTCCTCATCACAGCATGTGCAGCCATGTAAATATGCCCCCTTTGGCTACGTGACAGGAATCATTTCCTCCACTGTGCTTGCAGGGAAGGAAAGCAAAAAAGAGAGGTCAGGATCTTGGGGATTTGTATTAGCAGATAGCACTTAGTCAGGAAAGGGATAAAGATTACAGGGGAAGTGGTGCTATTGGTCTGTAATCCTTTTCTGTCACACATACTTTTTATATTAATCATAAGAAATACATGGAAAAAAATAAGCTTTACTATTCTTCACTTTCGATTTCTAATTAATACTTAATGCAGGGTATAAAAGTTTCAAAATATCCCTAGAACAAGATCACAAGCTGAATTTTTGCTAGCACCCACAAATGTGAAAATAAATATTTTTCTGCCCAAGTTTTCAAATGTTTCTGTTCATATTTCCACCCCAAAGAAAGAAACATGGAAAAACAGGCATCTTAAATCATGGCAGACTTGTTAGTATATTCTTAGCTGTGTTCTCTCTACTTCATGTATTTAAACACTGAATAATAGCCAAGATTAGATACTCTAGTTTTAGCATTACTTCACATTGAAACACACAAAAAAGCAAAGTTAAAAAGGTATGACTTTGTGCCTTGGGCATCTTTTCAGTTTCTGAACTGAAAGTTCAAGACATTCATTTTCAGCAGCCTAATCAGCGTGGACCTTGCCTAAATGAAAGAAAGGCAACAACTTCACTGGAATTCTTTAGCTGCTTTAACCTCATTCACATGGACAAAGTTTTGCCAGTTCAGAGGCTTAAGCTTTCTAACTAGGAAAGATAAAAGACTGCTCCTGTATTAAAGCATCCTATTGGATGCATATCTGCATCCACACTAGGAACTGCATCAGGAGAATTCCCAGGGAGAAAATTGCACTGCAAGCAAAGCTGTTAACCTGGAAGAAGCACATTGGTTTCCTTAATACTCTGTTTGCAGGACTTGCTGTTATTCTTCCCAATAGTCCTTCTGTGTATTTCAGTGCTCCAGTAGAGCTGGAACCCTAATTCATGCTTACTACAGTCACACAGAAAAAGCTCAGACTCCTAGAGCAGTGCCATGCCTAAGCACTCAGGTGATATGAACAACTGCTTTATCAGGTCTGGTCAATGTGCCGAAGTTTCACTGGCTGCAGATGGATTGGTAAAAAACACCACCAGAAAAGGGTCTTCCTACCTATGAAATGTGCAGAGAGTACACTTGATGGAAAGATAACTTCCGGAAAAGCATGTATCCTTGAAGGCTTTAAGCGATACAAAATCTGTTACATCCTAGACATGTATGTTGAAACATACTAGTCTATTTTTTATTATATTAAGACATTTCATTGGAACAAGACTAACACTCAAGTTAAATACTTTTTTACAACTGGTCTGTCCTTATTGTTAGTTATTAACTAGCCTTTACTCACTGTATTTATATCCACACTGCTGATGAAATTATTGAGCAATGACAGGACTTGCACTAAACTCCGTTGAACTCTACTGGAAACAGCCCCACCTGATGATCCTTTCCTACTAATAGATACTTCTTGAATTCAGATACCAGCTTTTCATCTCTTTTACATATGTACTGTTCCTGTTGCAATGTCCTGTGTTTTGAAACAAGAATATCATTAAGCAGTAAGATATATACTTTACCCATTTTTAAATACATGCATACTTAGTCAATTTTATACATTTTAGACCAATTTCTTGTCCTGTTGATGTGACTAAGGAAGCTGGGAAGACACCATCTAGAGGTACATGATGTTAACACATGCTGCTGATTACTTAAATAAACATGTCTCATTTTGGGCATTGCTTTATTGGCATTGATGCAGGTTGCACAAGTTTACCCCCACTGTCCTTGAACTGCATCAATGTAATTTCACCTGTTCAAAATCATGCTGTTAGTGCTGTGTTCAGATCAGTTCTTAACTTTCATATACCTTATAGTCTTATCCTGAAGCAACTATCGATAGATACTTTCACTGGAAAGTAAGAAGTACTCAATAAATGCACGTCGTTAGTATAGGCAGAATAAAGAAAGCCTGCAGATGTTTCATGTATGAATTGCTTTATCAGTAGTTTTCCAGCGTTAGGCCTTTGCACATGCAAAGAAGTTCATAGGTGATAAAACCTTAAAAGACAAATCCAATTGCAATTACACAGTTATATGTTGATTTCCCACAGTTGCTCTCTTCTCTTTATACTCTCTCTTACAAGCAGATCTAATCACTCCAAATAGCCGGTGAGGTCACACTAAGTAAAGCAATCATAAGTAGTCAGATACCTCCTGATCTAATTGATATAAGAAACACTCCTTATTGCAATTATATTTACTATATTTTATAAAATCTGCCACTGTTCATGTAAAAGTGAAACTCCTGACTTGGCACTGAAGAATATGATGGTGAGAATTTTCTCCATGAATCTAATTCAGGTTTGTCTGAGGTTTAAAATTATACCAATGCTTTTTTATTCCAGTGCTCTGAAGCTACATCAAGTGAGTTAGTCTCAAATCTTGTCCTCACGAACAGAGATTCACGCAGCAAGAACCCATCACAACTGTTGGCTTCCCAGCAGACAGGCAAAAGAGCAGTTCCTTGGGAAAGTTCCTGTGGTAACTTGGCATTTTTGGAGATTTGTTTTTTTATGTTGCTGATAAGCACACCAGATCCACAAAACAAACTGCAGGGCTTACAATGCAACCTTGGCTTGCCAGCAGCCTGGAATTCCACCCTGACAGCCTGAGGATTTTGTTTGATGTCCAGACAGTATCTTCAAATGTTACATTTTTAATCCCAGTTATGCTTCCTAGGATAAGAGGTTTGTTGATGCCCTTTCATTACTCCAGGAATTCTTTCAACATCTATTTTGCTTTTTATAACTCCATCCAGACTTAATCTGAAAACCAAGCAACTAACATTATTCTTGGGGCAATATGGACTAATGCTGCTTCTAAAATGGCTACTAAAAACCAGCTTTTGTAGGGAAACTGCAAACCATCCCTCACCTCTGTTTATCAAGTTCCTAGCTGAACTTTTATTTTCTTTAAAAACAGCTTTATGTTGCAGTCTGTAGATTGCCCTAGAATATTATCAGGATGCTTTAATATTAGTATTAAAGCAAGATGTGCTAGGTAAGACAATTATAGGAAAAAGACTTTTAGGAACATTTTTTTCAAGATTGCCAAGTACTAAACGCAAAAGACACATGATATTGTGTGCAGACTTATTACTTCATGTGTACAAATGCATGGCTGTTTTCAACTGTATACAGTAATTCCTAGGACAAAACACATGCCATTTACCAACAGTTTTTTCAACGTATACAATGAAGTCTTTAAGAGTCAGCCTTTAGCTTAACTATGGGGGAGCAAAGAATTCCCCATGCAAATAAATAGTCCTTAGCAAAAATAGTGACATTTCCTTTCATGGAAATAATTTAACTGATTCCCTGTTAATTGCCATGTCTTAGCAACCCTTCAGAAAATACATGCCACCTGACACTGTGTTGTGTCACATATTGGATGTGCACTGCAGCAAGTAAACTGTTAAGTTTTGTCAAGGCAATTTGCTGCCTGTTCCCATTTCTGATGCTTCTCAATCCCTGCTGCAGTCAAACTATCTATAGAATAATCAATGCGACATATAGTATAATCAATATGCCACTATTTTAAATTTGCAGAATCATAACACAGCCTCCTTTTTACCATCCAACTGTGAAGATTTTCTGAGCATGGCACCTCTACAGTGAAGCCAGCCTTGCAGGCTGGAAAACACAGGGGGTTGCAAATTAGAGTCAAAGCCATAAAATTGACCTTTATTTTGATCTGTGATGGTATGAAACCATCATCATCATACTCTGCAGGGTGACTTACTGAGTGTAAGCAGATCTTACTTCCTGTGGCAGTAATAAAAATAAATTTGTGGAGAGGAATTACAGTATTTTGCTCCTGGTAGTGAGTTAGATTTTATTTTGTCTTTTATTTCCTTGGCAGAATTGTCACACATGTCCTACCAAATAGTCTCTTTGGTACACTAGGTAAAATCCCATTGGAAATATGGGCACATTATCTGAACAAGGGAAAGTGTTTAGATTCCTGCCTTCTTACACAAAGAGAGTGTGAAGCTGAAGGTGGATTAAGATCCTGGTGTTAGTTTATGTATGTAAAACCCTCACAACACACACATGCTATTCAGTAATGACTACAGCCTAGCAAATGTGAATGTGGTGTGCCCCAGTCAAACGAAGTAAAAATAGGGAGAAGTATTTGAACATATGTAATTTTAATTTAAACTATAAAATGTGCTATCAATTAGCTAATTTCACATGACATGGTAGATGTTGAAATGACATAATTTTGTCTGTGTTACGGGAATACCTCAAATATCAGCCGAGACCAAGGGATTCACCCATCCATGCAGTGCTGCAGCTGCAAACATTCCTTGTCACACACAGCTTACAGTCTAAATAATTGAGACAGGCAAAGGGTAAAAGGGGAAACAGAGATACAGGAGTATCTCGTCCAAGGTCACACGGCTGGTCAGTCACAGAGCTGAGATTAGAAAGGGGGCCCCCAGGCCCCCACTCCAGTGCTCTCGCCACAAGACAGTGCTGCCTGTCCCTGCTCAGCTCGCAAAAGGAGCTCGATTTGTTAAGCAGCTCCTTGCAGAAGTGATAAGCCTCAACTGAGTCACAAAGCGTGTAATGGGAGGCTCTGCTGATAATTGTTGAATTTTTTGTGGAATTACAGAGATGAGCATAAGGAAACCTTCAAAATCATTCTGGAATTTAGCTGTAAGAAGTAAAGAAGCATAATTAAAAAACAACTAATTTGAATAGTTCTGTGTATCCCCACTGTCTGATCAGGATAATTACTTCATTAGACTATTTGTTGAAATCCTTTTAAATTACTAACATTGTGAAAAAAAAAAAAAAAACCAAACCAAACCAAAGAAAGAAGGAAACAAACAAAAGACAAAACAAAAACCTTGAGAAAAAAACTATAAAAGCATATTTTGATAATCCTGTAATAAGGGTAGAAAATTGTTTTTAACATATGTTCAACTACTTTTCATGCCTGAAGCTAAGAAGGAAAAGATAGCAATTTGCACATCAGAGAATCACTCACGATATTTTCAAAAATGTAACTGCTAAGTCTTTATTTTACAAAATGTTCTATTTGTGTGTCATTCTGCATAGTTAATTAAAACAATAATAGCTATAAAATAGATTTTCCCTTCAGCAGAATTTACTCTTACTGTGCTGTTGTCAGGTAATCATGTGGCCAGCTATTACTATAAAAATAACTTCAAAGGCATATTTATAAAAACAATGCAGTAATGAAGGATTCTTTCTTTGGGAGAGTCTAAAAATGCTGATGTAGTTTGGAACGGTCTCATGCCTGTACTGCTGCTGACAGTGGTAAATAAATTCAGCTTCCTCAAAATGACTGCATTGCATCCAGGCTGTGCATCAAGGCATTTCATTCCAGATTAAAACGATTTGGGCGTTGCCTGCTGTGAAGGAGAAAAATGGTGATTGTGGGATACATGGAGCATAGCTTGATTCAGGCATGGTTTTCGGACCAACAGCAAATAAACCCACTTGGGGCAGCAATCTATGTTCCAGAAATTCCCAGATCAGTCTCTCAGTTTTAAGCTAAAGAAATTAATATTATATATTGCTGCTCTAGGAAAAGTTTGGTGTTTAAGTTCCTAGCTTTGTTCAAGTGGTTCTTTGCATTTACTGAAGATGAAAGTGATTCCCAAGTTATGAAGCCAGGTGACATGAGGAATGATAATGTGTTAAAAAAGTCCAGGAAGAATGAAAAATTTGGGTCAAGAGGAGGAAGTTGTTTCCATCAGCTTAAGCTGCTGGTGAGTCTAGCTGTCAATGGGAAACTGGATTCAGCAAGATCAGGAACAGAAATACAGTCGTGAGTCTGTCTACAAAGCTGTAGGCTAAACACAGATCTTTGTAGTTATTTTAGGAAGAAACGATGTGATAGGAAAAAAGAGAAACTAAAAATTAGTGATGCAGGCAGAGAACTAAGGAAAAAAGTGTCACAGGTGTAAATGAGGATTTTGAAGAAGTGTGTAGGATACACCATTCCAAAACAAAAGAAGCGTTAAGGAGGATGCATCAAGGTTGTGAGTGCCCTTTAAAAGATAACTTAAGACATTGATGTGTTTGGAAAGATCCATAGATTTCAGAAAAGCATTTTCTCTCCCTAGCCCAGATGTGGATAGTAAGCACACAGGTGGTCCAAAAGGTTTGATCCATTTAGGCGATGTTTTCTCTGCTTGAGGAAACTCATATATATGAATATATCTATCTTGTCATTCCAGTGATGTGCCAATGTCTATGTTCTCACAAAGCTTTCTAATGAACACATATGCAAATCTATTTAATGGAATTTCTGGAAATATTTTCAAGATACATAGCTGTATTTTGAAGGTTGTTTCCATAGTGCTAGATAAAAATAATGACACAGACTGTTTTCAAAATAAGTACCGTAACAACTAAACTGAGCACACAGTCATTCTTCCTGATTTAATCAGGATGTTCATAAGAAATTATTCTAGCGCATGCCTTTTTCTAACTGATACTTTCTGTGGAACGTACATGATTCTTTCACCTCACAAGATGAACAGAAGCCCAAGGAGACACCTATATTTCCATTCTAGTTCCAGAAACACACCACATAACTATTAAAAAATAATACTGTTAAGGATAATTTCTTTTGCGTACTATAATTCAGATGCTAGGATGACTTTTCTTGGATAGTTATACATCTGCATCTTCTTTATTACCAAATAAGTTGTGCCCATATATTGCACCGAAATTTAGAACTGCAGATGAAGGGGAAGTGTTAAGAGTTCTTGTTCTAGCTGAGCAGTCCCAGAGAACTGTTGTCATGACTGATAAACCATTGTCACAAGCTTTTGTCACAAAAGGTTATAGACATTTTTTTGGTGAAAACTGTATAACGTTTGAGAGCAGGACCATCTTCAGAGTGTAAGTGGTACATATGGGGTGTATTCTGGAGAACATAACACAGTATATTGTATGTGGAGTATACAGAATAGTGAGAATAACAACTGTTGAGGGGAAAATACGAAACCTGGATTGTTAATTTTCATTTTCAAAATAAACACAAACATTTGGTTAAAGGCTTTTCATAAAATATTCAGAATACATGTTCAGTGGTAGGCAAAACAGAGAATGAAAATTTTAAATAGTTTGAAAAAACGCATAATAGCAAGGTAAAAATAGAATATCTCCCCTCAGTAAGTTCTACACCCAATGACCCAGTACTATGCTGCCAGTTACTTACCGTTATACATAGGAAAATAAGTCTTTGATTCCCTCAGAGGCCGTCAGAGTAAGCCCAGAAGAATGAATGTTAATTACTCATCCTAAAAATATTAATTATTTTTAGTAAAAGTAATTTTCATGAAGTCCCAAGAACTACAGCCTTGGGAAATTGAGTTCTCCTTTTACATATGTATATATACACAGAGATAGATAGATAGACAGACAGACAGGCATAGCTGGTACAAAAAACACAGCCTGCTTGAGCTCTGCTGTATTGCTAAAAGTATACAATCAGTTCATAAATTCATTGTGGAACTGCTTCAGTGATTGTGAGTCGTAATGAAATCTGCAGTTTTCTTATATGCTGCATAGCATAGTACTTTCTCTTGCTGAAGTTTTATGTAAGCTCATGCGCTTTGATTAAAGGAAAGAAGGGAAGGGAGGGAAGAAGGAATTGATGAAAAATAAAGAAGGGGAAAATTATTGGGCAATACTTTGTAAAGTTTTACGAGTTGGGAAAAATTGAATTAATTGATACGATTCTTTCTTTCACAACTTCTTTCTTCAGAATAAATTAAAAAGAAAACAAGAAATTCAATTCAGGCATTACCAGAACTGTGGCAGTCAATTACATTTATTGTCTGAAAATACAAATGCCTGCCCTCCATCCCAGCTGTGAAATTTAAAGATTAGGCATGAGTAGAAGGACTACCCATAAACAGAGCGATTCAAACCCTCCAACAATTTTTACAAAGAAGAAAAAAAATGTCAGACTTTGCTGCATTCCCAAAGGTAAGAAAATCCAGGTTCTGGTGGATGACAGTGGATAGAGTTTTCCAAAATTGGGGATCCCTCACAGAGAATGAATGCCCTGCCAGCTGCTTCCTTATACTTCATTTGCAGAGCTCAAATGTGTGAATCTCTGGGGAGTTTGATTTGGCAGTGTATCACAGCGAGAAAAGTAATCTTCCAAGCAACTAGACTCAGTTCTATACAACTGTGCTCAAACATGATGAAGTTCTCGTAAACCAAACAGTCTTGTGAGAAAGAAGTTTATCTCTGTGGAATAATTTATTTTAATCTGTTATCTTTTAGGCAAATCTGGTACGTGCTGCTATATTTTCTGTATCTTCTGTAAGGTTTTATTTAAAGTCTAGACATGCTCTACCGAGAGTATAAAATGTGTGGATCTAAAATCCACTTTAAAACAACGTTTTAGCAAGAGAGTCATTCTGGATGCAGGTTTGACTCATGGTTTCTCAAAACCTGGGCAACAGCCAGCCTAAGATACATCGTGTAGGCTGTCAGTCAGCAGCAGAGCAGCCTGTTTGGGAATTGTGCGTTCAGCCCTGCACAGGCTCTTGCTTCACGCCCCCCAACACCTACCTGAAGCACGTTGAGCAGCAACAGAACCAGAACCCCTCGCTGATCACTCGTTCTCTCACCAGGCATCTTGGGGATTAAATGTGTACCATGCAACACAGCAACCCATTTTGTCAGATTGTTGGGGACTTGGGAACATTAGGGTGGTCTTTTCTTGGAAAACTTCTCTGCCTTGAGGTCATTCAAATATGAATCTGTGCGAAAGGCAATTAGTATGTACTAGCAGGTCATGCTACGTTTACCTTAGCCCAAGATTTTTTTCTGTATACTACTATGTAATTTCATGCTAGATTTTTTGTTGTTGTTGTTGGGTTTTTTCTTTGTTGTTTTTTGGGGTTTTTTTAATATGCCTGAGAGAATATATACAGAATATGGCAAAGACTTGTTGAAAAGCATACGTATGTCAAAGAGACAAGCAGCAGGGCCCCATCAGGTGCGGCCAGGCAGGTCCTTACCAACCAGGGCTGGTCTCACAATCCCAGCCAGAAGCCAGGCAGGATGTAGGACACCGGGAACAGCTGGAGCTGGCACATCTGCCCACTGTTCACAGTCAGGACCAGCAGAACCCATGGCCAGGCACAGGCCACTGAACTACCCTCAGTCCATAGTCTGATAGGGCATAGGCAGTTCTGTAACTCCCATTTGCCTAACGCTTCCCCTCAGCCGGGTAGCGTTGCCATCCTGAATTCCCGGGGAACATTCTTCCCCTGCTGTGCTTTAGCACATGCGTTTCTGCATTAACAGCTGAGCAATACTGCTTGCTTTTGCAATGACACTGTTTCTAAGCTCCAGATCCTTGAAAGGCAGGATTGTAGAAAACTCTGATATTTATTCATTCATTAGAGGTTTTACACTTCATGTTTTCAAAGTAAGCTCTGGGATCATAAACTCTTGAGGCTCAGAAAAGAAAAGCTAAGTAAATGTATTATTTAAAAGAAATAATTCCTCTATATGGTTTTCCTGCAGGGGTAACTACAGTCAGATGTTGAACGAATTAATTCACACTGACTTTCAGGTCCGCTTGGTTCAGGAAGAAATATAGCATTTTCAAGATGAAGAGCCCCCAAGCCAGAAGATGTTGCCCATTAGCCACACAAAGAGAACCTGGGGTGCCTCCATTTCCAGCCTGCAGCAGGGCAGGGTCCCCGTGTGGCTTTTTGTAAGTCTCAGCTCCTCTCCAGAGCACACACATACCTCAGTGCTGCATAGGGCCCTCCAAATCTGGGCTGGCCCCATCCAGTATCCTCAACACCCCACGCTCTGGGATGGCTGGAGGGCAGCTGAGCTCAAGTACAGAGCCAACACAGAGCTGCCCTGGGTCCTACGGGGATGGATGATGCTGGAGCTAACAAGCTCCCTGGGGTTAAGGTGGCAGCACACAGACACCTCTGGTATCCCTTCACTGACACTGTCCCACTTGCAGACCTCCTCCTCCAGTTAGCCCAGCCCCATGGTCTCTCACATGTAGGAACAGGCTGCCCACGAAAGTGGTGGAGTCACTATTCCTGAGGGTATTTAAAAGATGCGTAGACTGATGCTTAGTGACACGGCCTAGTGGTGATCTTGGTAGTGATGGGCTAACGGCTGCACTTGAAAGTCTTTTTCCAACTTAAACAATTCTCTTCGATTCACTACGATTTTTCTTTAGGATAGATTTTACTTGGATGCTCACAGTTTGTTCCTAAGTCGTTACCCCCAGAGCATAAAGACGTTCTGAAATGTAAACCGGTGTTTGCTTCCCAATGCCCCTCTTGCTCCTCTCACGGTTCTTCCGAGCGGGCAAAGACTTGAGGGGCGCGGTGGTACACGCTGCCTCCCGCGGAAGGAGGAGAGGCGGGCGCGGGGCGGGGTGTGGGGTGAGCGGGGGACAGCCCAGCCCCCGGGTACCGCTGGCACGGCTGACGGGACGGGACGGGACGGGACGCGGCGACCCGAGGCGCGGGGCCGGGAGGTGACGCGCGGGCAGGCACGCGGTGTTTACGGTTGAATGAGGGGCGAGGCCACGGAGCTCTGCGTCTGAAAGGGAAGATCGGAAGAGCGTCGTGTAGTTTTTTTTTTTTTTTTTTTTTTTTTT
>JANVCC010000018.1:55922221-56033928 GCA_025345505.1 Todiramphus chloris collaris
GCGCGCTGCCCCGCGGCACCAGGGGCGGCTGCCCGCGTCCTCCTCAGCATGGGGGTCGGGCTCCGGCCGAGACCCCGCGGGCGGCGCTGACCTGAGCGGCACCCGCCGCTCCCTCCCCCGCGTCCGCAGCCCCGCAGGGAGGAGGCCAAGCGGCGGCGGCCGTTGCCCGCGGGCGGGCGGCGCGGGTCTCGGCGCGGCGGGCCGCGGGGCTCGGGACCCGGAAGCAGAAGCGGGGCCGGGAGGCGGCTGGATGGGAAGGAGCGGCGGCGGGCGGCGATGGGGGAGCAGCAGAGCTCGCTGAGCGCCCCGCGGGCGGCCGCCGCCGCCGCGCCTCTGAGCCCAGTCGGGGGCCCGCGGGAGCTCGGCCCGGACGAGCCGCCTCCGCCGCGAGACGCGGCTCCGGGCGGCGAGGCGGCCGGGCCGGGGCGAAGTGGGGAGCCGCCGCCGCCGTCGTCGCCCTCCAGCCCCGAGTGGCGAGGGGCCGAAGAGGAGGAGACGGAGGCGGCGGCCGGGCCGGAGCAGCCGGCGGCCGCGGGGGAGCCAGCGGCCCTGGCGGAGGAGGGGCCGGGGCCCGGGCCGGACGGGGGCAACGGCCGGCGCCGACCCCCTCGGCGGCACGTGTACTGCACCGTCTACTGCGTGGAGAACGACCGGCCGGCGGAGGCCCCCGCCTCTCCCCGCGGCGGCGGCGGCCCGGGCGCGGGGCAGCCCGCGGCGCGGCGCGGGGTGGCGGCGGGCAGCGATCCGCTGTCGGCGGGCGGCAGCATCGAGGTCGTGGACTTGTACCTGCTGCCCGAGCCCTTCTCCGGGCTGATCGCAGGGGAGTTCGGGCCGCTGCTGGTGCTGAGCTGCCGCGTGTGCCTGGAGGAGAAGCCCATCAAGCCCCTGTCCTGCTGCAAGAAGGCGGTGTGCGAGGAGTGCCTCAAGCGGTACCTCAGCTCCCAGGTACGGCCCGTCAGGCGCTGCTAAGTCGCGCTAAGGGGGGGAAAATGTTCAGCGGTGCAGTGCAGCTCCAGGCGAGGGTCGCGGGCTGGAGCGTCGCTACGGGCCCCGCTCCCCGGCTTTCGCGCCTGGCCAGGTGAGCTCCGGTGGGGTGAGGTTGCGTAGGAACCTTCTCCATGTCGTACAAAAGGCGTTTGGCAGCCACCTGAGTGTGAGCTGAGAATGTAATGACCGTTTGTTCCCGAAGTGCTTGTTTGCGCGTTGTTACGAAGCCTGTCGGGTTGGTGCCTTTTATGTTTACAAGGCTGTTCCCATCTTTTAGAGGATTTTCTCTTTGAATTCTCAAAACTCTTGCTGTTGCACGGCTGTAAGTTTCCTGTAGAGGGTGAAGGCAAAGAATGGTAAGGAACAGCAGCGCTTGGCAGCGTTAGCAGCCAGCCCTGAGGCCGCTCCTGCAGGCAGGGGCTGGGATGCTGACCGCCGGCCCGCAGCCCCTCGCTCCGCTCCGCCACGGTGCCTCCGCCTCTGCTGGAGGGCGTTCGGCGCGCCCTGGATGCAACCACTCGGCCTGTGCCTCCGAGAAGGCATCGCTTTTGGTATCGTGCCAATTATGTATAATTAAAATAGTTGGGGGGGCGGGCGGTAGTGGTGGTCTGTGTGACTGTGAAGAATAAGAGTTACGACAGTAAACAAAAACTTATTTTGGGGGGGGGGGGGGGGGAACGACCAACCCAACCCAAAACACAGCAATTTTTCGGTACTAGGCAGATAGCAATTCGTCTTGGGTAGCTGCTCGCCTATAGGCTGCTTATATCTTTACCACTGTTTTGTCAGCCTGAACTGCTGTTTCAAACAGAAATAGGCAGCTTGCAAGCAAAGCTGTCTTGGTAGTGTTTTTATCAGTTTCGCATCGCAAAACACTTGTGCATTTTTTCTGCCACCGATGGAGGTATGATCTAAACACAGAGCAGTGGGAGAAGTGTGGGCATATGGGGAAAACAAAACCAGATAAACTCTTTACTTATCACCTTTATATTTCTATTTAACAGAAACTTTTGGGATGTGCTGAGTGGAGAGGTACTGGTGTAGTGCTGGAACAAATTTTTACACCTCTTGAGTCTGGGAGCCGTGTTGGGGCAGTCTGTGCTCTGGCGGGTCTGTGTGTGTAGGGATGGAATGGATGGCTACAGCTACCCCCGTGCACTATAAATAGTTGTTGGGCTGTTCTGACCAGGGAACATTTCACTGCTTGGAAATTGCACGTGCTGGCATGTGCTCCTCTTCAGGCATTGGTAGCCTACATAGCATTTACTAGTGCTAGTAGTTTTTGTTCTGGCTAATAGTAAACTCAGTAGCATTTTTATGGACCACCCTTGTTACGTTTAGATAATGAGGAAGGGCTTGACATGAAAACTGATGGATAGGAGAAACAAGGCTGTGTTTTGTATGCCTCCTGTAACAGTGAAACTCAAGAATACTTAGTAAGCCTTATCAAGGCTTTGTGAACAGAGCCCAGAATGGTTTGGATAGTAGTGAAGTGGTGAACTGAAAACTCTTACTAAGTTTTTTTGGAGTATGTTGCCAGCACACGTTTGTGCCACCTCCATATTTGCTGCTTGAGGTCACATGGCAAAATATTGTTCAAAGCAAGAGCTTTGAAGCTGGAAATTGCAAAGTGATGTGATGTCAGGGTGATCTCTAGCTTCTGCAGCTGCCTGCAGCTTACATGGATCTAATAGAAGTTATGTGATCCAGGAGCTAAAACCATACCAAAGAACTCTTCTGCCTGGTTTAGGCAGCACTCTTGGAGGATTGTCAGTTTGGTGGCTGAAAGAGCTGGCTGGCCTGAGAGTGAGGTATATGCCCCATGAAGTGGGTTTAGCACTGGCCAGCTGTTAGCTGCGTATTTGGGGATGCCCTCTTCAAGGAAGCTGATACTATTGCTGTGCACTCTGCAAAGCTTATCCCAGTAGCTATTAAAAGGTCTGTTTGGCAGATAGCCATATGGGTACTTACTCCTGTATGTAAAAGATGGGGCAGGGATACAGGTGCAGAGTAGGGGTTGTGTGCAGCAGGGATACTGATCTTGAGAAGAGAGATTCACAGAGTACTTGTGTGGGCATGTTGTTACAGATGCTGTTATGACCAGGCAGAATTTTAGTTGCTTGATAAATTTGTTCAGGGAAAAAGGAAACAAAACACCCAGAAATAACAGTCCAGTGTGTTCTTCCCCCATCTTCTTCTATTGAAAAGAACAAGAAAGTGATATTTCTTTGAGAAGAACAAGTGATATATCTTCCCGTTGTGCTGTGGAAGAACCCTGTGACTCATACCGAGCAGAGAGAAAAGGCTTCTCCATGTCACTTATATTAGAGAACTTTCTGGGAGGGATGAGTGGAAATGGAGTGCAGGATAGAAATAAAGTCACCTTTCATCTTCAAGACTTAGCACTTCCTGTAGCAAAGAAAAAAAGAAAAGGTACCAAAAATTTAAAAGGAGTAAATGTTGAAAAACTGTTTCTGCTTGAAAATTTTAATAGATTTTTAGTTTGGATACAGTCAGCTTGATTTAGGAATGTACAAAAACAATTGAAAAGCAAAACCCCAGGCAGCAGTGTGCCTTGTTTAGAGCTGATTTCCTTGTCAGAGAAGCAGCAATCTCTGCCCTTTTGTTTGAGAGGATACTGGCTGACTCAAAGTCTCTGGAGGAGTGGTCTTTCAATGCTGACATTGTGGAGTGTGTTGGCAGAAATATAATGCTTAAAATAATTCATGTTGCCTTTAACGTCAGTGTATGTTTTCCCACTGAAGAAAGCTGGATTCTTGATGATGGTTTCATCTTGATTTCTGAAGTGCTGCTTAATGGAGCAGCAAAGTAAAAATCCTGCTAATGCACTCAGCCCTCTTCTATGTAGACATAGAACAGCATCGGAACTTCTTGGAGCCCTTTATAGATCAGAAAATCAACTAAAGTTCTAGGCATTATCGAAAGATTATCCAGATGAAAATACTCCAGCTGCAGAATTTGCAAGCAGTGTTACTGGCATGCTGGAAAATGAGGGCAATTGATTTAGGAATGTCACATCCGAAGGTCCTTAGAGGTCAAATCCAGTCTTTCTTATCACTGGCACCTTGCTGTATAATCCCTTTCAAAGGTTTAATGGCTGGAACAGAAGCTTAGCAGGCAAGCCTGGAGCACCCAGGCTGATCTGGAGCCTGACTTCTGGTAAATTGAACAACTTTACCTCTGCTTCAATTTAGCTGTTCTTTCTCCCAGCCTAATACGTGCAGACCCCTCAGAGCTTTCCAGTGACAACGATCAGTTTATTGACCACTCGCAAAAAAAAGTGTCTATGACTTTTATTCTTTCAGATCCAGAGAAATTGATGTAGGGGTAGGTGTGGGTGATGCGTTAGCATGAAGGAGGTTGTGGCTTTTGCACCTCAGGATCTGGTGTGGGTCCCACAGAACCTGGGTCAGGTCCTAACAAGCCCCATCTCCAGGAATCGATGCAGCTGTTCTTTGTAGTAAAACAGATATGAGGCTGAACAGAGTGAATGTTTGAAATGTCACTGCTTTTCCAGGACTGTGATGCTTACAGAGAGGCCATTTCCATGGGCTCTCAGGTATGTGCCAAGTGAGGTCAGGGTCATTTCCCCTTTGTCTGGGAACTGTGGGCCTCTACACTCATGCATCCAGCATGCAGACTGGGAGGAGGGGGGGAAGAATTGGAACACTCAATCTCACATATGTAATACTGCATTCATATCTTCACTTTCCATCTTCCTCTTCATTTAACCCAAACCTGGGTTATTTCAGAAACTGTATGCAAACACACACAGGTTTGCTAAACGAGTGATTCACTTCCTAACCTCTCTGGCTTCTTAGTATGTCTGAGTAAGTATTTGTGTCTGTTTTTTGCTTTTTGTCCATTTGTGTATTTGGGTTGGGGGTCAGGTTTGTTTGGAAATTTTCTTTAGAAATAAGTGAATAGGTATGGGAAGAACTTTGACTTGAGATGGAGAAGATGTAAAGTTTAACTGGGTTTTTATATTGAATTTATCCCAGGCTGTTAACGAGGCTGAGGTGTATATGTTACTGCATCTCCTTAATCTGTAAACCTGACAAGTGTTATTCAGAACAACGTCACCCTTCACTTTTTAGCAAGTATCGACTAGACTAAAATAGCATTTGCTGTTTCCTAACATCTATAAAGTACAGTAGGTTCTCTAATACTTACTTGAAGCTCTCTATGTAATTGTATCTATACTTGTTTCACTTTTACAGCCACTTTATAGGAAAAAAAGCTTTATAGAAACCTTGGTGATTTGACTGCCTGCTTTTTCTACATGAAAATTAAGAAACTTGATAATCCAGTTTTGATCCTATGCTTATTAGTGATGCTTTATTTTGTGAATCTTGTAATTCTCTTGGAGCAGTCATTCTTATATTAAAGGACTTTGGGTGAGTTAATTTAAACAGCATGCTATATTCTGTATCAGATATTATGGTACTTTAATTATAGGATCTCTAATGAGATTAGTGGCCATGAGTAAATCAGAAGGGTTGCTGGGGGTGGGGAGGGGCTGCATCCAACAGTATTTTTTGCATGTCTGGGTTTAGTGGGACTAAAATCCTGCTCTCCTCACCTGAGCATGAATTGTGGAGATTGTCGTCGCTCTGCCTGGGACCTGTTACCAGTCTTTCTCTCTCTGTGACCTGAGATTTTGGTTTGCTGTGCATGTTCCAAAAGACCTGGAGGAAAAAGCAGCAGACTGTTGCAGCCAGGATTTTTCTGGTGAATGTCTTTATAAAGTCACGTAGGAAAGAGGAGAATTTAGGAGCAGGCTATATTGCCTGAAACTAGTACCAGCTTGGAGCCAGGAGGGACTTGACACCTGTGTGCATCTTCAGGTGTCTGATGGTATCATATAAATGATACACCTTCAAAGCTGTAGTCTGGTTGTTGATGAAAACCAGCCAGCAGAAATGTAGGCACCAAGTGCTGAATCATCTGGTGGTTAATGAGCTGCTTGTGCCCTGAGTCAAACCAGAGCTCAGAAAGGCCACTGTCATTCAGTGAGGGAGAAGCTCTGTGTTTGCAAGGGTTATTAATCCCAAACCATGCTCTAATGCTAGCTAGCAAGTTGCTAGGACAGCTGCAGACTGGCTACCTGGAGGTGATTGTAGGGAGAGCAACTAAAACTACTGCTGATGGTGCAAGAACACCAAAGTTTCCAAAGGAGGAAGCGAGGTGCAGGAGAAGAGAATGCTATGTGCTAGATCACAGGCTTTCTAAACCAAACCAGTCACTTCATCCACTCTAAGGTGGCTGTGTTTCTGAGTAGGACTAGTCAGATAGACCTGGTCTATCAGATGTAAGCAATGTGTAAGCTGCAGGAGCACCTAAATTTTTTCACTGTCATTTTCAGCAAACAAGTTTCTGAAAGTACACCCTGTTCTCCTGACATGTTGTATGAAGTACCAGTGCTGAAATGCTGTTCCATAGCCAGGTGCTACAGGGTTACTGTCACAAGTTCAAGATGGCACACAAGTACCTTTGAGATTGTAAGTGTTAGTCTTTAAAGTTAACTAAGCATATAGTTGGCTTTTAGTCCGTCTTGAACGCTTGTTGATAGATCCAGTTTGGGCCAAAACTCAAGTTTGGAACAGAGTTTTACAAAATCAAGCATTGCTGGAAATACGTTTAATATTTTTTTAAAGCAAACTAGTTTTGAGCAATGTTACTGATAATCCTGTCCAGTTGTCCTAGTGTGTGTAGGCCTAGATACTCTGTTGGCCTACTGCCTCTTCTTGTGGAACGTTTGTTCCCTGTGTAGAAGTAGCTACAAGCTTATTATACGTGGGTAGCTATGATTTCCTCTTTTTGGCTAGTCTTTGCCAGCTGTAGAGCTGGAATATGTGGTCATCGTTTCTTAGCCATGTTCTTATGGAGTGAGGGGTGGAAAAAGTGACTGTTCTTAGAACTGAGAAGATTTCCAATGAAACTGTGATCAGTAGGATCAGAGATGGTGGGAAATATAAATAAAATGCCATCTTTGAATGGTTGCAGGAAGGGTTTTGCTAATAGGACAAAGCCTGTATTCCTGGGGTGAGGGTAAATGGTGTCGTGAAATTATTGGTGTTGGTAGCAAGGGGTAAGGGTAAATGGTGAGTCTTACAGTGATGCTGTGAATTTGTTGTTGTTGATAATAAAGCTGTTTTTGAAGGGTAAAGACTTCCTATGAATTGCAGAGGGAGATGGAGAACCAGTTTTTCTGTGGCTTGGGTTGAAATCTGATTTTGAAAATGCAGAATTTCTGTGAGGCAGAAGTCCTGCTTGTCATCTGCCTCCTGTAGCCAGTGTGTTGCACCTTGCTGGTCTGTTGGTGCTGTTGCCGTTGGGGACCACAGACAGAGTGAGCCATGAGGAGATGGACTGCCCATGTGCCTTCCCTCTCACTGCTCCCATCAGCTGTTCCCGGCAGCTACCAGGCACGGGTATGGACTCAATCCAAGATTTTAAACGGAAACTAGTTGAAAACTGAACTGTTGGGTTTTAATTGCCTGAACAAAGAGAAATAAAGGAGTTAAATGGGGGTTGGGAAGGCCTTCAGCTCACCTCTGCCCCATTCCTCTGTTTCGCCACCCAGAACAACTGTTCTTCCAACTGCTCTGGGGCCTCTTGGCCCTTCATTCCTCTCTTCTTCTTGTACAAATATCTTGCTTCCTGCTGCCTAAACCAGACAGGATCAAGGAAAGTACGTATCTTACATGCCCAGGATGTAAGTACATTGTCAAAATGATTAAGAGTTGTAAGGGATGTACAAAAGAATTTAAAGTGTTGAAGAAGGGCATTACTTACCCACCCAGTTATGCTGGTTTATCTGTCTTTCAGTATGCTTTTGCTGCTTGCATTTATGTTTCTTTTTTTTAACATGTTCTTTATGAATTAAAAAAAAAAAAAATCCTTTTTTACGGAATTGTATTATCCAAGTACCTATGACTTTTTCTAACATAGAAAAAGTAGCACATTTGTTTAGTGTTGAAGAGGCTATTTGAGTCCATTTTTAAGCACTCGAAAAATTTTTTGTAAGGTAAAGGAATTTTTTATTTGGAAGTTAACATATGAACATAAAAACAATGGCATTCCTGTTGAATAAATAATTCTTAAATGTACGTTTTTCTGCTATGGAAAACGTACATTTGTTGTACAGGTAAATAAGCCTTGTGAGGATAATTGCTTAATACAAGTGAAATTGGAAAAAAAATAGGATGAAAAACAATACTCATAGAGAAGAAAACTGTAGATTTCAGTGCAGAAGGTCAGAAGCTTAACACTGGTTTAAGCCATATTTGTAACTGAACTTGAAATGTCATAGGGTCCCTATTTACCTTAGTAGCTACCTTACTGCTTCAGTTTGAGTGGTGAATATTTTCATTGACGAGCTTGTTGGGATGTACGGTTGCTCCTGTTTATTTAATTGTGAGAAAGACTGTGTGCTTCCTAGATTACAATTTCATGAAAAGATAGAAATTTCTAAATCTGTCCCACTTCCTTTTTCCTTACAAGCTTGCTAGTAGACTATAGTACACTTAAATGCAAATGTCTATTCTAGAAGGAATATCAGATTGAAATAATAATAAAAGTACCTTTCCTCTTCTGTGGACTTTTTTTCCCCCAGTGGTGAGTTTAAGTACAGTACAAACTATATTGGATATTGTAGTGAAAAACAGAAGGGGCAAAGTTGAACTTTCTCAGGCCTAGTCATGCAGATGCCATTGTGTATTGTTTCCTAGCACAGACGTGGTATGAATGGCAGCAAAGCTAGGTGACTCTTAGTTTAATTGGTTTGGCTCCCTGCTCTTGTAGGAGTGATGGTGTATCAGCTTGGGGTTGTAGGATGCGGGATCTGAATCACTCTGCCCCTGTGGCTTGTAGGAAAGGGATGTCCTATCCAAACCATTTCAGCTGTGGTGTGGCTCTGTGGGGTTGCTCACACAATACAAGGAAGGAAGAAGAGTGAAAAGTTTGCCAGGCTGGGAAGCACTTGATGCTGTTATGAGAATCACTTTGCTCCAGAAGGTAGGCTTTCTTAGGGTAAGCTTTCATAAAAGATAAAGGAATCATGAAGACTGATGGCTTTCATGTATAAGGTGTATCTTTGACCTCTGTTGAAACTTGCAGGTGAATAACTGGCCAGTTATTCCAGTAAATGGTGTCCAGAATCTGAAATGAAACTAGCTGTATTTCTTGTTTCCTATTGGATGGTGGCAGACAGAAAATAAATCTAACCTTAAAAAGGAAAATATGAGAGTAATGGATTTTAAACAGTATTTTAAGTACAGAACTTCCAGGAAAGTAATGTGTTAGTGATTTACTGGGCTGCTGGAAGGCTTTTATACCCTGTAGGCAGCAGAGAGGGACAGACTAGGTAGGTGCAGCGTGCCATCTGTGACATGATTACAGAGGTTCTGCGAGAGGTGCTGCTTTCCTGAAAGAGCAGAGAAAAGTTCTTCACTATTGTCACTACTATTGCTGCTGTATGGGGGCAAAGAAATAGTGGGGGAGGGCTGCTTTAATGCTTTCAGCTATTTTAATGTTGCTTGCTTTGTGAGTGCGCTTTGAGGAGAGGACACCTTATGCCTTTCCATTGCAGCTCAGCTGTGCACTTCCAGGTATAATATGTCTGCTTAGAAATACTCCTTTAGAGACCTTCTGGAAGCAAGTATGTGAACTGCTCAGTGCTTTTTCAAGTGCATGTGCAGCTTAGTTGTGCAATAGCTTGGAAACTCTGCTTAGTTAACTCTATGGTAGTAACATGCAGTTTAAAAAGGGGAAAGAACATGCATATTAAATTTTTTTTTGAATGGATGAATCCACAAAAGAGCAAACATCCCCCATTGTATTTACATGCCAAGAGTTGCACACCAACTATGAAATGGAGATATTAGAACTCACAGCAGAATTATGGTGATGATAGCATATTTTGTTGTAGTGAAGTAATCCTACCCATATTAAGGCAGAAAATCAGTTGTGAAACACTGGAATTCTGTACTAACTGTTGCTGCTGTCAGACATTTACGGGTATTGACATGTACATGTCCATCTAGACCTCCAAGTGGATGAAGTGAAATACATTATTAAAACCTGTGTATTTCAAAATATGCATGTATCTCTGGTCCGCATTTTCCTTACAGAGAGGCAGTGGAAACTAAGCAGCTTCAGAAATTTTCATCCACTAGTATAATGGAAAGTTGCTTCAGCCTTGCTTCTCTTGTATTTCTCTGTAACACTTATTTTCAAACTTCTTAAAATGCTCATTCTTTCAAGGCGTTATCTAGAGTTGTACATTTTAAATTACAAGGATCTTCCCAGTCTCTAAGATTAAAACCTTCCTCAAGAGTAAGTTGTGGCTATTACAGATGAACATTTTAAGTGCTTTTGCCTCAGTGAGGTAGGTATTTCACGTGAAGGCTTTGATTCTTTCATCATTTTTGTGAGAGTAACTCAGCAAATCCTGCCTGGAGTATACCACAGTGTAATGCTTCATGAGAATCTCACCCAAGCCAAGACAAGTATTCAGACAAAGCCAAGCCATCACTTCTGTTAAATTAACAATCGTAAAAATGGGTTCTGGATCTCTTTCTATATCAAGAAAAGCAGACCTTGTCTAAAGCAGAAGGTCTACAGTTATTTTAGCTAGCAATTCTGCTTACCCCAGCCTGCAACTTTTTCCCTACTGTTTCTGCAACATCTAATCTACCATCAGAAAAAAAAATTATCTGGTTTAAAAGTAGCCTTTTTACAACCATTTTTAACTTGCATGTGTGTGTCTTACCCAGTTTCTAGTTGTCTCATGCAGAGCATGCAAATCTTTATTCCACCACAAGGTAGTACTGAATAAAGTTTCCATGTTTAAGCAGGGCCATTTATTATGGCAACTATGGCAGCCTGTCAGAATAAAATGATTGAAATGGCAGCACTGGGGGGGGGGGCAGGACATGCTCAAATGATGGGACGTGGAGATTTTCATTGGAGCTTGATGAAATCAAACCTGCAATTTGGTCCTGTTGCTGCATCGTTTCCTCTTTCACAATCCAGATGGACGTTACGGCTTGTCCACTGCCTGAAGGAGTGTCTGCACCCACAGCTCTTGGGCAGGCGTGGTGGCAAGGTCCAGAGTGTCTCTGAGCTGCTTGCAGTACTGAGGCTTCCAATCCAGCCTAGGCTGGTACCCACTAGTCCTATCTGTGCTGCCTGTGGCATCATCAAATAAGCATCTCTCAACTAGTTGGAATTTTAAAGCATCCCCAAATGTTGTATGACATAGAAGAGATTATTCCTAAGGCAGTTTTACAAGTGAGGTTTTTCATGTGAATGTTCTTGCAGTCAGAGCCAAGTATGATCATTATTGAGAGAATTTTTTTCTGCAGCAGAGAGCTCTCAAAAGAAGTTCCTTGGTGCTTATTACCTGTTTGAAAAAGAAGTGAAAAGATGAGAGCTGAAAATTATAGCTTTTTTTTTATTTTTCTTTTTTGTTGTGTTGATTGGGGGGCAAGAGAGGGGTTGGGAGGGTGCATCGGTTTTTTGTTTGTTTTCTGAAACGACACAAAATATCTGAAGACTGTTACTCAGTGTTATTTAAAAATGCACAATAGAACAAGCTGCAGCTCTGCCATAGAAGAACTTGTATGCCTCTTAAGATTTCTGCTGGTGAAGGTTCTTTTTGAGCTTGGTCATATGGTCTGTTGGTACAAGTGCAAAACAAACTTGATTTGAAGAAGACAACCAAAATGAATCCCTTACTATTCCAGTATGTTATTTTCCACTCTAATGGACTTTTTATCTTTCTGTAGGTGTACTGCTTTTGACCCATAATACTTTTAAGCCTATTTTTGCAATAAATACAGAATGTTTTTAAGATGTGTGTAATCCACACTTATATGCAGTGGCATGTAAGGGCTGTAACTACAGCTTTCACAAGCAAGAAGCATGTTTCTTAGTAAGAAACATTTGAGATGTTTGGTAGGAGGGGAGGAGATAAGGGGGGTTTCCCTCTCCTTGCCTCATTAATGAACTGACAACAGATGATCTCAGTTTTCTGATAATCAGTTTAACATTTAGCTTCTGTATCAAGTTTTGATCTAGGAGAACTTTATCACTCCTTACTGTGAAAAGAGAGCAAGGAAGAGATTTATTGATGATTTTCATTTTTCAAGAAGGAGCTTGCCTGACTGTTGGAACATTAGTAGGAGGCAGCAAATCTGGATTAATGATGACAGATTATGCAAGTGGCTAACAGAGGAATCACTAAAAAGGTGAAAGCCATTTGAGGATATAGTAGAGAGAGGAAAGCCATCTGGCAAGGCATTATGGAGAATCTTGGGCAACGGGGTTTAAGAAAAATGACAAGAACCAAAAATGACTGCAAGGAGAAAAGTGCTGTTGAGCAGATGCAGAACTGTTCGTTGTAGCATAAGAACTGCAAGGAGAAATGACTGCTCTCTCTAAGTGCAAGAGGGGGTATGTTGGGTAGGTATTTCTTAAGTTTTGTCACAAAACAAGCTATAAAATTTGCAATTAATTAAGTTAGGCTAGAAATCAATGTGAGCCTGTGTATTTGGGATAGAAGTGAGAGACCTGGGACAGTCCTGCCAGTCTGTGGATTTGGGATGAAGAGCGCAGTATCTGAGCAGTTCTCAAAGCCAGCACCTTTGATGCTGTCAAAAGGGACTTGCTGTGTGGCACCATTATGTGCTGAATTTGGCCCAGTTGGATGGGCAAGCCATCTGTGCTTCTCAGTGCATTCTGTTGAGAAGCTTGAATCTAGTGAAGAAATGGTAGAAGAGTTTCATTGCCTAGTCTTACTTTTGTTTTAATCATTGAAAACCACAAAGGATTTTCTAATGCCTAATGTGTACCTGCAAGCAGTGCACTTCAAACTGTGCTTTGTCTGGCGTTTTTTGTCTGTAAGGAACCTGAATTCAAATATATCACACAGATTTAAAAGCATTTTCTCATAAACAGTGTTTTCGAGACTGTTCTGGGTTAGACTCATTTGGGTGAATCAGAGACATTTGCAAAGTGGTTCTTTCCCTCTGCTGTTGGAGGAAAGACTGCACTGCCAGTACATGAGTTGAGCTAGGCTATAGAGGGTGCCTTTGTGAAACAACTCTCCAAGGGAATTCATACAGGCTGTTGTAGAAAGCAATTTGAGAGAAAGAAAAATTTGCAAATTCCAGTGATTGCTTTAGTTTCCACATATTGCTTTCATGTGAAAAAAAATGAACAGAACAGATGGTTATAGTACTAAAGAGAAGCTATGTAATGTTTAAAAACTAATCTGAAATTGTGAGGTTTGCTGTGGGTTTTGTTTTGGCTTTTTTTTTGGGGGGGGGGGGGGGGGAGTTTTGGGGTTTTTTTGAAACTGCAGTTACCAGCTGGGCAAGTGTGCTATAAATTGCTGGAAGGTAGCTGGTTGTTGTTGAATGTCCTTGTTTTTCTGATGGTCCTTAGTTTAGCTGTACACTTCACTTGACAGGCTGCAGCATCATTCTGGATTTATCTTGTGATGCCTTGTTCTCAGTTTTGTTAGTTTTGGTTTTTTTTTTTCCCTTGCAGTTTTTGTTACCAATACCTGACAAGTTTTGTGGATGGATTTTAGCATCCTTAAAGTACTTACATTGGCTGCCAGGTAGTCTTTTGGTAGCTCAAGGTGGTTGCAAGGTAACTTACTGAGGATTCTGGTAAAATCCATCCTGACTTTGTGCCTGTCCTAGTGTATCTAGGGAAGGCTTTGCTGCTGAGATGCAGTCAACATTGAGTTTCTGTATTCATCACAAAATAAATCTGCACTCTGCCTGAATGAACTTGTTGAAGCTGTTTTGCTCTTAATAGCTGCTATATGCAGAAGCTAGATTCACAGGATAAAATCAGCAAATCTTGTACAGAGGTAGCTGAGTAGCCAAGCACACACCTTTAAATGTTCTCTGTGTTTGCACCTTTAAAGACTCTAGTATAAAAGAATATTTTTATTCAATTCTTGTTTTTACCAGACCAAACTGGTCTCCTGCAGGGTTTTGGTTTCATATAGTGTCTTTCAGTTCACCAGTGAAGTCTGCAAATTTCATGGGAGCCCTAATTGATTTAATTTTTTGTCTCTGAAATCAGTATCAGATACTAAAAGTTTTGAACAAACCTTACATGAAGACGGATACATGCTGACACCAACAGGCATCAAAATATAAAAAATATTTCTGAAAGGTGTATGATTTTAAATGCATTAATATGTAAGCCATGGTGGAAAAACTGATGCTATATATGTCTGATATAATAGCGTATCTTGCGTAATGGTCTATTGAGACACTTGAAAAGTGCAGAAGTACTGCCCAAAGAATAAGAAAAGGCAGGTGAAATGATGTAAATGGCTGCCTGATAAGTATTTTGAGCGAGTTATAAAACCTTTATCAATGGCCAGATGTTGAGCTTCTTCAAAAGGTATATGCTTATCTAATGAGTGCTCTAAAGATGCTGGAGAGTGACCTCTGTTCTCACCAACTTCCAACTTTTGCTCTCTTTCTTCTTCCCTTTCCTGGATGAGCTTCCTTTCTATTCCACTGTCAGGAGTTTTTTTAAAATGGTATTTCCTTTCCATAGCATCCTTTTGCTTGCAGTATTTGTGGTCACGCTCTGAAAAGGTAGAGGTTTCTACAATTTAAGACTAGCTTAGTCACGTTACAGATTATTCATTAATGCCATTAAAGTGAAAGTTTTGTAGTGGGAAAAAAAAAAACTAACATCTGTTGTATGTTGCTTGACTTTGGGGGGGCATTGTTACTCACCCATGGACTCTTATTTCTGTCATATTATTGGAGCGTTTGTCTTGTTTTTCTTCCTGACAAGGTATAATTGACCAAGAGAGAGAATTCCTTGCAGGAGGATCTTTGTAATCAGATGTCACATCCTTTTGTCTGTCAAGCTGCATTTGAGCAAGTTTGTTCTGCATAGCAGGTCTCGCGATAGCTGGCCGCACTTTGTACTTGTGGTGTCACTCTGTATATTAAAGAAAGACAACTGAAGCCAAGGCTGAATATTCATGGTACCTCAGTTACCATTGGTTTAAGAAGTTTTGCACTGTTCCTTGCTATGCCTATACACCTCTTGAGGGGGGCTGAACTATGGTCAGAGTAGTGAAATGACAGCCTATTTTTATTTTTCTCTTTTTTTTCCCGCTCACTGCAGGGTTGTGGGAAGATCAAGCTCGATAGCATTGTGCTTCAATTATACAGATGGTTTTGGTGGTAAAGTGAAGCAGTAGTGAAATTTGGAAGCATAAAATCATAAAAGCTTATGCAGAAGATTATCTTACTGTTTCACTGATCGTTACAAAAAGATTTTTTTAATGCAACCCCCTCCAAGTGTCAGAGTTATTGACTGGTTTATTTTTTTCTCTGCCCCCACCCCCTCTTTCCTACCTGTTGAAGCACTGGAACAGGCTTCCCAGGGAGGTTGTGGAGTCTCCTCCTCTGGAGATATTCAAAACCTTCCTGGATGCAAGCCTGTGTAATGTGCTTCAGGCAAACCTGCTTTGGTGGTGGGGCTTGGACTAGGTTATCTCTAGAGGTCCCTTCCAACTCCAGGAATTCTGGGATTATGTGTCTCTCAGGCTCTAGAAGTGAGGGAAGAGGATGAAATAACCATGAAATTCTAGGACTTCATTTGTCTACGTTTCCTCCTGGTATTTTTTCCCTCCTCTTCTCTTTGAACATAATTTGGTTGGGGGTGGGAGGGCAATGGGAAAGGGAATTAGTCTCTGAAGCTGTAGAGTTCCTATCCCGAGTGTTTCACAGGTGACACGCTTATGTGTGATGGCACAGGGGACAGGTTTGCTCAGTTGCAGCTTTCATGTCTCAGCTAAACCTGTATACTGTGTTAGATGTAATAAGAGCTGTTTTGATTCCAAGTAGGTGTTGAATTGCTTGTGCAGGAAGTGACTAATATGGCTGGGCAGGTAGAAGGCTGCACTAATGAGACCAGAAAGAAAATGGGCTTTATTTAAAAAAAAAAAACAACATCTTTCACTACCCAATTTAGAGAACACATCACAGTAAGAAATTCAGTGTTGATTTTAGCATACTATTGCTTTAACCACTTATTTGCATTTTAGAAATTATATTTTGGGGAGTTTAGGATTGCAGGAAGTTTTCTGTATATGTCGTGTCTTGGATTGTACAACAGGTATACTAATTATGCTAATACTACATGTTGCAAACTGAAGCAGACAAGAAGATTCTCATAGCTTTTTGTTTGTTTGTTTTTTGTTTGGTTTTTTTTAAACTGGTAAAATACAGAATGAGGGTAGCTGATCAGCCTTAGCTCTCCTATGGTGACCACAGTAGCAAAACCTTGGAATCATGCCTATTTATAACTCAAGTCTAAACTACCTTAAAAATAAGGTTTGCCTCAACTTTTTTGAGAAAATATAGTGGGATTCGGTATGGTTTCATCTGAAACTAGCCATGAACTTGGAAGATTGTAGAAATACTTTTTTTTTTCCTCTGTAAACTGTAAATTTGGGAAAGCGGTACCTAATTACTGAAATTTCCTTGGACTTGAAAATACTGTGTCAAATGGCACTGACTACTATAACAATAGAAAGACCTGTGATAATAATTAAACCTTCATACTGAAGTTAAATTACAGATCATTCCATACAGATTACAGATTACATTCCAGATACATTCCAGAGGAAGTACATACATTTTGCATAGCTTCCTTTCTGCTTCTATTTTTCTGTTTGGATTTTTATATTTGGACTCTTGGTATTGGTTTCTTTAAGTTGCACACCTGAGGAAAAATTGTAATACTCCTGAAATATAGGCAGAATTGTGATGCTTCCACCTTAGTGGCACTTAAGCAATAGTCCTAGTCTCTTCTCATGGGCTTTTCCTTTCATGCTGTTTGTGGTGTGTTTTGTTTGTGGGTTGGTTTTGGTTTTGTTTTGTTTTTGCTGTTATGGGTTTTTTTTGGTGGTTTTTTTGTTGTTTTGTGGGTTTTTTTGTTGTTGTTTTATTTTGGTTTTGGGGATTTTTTTGTGGTGTTTTTTGTTTGGTTGGTTTTGTGGGTTTTTTTTGGTGGGTTTTTTGATTTGTTTGGTTTTTGGTGGGTTTTTTTGGTCAGCTTTTCTGGTTAGATCTTTTGAGCAGTTTCTGATGGTGGGCCAGATTTTCTTTGCTGTATTGCACTTGAATTTGGGACTCAATAGATTTTACTTTCCAAGTGTCTCTTAAAATACTTCTGTTGTGTGGTAGACGATACGGCATGTATGTAGTTTGTCTAGTCCCATGTAGTATATGAATCCACCAGTTTCCATCATAAGATGTTTATCTGCTGTCAGTGCTAAGGAGAAAAGTTGAAATGCCACGTGAATTCAGCAAGTACATATTTTTCCAGTGTAAAACTATCTTCTATGTATCACAGTTGCAATTCATTGTCTGCCGTTAGAATCGAACAGTCCTAATCCAGATTTCTAGATGTGTTTTGTTTTGTTCCAAGTGGAAATGTTCCATCCTGTTCAAATCTGTGGGGAAAGTCCTAGCAAAGAAGTTCCCTTGGATACCTCAGAGAATGAATTTTGGAGAAACCCACTTATTTTGTTGTTCCTGCCAGTATATTTGAAAAAAGCAAAAAAACCAATCCACCAAACACATTTAGGTTATTTCTCCAAAAGTCTTCAGTGTTTCAGTGATTGAGTGGGGAACTCAGCATTGCAGGGTGTCTGTTTACAACTGCTGTACAACAGGGAAGAAATGGATGCACAATGAAAAACTGCAGTCAAATGTGCAGGTTTTCCTTTCGGTAACTTAACTCTCTAGTAATTCTGACAGCATTGAGTTGTCCCAGTCTCTTAGGACTTGAGCAACATTCACTTTCTATCCGTCCTGGCTATTTTAGACCCCTGTAATATCCTGTGGCAGGTCTTGGAGCAGGGTAACGCTTTCCTGGTACATGTTCCTCTCCTGCTGTCCAGGAGTGGGTGAGGGATCCACTGAGGCTGTCAGTGCCCTCTGAGACTGCAGGGATCTGCTTGCTGTCTTCATTTGCTCTGTCAGGGATGAGATCTCTACTAGCCTAGCACTGCTAGTGATTATTACCTGAGTTTAAGCGTCAGGTTTTTTTCCTCAGTGCGTGGTGATCAACTTCCAGATCGCTGACAAAGTATAGAAGCTGATACTCTCCCAGAAAACTGATTTTGAGAAGGTGGGTTATTCCAGCTTTCACGAGTCTACGAGTCATGTCGTGAGAGAGAATAATGTAATAGCTAAGGTAGGAGAACTGCATTGTTGTTTTCTTCCCCGGCAGCATTAGAGCCTTCCCAGGTGCTGCCAGCCAAGACCCATAATCCACAGTTCTCACAGATTACCACTTAACTGCAGTGACTCAGTTTGTGAACTTGCCTTTGGCACTCAGATCACTAGGAGCTATGTTTAGAGGTAAATCAAGGTGACATTAGGAAAAAGACATTCTTACTTGCAAGGCGTTCATATGCTATAATGAGAAATTAATAACTTTGTTTAGAGGTTTGGTGTGCAGAAATGTGTGGTGAAAGACTTGGTAACCTGTTCCTTATTACCAATTACAGTTTTGCAAATGAGAAATCAAATGGAACAGTAATTTGCACTTATTTTTAAGCATAGCTCTTTATACTTTGGAGATATAGTACACAAAATGTGCACTGTGTATGGAAATCAGCACTAGGGTAGATTTCTTCTTCCTTAATTTTACTAATATTTACTGTTTTCCTGATGTATATAATTTTGTCAGTCTTCCTCATAATAAGATAATTGTACAAAGCTTCAACATTTTTTTCTTCATGTAAAAGCATGACGTGTAACTGGTCATTTGGGGACTCATTGATCAGTTGGAAGACTCAAGTACTTCTCTGTTCTACTAAAACTATAGATGTCTTTCCTTCAGTCTTGTATAATTCTTAGCATACAGTAAAATATTTGTACTAAATATGTATCTCAATAGAGGTTGACAGTAGACTCTAGAGATCTCATTATTTCAAATGGCTTTATAATTAGGATACCCTGTGCATCAGAACAAAACAAAGGATTAATCTTGCCTTTAATAAAAGATGTTCCATTAAATCTAAATGATTTCATAAAATGTTCTTAAACTTTCCCTTGATACTGCCTTATCCTTGACAGCAAGTGGCTTGCAGATTTAAGTATAAGCATCTTTTGGCTTTTTCAGATTTGTGATTTCTTTTTTTTTTTTCTTACCTGAGTGTCCTGGTTTTAAAGGATTGTATTGTAATATACATTTTAACAGTTTTAGTTACACTTTTTTTTTCTTCCTGTTTGTGTAAATTGCCCCATTCCCAAATGAAGTCTGACAAAAAAATTACTTTCACATGCTCTCTCACCTGTTTCAACAGTGTCATCTTCAATTTATGTAAGGAATACATAGAGTATGGGAGGGAGGAAAGTCAAAAAGTGGCTCTCATTCAGTTAACCACTGAATTTCAGAGGTGCTGTCTTAATGTTAGTACAATTAGTTACTTGGTACTAAAAGTTAAGTGAGTTCTTAGGAAATGATGGAGTTGCACAGGACATCAGCTGGTCATCCTGGGCAGGGAGGAGCACCAGGGACTAGCTCTGCCATCCCTCCCTATCCATTTGGGAATAAGGAGGTGGGACAGTCACTGAGCCTGACCTCTTGCCATCAAGGAAAATGTGAGACATCTTTTAACATGTACTGTGATTCTCGTCAGGGAAAGTCCTTTATTGGCAACTATCAAGATGTTTTTCTGTCCTACTGGTGCTGCCATAAAATCTCAGCTTTTATGATACTTCTGTTTAAAAGAAATCTATAGCACATTCAGGTGGTGGTGGTGAATCAAAAGTAGGCACACATGGCAGAAATTCCAAAATTGATGATTTTACTAGGAAATTAATGCATCCGTGATTGTTCTCATGCAGCAATGTTTTGTTTCTTTTAGAGAAATGTCAGTACAATGCAGAACTTGGTTCTGCTGCAGGGTGCCACCCCTTTCCCTCGCTGCAGGCAGCATTTGGTGAAAAGCGCATAGCAAACACATTGCTTATCTCGGTGTTTGGATGTGCTCCCAAACCCACAGAAGTCACAAATACAAATATTGCTGCCTTTCTTTTGCACAGAAAATCAATGTGCTTTGGGGCAGTGGTTTCCTGAGCGGCAGCAACAGAAGTTCTCAGCGGCAGCTCCTGCTGTTTGGTACAGGTGCAGGTTAAAAGGAGACTTTACAAGTGCAGAGCCTTCCCTGGAAGCTACGAGGTAGCAGGAGCAGTTCAGGGAGTAGCCAGCCTCTGTATTACTAACATAAGGGAAATTAGGTGGATTCAGAAAATTGTGAAGAGTAGACTTCCCCCCCCACCTTGTATGTCAGGCAAAAGAACACTGTGTTCCAGGGGAAAATTTGAAAAGTTTTTGTCTACTTACTAACAAACACTCTATTTTGTTGTCTCTTTGTCAGGAAAGCTGTTGTTCCTTTCTTTTTGGTCTTGAAAAATCTGAAGTCACAAATGTGAATGTCTTTGTGTACAAGCCCCCTCTGTTACCATGCCTTGTAATGATTCCTTTCTCTTCCTATGCTGCTTCAGTTCCTACCTGTTAACTTTTCTCCCACTGAGGACTATATATATTCTTTGGAAATAATTAATGAAACTAGAATTTCCTCAACTAGTATTGAATTCAATTACTACTGAAGTCTGTGGTTTCAGGAGTGGAGGTGGATATAGTTGACTTGATACCTCCTTCACCTCGCTTCACCTGCCTACCCCTGGTCCCCAAGCTGCAGTCCTTACTGGTCATGGCTCAAAACCCCGATGCCTACAGGTAGGAACAAAGCTGCCAAAGCCGCTTCTTTAAATATTCAGTGTGGCAGCTCGGTTTCTGGAGCCCTGCGAAAGTTTAATGCTGGCAGAAGTGATGTCTCAAGGTATCTAACAACCTGTTCATCACTTTACAAACCCTCACAGTCAGTAATCCTTGGGGATTTCTTTTTTTTGGTTGTGTTTTTTGGTTTGTTTTTTGCATTTTGTTTGGTTGGTTGCAGAGGGTATGGAGGAAGTGTTTAGGTGAATGTGAAGTAATTTTGTTTGTAAATAGATAGGCAGTATCTACAGAAATGAGGAATAGTGGGTTTTCCTCCAATTATAAGCAGTTTTTTCCAATCATAACCATTTTTAAGTTGTGACTCTCTGGAGGTGGTATCTTTACTCTTGGAACAGAACAATTAAATGTATTTAGTAAAAACTCTTTGCAGTGTGTGTCAAGTTAATGAGATATCCTGTTCATAGTATGCCTTTTATAATCATTATTTCATTCTTACAGTCAACTGCTTCACAGTGTTTTGTAGTACATGTGACAGTTGTTGGGAGAGTTACTCCTTGCTTTTTGGTCCGAAGTTGCTGAGGATACCTAACCTAGTTGTTTCACTACAAGTAATGCATTTCTTCATCTTAAAAAGCCTCATTACTTTATAATTATTTCATTTACTTTAGCTTTCCAGATAAGACTCTTGTATCCTTTAGGGAGACAGTGGAGAGGAGCACGGAAATAGTGCCTATAGAGGAGTGAAAATTGTGAAGACCATCTGAAGAGCTGTGGGACAGATGTCAGGGCAGATGCCAGGTTCAGGTCAGTGGAGGATTTCTGTGCATACTGATGAGCATTTTAAGTACTTGTCCAGAATAGGAAAATATACATTAGTACTCATGAATCTAATAATCCCCTAGCTGTGTCAAAATACAGGCTGCTTGCTGAAGAACAGTAATTTTAGGATGCGTGCTGAGAACACTGATGCATAGACTCACATTGAGAAGGGGTCAGGTGTAGCCCTCTGATCCTGTAGTTGCCTTTAATTGGTTTTACGAAGGAGAGCTGCTGCACATATTTCAGGCTTGTAGCTTCCGAAAGGTAAACAAAGTTAACATGAGAAGTACCTGGTACATGATCTGAAGGTGTAGATTGACATGACAGGTAAGATGACTGGTAGCCAGCTACCTCGGCAGGAACCTCTCTCCTTGGCCATGCATTTCCCACTTTTCTCTTGGGTTGTGAACTCATGATTGTATGTCAGAGGGAGAATTAATTTAGCTGCCTGATCATTTGGAAAACTAATTTAAAACCACTTCAGTCTCCTATGTTATCCAGCTGAAGCTGTTCTTGCAGCCTTGTGGTCACCCTCTAAAGCAGAGAGGGAGGAGGGAAGGGCAGATTGACTTCTTCCATAATTTTTAACCATTAGGCAGGGTATGGTCTGAGATAATTGCAGTCATGGCTGTGACCTGATGAAATGACTGTAAGGATCTGAGACATGGGGAGGGATACATGAACCAGCTGATACATGAGAGGACTGGCTGGACCTGCACCCCAGTCTGCCTAAGAACTGCATTTATGTGATCAAACTCCCATTGGCACAGAGTAAGTCTGGCATGGCATCCAGAAAAAGAAGTCTCTGTAGGTGACGGTCATCTTTTGTCTTTCTATTCTAGGTCAGTCTCTAACCAGCCAAAAAGGATGGTTTCAGGGAGCTGAATTCGGGGATTACAATAGTTATTTCCACCTTTCTGTTCATGTCAGGGACTGGCTCCTCAAAAGGAGCAGAAGTGATTAAAAAGTGTGGTGAGGCAGGGAAGGGAAGCCTTATTTTACCTTCTGTTTGTTCTCCTACATGCGTTTCCATAGCCTTATCTGATCATAACAATATTTCTGCAAGAACCAAATCTCTTCCTTGATGTTAACTCAGATTTTAGCCAGGAGTCTAACCTGGGACATTTTGACTCACTCTACCTCTGGTCTTCACTTGTGCCTCACAGCAAAAGCATACTCTTGGAGCACAACACTACATGGCAACAGTCAAATTCACATGAATGTTCTGAACTAGTAAAGAATTTGTAGTAAAGGTCGTATGTTATTATAGGTTTTTTTAAAACCTAGATTTGCGTATATAAGCAGCAGATGAATAAGTAATAGGGTTGGGGTTTTTTTGGGGTGATTGTTTTTCTTTGTTTGGGTTGGGTTTGGGTTTAAGAGAATTTGGAACAAATGAGAAGTTATTTCTTCCCTTGTGGCAAACCTGATGTGAAAATGAGTATTTTACTAGCCTAGTCAGCTGATAGAACTACCTGTAGGAATTTAAATGAGCTTGATTCATGTTTTCTTTGTTTTATGAAAAAGTGTTAACTGGACTGTATTGCTCTGAACACAGTTATGGTTTGCTTTTCCTTATATAAAACATTTATTTTCTTCTTCCCCCAATGTTTTGCTGTTTCTAATGATTTTGTGATGTCATAAAGGTTCTAGCTGCTTGTGACAATGAGGAGTCTGCATCAATCAATACACAGACACTCTCTGTTAACCAAGGTGAAGCCTGTCTTCCAGCTTCAGTTGGGGAGGCTTACCTGGCATGGTAATAACTTCCAAATTGCAGCCAGAGTTTGATGAGCAGGAGGATTAACTCTGATAATTTCGCTATTCAGAAATCACTATATGGTGGATGAATGCAGCTCTTTACTGTATTAGATCAGTTGTGGGACAGAAATGTTCTTTTAACTTTCATAAAAGGGTTTTTCTACTGTGACGTAGTTTCCTGCTGAGGTGTCTTGGGTAATAGTTGAATTGTTTGATGATGAATAATTTGCTTCTATCTGGGGTGACAATTTTGCTTTGCTTTTACTTCTGCTTCTCCAAGTGTGGATCAGAACCACTGCTTAAGCTTTTGCCTCAGACAGCTCCCTGGAGAAGGCTGTGCTGTTAGCACTTCTGCATCTTGTACGTTTGCTCCATGTTGTGGCTGTATCCATCATTACATTAAATATGTATTAAAATGTGGTTTAAACTTACAATGCATTGTTAGAAATAATAAGTGTCATGTGAAATTGAAATTTTAGCACAGTATCTGGGGTTGGTCCAAATGGTAGTACGTGGGGAGAAGTTTGGAAGTTTGTTCTGCGTTAGCTGTTCCCAGAAAGTTTTATTTTTCCTCTGAAAGTGGGTCAGTGTGCACATCCATGCTCTTTTTGCTTAAGCTATGTAAAAGTTGTCAATTAGTTTCACTTTGTGATAGCTTTAATAGCATAGCTTTTCACCAAAAGCAGCTTTGTTTATTGTGAGTAGGTACCGTTAGGGTGAGAGAGGTCTCTTTTCAGGAAGGCAGAGGAAAATAACCATTTATAATTCAAGTCTTAGCTATTTTGTAACAACTTGATTGCCTAAACAAATTTCTTTAGGTTTGTAAGGGAAGAAAATGATGGTATTTTAAGCTTGTATGGGGTTAGAATTAAGTATGTTACTATCATTTCTGACAATCATTTACCGGTTAAAAAGTAGTTTTTAGGCCTTCTGCTGTACCTTGCACCTGTGCAACTCTGTTTCTATGTTAAATTTATCAAGGAAAGAGGGAACTATTGGTTTTGTGTCTGATAGTCAAGAATGAAAACACTGATTATTAATGTGTCCAGAAGAAAACTCAGTGACAACCTCAAACCTAGCTAACACATGGAAACTAAATAGTTGTAGGCAGCTTTCTTAAGGAAAGCAGGGCAGTTTAAGTCTATAAAATGTCTGTCCTTTTTTTAATTTCTGCAGACCAGAGAACGTAGACGATCAGGATAGTCAAGAGAGTTAGGTTAAAAGTTCTCCCTGTTTTTAAGTCATCACCCACATCATGACAATTCTGGTAGATATTGTAGCCATCTTCTGGGGTAGAGTATTGCGATAGAAGAGAAGTATGCTCCTACCTAACTCCTTTCCTTAGTTATGAGAGCTTTTCTTTTATGCTAAACACCGCTTTCAGTTAGGAAAATACAGGTACAACAGTAAAACATAACAGCAGCCATTGCTGGTGAAACCATTAACTATTGCTGATGATACCAGCTGGGCTTATCTATATTAGAGGCACAGTAATACAGGTTACTGAATAGGGTGTGCAAATACATGGTTATGTAGATTTTATTTGAAAGGACACTGGTTGGCAAATGTGAATGCAGGAGCCTTTTCCAGCTTTTGTGTTTGTTTGGGACCCTGCCTACTAAATAGTAGAAAAGGAGCTGCTTATCTCCTCTTTTTTGACATAAATAGTTGTAGGATAAATTGTCACTGTTGGTGATGGGTTTCACTTGGCTCCACCTGAAGTCTGAAGTGATGTATCTCAGCAAAGATTGAGACCATGTCTTTTTGCTCTTCTTTAACAGCTTATGGGTGCTAACTTTTTTTTTTTTCCGTCTTTAAGAAAAGCATGGGAAAGGATTTGGTTATAATGCTAACTATTGTTAGTAGTTAACAGTATTATTCCATTGGAATTGATCTGAATCTGGGTTAATCCAGTCAGAACCCAGTGGAGGTTGGAGTTTGTAGATGAGGAAACATCTATGTACCTCTTTAAGCATTGCTCCTGTAAGAGAGCAGCATATGCATAAAAATTATCTGCTAAGTCGCTTCAAGTAACTAAGCACACTTTGGGATAATCTTATTAATTGGAAAGGTAGACCAAGATTTTTGGTCGTGAGTTTGTTTTTTTTTCCTGTTGTTTTTGTTTTGGTTGGGGGGGGTGGGGGGTGGGCTAATGTTTTGTCTTTTGGTTGGTTGTGTTTGGTTTTTTAGATGGTTTTGGGGGTTTTTTGTTTGTTTGGGTTTTTTTTTTTGTGGGTGTGGAGGGTTTTTTTGCTTATTTTGTGGTTGTTCCTGTGTTCCTTTCTAGTTTCTTGTTTTCTGAGGTGAGTATTTAAATGAGTTATAGTGAATGCTCAGGTCATGACTTCCCTGCTTTTGAGAGGTCAGTCATGCTGAAAGGAAGGGGTGCTTCCCCGTGGCAGGGGGAAGGGCCCTGCACTGCACAGTCAGTGGCTGCTGCCATACCTGCATCCAGTCCCATTTGACCTGTTTACTCCTCTCCTTCCTGGAGTGTCAGCCTAGGCTCTCACAGTTTACCTGTGCCTTACCAGCACTCGGGTGAGCAGGGTAGACTTGGGTTAGTCTTGGATGGTAAGACACAGGTTATGGTTTCTGCAAGTCTTATGTGGCTGTAAGAGAACAAGCTATTTTTCTCTGAATTTAAGGCTGTCAATTACCAAGTTTAACCAATAGGTTATCTTATTTTACAAAAGTCATCCGTTGGAGTTGTCTTGGGTTTATTTTAATCATAGAATTGTCAGGGATGGAAGGGACCTTAAAGATCATCTAGTTCCAACCCCCCTGCCAATGGAAGGGACACCTCCCACTAGATCAGTTGCTCAGTGCCCCATCCACCCTGGTCTTAAAAAATCCTTGGATGGGGCTTCTACCACCTCTCTGAGCAAGTTGTTTGAGTGTCACACCACCCTCACAGTGAAGAACTTCTTCCTAATGCCTAATATGAATCTACCCACCCTTAGTTTTGATCCATTCCCTCTAGTCCTACCACTACCCAACATGCTAAAAAGTCCCTCACCAGCTTTCTTGTAGATACAGGAAAGCTGCAGTAAGGTCATCTCAGAGCCTTCTCTTCTCCAGACTGAACAACCCCAACTCTCTCAGTCCGTCCTCATAGAAGAGCTGCTCCAGCCCTCTGATCATCCTCGTGGCCCTTCTCTGGACATGTTCCAGCATGTTCATACCTTTCCTGTAATAGGGGCTCCAGAACTGGATGCAGTACTCCAGGTGGGGTCTCGTGAGAGTGGAGTTACTTGGCCGTGACGTTTTTATTCTGATGCTGGAAGCCCAACAAACCATTACCTTATGAAGGTCTTGCTTCTTTGCTACTTAAACTTCCTAATGCAAGCTGGTCTCACTCCCAAGATGCCCAGGTTGTTAGAGTGTATCATGGTATGTCAGTGGTCTCCTGATTCTTGCTTCCTTTCTGTAATCCCTTCCCACACCTGCTCAGGTTTAATGTGGTCCTTTGGTCCCTCTCCTAGGCAGGAGCAACTGCTTCTGTTTTCCACCTCAAAAAGGGTGGATACCTGTATCCAGCTTGGTCTGCTGTCCTCAAAGCTACTCTTTCATGAGCATCTTTAGGTCTTTTCCTACGAGTGAATGTGTCTTCTAAGAAATGCAATTTTAAATGGACATCTGTTACAAATATATATATAAAGTTCTTTGGTTATTTTTATTTTATTTTGTTTGTTTTGAATACTTGTCAGACATTGGTGCTCTGAGAAGTTAAGTTTCTTGGGCTACTTCTAGTCCCTGAGGTGGGGAAAAGGCTAGGAGAAAAAAAAAAAAAAAGAAAAGCCACACGTTAAAAGTGCTGTTGACATTTGCCACCTTCTTGGAATTGCCTGAGTCACCTTCCTTGTTCTCCACTGACTATGAGGAAAGACTGGTCATTCTAGTTGTTTTGGTGGTCACTTGGGTATTTCCTGCCATATCAGAAAATATAAATTAAAGGTAAGAAAACAACAATTATTAAATTAATTCCAGCATACAGGGGATCCTCACCATTTTGAACTGTTTCTGGATCCTTTTGAGGCTGGCAGTATACACCCCACTATGGCTAGTGAAGTCCTTCTCAGGAGGGGAGTGACAGCTCTTTACTACAGGGAGGTTGCAGGTCATGGTTGGCAGAGAAGACAGTGGGATGACTTGATAAGAAAGGGATTTAGAAAGCAAGATATTGCAAGTCTGTTCTATTAAGAAATTAATACAAGGGGGAATAAAAGTGAAAGGTACCCCATGGAGTACAGTTTGTGTAGTAATGAACAACTGACAATAACTTAAGTGAAGATGTCCAGTGGAGGAGATGGTATACAAGAAACCCAGTCTGTTTTCATGTTTGGTGGTGATGCAATTTAAGTAGCCTCTAAGCTAATTATTGTTAGTTCTGCGTGTTCATTCTTGCTGGTTTTGCAGCACTGACAATTTGTACCATTTGATAGTAAGGAAGAAGGACAAATGGTCTGAAAAAGAGAATCTGTTTCACAGGAGGTTTTGGTTGGTTTGTTGTTGTGTGTGTTTGTTTGGGTTTTGGTGGGGGTTTTTTTGTTGTTTTTGTGGTGTATGGGTTTTATTTGTTTTTTTTTATAAAAGGAGTTTGATGGAGAATGCCAGGATATCAGTGGAACAAATTAAAAGTAGGGGATTTGGACTGCTGAAATTAGTACTCAAACCACAAAAACAGTCATGGACCACAACCTTGAAGACAGGTGTAAAATGCTTAGTAAAAGTTTGCACTGTCTTTGGTTTTCACTTGTTGAATCATGTCTACTCTGATTTCATTTGGTTAGCACCTACCACTATGGAGTCCAGAACCATGGTATGCCCCTCAGTTATTTTCTATTATTTTTGTAGGTGGTGGTTTGGAGTTTTTTTGGTTGGTGGTTTGTTTAGTTTTGTTGCACTCTGCATTTCCCAAACCTACAAGAAAAGTCATTCTTCACTGATTTGCAACTTACCAGCAAAAGTGAAAGAGCAATTTTTCCAGTGAACTAGAAAGCAAGGGGATTTTGCTTATGAATAAACTTTATTTCTTTGCCTGTAGAATATGAAGGTCCTGTAGACCACACTGTCCCTTCAGTTGCATCTATGCATTTCCAAAATACTTGTTCCCCCCACCTCCTTCCTTAGGCATAACATTCTTGGTATTTTCCAGGGGATAATTTAGTGCATTGATAGAGAATTACTTTCTTTGCAGAGGTGCAGATTAGACATGACATTGGTCACTTTTCTTTCAGCATTAATAGGTGAGAAGCAAGAACAATTTACAGATTTCTGTAGTATATGCATCTCTGAATTAAGAGTAAAGTTCCAGTTAGAAAAATGCTCATTTGTATGTGTCCATTTTAAAGCAGAATGGCTCCTTTAAGGAATATAGCTGTAATACAGCTGCCCAGGTACAACAGCCTGCCCAGGTTATGTTACATCCAGATTGGGTCAGGCTAGATGACAAGTATAAATCAGCATTTCTCTAGTTTGAACTTTGCTTTCTGTGTAGCTAACAAAGATTTCCTTTAAAAGAAAAGGACTTCAAGTTCCATGCCATCTGTTTCTGGTTTCTGTTGCTGGTATTACTGCATTTTGGGGCAGTAGGCAGACCAGTGTAGTCTGCCTCCTACCATCCCCCCACACCCCTCAAAATGTTTTCAAATAAAATGCCGAGAGTTGGAGGGAGGTACATATTGCTCTCCTGATCGTTTAAATGTTACCTTTCTGTAGAATGAAAGTAATGAGTCTGCTTTCCCCTTATGGGTTGTAAGCAGAGCTAACCCCCTTGAGATGCTTTACACAAGTGAAGCACAGCTGGGTGTAAGAACTGTGTGATGCCTGACATTTAATGCCGTACTGCAGCTCAGCTGCTTTTAGACATATCCGAGTCGTTCCTCATGCTGTGAAAATGCACCATGCTGTTGTGTGTACTGAGAGTTCTGAAGTTCTTCATACACAGCGGTACTTTGAAATTCAGAGACTTCTTAAAAACTGGGGGGTTTGGCATTATGATAAGCTGATCTTGAAGGCTAAGGCTCTTCAAAATAAAAAATATCAAGGAAAAGAACAAAACCATTTATTTCTTACCCATGTTATAAGAGATTTGTGTGTGTGTGTTGGTTTCTTTGTTGTTTTGTGGGGTTTTTTTTCTTTCCTGTTCCGTAGCACCTCCTGAGTCTGCAGCAGCAGGTAGCCTAACAGGCCACCTCTGAAGCTGTACTTACATCAATTGCTGATGCTAGTGCACAAACAAAGATGGACTGTTTTGGAAAGACAAGGCTCCATTGAAGTTACTGCTAATAAGCAAACCGGCTCTGTTTGCTTCATTCCTGTTCAAAACACAGGAAAAGGATCAATCTTTGCCAAACTTGAAAAGGTGAAACTATTACGGAGAATAAAAATTATTTACTTCAAGTGGGTGTAAAACATATTTTCAAAATAAACACTGGAACCACACTTGACTCTTACCACATATATTAATCATATTCTATGTAAGCATGAAATGCAGAAAGTGTTCAGCTTTATAGGCCTTCATTTTATAAATGCAGGTTTGTTCTAGCTAGCATTTAATATAAGCAGTGCTTCTTAACTACCAGCTTAGATGCCAGGTACAATGTGCCTTCTCACTGAAGTGTCACTCTGTTGCAGCTTAGCTTACCCTTAGGAAAAGGGCTTGGCTCTTTTAGTATTTTACTAAAAAAAAAAGGGGGGGGAAGAAAATCTCTGAAATGCTGAAGTAGTTGTGGATGGGATTAATTTCACTATTTGGTTTGAAATTGTTATACCTACAGCTATCTCTGCAGAGCTTGTACTAATCCTTGCAGTAGTGCAATAGCTTTTTGTATTTGTGTGGCAAATTGTTTTCCTAGTTTAGTGTGTTTGAATGCTCTATTCCTGGAGTGATCATCTGCTTTTTAGGCACAGCTTGGTGATGTACTGGGTGATTCTTCTGAGAAGAGTCACTCTAGTGATGTCATATGTTTGAGTTCAGTTTTCACATGCTGCTACAGATGAATCAGTGTCCTAGAGGCATAAAATCTGGATGTTACCCAGCATGTAGTTTGTGTAGTTTTGTTTGTTTGGGTTGTTCTTGTCTTTTAATACCTTTGAGTATATGCTTCTCCTGTACTTACACTGGTCTGTGTAAAAGCCAAACTGTTCGAGCATAACCTTGTTTGCATGTGGTAAAGCTCTGCTTGCCTTTTAGAGCTGGAAATAAAATTCAGGGAAGCTCCTCCTAAGAGTGTGTGTATTCCTGGATAGCTGCCTCTCTTCTGTCCCACAGGCAGATCTGCCTCCATCCTGACCTGCCTGCACCGAGGCTGCTCAGGGCACCATGGCAGTGATTGCTTGATGAGATGTTCACTGTTGTGCTTTGGGCCGGGACCGTCCTGCCACCATCCTCAGATGCCTTTCTCTCTCTAACATATACTTAACCTCTTTGCTCTGCTTAGTTTTTACTGCACTGCTGAGAGAACAGGTAACAGAGCAGAGATTTGGGGTTTTTTTTAAGACAGTGTAAACCTTGGTGTTTATACCATCTTGTTACAACTCTTGTAATCCTCTGGCTGCTGACTAAATTATCATTCGGTTAGAACCCATGTGTCTCCATTGCTCAGGTTGGGTTGGGAGATTTTTTTTTCTCCTTTCTTAGCTTAAATAGTGTGTTAATAATGTGTTAGTGGAGCCTCTGACATGTCTTCTGGTACCACTATGCAGCAGTAAGATCTGAATGCAAATCTGAGGTGTTCCTATGATATTTAGTGTATTGTTCAGCAGATTCCCATAATGAAGAATGTTAAAGAATAACCCATCTAGGGAAATCAAACTTGCCAACTTTGAAACAGTAACTCCAAGAAAGAGATGCTGGTTGCACCATTAAACCCCTTTTTCCTGCACAGAGATAATTGTTAAGAAAGGAACTGGGCTGGTGGTCAGCTCCACTTGCACAGTCAACACTTGCTCATTCAAGTTTTCTCGAGGCAGACACAAACATGCTGAAGCCGGGTCCTTGCAGACTCTCGATATCCAGCAGGGTTTATTAACTCAGGCTCAGTGCCAAGCAAACACAAGTCTGCTGCTCCCAGACCAAGTAGGATCTGCTGCTTTGGCATGGAGTCCGAGCTGTTAAAGCTTGCCAAGCGTGAAGGGTGCAGACCTGGGTCCAGCGCTGTTCTTAGATCCAGGAGCTCTGGCAATGTGTTACTGACCATATGAATCAGTTTGGGACCATCGGGGCTCATTAGATCAACAACAGTTTTAGCCCTGTTAACCTTGAGCTTGCTTCTGTGCCTGGTTTTTGTTTTGTTGTCTTTTTACTTTAGGGGGGTTTCTGAAGGTTTTAGGGGGTTTTATTTGTTTTTGGGGGATTGCTTATAAACTCTGACTTTGGGAAGATGTATTAGCTTGGTGAGCCCCAGGCTCAGCCCGCAGTGTGGTTTGTAAGGAGCTTCTTGGAAGCAGACTGCAGAGGCACTGAGCTTGATAAGCAGGAACCAGCTCAGGGCTAGCACTGAGTCAGAGCTGCTAGACTCTGATGATCCAAAATTGACTTGAATTTTTCTGTGCTGTGATTCCCAGCACATTTTGCAGTGAAACACTGTACAGATACTTCCATGGCCTGCTTTGTCAGCCAGTATGAACCATGATATTGGAGCGCTGACCATTACACCCAAAGCATGGAGTGCTGGATGGGTGCTGCTATTTATGACTTGTGTTTTGGTTTCATGGAGTACTTAGCCATGGTATGTATACTGAGAGTATCCATTTAGTAGCTGCATTTGTCATAAAGGTAATTAGCTTTTCTGTTTAGATTTGAAAATACTGTCTGAAAATGAAGTGTGCTTGGACTAAGTCAAAATCATGTTAAGTATTAAGATGATATGCTTGATATTATATGGGTTGTTACAGTATGTGAAATTAAACTTACTCTCAAAATTTACAAATGCTTGCTTAACTTTTCCAACAGCTCTTCTGTTTGTTTGTTGTTTTTTTTATATTCAGGTGCAGCTGGGACAAGCAGATATAAAATGCCCGATCACAGAATGCAGCGAACACCTGGATGAAACAACTGTCCTCTATAACCTGCCCCATGATGACATCATCAAGTATAAATATTTCCTGGAACTCAGCCGCATTGACTCCAGCACCAAGCCATGCCCTCAGTGCAAGCACTTTACAACCTTCCGGAGGAGAGGCCACATTCCTACCCCTGCCAAATTGGAGAACAAATACAAAGTGAGCATTCTTGCCAGGGTCATGGGTTAGATGGTACCACGAAAGTAGGACAGTGTTTGGTGGTCATTAAATGAGCTTTCTTCCATCAGTGGGGCTGTGTGCAAGCTGTGATTGGGAAGATGAATCTGTAGTACACTATTGATTAACTACTTGATTGATTTCTAACAGTTCAAGCAGTTGAACTCCAGTCCTTATTTCTTTGGCAGGTGGTGTAATTTTGTCCTGACACACATTTTAATATAAGGAGTTTTTTCTCTGACATGCAAACAGTATGATCACTATCAGAAGAGACTAGGGAAGGGGAATTATTGCTATAACTGATAATTTTAGACACACAACTCTAGGGAAGATGAGTTTTCCCTGAAATTTTGTCCAAATGAAATCTGGGCATTTAGGATGTTAGGCTGTTGGCTTAACTCCTTTCCTAGAAATAGAGCTCTTGTCTGTCCTGCTGCTTGGTTTTGTTTTCTTCAGTCCTCTATCAGAGGTTATATGTTACTGTAGTCTCATTACTCACAATACAGCAAACTTGAGGAATAACAGAAAAAAAAAAAAACCAAAATCACTTTTACAGCATTTCTTTTATGAAAAGATTTGCTTATATGGTGATATCAGTCAAAGATAAAAAGCAAGAGATTATAGTCAGAAGAAGCTTTGAACTGCTAAAGGCCCATCTCAATTCCAGAAGACAATAGTTCTGCCTGTGGCATCATGCTCTGTGTTAGGTGTCCATTGGGTTATTAGATTTGTTGTGTTTGATTTCACGATTGAGCTGGCTTTTCCTGGACAAACCAGTTCTCCTTAATAGGAGTTCAGATGCCTGTTTAGATAGCCCTGATTACACAGCATAAGATTCAGCCTAGTATGGAGATTAAAAGGTAGAAGGTTGTGTGTCCAGTGGGGTTGAAACCTTCGTAAAACTAACTCTTGAGTTCGAGCTACTTATGTATATCAGTGTAGCACATGAGTTAAGTGCCACACTGTCTGCTGAACTCAGTATTTTCAGGTTTTTGGCACCTTACACGGAAGTAGAGAAATTTGAACCTGCAGGTAAAATTCCTTCCACCCACAGCCATTCTCCTTCACGCATCTGCTCAGCGTTGCCTCAGACGTAGACAGGATGTAGAGTTCAGGGTAGATCAGAGGCTGTAATGCTTCTGCAGCAGCCTCTTAAGATGATAGAAGGTGTTTGTCCCACCACTGTGGATCATAGGTTGTGCAGCTGTTGTTTCATTGTCACACTGACTCTTGACAGTGTTCCTCAAGGTGTGAAATGGGTCATTCTGCCCACCAGTGCGCTTTTGAGTTAACATGCTATAGTTAAAATGTTGCCACCACTTTTCCTACAAATGATAATCAGAAGGAGTGGGAGGCTGTGTGAGGCATGAAATAGTACAAGCCAGAAGTAATTCCCTGGTCCTGTGGTGATGGATTATGTGTGGCTCTGATCTGCAAAGCTCAAGTCTCCTCCTGGGACCAGACTCTGGCAAAATGTGTCCTTTGAGCTGTGCCCAGGTGTTGCCTGGAAGAATATCTAGTTGATGCTGGTCATAAATATAATAAGGAAAGTGCTAGCAAAAAGTATGGATGAGCATAGTCCAGGAATTCAGCCTACTTCCTGAACCAGTGTTTTCTGGCATAGATGGTTTTATTTACTCATTTTAAGCTTAGCACAAGGAAGAGTTTTGCTGCAGGCATGAGGTTTAAGAAGGCAGCTATATATGAGGTCATGTATATGTGAGTAATTACATTCACATGTGGCTGTGGACCATTATTATCTGATTATTTTTCTTTCCTCATTATTACCTTGGGGTTTTTTCTCATTTTTATCTCCAGCGATTGCTTTTACATACCTTGTCTGTGACTTGAATTGTAGGCTTTTTAGAGGTAAAGATTCTTTTTCTTCTACATATAGCATAGGAGATATCTGACTGGAGACTGGGAGGCTCACATATTCATGCAACCGATATAAACAGTAATTGCACCAGACGAATTCTACACCAGGATTGGAAGTGCTGCTTTCAGAACAACTGAGTCATGTGTGGAGAAAGTCTACGCACAAGCCTACTTGGATCACTGCACACAAGGGCTCGGTGCCAGTACCCTCCCTGTTCTACACACTGCCACAGGAAAACACTGCAAAATCCAAGAGTACATTTGAACAGATACTTAAAAAAATGTTACTAATGTCATTCCTAAAATTTGGTGTGCTATTTAAAATTATAAATAACACATGAATTTAAAGAGGTAGCAAAGTTCTTAGGTTAATTTTCCGTACTGTAGGTGTTTTATGTCACCTAAACTGATGTAAGCCCAGCAGTTCACTGCTGCTGCTGTTTTTGATTCTTGAGATCAAAGTCTTGATGTGCTAAGCCTAGGAAGCTAACTGGTGCATGTACATTAAGAGAGGAGGGGAAGAAAAGGGAAACTTGCTGTCCAGACCTTCTCCCATTAGTGTCATCTAGGACAGTACAGTAGAGCAGTGTGACTGTTTAGTTTCCTTTTTCAAATATTTGTATCACAAACGGATCCAACTTTAAGTAAGTACCCCAGCCCCCTCTTATGACCTAAACTGGGAGTGTAAGGCTTGGTGTTGTAGGCAAGACCCTAATAAACCTTTGATTGAAGCTGGTACACCAAAGTGCAGAGGAAGTGGGCAAACATTGAAAAATTGGTAGTTCAGTTCCTATGCATGGAACAGATACGGGTTTTGTAAGAGTGAGTATGTGGGCTTGTTGTGTGAGGGAGTCTTGGGTGTCTGGGTGTTTTTTTGTTTTTTGGGGTTTTTTTTGGTTTTTTGGTTTTTTTTTTGTTGTTGTTTTTTGGGTTTTTTTTGTTTTTTTGGGTTTTTTCCCCATCTACCTATTTCACCAGTTGTTTTAATGTTAGCTCTTAGACCTGCCACTTGGCAAGAAGCAGTAATTTTTGATCCTTGGGTTCCATTTCTGCCTTATCAACCTGTGAGGTTCATAGGAAGTTTTTGTGTTCACTTCTGTCAAGAGACACATTGCATAAAAGGAGAAGTGCTTGGCTTTGGAAATGTAAATGTTTTTTCAATGCAGTTGTTATAAAAACTGTCTTTTGAACTGCTCAGGAGTTTCTGAAACTTCTTGTTCTAGAACCAGTAGGAATCTGTACCTCCAAAGACGCTGTGATAGTGTGGATCTGTGTAGTTCATATTAATCAGTTCCTCACTTTTTGGATCAGAGTTTAACGCTGAGTAGCAGATACCTTCATGGCTGTAAATAATCTTCCTTGAGCCTGAACTGCTGCAAAGAGGCTCTCCCCCTTTGCTCTCAGCTGTTCATTCCTGCCAGCTTGCTTTTTCTCGCGTTGATGTTTTGGTGTCACACTGGGAGCTGGATCAAAGATCAGCTCCGATGGGATACAAGATGTTTGTTTTGCTGTTGCTTATTTTCAGCTGGTACAAGAGAGGGGATGGGTTAGTGGTGAGGAGGTGGCAGCTGTTTTGGCAGGAGGCCATATTTATTTTGGAATGAAGTGACTGTGTAGCTGTAGCTAGACATTGTAATTGATGTAATCAGTTAGCTGTATGATTAATTTGGCCATCCTATGATACAGCTAGCATTCCACCAAGCAGATGATCCCACTAAGGTTTTCAGCTTCAGGCTCTCAGAATATTTTTAATATGCAGTCAGTTTCGCTATGATTATGTCACGTTGAGCAGTGTTTTGTGTTGAAGTTACCTGCCAATTTTGAAAGGTCTTTTTCTGGGAGGTGAGGAAAATGATAGCTAGAATAGTATGCGGTAAAGAGGCTAACTAAGAAAATGGAAAATGTTCTTCTCAAAGGTCAGTGTTTCAGAAAGCTGAGAACCAAAAGGGTGACTATGACAAGTTGTGTAATCTTTTCTATTTCAAGGGAGAATGACCTCCAGATGGCCTAGAAGTTTGTGTTTATATCCCTCCTCTCAATTCTGATTGACTGAAATGGGTGTTGTAAAATAAATCAAAAGCGTTTGGGTGAGGAAAATCATATATGAAAAAACACTAGATCGATGTTTTGGTTTTTTTCAGATAGTTTGTCTTTGCTGGACATTATTTTAGTACTTTATATATAAATAACATTTCTGTGTCCTCATTATCATGATTTAATACACTCATACTGAAACAAAGGAAAGCATACTTTTTCTTTTAATTTCATAAAAGCAGAGAAAGAATGGAACAAGAATCTGAAAGACTGCTGTAATTGCCCTGTTGTGTTCCTGTTTCTTAAGCACACTGGTGTCACGATGCATCCAAGTTTGAATAGGTTTAAGGTTTTGTTTTTCAGACACAAGCTCAAAGGAGGTGGTTCGTGAGTGCTTAAAACATCATCTCTTTGCCTGTGTAATGTATATTTAGACAGTATTGAACAACAAAGTCAAACAGACCATTCAAAATGTAAAATATATGTCAGGGCTGACAGGTGGAAGAAGAAACTAGGAACTGCAAACTTGGTAATGAAGTAGACAGTTTGTGCTGCCTTACTTCAGTTAGGGCCGTTTGTGGTAACAAATGCTATTCCAAGTTGATGCAGTTATAGCCTTATGCTGTATTTCAGTACTTTCCAAGTAATGTATTTGGAAACGTCTAATGTGTATGTATAAGATTAAACATATATCCTGGTGGTTGCTATATTTCTTGCAATGATATGCATACTATAATAGAAAGATAGAACCTGCAGTGAATTTGATTGGGAGTTTCACAACCAAACAAAACCAAACCCACAAACTTGGGGGGGGGGGGGGGGGGGGAGGAGGAAGAAGATAGAGATATTGGGTAGGATAGGATAGTTGCTAATAATGTAAACTATTTTGTGCCTATTGGTTTCTACAGTATTGTGGAAAGAGATCAGTGCTCTGTGTTTGGCTAGTAGCAATAAATATGCTATTCTTTAGGTTCTTCAGAGTGGGAATTTTCCTCTTTTCCTGTTAAACTGTTTTTATTAGGAGAATTCATCTGGGAAGCAGAGATGTGCGATAGTTTATTCCTTTTGGTTTAACATCATGGAGATCATGTTGGAGAAAGTACACTGGTTGTATTTTTTATTACTTTTGTTTTAGACTTTACCTTGGTCTTAGTCATTACCCTGTTTTCATGCAAAAAGTAATTTTTCTAATCCACATATTGCAGCTTTAATGTGTTGTTCCCCTAGAAACAAGTTCCATTTGTTGTTCTTTCCTGGTTTTGTACTTCCTATGTGTGTCTTAGTAACTTATTTCATTGACAAGAAGCATGTAGTAAATGCAGTTTTCTTCTGTGTGTGTCAGGTATCTTACTGTGTGCCTTAGCAAAAATGACACTTTGTAGCTGTAGAAAGCAGTAAGGCATACTTGCAGCAGGTACAGGTTATCAGAATTTCATCCATTTCAATATTACACTGTCTTTGGATCTGCTTGATACAAAGGATATGTGGGTATTCTAACACTTAAATGCAGGTATCATGTTTTGGGTTTTTTTCCTTACAAGGGTAATGACCAGTAGATGGTAACTGACTAAACTGTTAATATGTTGTAATAAGAAGAAAATCTGTCAATTTTTTGATGATGATGCCCTTCTTTGCACTTAAGCTCTTTGGCCCGGGCAAAGGATCCTGGATGGGGGGAAGTGCTGTCTTAAGGGTAGTGAGAAAATTATTCATTCTGACAATTAACTTCCATTCTTACACTTTCTGATCTATAGATGAAGGTAAGCTGAAGTGATGTATTGAGCAGCACATCATGTAGTCCGCTGTTAAAGGTAACTACTTGGTTAAAGTGCTACACAGAGGAACATCACTTTATACAAATGAAACTAATGACTGTTGCATATTGCTGCAGTGTTAAATAAAAAAACAAAAACATTTGCTCTCTACAGATGAAGCTAAAGACAAGCAATGAAAAATGGGTCAGTGAAGGTCATCAAAATGCACATCTTGACCCATCATGTCAGTTAGGTTTTTAACGTGAAGCATTAAAGGCAAAAAAACCTAAATGTTATCTCTGTTTATGGAATTTAGGGAATAGCATTAAGCTTACCGGACAGCTTCATTTCTCAGTCATGCATCAGAGATCAGATCAGCTTTGTATTAGCATGCTGGTAGTGATGGATGTAGGAACTGTACATGTAAATAATAATTTTGGCTGCTCCCCAGGAAAATACTTAAGGGAGATCAGAGCGCCTACTTTGTGCTGTAACTGGAGCAGACGCAGCACCCCACCAGTCGATGTGTCTGAGTAGAGGGCATGGTGCCTGCTGTTGAGTGAGGGCTTTGGAGATACATTCTGGGGGCTTCACATGTGACTACACTCTAGGATGTAGTTTCCTGAGCAGCATCCCCACACCATGCATGGCCAGCACAGACACATCTGTGGTTCGGTGGTGAACCAGATCTGGGCATAAATACAACCAAAAAGCCTTTTTTTTGGCTGGTTGGATTCCTCAGTCCCATCCATCAGCTGGTAGAAAGCCAGGGCTGTTCCAGGCATGGGCTGCAACTGGAGCTGTTGAACAGGGCTCAGTGGTCACTTGAGAGATGTGCCTCCCCATCTTTCAGACTGAGATGTTTTGTTGCCAAACTCAGCAGAAGTGAAGATGTTGCAGGAGCTTAGCTGTGCCTGTGTCTAATGTGGCTTCTAGTTCATTCTTTCCTTAGTCATGATCCAGGTAGGAGTCCTGTCTTTTATCAGATAAGCAAGCACCTGCCATGTGTCTCCATTCCTTTTTCAAACACAGCAGCTGTCATAGACTTTTTTTCAAAAAGAATAGCTGGGCTCTGGAGAAAGACGTGATGATGATGGTATCTGTTTAACACAATGATTTAAAACCCAAGGAGTGGGAAGAATAGATCCTTTCTTAGTTTAAGGCACTTGGCTTGTGGCTTTTCCCGTTACACACGGTCTGTAGCAAACAGGCTTTTTGGCACAGCCTCAGCTTGCCCTTACAGAGTCAAGGGTAAAATGTGCCTGACTTCTAGGTGGTAGTTGCGGCCTCATGATTGACACCCCTGCTCATGCCCCCTTTTCCCAGGACCGTTTCTGATGTAAGCTTCACAACCCATTCTGGGCCCTGTAGAGCCCCTCCAGAAGACCAGGTACTCCCTGGTAATAGCCTTGTCAGTGCAAGTTTATAACTAGAAGACCCAGATCCACTGCACTGAAAATTGTCTGTTAATTTTTAGGTGAGCTCACATGTATTGAAGACAACTGAATAAGCTTCCTGGATTTTGCCTTTTGGCTTTTGAGCTGTACAGTATGCTTGAGAAGCAGCTCCTGTCCTTAAACCAAGCTAGTTGTGCTTTGTTTGACTGGGCCTTTCCCAGCTTTGGCGCTTAGTTCTGTATTTTCTCCCTTCTAAAGGAAAAAGAACATTAGCTTCCACAACTTCCTTGTGTTTTTAAAACAGACCCTTCAAAAGATGTTAGACCTTTGGGCAGCTACTCTCTTAATTGAAGAGCAGTGGTTTTAAAATGGGCTTACCAGTTGGGTCAGCACCCAGCTTGCAAACGTGTGGTGTTTTCTCATTTGTACAGATCCAGTGTCCATCTTGCCAGTTTGTCTGGTGTTTCAAGTGCCACTCTCCCTGGCATGAAGGCGTTAACTGCAAAGAATACAAGAAGGGAGACAAGCTGTTGCGTCACTGGGCCAATGAAATCGAACACGGGCAGAGGAATGCCCAGAAGTGTCCAAAATGCAAGGTGAGCTGCTCTCCCTTGGCTTGTAGGTAGTGTCTTCAAACTGTTTAAATATGTATTAAAGTAAATATTTGTAGCTTCTGCTTGGCATTGGAAATGTAATTGACACTTGCTGTGCAGATTCTTGTCAATGACCTATTGATAAAACCAGGTCAGATGTTCTACTTGCTGGTTCCCGCACTGATTCTGCAGAATCTTTGCATGTAAAAGAAACATGGAAATCGTAAGGGGGGTCTTTGATGCATGCTTATAATGAATGTGTGTTACAGACTATTTATTTGTAAAATAAAGCTTTAAAGAAATATAAAGGCTTAGAGAAATATGATGCCCTTCGGCAGGTTTCCCGAAGAACTCGAGTGAATTCAGTTTCTGACTAAGGCAGAAAGTACTCTATCAACAAACTATCTAAGGGAGACTTTAACATTTGGGAAAACCAGAAGTTTTTAGGCTTGTGAAAAACTAACATTTAATCTTATTCTCATGAATTAGTTTAATTTTCAACACTGAAGTGCAGTCCCACACCCTAAAAAAAGTCATTAATCTTTTCCAAGATAGGAAATATTTCCCACTACTTAAATGAGATGCAGCAGCCCCGCACACCCCTGCTCCAGCAGCCATTAAGGAAGGTGGCCATTATGTTTGTTCACTATATTTATTATTATTAATTTTTAATTTTTTTCCCAGAGCATTTTATCTACTGAGAGTAATAAGTCAAAACCTTAGACAGTACTATAGTGGTAAGAGACTGTCTTTTTTTGAAAGGGAGTAGCTAATCTGAACCTATTTCTTGCTCTACATCTACTTCATGGAAAGGACTGAGTAAGGAAACTGGAACACTTTGTAGGAAACAAATATTGAATGGAAAGATTTACTTGTAAATGTCTGGCATGTACTTTTGTCACATGTCACACCTTTGAGCCTGCCCTGTACAAATAAGAGAATGTTTTTTAGTTTAGGTAGGTATCTTACTTCGGTCTTGGAAAAAGAAATGCCTGTGATGCTATAGCTTGCCATTAAAAGATTTAAAAAAACAAAAGAAAACACTAAGAAAAATTAGTAGTTAGCTGTTTTACCCTTTCTCCTGCACATGTGTGACATTTTAACAGTTTTGACAGCTTGCTCTTTGGTAAGAGTTGATAGTCCATTCTAAAAATGTTTGCTTTCTGGGAAGTCTTCTATTAAAACACTTCTAGAAACTCTGTTCCTCTTGGAGTGGGCAGAAGTATGTGTTTTGTGTTTAATTCTTTGACTTCTGTGCAGATTCTGATTTTATGACAATGTAAGTGATGTAAATATTGAAATAAGTTGCCCCCAAAAAAGAAGAAAATGCACCAAGAAAAAAAAATAATATGGAAAAACAGGTGAATAGGACTGCTAGCTGGAAAGAGAAAAGCACTAAAACTATTAACAGTAATGTGTTTATCCTTAATAAGTTTTAAATTTAAAACACCAAATGTTCAACTGTTTTCAGTGTCTTCAAAAGAAAAGGCTTGATGCTTAAAACTTACGTAGGTTAAGTTACTAAGTTTGAAGCCTGAAGCTTCATTCTTTTCTTTAATCAAAAGAAAATAAAATGTCCTGCATGGTGGGAGGCAGTGTGGAAGGTTATGAAACTAGCACAGAAAAGAACCTTTTGTTAACACGTCCTTTCTGGTAATGTGGTACTATAAGTGAATACTGAAGAGAGAAATCAGGCTTTTCTGTATTGTTACCCCTACTCCTGATATTTTTTTCTTCAGAGGTGAAAAAAATTCTTCCTGCCTGCAACATCCAGAATGTTTGTATCAACACACTGTTCTTAAATCAAACCTACAAAGAGCAAGTAATCAAAAGGGCCACTTAGCGGTTAGTGGTACTGTTACTTTTCTTTCTTTCTTAATCAGTTATTGCGTAGTTACAAATACCACATCTTATGTAGCATTCTTCATCAAAGCATTAATAGATGTCTGGGCACATGAGGATAAAAATACTAACAGTAAATAATTCGGGAGTCAGGGGATTGGAGCTAATACTTTTTCTGCCTCTCTCTCCAGCTATCCTCCCCAAACCTTTATATAAAATAACATTGAATCAGATGACTATCATATTTCCAAATAAAACAGGCACAAGAGTGACAGAGAAAGCAGAGATGTTAACATACTATTTGATTTATCCTTGTTCTAGATCCACATAGGCAATGTTTCAGTTGACAATGTTTTTTATTTTGATATGTGCATATATTCTACTTAACCTCTTTCATGTGTTACAAATTTGAAGCAGACAAAACTGACAAATCAAATGAGGAAAAGTCAGGTTTAAATTGTAAATGTCAAGGCACTATATCTTTACAGTTGAAGCTAACAGAAATTAAAGGTAGAAACTTTAGTAGTTAGAATTTCTTCACTGAGATAACTTGTAAAATTATTGGTAACTTCTGAAGTGTGATGCTGATTACAGTGTAAAAGTGACCATATTTTACAGATATCTTCTGGAGATAATTATATATACACATAAACTCTTTTAAGTAGCTGTACCACAGAGAAGTTTATTATCTTGTCTGGGCATGCAGGTGAGAAAACAGGAACACTTATGATGTGTATGTGTGCGTATATATAGGCAGATCCTTAGGCAAGTGTTCAGAAGTTTTTCAGTGTTTTTGGCTAGTGCTTGGAAAGAACATAATCCTTTGTCATGTGAATGCTAGTGGACACTATTAAATAAGCTGAAACTTGATTACTTCCTGTAGGTGGACATAGCTGTAGTGCACCTAATAAGAATAGCTTATATTTACCTGGTCTTGAAGATACGCAAATAAAAATGTTACACAGTCAAAATACGCAGTTATAGATTTACACTGTGGCTGTATGTCAGTATGGTAATACTGCAAAATACTGATTTTTTTAAAACTAAGTCTTAAATTAATTTTGTAATAGTTTTTGTATTTAATAGAGCCTTTTCCAAATTTACTGTACTCTTATTTTGAGAAACTCATCATATTTTTCTCAGTAAGACTTGCCCAAAAAGAATTGGTCTTGTTCTAGAGGAAGCTGGCTAATGAATGCAACTTTGCTACATGTTGTTAGATGCCTCTTCATAAAAATCTATAACCTAACTTGTCTTTTCCCACTGCTGTTTTATTTTTTACAATTTCTGGCAGCAACATGTTTGCAGCAAAATGCCTTCTTTCCAGAAGTGTTTTTACACTATAGCAAACCAAGCAAAAACTTCATGTTGGTGTTATCTTACCACAGATTTCAAAAACAACACTGTCTGATGAAAACACCAGACAGCAGCTCTAGTTTAGAAAGCTTTGAACAGCAGCAGAAATTTAAGTAAACAAGTATGTCTGTAAATCAAGGAGGATATACTTCTCATCTGTGGATACTCTGTTCTGATTAATATGAGCATTATCAAATAACTCAGGGCATACTTTTTGAAGTTACTCTGTAAATTATTTCTCATAGTCTGGAGGGAGGAGAGGCCTTGTATGTGAAGGGATAATGCTGTGCACTGGGTTTTCTTCAAGAGTGGGGGTAGGGGAGAAATGGCCACTTTCATCCATGGATCTCTTTGAAGTGATTTCCCTGGAAGATTTCTGTGAGAGAAGTCATGTAACATGCAGAGGGGGTAAAGTGAGGGTCTGAAATAGCCACTGTGCTATTTCAGTTGTTTCCTTAAGACCCCGAGCTCTGTGTGCTTTGTCATTAGTGTGTAATTTTTGCCCCTCTTGTTCTAGGAGCCATTCTTGGGTTTCTGAATGATTAATCTTTTCCCCACAAGGTGAGGATACGTCTCTGGGTTTGAGCAGGCACTGAATGCAGGATGAAGCTAGTAACAGTGACTTGAATGCTTGGAGGCAGAAGCTGGGGCTTTCGGTCATCGTGCCCTCACCTTGTCTCCTCCACCCCCACCGTGCTGCTGGGGAGCCTGCAGTTACAAGGCACCAAACACCATGTGACTGCAGCTGACGACAGCCAGTCACATTCCCGGCCCCTTGCATTCCCCTGGTTGCATGCCATAGTATTGCCAACAGAAAAGGAACACTCGTGTGATATCTGACCCATCGGCGATCGCTTTCCCAACCTATAGATTTGTAATCCATCTCCATCAGTGGATTATCCTGAGGGGAGGGAGGCATGTCCGTGTGAACCAGAGCTGAAGTTGAACTGGTGAGATGTCATGCCTTAGGCTTGAAAGCAGCCTGATTGAATCATACAAAGTTCATCTGGCATTGTCAGTATGTGTGCATGTGATAGGGAGCCCAAGCTCTGCATTCGAGGTGGTTTGAGTTTTAGGTTTTTGTGTTGTTTTGGGTTTTTTAATGAATTTTCTCATCACTAAAAACATGAAAGTTTTTTGCAACAAGAAAGCATAGGGAAGTACAAACAGTTGTTCCAAATTTGCAGCTTTTCAAGACAGTTATAAATGTACAGATAAGTATTCAGTACATTTTTTTTAATACTTTACTTTTTGAAGAAGCAAGTGTGTCCATAGTAAAATAAGTCCTGTCAACCTCTTTATATTTTAAGAGGACAGCATGTCTGGAGGATTTAGAGCAGAAACAATTAGTTTCAGAAGTGATACAGGAGTAGTTCCTGGCTAACTGGAGCTGGAATGCTTCTAGAAAACTGTAGGTAGAAGGATGACTGGCAATGTCCAAGAAGAAAGAATAATGTTGATGATACACTGTATAAAGCTATTGCTAGCAGCTCCTCAAAGTTCTTACTATCAAAGAAAATTCATTTCATTTTTAAATGTGAAGTTAAGGTTTGGGATGTAGGGATTTTTATAGGCTCCAGGCTCATATAGATTTTCATTTAGGATGGATGATAATTCAATAGATTATGTTGGTAGGATGGAAAAGAGAGAGAATTCAACAGTTATGATTCAAAAAGAAAAGAGACAGACAGTTAATTCTTATTAATGTCATAAGATTTCCCTCATTTACATTTTTAAGATGGAGATAGCTCACTGAATCAGAAGATAAGGAAAGGTACCTGTAAAATTGCCAAATTTTTGTAGGTGCTTCTGAATTTCAGTCCCCTGCAAAGCTAATTTGAATTAAATTTTGAAGTTCATTTATCATTAAGTCATTATTAAAATTCCTTAATTTCAGTTCAAGTTGAGATCTCAGTAGTTTAATTAGACTATGGCTCCATGAGTAGGGTCAACATTTTTCATATAAAGCCTGAAAAGTAAAAGCAAAAGTCAAACTGACAGTATTGCTTTTAGAAGAAAATAGTTTGTAACTTCAGTAGTTAAGCTTAAGTTGGTATAACATTGGGTAGATTTTTCTTTCTATTTTGCTTGCAGTCAATACTTACATGTGAATGTTTTGGATAACTGATAGTTGCTTGGTCAGTCTATCTTCATCTGTTCTATGGGATGAATGCAAGTCCACTAGAATACTTGCCCACTGGAATGGAATGCTTTATAGCCCAATCCTCTGTGTTATGAATGTCTTTCCCCTTCTAGGTGTAAAAGAAGCATTTCAAAGTTAGACATACGAATTCTGAGATCACTAGTGTTGGCACAGAAATGTTGGCAGGTGTATCTGGAACTACTGTTAACTACATCTGCCCTGGAATCTTTTACCAGAACTATTGCTGGTGGGGAAAAAAACACTTCATATGTGTAACGAAGTGCCAGTGTCAGTAGCTGTGTGGATGAGCACGATTTCTCAGATCCCAGATGAACCCTGATCAGCACCAGAAAACACGCATAGTTAACCCTCTCAGGAATGCTGAATACCCCATGAGTCACAAGCCTCTCTTGAGGTGAGAGGCCTCAGTTGTACCTGAGCTTTCAGCATCTCTGCTGCTTGCAGGGCCACTGAGCAGTGGTGCCTTGGCTTCACCTCCCTACAAAATAAACGCATATAGATATGGATTAGAATTTCAAGAGGCATTCATTCATCTGCACGTTTCAGTAAATAAAATTTGGGATGTAAGGGAAAAAAGTATTTCTAGGGAGAGTGGTGAAGCACGGGACAGGTTGCTCAAAGAGACTGACATACCCATACTTGGAAATTTTTTGAATCTAGTAGCATGAAGCCTGAAGCAATCTGATCTGGCATTCAAGTTAGCCCAGCTTGGAGCTAGGGGTTAAAATAGATGACCTCCAAGGTTCACTTGCAACCTCAATTATTAGGCATTTTTTTCTACCTTTCAGCTGTGGAGCATGGTCTTTCACTTCTGTAAGCTAGGAAAAGTGTGTGCTTACCACCCTGTTAACTATATTTTTAGTTGGCAAGATTTCGAAGTTACGGTGTAATCGTAGTTGATGTAGTGAAATACTCAGCCTGAGGGCTACCCTCTTTCCTCTTGGAACTATTAACTAAAACTGAAGCCTTGCCAAATCTGTGCAAAGTAGGTAAATGTACCAGTGTTGCAGAAGACTACGTGGAGTAAAATAGAGCTATTTATGCAGGCAATCAGTGGAAGGATTCTGGGGTGCATTAAGATGAGTGTGGCCAGCAGGTCAAGGAGGGGCTTCTCCTCCCCCTCTACTCTGCCCTCGTCAGGCCAGATCTTGAGTATTGTGTCAAGCTCTGGGTTCCCTGGTTCAAGAAAGATGGGGAACTACTGGGGAGAGTCCAGTGGAGGGATATGAATATGATTAGGGGGCTGGAGCATCTCTTATGAGGAAAGTCTGAGAGCCCTGGGGCTGTTTGGCCTGGAGAAGAGAAGACTGAGGGGGGATCTTGTCAGTGCTTGTAAATATGTAAAGGGCGGGTGTCAAGAGGATGGGGCCAGACTCTTCAGTGGTGCCCATCAACAGACACAACCTAGAACACAGGATGTTCTACCTAAACATAAGGAAAAACTTCTTTCCTGTGAGGGTGACAGAGCACTGTCTGCCCAGAGTCAGACAAGGCTGCCCGGAGAGGTTGTGTAGTCTCCTCTTCTGGAGACATTTAAAACTCATCTGGAGGCAGTATTGGGCAGCCTGCTGTAGATAAACCTGGTTTAGCAGGGGGCTTGGACTAGGTGATCTCCAGAAGTCCCTTCCAGCCTCTACCATTCTGTGAAAGATGGATGTAGATCCTAAGCAGCCCAGCTTTATGTTTTACTGTGGGGATTATGAAAGCTTGGAGTAATTCTTTTATACGGTTTGCAGAATCCTTTTTTTACAACAATAGCAACAAAAAAAAACCCCTACTTTTCAGATCATTCACTGTAACAGCAGAGCTGTTCTGGTGTTTATTACAAAATGCCAAATCAATTTGTGGTGGTAATGGGAAAGGGAGTGGGGCCACAGGTGCCATCTGTGAAGGGGTCAAACAGAGTTCATCATTGTATTTACTGTGCTGCTTTTATATTTAATAAAGTTTGGTGCTAAAGTGCTACTTGAATAATAAAACATTTTCAGGAAGGGCAAGGGCCACTCAGATTCTCGTCTGATACAAAGAGTGTTTAAAAAAGGAGGATTGTGCAGAAAATGATGTGTGGAAGTTGGGAAACAATAACTCATATTTGATGCTCTGAAACATGCCTTAGATAACCATTATTGTCTTAGGACAGCTGTGGTATTAATTAATGCAAATGCTGAGTCAAACAGGGAGTTTCTTACACTGTCTTTTTATCTGATGCATGGACTCTGCTGGGTAGTGCCTACTTTCCTGTGTGTAGGGAGGGGGGGAAATAATAGTTTCTTTTTTTTTCTTCCGCTCATACAGATCCACATCCAGAGAACAGAAGGGTGTGACCACATGACCTGTTCACAGTGTAACACTAATTTCTGTTACCGTTGTGGGGAGAGATACCGACAGCTCCGTTTCTTTGGAGATCACACCTCAAACCTCAGTATCTTTGGATGCAAATACCGCTACCTCCCCGAGAGACCACATTTAAGGAGATTAGTGCGAGGCTCTGTCTGTGGTGAGTGGATAAATGTTCTTGTCGGGAGCTGCACAGTGAGGTGATGGGGGGGGGGGGGGTGTCAATAATACTTAAAACTAGTGGGTGGGCAGCCAGTTAGTTCAGTTATGCAAAAGGTGGCTCATTAAATGTATTTAAATACATACCCTTTGCACTTCCTTTTTCAATAGGTAGTATGCAAATAGGTATTGTGTCCTCTTCTGATAGCTCCTGTTTCCTAACTTTTTAATCATCTGTAAGTAAACTGGAAAAATACTGTCAGTAGGCATGTTGCTAGCTGTGATTGTTATTCTGAAAGCATCAGGAGAAATGGATCAGAGCAAGAACCTCCTTTAAATGAATCTCAGTGTCAAGGATGTGTTTGAATAAAGCATTGTTTGGATTTGAACCTGATCTATGTTTGAAAACCCAAACCACTTGGGTTTGCCCGTTCACATAGAAGGGTGCTTAACTGTTCACTTTGGCTTAGAAAAAAATCCAGATTAAACCAAAGTACAACCATATATATTATTTTTTCTTATAGGAATATGAGACCAAGAACTTGAATTTTATTTTTTATTTTGTTTTTTTTAAAGGCACTTATAATTTGCTTTTGAACCTGATGTATACTTTCCTCAATCTAGAGAAGCACAAGAAAATTAGACAAAGTAAATTATTACCTGATTCGGTATCTTACATGTACATTAAGTTCAGTAGTTGTAGTGAGTTTACAGCGTGTAAAGCTGTTTATACCATTATAGGAAATGACTGTGTTAACTGTCAAAAACTTGGGGACCTATTAAGGAAAATAGGACTTCTTGTACTTTGAATTAAGGCATATAAATTGGAGATGACTTGGAATTCACCAAGGATGAGGAAATGCTTTGAGCTTATCAACTTGTGCTGTTGAATGTAGAGGTAAAGGTAAGAGAGTGAACATGTGGAAATTAAAGCCAGCAAACCTGCAGGAAAATATTCCTGAGCCAAGCATGTTCCAGTAAGAAAACTAGGTGATTTCCATTAATGTAACTCAAGGGTTGACAGACAGACTCATGGGCCTGGTAATAAGAATTCTGGTGTTGCTGCTCTGTAAAGTTGTTGGAGACTCGCAAACCTGGAATGCTTGTTTAACAAATGATAAGAAGTCATCCAGGCTCTTTAGTTTGACCTCAGGAACTCTAAAGGCTTTAAAACAAACTTTGAGAGAAGTGAATTAAAGATACAGAACGAAGTGGGAAAGTGGATGAAAATTCAAAATGGTTGTATGCGCCTACTCTGATAGCTTCTGTAGAGATAAATTCCAACACGTGAGAAGAGCTAGTCTGGATTAAAGACAGTGCTGCTACTAGAGCATGTGGCTGTAAACTGTTTATCAATAAATTTAGTCTCAAAATTCAAGAACCTTTCCAAAGTACTTAAGTTTCAGAAGAGCTTTTAGTAAAAGCCACAATGGCAAACAGTGTAAGATGTTTCAAAATGGATCCTGGTACCTTTGGCAGAATTTGTATCTGTGACATCAAGGGACTGTGCTCAAGACACTACCAAGTCTGTTCTGCTCACATGCAGAATCGTGGATAACCTTATTCCAAGCTTAAACCTTCTCTATACAAGTGAATTTTATTACAACATAGATCTGCAAAAAATAAAACTATTGTCTTCATTATTGCAATGATTTACATGTAAGGTATGCAGTTGGAATGTTTTAATGCCACATACAAAGTCCAAGTGTGCATAACTATTATTAAAATTTTCTGTTTTCCTTGTTTGTTGTTTTAGGAAACAATAATACACAACCTTTTCCTTTTAAAAAGAAACAGCTTTTTAGTAAGAAACTTGTAAGAAAGTAAGTTAGTTTATTTGCAAACGTGACTTGGAGGCAGAAAAGAAATGTGGAAGTGGATATATGAGTTAAAGTTCAGTGCTGAAGATGTATGTTCATATTTATAGAAACACACAGAGAAGACATATTTTACTTTCATTTCACGCTTGCAAGTGTACTTGTGGTTTACCTTAATTAGTAAACCAAGAAAGACGAGCAAAGCTGAAAGCCTCCACTTAAATTTCTCAGTTTTCTGTTAAAACATCTAAATTTTAATATTGATCCTGATAACACTTTATGAATAACAACCAAAACACTCCAGTGTCCACACATGAAAATTAAAAAAAAAAAAAAAAATAAAAGAAATAAAAATTCAACAATTTAGATCATATTACAGTTCAGGAATTCAGGTCACTGTTCTTCTGGCATTGAATTTGATTTTGGCTTTGATTGGCATATGTCAGCCAGTCTAGATTTCTGGGTTTGTTTTTTTTTTTCCACACAAGCAAACACCTGTGCATGTGTTTGGTTTTTTATAAGATGGCATTATATTGTAAGGTTAAATCTCTTGACATTTTTCTTTCAAAGTGGTATAATCCCTAACTGTGATATAGTGTCAGTTCAGTTTGTGGATTCTGCTATCCTGAGTGGTGGAAATTTGGCAAGATGGCTGTCTTTGTAAAACTTCAACAGAATTGATCTGTGCCTGTGAACTATGTGAGTGTAAAGGTCTCCCTAGTGAGTTTGTCCCCAGCTGTGGTCAAATAGAAATAAGATCTCACTCGAGGTCTATTTCCAGTAATCATTGTCTTAGACGCTTCCTTAGTTAAGGTTTGTATCTAAACCTGTGCTTAATGACTACTTATAGATGCCTGGATGGATTTATGCAGTTCCTTAAGTTTCAGCTTCCATAACATGCCCAGTATTGGATGTAGGATTTTATGTGGAGAAAGTATTTCCATTCCTCTGTTACTATTTTATTGAATCCTGATAATTTCCTTGGTTACTTCCATTATAATGAGTTTCAGTAAATAATAGCTTGCTTACCTTCTCATATCTGCCTTTTTGTAGATCCTCCATCAGATTCTTCTTTGTCATGATCTTTGATTATTGTTTGGTTTTGTTTCATTTTTTTTTTTGAACTGAAGCTTCCTGGTTTTAATCATTTAACATAAAGTTGAAAATGCAGCAGTGTTTAATTCCAGCACGGGATCATGCCTAGGGTCAGATATATCCTAGTAGCTAGAACTGTAAATGTAAATACATTTAGGCTTTATCAGGCAAGAGTGGGGCATTATCATGAGTAGGTGTTACTGTACAGGCCTTGGTTTTGGCCTGAGAGTCAGCAGAAGATGTTGGAAAGAGGAGATGGTAGCAGAGAGGTCGGCCATTAAAAGCATAGTCTCTAAATTTTAATGGCATGTAGCATGAAATAAAGGTGGGATTTCCTATATTAGAATGGCTCTTCTACTTAGCTAAGTAGTGGAAATCAACAGAACATAGAATCATAGAACTGTCAGGGCTGGAAGGGACCTTAAAGATCATCCAGTTGCAATCCCACAGCCATTGGCAGGGACACCTCCCACTAGAGCAGGTTGCTCAGAGCCCCATCCGGCCTGGTCTTAAAAACTTCCAAGGATGGGGCTTCCACCACCTCTCTGGGCAACCTGTTCCAGTGTCTCACCACCCTCGTGGTGAAGAAATTCTTCCTAATGTCTAACCCAAATCAACCTATCTCTAATTTTAATCCATTCCCTCTAGTCCTGTCACTACCCAACAGCCTAAGAAGTCCCTCCCCAGCTTTCTTGTAGCCCTCTTCAGATACTGGAAGGCCACAATAAGGTCTCCCCAGAGCCTTCTCTTTTCTAGACTGAACAACCCCAACTCTCTGTCTGTCCTCATAGGAGAGGTGCTCCAGCCCTCTGATCATCCTCGTGGCCCTTCTCTGGACATGTTCCAGCACATCCATATCCCTCCTGTAATAGGAACTCCAGAACTGGATGCAGTACTCCAGGTGGGGTCTCACGAGAGTGGAGTAGAGGGGGAGAATCACCTCCCTCAACCTGCTAGCCACGCTTCTCTTGATGCAGCCCAGGACACGATTGGCCCTCTGGGCTGCGAGAGCACACTGATGGCTCATGTTGAGCTTCTCATCCACCAGCACTCCCAAGTCCTTTTCTTCAGGGCTGCTCTCAAGCCAGTCACTGCCCAGCCTATAACATTATCTTGGCTGTCAGTAGGAGACAGGTGAGGTGTTCCTAGACAGATTTTCTGCTGTGATTTCTTTTTGCTTTCTTGCTGTGAGAGAAATAGGTAAGTGAATGCAGTTAATTTGTAGCCTTGTGGAGGGAAAGTTGTTCGTATGGCTTGTTTCTACCAAGTCTGGGTGAGTGTGGTATGTAGAAAGAAAAGAATACTTCATGGCAGGCTGGCATGCTATCATGGTTTCTGTTGAGAAGAGTTTTTTCCTACAATCACAAATTGTTGTGTAATAAAAATAAGGGAAAAGCATTTATGTCAGCATAAATTTAAACCTACTTTTAATGGCTTTGTAAAAGTAATAGAAATCACAGGGAGAGGAAGATAACCTGGGAGCAGAAGTAGTCTCTGAATTTGATGGCATTTCTCTCCTTGATTCAGCCGGTGTATTTTTTTTGAGGAAGTTTGTCCTGTGGCCAGTAAGGTGAAACTGCTTTTATTCTTCAGTCCCAGCAAACTTGGAGATTTCATTCTCATAGGAATTACTTGGTTAAGTTGTTGAAAATAGAATGTTTGGTTGTAACTAGAGTTAGCGATGAATTGCAGAGAAGCAAAATATAGAAGCAAAATATGTTCAACTGTCTTAAATGAATTTAAAATGCTACTTAAGTACCACCTGAATTCAGTTGGGTGAATTGTATTAAAAATCATTTACTAGGTACTTCATAGATATGTAAAAGAACACAACACGTACTGATGCTACTAAAAGAAATGAAAGGACATGTAGTTCTGTCCCAAGACAGAGAGCAAGATTCAGTTTCTGTATTCATGGCTTTGAGCACCACAGAAGGAAGCATGCTTTTCTAGGATCCAACAAGCTTCATTAGCAACTTTATCATTTCAGTTAGTATGATTTGTAAGAAATCATCTATATACACTTGATATAAGACTCCTTAAAAACAAATGTGAACTTGTATTAGAACTTAAATCTGCATGGATATGACTGTTTTGATTTAAGTAGATTTTAGTAGCTCTGTTGCTTAAACGTATAATGATATTTAGACTGGGAAGACAAAACTTCCTATTGTCATATGGTAGTGATTAAATTAGTTTTCTAAAACTAGTTTGTTTTTTTTTAATGGCAAGGATTTATGAGGTTCTATATTTATCACCCTAAAACTCGCAACCAAAGCCAAAGTCAGGCAAGGGAAAAATACTCCCTCATGTTTACCTAAACATTTCCTCATTTTGTAGAAGAACATCATTCTCTGTATCACAATTAACGCAACCCCTGTGAAATACCTTCAAGTGCAATTATTACATTACCAGTGTCAAAAGTTAGGGCTGGCCTGGCCATTGGATAACTGACAGACGTTCTGTTAAACCTTCTCCTTTCCCAAGGAGGGAGAGAAAGGGAATAAGGGAGAGAGACTTATGGATTGGAAAAGAAAGTTAAAATTACTTTCATGTATTGGATTTTTAAATTATTTTAAAATATGTACAATATCGAACCCAACCTTCTGACAGCAATTACATCACTGTCACCGCTGGTGCTGTGGAGCACTGAGGGTGTCCCAGACTGGGCTCAGCAGCAGATGGGAGCTGTGTTTAGGAGCTGGATTCTAGTACTGCATTCATGAACACACAGATCAGAATTGAAGGCAGAAAAGATGGAGTCCTCGATAGACCCTGGTCATTGAAGAAGAGAGCTTGACCCTCCTGATCCCTCAGCTTTATACTGAGTATGATGTATATGGGCTGGAATCCCTTGTTGGTCAGTTCAGGGTCACCTGTCCTGTCCGCTCCTCCCTGCAGGTGCAGCTTTTTACTTTCTGCACCCCCTAATGTGGTACACAAGGTCCAGCAGTTACCTTGGTACACAGAGGAGCAAGTATAAAAGCAAGAGTCTTTCTGCATACTGATCTTTGGTAGTAACTGTAAACCTGGAGCATTATCACTGCTAGAAGCAGATACTGTCTGCCAAAACATGCCATTAACTTCAGAAAGTGTAGTTACTTAGAAGAGACTTAACCGAAAAACACAGTCATTGAACAGAATTAATTCTGGTGTGACTCCAACCAGGACACGCAGATATCTAAATCTTCATGCTGAGTAACCTAGAAGAGAATTTGTTTACTCTTAATTTGAGTAAAACTGTTAAAAGGTTCTCTTCCGAGGCTTATTCTATTTACAAACATTTCTTTTGAAGTTATCCTTAAAAATTGGCTTTGAACATTACCAAACTGACTGTCATAGCCTACTGCTGAGTTCACCATGGGGACTAATGACCCAAGATTTCATTCAGCTCTGGGGCTAGTTTTACATTTGCTCTCTCAGCTAGCAGTCTCAGCGCTAACAGCCATAGGACAGTGGACCTTTGGGAAGTGTAATGCTTTCAATAGATGTCCCTCTATGATTAAGAGCCTCAGAATCCTTCACACTAAGAAACGATGTGTGTCAAACTGGAATTTGATACAAAGTAATGTTCAGTTCAGATGTGTAAAATGGAGCATCTTGTAATTGTTTCATACAATGCTGATAAAAAGGAGATATAAGGAGAAAAGGTATTTTGTTTCGTTTTTAAAGTTTAACCATTAGAAAGAATGCCTTGATAACCAAAAGGAGATACTGTCCTATGATGAAAGGTCATTTTATCCTGTAAGATTTTGGAACTACACCAAAATATCAAAACTTGATATGCACAGGCAGAAGGAAAAAGACGCTCATGCTTCGTTTCAGCTCTGAGTTAGTCAAATGTAAGTAAACAAGTTCTTAAACTGAATTAGGATATGAACCCATTCTTTGTGTCTGCAAAAGAGTTACCCTAGTCAAAAGCTAACTTCGCTCTTTCTGCAGACTGTTTCTGTGTACTTAGTTGCCAGTTCAGTGGTTTAAATTTTTAATAATTTTGGTACCAAACATCATAATTTTCTAACATTCTAATTATTAGTAAAGAAAAGAGACTTCATACCTTAAAACAATTTTTTATAAACTTTACTTTGAAATTGCTAAAGACTCTGATAATATTTTTCATGTTTGTAATCACTTGTTTTGGAGTTTTCTTGAGGTTTTCCATCATTCTACATTCCTTCTCCTGTCTACACTTGAGTAATTTTTGACAATTTCTGTGTGTATAGAATGCAATGCAGTGGAGTCCCAAGGTCTACCATTAGGATGCCTAGCAACTAGAGTAATACCAGTAATATTTGCCAATATTTTTCTTCTAGGAATTAATGTTTCAAGCCCACAGCACTCCTATGAAATTTAAAAGCTATCAAAACCAAGCGTGAAAAGGACCAATTTATTTAACTGCTGTAAATATTTCCAAAATATCTCATTTTTCCTTCGAACTGCCCAAATTAGTGGCTCAGGTTATGGAGAGGTTTACATCACTATTGAATGAAGTAATCCATTTACTGAAATCTGATACAAGTGACTTGAGAGAGGGAAGGGCAGGGAAGAGAGAGGTAACGAACTTGCTTTCTCTTCCTTTCTAGAGGTGATCTTTCAAACACATGCTTAATTTAGAGAATTGCTTAATTTCAAATCCCTGATCAGACTGCTGGTGTGTTGGTTAAAATGCCTGCCCTGCTCCAGTTTTCAAACAGCTGAGACAAATGACATCTTTGGTCCAGCCACTCCGCCAGCCCAGCCAGGGAGATTCTGCTCTTCAGTTGAAAACATGCAACGCAAGGATAGCTTGGATTCAAAGTTCAGTTTTAACTTAAGTGTTTCAGAAGGAACCCTGCCTTCTCTCCATGCATTTCCACAGATCATGAACTCAACAGAAATAAAGAATATGAGCATGTTTTATTTGTTCTTAGTCTTATTCTCTAGCTGCCGTGCTGCACCACCTAGCTGCCTTACTCATGTAAGAGCAACAGTGTATCCTTTTAAAAGTTGATCCAAAATAGACTTGGCTGTGGTTTGATTTAGACCTAAATCACACTGTACACAAGGACTTCACAGTGACCTTTTAAAGCAAGCAGAAGCATATTCAGAAGTGATGGTCTCATTGCCTTGAGCTAACCTAAACTCTCAAAGATGCTGGTTTGCTTGGCATCTTTCCAGGGTGGATGCTGTACAGTAGGATTCTGGAGAGGCCAAATGATAGTAGCTTTATAGCTATCAAATTCCTGTTGATGCCTAAGGGATTTCGGAATGGAAACAGAAGTAAATGCAAGCTGTTGCTGTACAAAATGAGCTGCGGTCAGAGACTTGTGGTGGGTGAAGAGGGCAAAAAGCAATGTGTGCAGAGTGCTGGTCTCTTCCCACAAGGAACTAGTGACAGAACGAGAGTAATGGCCTCAAGCTGCACCAGGGGAGGTGTAAACTGGACACAAGGAAAAAATTTTCACTGAAAGGGTTGTCAGGCATTGGAACAGGCTGTCCAGGGAGGTGGTTGAGTCACCACCCCGGATGTGTTTAAAAGCCATAGAGATGTGGTGCTTGGGGATATGGCTTAGTGGTGGCCTTGGTAGAGTACGGTTAGTGGTTGGACTCAACGATTTTAAAGATTTCTTCCAACCTACATGATTCTGTGGTTCTGTGAGATTGCTGAGTGCTGATAGCTCCTAGCTGGATTTGTAGGATGAGTTTACAAATAGGAATCCCAGTAAAGTATTAAAAAACAAAACCAGCTTTTGGGAATCCGGTATTAAAATATTTATGAATGGCTGAAAAAGGAAAATTAAAATGCCTACTTTGAATTGCTTAATGAATTTTGTATTTCAGCTGGAAAACTACTCATTACGCCCCTAATACTGGTTCTGGGACTGGCACTGGGAGCCATAGCTGTTGTAATAGGTAAGAATTACATATATGAGTGATTCTGATTTCACAGTGACTTTCTGAATGACGTTTCAGCATTTTCATTTTGGAGACAGACACACAGTACAATTTTCATAGATATTGTTACAGTATAAAGCACGTGACCAAAAAAAAAACCTGCCTCTTTAGAATCTTTTCTTGCTTGGATTTTATACCTAGTAGCTTCATTTCCTGTCCCGTCCCACCCCCAATTATTTGTTTTTCTGAACCAAAATCTTTATAACTAGCATAGTTAAATTAGTAAGAAGGCCAGAGTAATTTAAACGTAGTCCTAGGGTTAGGCTTACTTGCACCCTCCCTTTAATCACTACAGTGGATCACAATTCTAAGATCTTGGCCATTTTTTGGGGCACTAGGTATAGTCCCAAGAGCCATTCAGCTTGATGATGCAACAACAGAACAACAAAGCAGCAAAGAGATGAATCAATTTCAAAATCTCATTCAGTGCATAGGCTGCCAAATTAGATTCCATCACAAGAAAGGGTACTGTGAACTCATTTGATACTGTGTCAGAGCTCTGTTAATGTGGTTGTATTAATGTGTATGTAGTTATTCTAGCAAATCTGCTCTTTGCCTGGCTTAACTGAATTCTCACACAGAACTGAAATAAGCTCTACTGACAAATGTATAATTTTGCTCATGTAAGTATGCATCCACTATTTTCTTTGGCAGTAATATATCAATTGGGGATCATACTGCTTCTCAACCCTACATCAAACTACTTACTTCATTGGAAAAAATTTAGTGTATATCAGCCCTGAGGCATGTTGAGATGTTACACCTTTATTTTGATATTGCACATAGCTAATCAACATATAACCAAAATACAAATACAGCTTTTCTTGACTACATCTAGCTAAATGAGGAATATTGTTATTCATTTCAGTATTTAGGCTAAGAAAACGTATCTTTTTCCTGTATGAATATTCTGACTTGGATTCACTGAAGATAGATACCTATACATATATAGATATCTATCTTACATATTTATTCTTTTTTTTTAGTGGTGTTTTTATGCCAGAAATATAGGCTATAAAGACTTCTTAATGCCAGTAAAAACTTACTTTATGTAGCAATCTGGTGTAATGTATGCTGTGAAAAATACACTCTGTTGCTTATATGAAACATTAAGATGTTTTTGCAGTAATAGAATAGCACTAATTGTGATACTACACAGTGTGCCACTGAAGTCCCATCCTAGGTATGGCCGGATAAGATGCAATACAGAAAAGCAGTATGAGCAGTTCCAAAAACATTGATTATATATAGGAAAGTGCAACTGTAAAAGTAATCTCAGTATCATAGCTGAATATCATTTTCTACCATTTACAAGGCTATTGAGCAAAGTGAGAACCCTGGTGATGGTAATAGTCTTTTGTTATATGTAGTGGTGTCTGAAAAGCAAATCTTTCACCATTTCAGTCATCTGGTGGCAAGAGAAAGGGGGAGATGTTTCCTGTTTGGATTTGAAAGAGTGCCTGTTACAACAAACTATTTTTCACTGGAATAAATCTGATTTAATTATTTGTTTTTCCCTTTGCAGCTTCCTTTCTCTCAAAAGACTTTAAGAATAAATAGTTCCATGCCCAGACAAGGATAAACACTTAGTATTACTTCCCGATAGATGAGTATGTTTGTAAAAATACTTTAGAAAACCAAAACAAAAAAAAAAAAAAACACCAAAAACCAAACTGAAGTTATAACCTGCTGCCTCTATTACATGCAAACTAGTTGAAAACTAGTTTAGTTAAATCATCCTTGGATTTAGATCTAAGGATTGCCAAAGTGCTTTTAAAAGTTTTGAGTCTGTATCTTATACAAAACTGTATGGTTCAGGAATTAATGTCAGATATGAGAGTAAGGTTAGCAGGAATTTGTGGCAAATGTAAAGTGTAGCTTGTTACTGAAGAGACAGTTGCAGGCTAGTATTTCTTCTGCTTCTCCAAATGCCTTGTCCAAGTTAAGACATGGAAGGCTGCATCTGAACACTCCACGTAATTGAAAGAACATAATGCACACAGATGATTGCATTTAATTATGATTTTCTTCTTTCTTGTTTTCTTTTGGCAGGTTTATTTGTGTTTCCTATCTATTGCCTTTGTAAAAAGCAGAGGAAAAGGTCACGGACAGGTATGCCCTGGTAAGGATGGACCTTACTTACCTGAACTGAGCTGGTCCTGCAAGGGCTATACACATGTTGTGCGACAGAGCAATACAGTCCTGGTAACAGCATCAAAGCCACCGCCCTGGAAGAAGAATGGGGAATCTCCTGCCATCTTCCTTCGGCCGAAAACACTACTGCAGACCAGAAAGCCTCTTTGCTCTGGTGCACTCTGAACAAGATGGGCCCCCTGACTGCTGCTTTTTAAATATTTTGGGGTTTGTTTGTTTTTTTGATGGTTTTTGGGTTTGGTTTTTTTGTTTTGTTGTTTTTTTTGCTTTGTTTTTTTTTTTAATTATTACTTCAGATGGGGTTTTGAACTAGACAATCAAAGTCTGTATTGTAGCCACAACTACTACCGATTTGGCCTGTGAAGAAAGCATTTAACTGCTAACATGTGCTCCATTTAACTTCAGTTGGCCTTTAAGGGGAAAATGCTTAGAAGTCTTTGCACTCTTACTGTATACTGAGCATACTACTTTTGGTATTAAAAACTACTTCTGTAAATAACTTCTATCACACAGCATTCTGTTCAGCATACCGAAATCCTGTCACATGCCAGAGCACGACAGCTGGTTATCTTCGGAGTCCTCCTTCTAATGGGCAAGAGTGTAGATTGCCACCACCAAGCTGCAGAGGGAAATATCCTTAGTATTGAAGCTCCGTGATACAAATACGCTGACTGGTTTCACTTCAGTATTTGATTTATCACAGTCTATTAATATTGATTGGGGGAGTGACAGATTTGTTAGAGTACAGCATTTTGAAACTCTTCCAGTACAGAAAACAATGTAAGGGTAACAAGAAGTGTCAGTGTCCTGTTCTGTCCCAAGATATCCCTGAAGTGTGTTTGCAAGGAAGCTGGAAACCTGCTCTTCTGTTCCGACTTGGCATATAATACACATGCCATACACTAGTTGTTTAAAGACTGGCTTGATGAAATTTTGTCACCTAAATAGCACATTTTGTTTATTTAAGTAGGCTACGTAAGTCTTAGAGCATCCACTGATGTCTCAAGAGGAAAATCTATGAATTTTGGGTAAGAGGAGGTCATAAAATCTTAGGAGACCGTTGCATTTTTATTCTCCACTTCCAGTGTTTCTCTTTGGCATGTTAGAGATCTGAAGAGAATAGATATCCTTGCTTTTTTTTTTTTTTTTTTTTTGGGGGGGGGGGGGGAGGTTTGGGGTTTTTTTTTGCCTCCCCCCCAACTTCAGAGTACCCCTGTTTGCTACCAGACCTCTTCCTTGGCACATCACCACAAGACCAATGTAAATCAGCATTAGGAATCAGCTACTGAGAATTTTTTCACTTTTAGTTCCAATCCAAATTTATCAGACAAATATGTTAAACTTAAAAAATAGAATACATATGTGTAAGCAGAACACTGAAACAAAGGAATTGAATAAGAAAAATAACTACTCTAAAAATACAAGCTGATCTGAAAAGAAGATTGCATTTGTACTGTGGAGGTACTTTTTTTTCCAGAGTGTGTGTCTGTATAAATATATATGGGGAGTGGGGGAAGTGGGGAGATGGGCAATGTCTTAAAAGAGTCTACAGACTTTGAAATTTAGGCCCACAAATAGCATATAATTTGAGAGGACGTACTTTGCACCACTTTCTTTGAAAATTATTAAATCTGAATCTAGTTGTAATTTTCAAGTAAATAGTATTCTGCCTCACCAACATAATACTGTTGCAAGATACTTGCTTTGACTTCAAAGCCTCAGTGGAAGAAACTGATGAATTTTGTTTACCTGGAAACACAAATATCAGCTTACCATAGTTGGCTAGTATGCTTTTTTTCTGTCAGCTTCTAGTTTTGTTTTCTTGGGTTTTATTTTTTTTCCTGTTGAAACAGTGTGTACAAATGCACCATATTAGTCAACATGCAGTTAATAATTTCATTTGAATTTAAGGGCATATTGACACTGTTGTCCTAATAGTAGCAATAGTACCTTTCTAAGATGTGTAAAGTAAGAGGGGAAGCAATGATGTTTATAAGTTTAAAGCCTATTGTCAATGCAAATCTACCCATTAATTAGATTTCTTCTTATGTGACACATCAGTTTGCTGTTTGTGTTCTGTCTGAGGTTGGAAGCTGCCTTAAAATCAGTCTTGTTTATGAGTGTGTTTTCTGAAACTATACATATTAGTTGTCTTTGGCTTACTCAGGGATTTTTATTCCTTTCTTTAAATGTCAAATAATGAAGATATTTTTGTATTATTTAGAAAAAAACCTTCAGACCTCAGTGTGTGAGATATGTATAAATAGATTTGGGTTTGCAATGTAGTCTGTAATATGGTGTCAAACTGTTCCACTTGAGAGTATTTTAGTATTTGAGATTATTTGTAATTAACTTATACAGTGGATTGATTTCCTTTCTTTTCCTGGTTCTTCATAAATATGTTCGGTAGTCTTACAGTCTTTGTAGCTGTTTTCATTCTGCCATGTTTGCCATTTTCAGTTTCTGATGGAAGTTTAGTAAGATCTGAAATTAAGATGCTAGAATAAAGAGCGTAAAAGGGAAGATAATAGGTCTGCACTTATATTCAGAAAGCATGTCATTGTGGGTGGAGGAAAGGAACACATCTCAACTCCTACATTATCACCTAAACCATTTTGATTTTATCGGGACAGATTAAATTAAAGGGAAATTGTTCTTCATTTTCTACACATAGCAAAATGAGGCATCTTTAACCTTGTAAAGATGAGAGAGTCTAATCTTGCTTTCTCTGTAGAGAAAGGAAAAAAAAAAGACAATATTTGCTTTTGCTTTTCTTTTTCCTGTTCTACAATTTCAAGAGCCAGGCAGAGTAGGCATATGGAAGTCTTTCTCCATCCATATAAAAATATTCCTACTTGAATAGTACAGAAGTACAATTTTTTAATCAACATTACGTAATATAACCAGCTGAAATATGAGAAGTAGTTTAGTACAAAATTTGATTCAATAAAATGTTAGCTTGTAAACAGCTCGTATCACAGGAAATCTTATATACACGCAAGTCATGTCATTTGTCTTACAGGCATTAATTTATCAGTTTGAAAGACGTGGGGAATGAACTTGGTTGTAACGAAATTCAAGGGTGTTTTTCTTTTATTATGTAAAATGTTTTGGTTTTTTGTAACTACTCTACAGAAACCATCAGATTGTTCTACTCCATCTTTATTAGCAGAAAACTTCATCAGGCAGCTGAGTTAACCTGCTAAGGCAGATTTCACACTACTGTATTCTGATCATCATTGATCATTGGGTTTGCTTTCAACACATTTAATATTTGAGATTATTTATCCTTACTCAAAGTTGTTGCTCACCAGTATCTGTATTCAGACTAGGAAATGCTTAAATCCATTCCGCACCAGCCTTCTATTTTAAGCTTGCCTAGAAATGTATTTGCCCATGGGCTCAGGCCTCCTCGCAGGCATGCGGTCAGAGCTGGCACCCTCCTGGCAGCACTGTGCTGTGTGCCCAGTCCTGTTCCTCCTAGGCTGGGCTGGCTGGACAAGCCAGTCCAGAGGGGGCTTGTTTCCCTTTCTCCACTAAGAATAATTAGTTGTATTTCATTAATTGGGTCAAGTTTCAGAGCTGTTCAACCATGTCAGTGGCAGGATGATTCTGAGTGCCGCAGCATCTCAGAGCATAGGTTATATCTGCAGAGCTTATCCAGGACCTTGTGACTGGAAAATAATTGTGCTTTCCCTTGTGTCAGCCTATTAGCCTGTGAAATTAAGAAGCTGAGTAGGAATTCAAGTGAGAGGCAGAAGTGAAGTTCTGTACAAAAAGTTTTGTTAATTTTCAACTTTCACCATCCATAATAAACAGCATATTCGTATCTTTCAAATGTCATTAAAATACAGTGCAATTTGCATGATCTGTTATCTTCCTTTGGGGCAATGCTAATGTGTAAGTAAGGGAGGATTATGTGTTTGGCTTTGTTACCAATGCTGACTTTGTAACTCTTCCTGGTATGTTAGGGATTTTTTAATTTATGTCTATTGGTTCTGAAAGTTTGATCAACGTGAAGCTTTACTTATTAAAAATGTTAATTTGCAGAGGTTATTGCCAATTTAATCAGAAGGTGTTTTGGATCATCATCAGGTATTCTTTTTAGCCAAGGGGCTTTTGGCTCTTCCAAAGGCTGCCATAGCTTGTGTGATTGATGTTAAATGGTTTGTAGGGTAGGGCAGTAATTCTGTCAGAGGATACAAATGCTCCAGTGATCAAACACTTTCTCTTCCCAGTTAGATCTGAGAAATTCTTCAATATTCAATGGCCAAATAGTTTTCCATGCAAACTGGTTTGTGGTTTTTTTTTTAAATTTACTTGTGTTTTGTTTCTTGCGCAAGCCTTGAATCATTCATATTCTTGGTATGATAATTGTCTAGGTCCAAGTTGTGGATAAGAACTGTGGATTACTGTTACTTTTATAATCTGTAATAGAGCTCTGATGAAAGAATCTTACCTGAGGAAACTATTAGAGAGATAATTTCTTAGTTTCTTTCCTATTAATTTTGTGCCTTATAGTTGCAGCAGGTCAGCTCCATTCCTGCCATCAGTCATAGCCCCATTAAACTAAAGAAGTCATACGCCTTTTTTTGCCAGTATGGAATTTGGTCACAAATACTTAAATTAAAAATACCTTGAAGCATGTTGATAGCCATTCTGCAGCAACTTGAAAATTCTGGTTCTCTTCTTAAGTGCAGAATTACTATGGAGCCAGTCCTCTTCCTCACGGAGTGATGCTAGCACTGCTTAATAAGTGCAGGAGAGGACAGGCAGTAGGGAAGAATTTCCAAATTATATTCTTTTTAAAGCACACAGGGGAAGGAATGCCAGCTTTTAATATAATAACAAGACCTTCTTAATGTTTTGAGTCACTAATAAACTTAGAAACACCATCCATAGACAGTGTTTAATAACATCTTAAAATGCTGCTTTCTTCAGCATAACAAATACTAGCACAGCGTAGGAATTGGAATTACAGACATTCAGGTTTTTTTTGGACTTGCCACAGACTTGAAAAAGAGGGCTTGAAAAACTTACGTTGCTGATACATATGGTTGCTTGTCTTGCTACTATTACATGAAAAACTAGCTGAGCCTTCATTCAGCTGCAAGGCTAGCAGTGTTTTCCTTTAAGTACTGCTCAAGCTATAACACCCCCAAACTTTTTTCTTAAACTGACAAATTAAGCTTGTTGCATTTACACAGAACTGTTGTTTTCTGGTAGATTCTTCCTTATGTTTCTGTGCATAAGGTCTCACGATCTATACATTCTCTCTCCAGTAAGGACTGAAGTGCTAAGCACTTAACTACTGAAGTTCCTCTACAGTGAAATACCATAATGTAGGGAAATGAAAAATGATCTTAGAGAGCATGCTCTAATTTCAAAGGTAAAAATGTGTAATAAGTTTTAATTACTTACTCCCTAGTAAAAAGTAAATAAACAGCTGGGAATATGCTTAAGAGATGTATTTCTAAATATATCTTTAAAAAAGTTACAATAGCATTTAGTTTATTAAAAATGCATATTCTGCAAAAGAAATCTTTTTTGGATTATTTGGCTTGTCAAAACTAGAAAAATTGATCTGAAGTGTTTTGGATGAGTCAAAGTCAGAAAAGGAGAAATTTATTGTGTGAAAATATTTTATATTCTTACTATAAACATGGATTTTGCACATACCTGCTTAAACACAGTTGCATGCTCATTCAATCTTCACCTTGTTGAAAACTTGCCAGACTGAAAAGAGTATTGTTGAAATTTTAACCTTCTGTCACTGAGCATGATGTTACTAATACAATGCCAGATTACCTCATTTTTAGAAGGAAAAACTACTTACAGAATCCAAACAAGCTGTTCAGATATTTTAAACCTGTCCTTGAAAAGTCCTGATGCAGTCAAACATTTTCACGCCTTATGCAAGCTCTGCGTAAACAGATAGGTTAAGTCTTTAGTCATGGACTAACTTCTTGCATAAAAAAATGGACTCTGAAGAGTTCTTCATATTTTTCATATCTGCTGCTTCATGTCCATAAATTGCAAGTACAGGGCTGAATTTACATTTCACTGTGTTTACTATCTCACAATAAAATGTTTACTATATTTCCATTTCTTTTACACTTTATTTCTGATGTTCTCCCTTTCCTTCCAAATTTCATAATTTGGAACTGACTTGTGAAAATGGCTGAAGATGAAATTAGACCTGGAAAATGTGATTTCATAAGTCGTCATTTCAGTAGTGCTTTGCTGAGCTATACCAGCAAAAGATTAAATCTGTTGTATTTAAGCAAAATGCCGAAATCTTTTTTTTTTCTTCGGTGCTTTTAATTTTGGATTGTTAAAAATGTAATTAAACAGCACAGTTGTCTTTGTTGCGTAACTAACCATCTAAGTCCAAATAACTTTTTAAGGTATTTGTTAATTTCTGTGACTGTGGTAGAGATGAGAATAATAGGTGCTGAAAAAAAAGAAAATGTGATCTCTGAGGAGGCTGTCCAAGCTGAACTTTATCTTAAATCCTTGACAATTCAGTGAGAAATCTTCCTCTGCCCTTATCTCTTTTCTTTTGTAGATTCTGAGGCAAAGAGTTCTCTTTAAAATAGGGTTAATTTGAATGACAGGAGGTGAGGGTAGTGAAATGGCAGATCACATCTCTTTTTAGCGTACAGGCTTCTGGCACAGCTAGAGTGCTGGTCAAAACACTGTGTATTCATTAAGAAAGCAATTTCTAACTCCACATTTGGGCCATAAACAACGTAGTTCCATCAGTGACTAGAACTTTCTGTAATATATCTGATGACTAAGAATTTATAAAAACTGGAGTTAGGCAATACCCATAAAATCAACACTTGAATTCTAGTATTCAGCATGTTTTGTATAATAGGAATTTTAAATGTGTAAGTGCCTTATTGCTCGAAACAAATGAAAGGTGTTTGTTCCCCTCCACAAAGCAATATGGGAATTTCTGTTCCGTGGACTCTGACAGACAGACATGTTAAGCCAAAGTAACCAATACTGGTTTTCTCAAAGTTGAAAACTGTTGTTACTGAATAAGTTACCTTTTTTTGAATTATGAAAGTAGTTTGGTATGCTGATTTAATTCTGATGATCTCAGTTCTGAGTTCTTTTTAACTAGCTGTTCACTCCCTTGTTCAGTCTTCCAGCATAATCAGCTATGAGTTTTCAGCCACTTAAAGAAATGCAACTTCATGAAGAAGAGAATTCAGCTGATGTTAGGTTAGACCACAACCTGTGCTATGTGTACCTTCAGAGCTCTAATGGGCCCTGCTCTGCACTAATTCATGAAGACAGAAGCACTGAGGAGCTTGGCACATGGAGGTGTGCTGTAGCTAGGTTGGACTTGGAGCAGTTTAACAGCATTTCAGTGGTATCCAACTTGAACTAACATATCCTTTTAATGGAAGTTGGTAATTTATTTGTGGTTGGTATCTTGATGGACTAAACCATCAAACAGGTTTGGAGGAGCGGCTTTGGGATCTCTGCCCAGCCCTTCATTGCATGGTGGGAGGTATAATCTGAAAAAGTAGTGTTCATTTTACCATCTCCAGATAGCTTCAAAATGGATACTGTAAGGTTTGTTTTTTTCTTCTGGGATTACTTCCTCTCCTAGAAGAGTGGAATTTTGCCTTTTATGGTCTACATGTTCTAAAGGATTGTTTTCTTACTAATATTGCTTCCACTTTTGTCCGTCTATTGGAAGTCAGGTGCCAAGAATAAGCTACTTTTCTAAAATTGTCTTGAATTATGTGAAAGTCTGGTAGAACGTATCTTTTATAAAATATTGAAGTTGTAAAAAGGTAGTTTTCAGAAAGAAGCTGAGTTAATAATAGAGGGGGGGTAATAAAAAAACCCTGTGCTCAGAAGGTCTATTTATTGTAGATTCATGGCCGTGAAATGGTTTTAATATGTTCAATTCTAAGAATTCATGAAGGAAGGAAGGAAAGACAAATTAAGATGTGAAGAGTATCTCTTGTAATCTTTTCTTCTCCTGAAATTCCAGAGTTTTTCAGAACTGTAAGAAATGTTTTTGGCTTGGTTTTTTGTTTTGATTTTTTTTTTTCCCCTCCCCTCTGGAGTTCTTAATTGGTAATCTAGCTGTCACTTCCAGTGTTATTTCTTCATGAATCATCACACACGAATGTTTAATAAGGATTCAGCTTGCATATCTGAAGGTTTTGGAAATTGATTTGGATATCTTAATTTCTATTTCAGTATTATCTCACAATTTTTAGGCATTAACTAAGTCATTCTATAACCCATTGAACAGGAGGCACCATGTAAAATACGTCTTCAAACTTAGGAATTAGTGTACATTTTAAAAAGTTATTTCCGTAAAGGAAATTCTTCTCATGCAACCAGCAGGCACACAACCAAAATGCTGATAAGGTTTTTCCATTATCTTTCATTTCACTGATAACTGTAGGGATTTTTTGTTGCACAGTACTGCAACAGTGGTCTTCATGCTGTAAAAACTTGACAAAAATATTTGGTAGTCTTGGGCAATATTTTACAAATAATCCATCTTTAAGTTGTTATTTTAAATGTATACCAGTAATCACTGTTGGGTGTGCTACCTTTGTGGCTGCTTTAGTTCATGCAAATGTTATGTAAGGATTATTTCTTGCTACCCTCTTCAGAGTGCCTTTTAATTTAGGAGGTTTAGAGAGATGGTTCACTGAAGTCTTCTGTTGAATCTACCATAGTAATGTCTGATCTTTTACACTTATCCCGATGAATGTATAACTAAAATCCTATTCTTTAAAAAGCTGTAGTAGACACAGGTTGTATATGCACATGTACATGCATGGATACAAGGGAAGGTGTTCTGCCAATGTTTGTCCTGCTGGACAGGACCTTTTGAAAGTAAGTGAATTTTTTTAACAGTTTTATTTTCAAAATGTTACCTCACTAGTATTCAGTAGTAGGTTTGTCTCTGTACTGCTTCACTTTGCTAAATACAATCACGATCATGGTAGGCAGTTTAATTTAAAGACTCTGTGATTAATTTGATGTCTGTACTGAGAGTGGAGTTCGTAAGTCAAAACTTACGGTACTTCATTTCCTTTAAAGGCATTCCTTTCACTTACACTGACAGCCTAAGCCCCTGTTACCAACAAACTGCAAAAGTGCTTCCCCATGATGAAATGGAAGAATGTCAAGTAGCATTTGAATGCAGTCCACCTGTCTTAGAATCAATATTCAGAAATGGGGGGGGTAGGGTGGGGGGGATGGATGTAATGAATTGTGGGAAGACATTTATTGTAGAGTTCGTTCACTTGCACACAAGGGGTTTTACAATGTCATCTAGTAATGTCTACCTAATAAAGTTTTGAAAAAGAAAAATAAAACTTGTCTGAATGTTTAACTCTTTAAACAGTTGTATGTATGAATGATTGTTGACGGGCACCAAGGAGTCTTGCTTAAATCTATTAATTTTTTTATGGTTCTTATATAATCTTAAATTTCACCAAATGATTTACACTTCAGAAACTTTGTGTTCAGATACTGTATTAGTCGCTTCAGTCTTTTAACTGCTTTAACACTGAAAATGAGAACAGAGGTAAAAAGACAGTTTACTACGATGAATACTTTTACATAAAATAGTCCCTGCCCTGTGGTGTCACCTCTGGGCTACTGCTTTCATTTTTAAAAGCTCGTTAGTATGCAACACAAAATTTTACCTTCTTATGAAATGTTAAAATGTTAGCTTAAAATAACCGAATACAAACTAGAGAATATACACTGGAATACAGTTTTCCAGTTTCCTTGTTCAGACTACTTCCTAAAGCTTCATCTCTTCCAAAGGCAGTTTATAGAAAAAGCGGTCCATAGCTGTAAACTTGAAACATGTAATCCATTGTGAACTGACAACATTGATGGAATGTTTTGTCTGATGTGTTGGGGATTTTTAAACACTGTCGCTAACTATGGAATTGTATTTGCATGTTCAGGCACAGCAGAGGTAGTAGTGACGTTTGCCTACAGTTTGTTTCTGTAGGAAATAACCCTGAAGAACAATTCACTGCAGTGAAACGCAAAGCAAAAAGCTTGAGGCCACTGCTAGGTGCCTCTGGCCAAGGACAAGCCTTTCAACCCTCTCCCCAGCCCCCTCCAAAACAGTCGAGATTTGCAACCAAATGTCAAGGGCATCATACCAGAGGTTCCTTATCTGCAGGAATTCTAACATGCAGTCTGCAGCAGTGGAAGGATGGTCAGGAGGCCAAAGAAATTGATATCCCTAGAGCTGAAACTGCATTTAAAGGCTAACTTCTCACTTACAACCTCAACCTGTTTGACAAAAGACAGAAAAACAGACTTGGATTATAAATCCATGAAGTAAATAGGAGTAATGTGCTCCACAGAGATTAGATATGCAATGGTAATTTATAGATGCATCCATTCAGATGACTGACATGCTCTTGTGGGCACCTGAAATAGTTACTATAGGAAAAAAAATACATGTTTTCCCTAAATCGTTAGTGCATTTGTGCCTGCTTGTAAGAAATGATGTTTAACCATTAACTAGTAAAACAACAGTCTAAAAATTTTGAATTAATATTTTAATTTCTCATGTATTTGCTTAGTAGTTTGACTTCAGCAGCAAAATGAGATACTGCTGTGTTGGAATGTGGGGTATGTGAAATACCAGCTACTGAGAGCAGAATTAGAATTAGCGGCCATGTGGATAAAGCTCTTGTGCTTTGGAAAACTCAGTCCTGACTTGCCAACCACAAAGTTTATTTGGCAGGTCAGGAAGTCACCTTGATTATGTAGTCTATTTGAATTTCTATAAGTCTTTGTTGGAATTTCTTACTAATAGCCTTATATAAAACTGAGTAGACATGGGCTAAGAAAGAGGATTTCACATGGACATACATGGTCAGAAGATACAAAGCAGTTGGAGTAAAAAGCTTTTGCAGAGAAGGATGCCAGTTGAACTCTACAGAGATCTGTGCTTGGACTTTGATTTTCAACATACTTCCAAATGATGTGAAGGAAAAGGTAAGCGACGGGATAACAAATTAGGCTGGTGGTGGAGAGTTGCCCAGGACAGTAAGGGTGAGAGCTAGTAAAAATGATGGAATGTTTTTTTTGGACAATACACAACAAAATAGAGGAAGGCGCTTCAGCATAGGAACGATACACCTGATACATAATTGTTTCCATGATTGTAATAAAGGCCTCTGCGTTTCAGTATTGTGGAGAAAACAAAATAGTGACCCAGTATTCCTGTATCTGAAGAGATGATGAACCAGGCAGCATCAAATGAGGCTAGCTGGAGCTGAGACATAAAGGGAAATCTCTATATGAACTGTGAAACACCGAGAGAAACTCCTGGCAAAGGATATTGTAGATAGCTGAGGGCTGGAGTGAAAATGAGTGGTTTATAGGAAAGAAATTGTCAGGTCACTCGCTAAATGTACAGATACTGTGTCTGCATCTTTGAAGGTCTGGACAGTAGAAGATGGTAAGACTGCATCCTTCCCCACATACTTGGCTTCGCTGACTATCGAAGATACTGGGCTCCCTGAAGTGTCATTTTGTCTATTATTTCCAGGTGATCCTCTTTTTATATGGAAAGTCACCATGTTGAGAATATCCTAGCAGATCCCAGTAGTGATTCATTGGGGATGGTGGGGAGGTGACCATTCTACTTGGCTGTGGAAAACACTATCCTGCTTCTCAGGTAGAGATGCTGATTGGTAAAACAGGGCTTTACAAAGCTGAGAAGTGGTGGAAGCCTGTACGCTTTGTAGGATGCTTTTCTCACTGTCACCTAATTTTGTTCCACCTGATCTGAGCAATATTCTTGCCTCAGCCCTAATTTCCACCTAGCTCGTCCACTTACCCTCTTTTGGACACACTCGGTCACCTTAGCCTTTCCCAGGCTGTTTATTTCCTCTTTGTTAACTCTTCCTTTCGACTATTGAAATGACCTGAAGCTAAGCTTTGGTTTTGCTGCCTTGCAAGAATAATGGACACATTCATGTACATTTTCTGTGCTGGCCCAGAATTCACCTCCTTGACCAAATGTGAAATAAATAATATTTCTTCTTTTTAGAAACGTGTCTTTATTAACAAGACAGTTAAGAATTCTAGGTGCCTATTGCCCACTTCTGTCTGACTTCTGTCTCAACAATTCCATTTTGACTTTTTCAATGAAGGTTTCTATTTTATTCTCTTTCATGATAAAAAAATGCTGGATGGTCTCCTAAATGTCCTAGCATATAAGGAGGAAAAGCATAGTGTATCAAAATAGATTTATAAAGCCAGTTAAGCCTGAAAAGCAGCATTGTGTGACTAAACAGGACTCTGCTAGAGATTCCCCTGCTGATAATTGTATATTTGTACAATCCTCATTTTGTGCTTTGGGTTTTTTTTATGGATTTTTTTAAACGTGTATGATACATCTGAATAGTTGCCTGCATGCTTTTTTGGGTGGGTGGGTTTCTTTGCTTTGGGTTTGGGTTTTTTTTTTGTTTGTGGTTTTTGTTGTTGAAAATGTTTTGGTTTTGTTTGGTTGGTTTGGTTGATTGGGTTTTTGGGGGGTTTGTTGGGGTTTTTTTTTTTTTTTTTTGGTGTCTGGAGAATTTGTTGTGCATTTTTATTATTTTTATGGAATCCATATGAAGCTGTTTGTTAGTGATGGGTTCGAAGCCTGAGGGGCCGGAAGGCAGCCGGTGCTGGCGGCGGGTGTAGAAAGAGCACAGGACAGAGCCGGGGCCTGCCCGCGGGGCCCACTCCTGGGGCCGCCCGCTCGCACAGCAGGGCCGGTAACTCCCGGTTCGCCTGGCTCCAGAGGCGGGGGGACACCTCGCTTCTCCCGGGGGGCAGCGGCCGCCAGGCCCGCAGGGGGAGATGCCGCCGCCTCGCCCCCCGGCCGCGGGAGGAGGGGCTCCGCCGCCAGCTGCCCGCCCGTTTGTGCCCAAGGCCGCAGGCCGTGGCCACCTGCGCCCTGCGGCGGGGCTGGGTGCGGTGGCGTCGGGCGTTGCCTCAGGGGTTCTCCCGCCTCAGGGGAGCTTGGTCTGCCCTGGAGCTGAGCAGCAGCGCGTCTCCCTGGTGCGGTACCAGGCCGTGGCTGACCCTCACCGGCGGCCCGCCTTGCACGGTGGCCTTGCTGCGCAGAGGAGCTGACCGGGTTAACGGCTCCTCTGCGGGTGACCGAGGGGATTTTCCCCAGCTGGCCGCTGCCTGCGGCCTCCCTCCAGCCCGGCCCCTGGCTGCTCACAGCACCTCTCCCTAGGCCTTCATCATTTTTACTGTTTTAATTTCCAAACAATGTATATTTTAACCTTTACTTTGGCCACGTGTTTATTATTTGTTAAAAATACTGTCCGAAACTTGGCTTTGTCTTAAGTTCATCAGACTTTTGTGAGGTGATAGACAAGTCCAAACCAATAATAAACAGGCAGTGGCAAACCTCTGCTGAGTCAAACACGCATTAATTTGTCAGACCTTTCCGATAACACCTTCAATGTTTTGGACTTTGAGCGTCTTCTGTTGCCTTGTTCTCAAATTCCTTTACAAGAAGCACTGTCTGTCACCATTCCCCTTAGGACGTTATTTCTAAATAACAGGTTACTTAGATAACAGGCCACATATAGCCTCCATTTCACTATCATTTACTTATTCATTGTAATTGTGAATTAGTTGTTTTGCAGCTTTGGGCCTGAGAAACAAGAGTGGTGATGTTATCTTTCCTGTAGCAGTAGGAGACAAGCTAGAGAAAGGCTGACTGTTTCTCCCTTCCAGAAGCAAGCATTCAAAGACTAATAAACACGATGGTCAGAATTGTACTTGGTCAAAACCACCCTTCACCCCTTATCAGCCTGTCTGGGGATAAATGGAGCCGCTCTCCCTGCCAAAGCTATGTGCGTTCAGCTGGCAGCCTGGCAGATGAGGAGCAGTCCAAAAGAGTCAGCTGAACGTGAGCTGCAGTAATTGGTTGTGGCAGCTTGTCCTGAGTTGCCATTTCCCTCAGCTCCTGGAGAGGTAAGCGCGGGGTATGTGCGCAGGAACTCAGCAGGTGCCAGTGCCCTTGACTCAGTGTGCGTGAGGTGCTTGCCCCCCATGCCAAGCAGTAGGTCCAGTCATGTCATAGAAGAACAGCAGAACTCTGCACATCCTACTCTTGCTACTGGAAGAAGGTATGGGACCTACTTCTGTCAACATGCTTAAGGGTAGCATATTACTGAGTATCATATTTTGGACCATCATCTTTTCAGAGCACTATCTAGATATGAAAAAAGTCCATCTTTCAGAACATAGTTTCTCTGTCTTCTGTGAATTCAGCTAATGAATATTTCCTAAGATAAGACACATAGATTTTAGAACACATTTGCATGATTCAGTTTATGGTCCATATGCATGATTGTATTACTATGGTGTACAAGTTTTTCTGTCTCTTTAAGAAATATCTATGTAGTATGTAACAATATGTGTTATAGTATAATAATATATTCATATATTCATATATAGCTAGTATTATTTATTCCTTGATGGTGTATCATGTTACAGAACAAAAGAACTGCAGTGAAATTATTTAATTGCTGCCTGGTTTTCTGTCCACGTACACTTCTAGGGTTAGCAGTAGTAATATTTTGCTAAATTGCTTATCTCAATGTCAATCTCTGACACTGAATTATCTGCCTTCCAATGTGGAAATGTATTTCTTCACTTCAGTAATTGCCTCTATAAAATTATGATCCACCTCTCTTAAGAACAAGCAACTAGAAGATTTTTGTGGATGTGAATTTGTGTGTATTGAAAAATGAAACAAGAACCAAGAAACAGCTTTGAAGTCGTAAAGGTGATGGCAACAGAGGATTACTAGGAAAGGAGAATGACTGTTCTGAAGACACATCTGATGAGAATTGTACATTGTTTAGGTTAGGGACTGACCATGTTAGACTCGTGTACTTGAAGACTTGTAACGCAACTCGCTGACAAAAATCAGAGCCCAGTCATTGTTTATTCTGGTTCCAGTGCTTGTTAGGCATGAAATATTTAAAATTAGTTGTTCCACAAACAGAAAAATTAACAAAGTGTGTTTTTTGTGGATTTATTTTCTATGCCCTTCCACCATAACATGTCTTTACCAAGTACCTCCTATATAAACTCACTCCCTGTTAATAACTCCATGTCAACCCTATGTTCCCTAAATTCTCACCCTATGTCTTCTCCCATATAGGAACTATAGTCATATAGTTATACTATAGGAACATATAATCATATAGGAACTTGAAATCTTTAAGCACCATTATTCTAGGTCACCACACAAGGTGGTGTTATGAGCTTCATTACTTTAAAATCCGAGAATAAAGTGAAGATTTTCAAATGTGCACATATAAGGTTCTCCCTTTAATTTCAGTGTAAGATTTCATTTTTTTAACATCAATTTTAAAGCACAGTAATGGTAATTAGGTCATGGAAAGTGTGCCAGCTCTATGTTGGATACTGCTACTAGCAACGGGTATGAAAATCTATAAAGATGGGGAGAAGCGGTAAATAGGCAAACACAGAATAAATTCTGGAGCTAGGAACAGAAATTAAAAGTCTTTACCTGATCTTTCCTGTCTATGGAGAATATTTCTTCAAGCATTGAATGTGAATTTATTAAGAATCTCCAGCAAAAATTTCCTGAAACTGCAATTTTCTAATCCCTTTGGAGTGCTGTGTGTATAACCAGACAAAAAAAATTCCTTGAGAAAAATATCAAAGAAAACCTGGTAATAAAATAAATTATATTGCTTTCCATTTATTGATAAAATAATAGATTTTCTTTAGTTTTAAATTTAAAAGAAATATGGTATTTGTATAACAAATGAGGCACTACTTAAGCTTAACTTTCAATCATTACTGTTGCATGTACCAAAAATGCCATGGATCTTCAGCCATGGATCATTTCTGAAACCGCATAAATGTTTCAAAATCTCCAGGTAACTTTTTCTTATTCATTTTCATTTATTTATTGTAAATAACTGTTGATTAGGTTTATTCTGTAAATTTTCTAGCCGTAATACTTCAGAGCTGTATTGTTTGGTTGGTTGTTTTTTTATAAAAAGGTGTTTTATAAGTATGCTGCAAATTCGAAGAACCTGTTGAAGTAGTTTCAAGTTACTATTCTTCCACTAAGCTTAACTGTGTGTTTTTGTCATTCAGTTTATCATTTTATTTAGGTCAGAAGCAGGGACTACTGGGTGAATAACACTTTGATCTGCAAAGATACCTGAGCAGTTGGGCTACCTGAAATGTTGTGCTGTGTATCTGTGTACAACTAAATGTCTGTGTACAGCTGTTGCATACAGGTTATAACTAAATATGCATGTAAAGACTATATAAAAAAGATGATGCATTAAGGAGCCTTCCTTCACCATTTTTGTCCATGGAGTGTATGTTGTGGTGTAAACTGAAATGCTGCAAATAATCTTATTAATACATGGTTTTTCAACTTTCCAAAAATTATTTTTCTACCCTCATAACAATTTCACTTCTGTGATTTTCCTGCATTTCTGTCTCACCTCCCCACGTTTGGTTAATGCCTTGCTCTAATTAAAAGAACCAGCCACAGATAGTCACTAAGGCCCTAAACTCAGGACAAAGCAATAGGCCAACACAGCTAAAACAGCAGTTATGTGCTGTAAGAAAGTGCTGCTTACAACCATTCTGTTCTGGAGTAAAAACTTGTATTTCCTTTTTTTGGAATACCAGTCTAGAAGGAAGTGCTCATCCACATATCTCTTTCCTGACTGGCAATAGTGGAATCACTAGTTCAGTATAACCTCGCCTGTCATTTTGGCCTAGGAGACAAATACCCACAAAATTTTGGTTCGGCAGGAGCCATGCAGTCCACCAAAGTCTGTCTCCTTACCTAGATGGACGCTAAAACCAGTAAGATAAAGCGTTCACTTTCAAAAGCCCCAGTATAGTTCAATATAACTGTATGTGGAAAAAGCTTTCTTATTCAGTCTGGTTATGTTGGCAAAGATGTGAAGCCTTAGGAGACAAAGCACTTCATTTTACTAAATATCTCATGTTCATGCCCACTTGTTTTATTGACAGCCCACCATGCCAGAAAAAGGAAATGATCCAGTGGGTTAGGAGACGTGATGTTAGATTTATTGTGTGTTAGTGGTTTACATCATCTTTAAGTAATGTTGTATGACACACTCTTCTCTAACCAGGCACTTAATGAATTTGTGCAGGAGTTAAATAGAGGTAAAAATGAACTGGTAGAAGAACAACACATAAAGCATATTTGTTATTATAAATCAAATTAAGGCATTTTTATGCCTTATTTTGCATGTAATGAGAAGGAAAAAATGCAGCCATTTCACTGAATAAGAATATTGTGCTCTTTGCTCATGAACAGAAAACTAAATTGGAGCAGACATAATCACTGGAGCACTGTTGAGAAATGCACTGAAATGGGATAGGGTCACTATATAACTGACCTCAGTGGATTTGATGGATGTGAGGTATTTTTGAAAAGGTGCCATGCACTTGGGAGCCTAGCAGTAGCCTTAGCTGTTTGAAGAATGCTGCCCAGACTCAAAGGGGAAGGAACTGCCTAAAAAATAGGTGGTAAAAGCATACATCTTTGAAATGTTTTTGCAAAATAATGGACTATATTTATGTTTTCAGAATGGATTTTAGCCTGGTTTTACTCTGCATTTTATTTTGTGTGAGTTCAAAGGTAGTTGAAGTTAGAATTACCTCCCTTCTTTGTAGGCAACTGCACCAGAAAAATATATTCACCCACCACATGATCCTGCTGACCCTGCAGAAACTTTTATCAGAGACAGCATACCATGTCTTGCTCAGTCCCCAATATATCACTGCCTCGACACAGAGGCTCTGGGTCTCTGCAGACTTGACCTAGTCCATCACAAATAGAAATGTTTTCCTGCTTCACTTCTGGCCTCTGAACATGTTTCTAAGCCAGAGAGCCACAGCATGAGTACTGCATCTTAAGAAACCTCAGGTGCCCATTGATGTAGTTTGACACAGAATGTACAAACAAGAGCTGCTCCATGTGTTAAGTCGTTATAAGCCACAACCAGGTGAATTTGAATGGTTTGATATCTGAACAAGTCTCATTCCTACTCACCCTGAAGAATCAGGATCTTTCTAGTGTGACTTGTAGGAGCCAGGAAGGGCTCTCTGCTGGGAGCTGTGTAGCATCAGATGGGAATAAACAAGCGTAAGAGTCAAGGCCAGATGAAAGTGACCCAGTATTTTCAAAACTTGAGGAAGAAAGTTGCATATCACTCCATTATTTATTCTAGAAATTGCCTTGGTAGCAAGTATTTTTTAGACTGATGTTTTTGAATTTATGACTATTCTTCGATTTTTAGGTAACTGGTACAACTCACAAATAGAAATCTGTGTGTCACATTTTATCATTCTAAGTATTTAAAACTACTTCAGTTGAAACATTACTGCAGGTAATACAGAGGCTGACAGCAATGCTATATACTCATAATTCAAAGTTTTAGCATGTCTGAACACTGCTTTCAGCAAGAAGGTGACAGCAGTTTGATGTCAACTCTGTGGAACGCTATCAGGCACAAAGCATGCAGATTTCTATCTGAATACCTTCTTTTTTTGTTATTATTGATTTTAATTTTATTTTCTAAGATCTATTCGTTTGACCCGAGAGACAATAAGGCAGATGAGTGACTGGTTGCATGGAAGCATTCAGAAATGAGTGAAACTTTCACCATAAAATACCCTAAATATTTTCTTCTGGACATTATGATCTCAAGCTGGTAGCCTCCGTTTGGTACTAAACAAAAGGAAAGCAATTTAAAGATTCTGCAGAAAGAAAGAGGATGTGTTAATAACCAGTTTGAGATTGTAGATTATAATTATTTCAATCTCAGCAAATGCATTTTTTCATAACCTCTCTCCTACCCTGCAATTTGACAGACCCCTTAGATTTTTGTAAACTCCACTGATTGTAAATATCCTCTTCTTTTTCTACCAGAGGGCAACATAATTGCTTCCAATCCTTGATCATTCACAGGTAATTTTTCTAATAGATTTTCAGTCCCTTTCTACCTCTCAATAGGAAGTGACCAATATTTCACACCAGACTGTGGACTTTAGGACAGCACAAGCAGAATAGAATGGGAACAGCCACTCTGAGGCAGATTTCTGATCCTTCAGGGGTTGTAGCGTTCAACCAAGGAAAGGCTTTTACCTTCTCACTCATGACAGTCTTCCCAAATCAGTAACTTCTGTACTTGAGGACTTGTATGAACAGTAAGCTGTCTCAGAGTCTGAGAACATATGACTTGAGTAGTGTGAACTTCTTAAACACTTTTGGAGACTCTACAGGGTCTCCTGGAAGAGAAGTGGTATAGTCATATTTTGTTGGCTTTACAGGTTTTTTTTTAATGAAATTTTCCAGTCATTTTTGAGCAAATGCAAGTTTCCATTAATCATGATATCCCACGTCAAGAAGGTGCACAACTTAACAGTATGTCCTCATGATTGTCTGGAATTTGGAATTACACCGCATGCCAACATGTATGGTATGGGAACAGACAGTGGGCTGTCAGTCCCTGCTCACTGCCTCCATATCACTCATGAGACTTGAGTGTCCCCACTGTATATATCATTCTGTAAAATTCTCACTGTTCTCCCTTGCCCAATATGTCTTTTCCAAGCTGAGGAGCCCTAGCTTGCAAGACATTCACAGAGCAGAAATTCTTCCAAAACTTTGAATGCCCTTATTGCTGTTCCGTATTCTTTTTCCAGTTCTGTCAGGTCTTTTTTGAGAAGGGTGGTATGGTACAGAAGGTAGATGAGGCATGCACATGGTCCTGAATATCTGGGAAAATATGAATTGTATAATGGTTTAATAATTATTCATGTATGATTGGCTTTTTTGGACAGCTAATGAGTAAGGAAGTTAAACTTCTTTGAAAATATCTGTTGTAACACCAAGAATTTTAGTCTGTACTAGATTAAGATATGGGAATGTTGCTTAACACAGTGAAGAGACAGTAGAAGGGGGAGGTTGTTTCAGTTTCCTTCTTGATTAGTTTTTTCCTTCCCTGTAGAAAAAAGAAAACTAGTTCTGACACTTTTTTTTTTTTTTTTTTTGAGATGAGGTTATTTGGTACTTTATTTTACATCAAATGTAGATTTTTTATGTCCTGTCTCCTCTGTATTATAATCTGAAGAGTAGCTCTAGTAGATTATAGCAGTTACCTCTAGCAGCAAAGAGCCCACTCAATTACTGCTTCCAAAAAATCTGCAAGACACTGTGCACTGGACAGATTCTAAATAATCTGTCAAGAGAGAAAAATCTTCCTTATAAATACCAATAAGTAAAATACTGAGATGTGTGTATATATATATATGCCCAGGTGGAAAAGGCCTCAGGTCCTTCCCAGTCCTTTCTCACAGTTCTGGTATTCTTGTGTGTTTAACCAGTTTTCAAACCCCACTTTTCTCTTACCTACTGGGTAACCAGTGTTTTGTTAAATGATTCAAAAGGTTCCCCTTTCCCCTAGCCACAGACTTCTTATGCAGCCTGAGAACTAAAGGGCAGATTTTTTTCCAGAAGGAAAATTCCCCGCTTGACGTTTTCTCCACCCACATTAGGAAGTTAACTCATCGGAAAAACTTCAAGCCTGCTTATTGACATTGTGGACCAGGTATAGACAAATTCTTAGACTAAGTGATTTCTTTTACTTTGATGGTTAAAATATTAAAATAATTAAATAGTATATTTCTTATATGCAGATTATTTTTCCCTCTAGTTTTTGCACACTATTACATGTTGTAGTATTCATTATTATATTGAAGTATGTTACTATGTACGTATTATATATGTATGTATATACTTTAAATCCTGTTAATTATTGATTTTTTTTTTAGACCTCTTCATCTAATTGAACCTTAATTCTCACACACCTGTTCAAGCAGGAGCACTGTCAACAATGCCGTATGGAACTGTACATGCAGTTATGATGGGGCACAAATGCTAACCAAGGATCCCATCTCCGATAAGCAGGCTGGTGCTAAAAGGGAGAATTGGGTAGAAAACCAGTAATGACTGAACTCTTCCACAGAACAGACAGCAGCATTCTTTCAAATAAAAGGCAGAGTAGCAAGCCCTCAGAAACTGAGCTTTTCATTTTCAGCACAGCAGATGAAAAACTGGAGCTCACCAAGCAGTTGGAAGCAAGAACTGCTTTCCAGGACAAACCTGCCTTGAAAAGTGCTTTGTGTGCATGTTGGATCTGGGGATGCAGACATGTGGTTTCACAGTTTGATTCTGATTGTGCTCAGACACGTGTTCAGGCTTGTATCTTCAAGCTCTGGGGTCAGGGCAGTGGCTGAGAACAGGCACTGTTTAATATGATTTAAGTAGACTTTTGTGAAGCACAGAAGTAGCAAATAGGCACAGCGCGCATAATAGTAGTGAGATTATTGTGCCAACATATGTTTTGCAAATAATCCAAAAGTTCTGTGAATTATTGTCATTTCTGATACCAATATCCCACCTTCATCACAAGTTTATCAGGAGTAAAGATGATTACAGACCCATGGCCTGAGACACTTCTACCACAGCACAGATGTCACAAAGTGTAGTTAAATCTTTTCCCTAAATGGGAGGAAGTCACAAGGCTTCTTTTAAAGGACTGGTAGATAATTTCACCATGTGCACAGAATGGTGCACACTCAAAATCTAGGCCTGCACCTCAGGGTTAGTCTCTTGCAGCCAGGCAGCTTCTCAACATCTTCAAGGTGTCCTCAAGACAGGCACCTTTTGCACCTTACCTCCTTACATTTCCTTGTTTTCCTCCTGCATTCACACTCAGCATTACTTTCCCTTTAGAAATCTACCTTGATGCTTGTTATTTTCCCTGCCTCTGAAGACACAGTACAGCCAACAAGGGCACAGGTGCTGGTGTGCAAAGGGAGGAAATGGTTCTCCGCTGGCTGTTCCCTTGGTGCTGTGGTAGAAGGGTGACAATACAGACTGATCTGAGAAGGCATCAGGCTGCAATCTCTTTTGCTTCTCCATCTCTGGAGTTGCTGTGCATCCTGTATGTCATCCTGCCTGACTCCATATTGAAGGCTGACAAAATGCTCATTCTGTGCATGCTGTTGGTCAACATCTTTTGTAAGAATCAGGAATGTGCAGATCTCCCTTGGCTAGAAACACCAAGCACTGGTGATGCCTTAGGAGCCCAGTGAGGCTGGATATCAATTCCAGGTAGCAGGAATGGATTCCACTGGCAGGATATGGACCCAATGGTGTTTCTGAGGCACATGAGTCCCAGCATGCTGGGACAAACAGATGAATGATAAAAGTTCATGCAGTTACATTCATCAAGTCTGTGGGGACTTATTCCATATTCTTACAGACTTTGTTAAGCAAGTACCCTATAAACCCTCCATGGGGTGAAAAAAAGACATGCAGGATGCTTACTGCAACTCTCATATCAGCCTTTAGAGAATCACAGAATCACAGAATGTTAAGGGTTGGAAGGGACCTTGAAAGATCATCCAGTCCAACCCTGCTGCCAGAGCAGGACCACCTAGAGCAGACCACATAGAGAGATCATTATGAGTATTCCAGTGAGTTTGTAAAGGCACGGAATGTTGTTCATGTCCATCCTGAAGCAGAACAAGTCAGTGGACAACTCCAAGGCTAAAAAGTGCTATGTGGAAAAAGTCATGAGTGTGAGCACCTGGGTCATCTACTTCCTGTAACTTCTCTAAAGAGCAGCCACACTACAGCAAGATGTCATCTCACCTGTAGATTCTGCTTCCAGCCTCCTTAACACAAGTACATACAAGCTTCTTCTCTCATCCTATCCTTGCTGTTTTTCATCACGTCCAAGTCATAGAATCATAGAATGGTAGGGGCTGGAAGGGACGTTTGGAAATCATCGAGTCCAACCCCAATGCCAGCACAGGAACACCTATGTCAAGCCGTGCCACACAGGAACAGATCTAGATGGGTCTTGAAAGTCTCTGGATGAGGAGAATCCACAGCCTCTCTGGGCAGACTGTTCCAGTCCTCTGTCGCTCTCACAGTAAAGTTTTTCCTCATGTTGAGGTGGAACTTCCCATGTTTCACCTTGCTACTGTTACCTCTCATCCTATCACAGGGCACCACTGAAAAGAGGCTACTTCTACTTGACACCCACCCTTCAGATATTTGTAAACAAGTCCTAAAGACCAAGCATGGATCCCCACTCACATCCTTTACGAAGAGCATTCCTCTTCAGCACAGAATTGCCCCTAAGCCTTAGTGTTCCTCAGTGTCTTATATCAAATCAATTGTACCAATTGCACCGTGCTAACCTAAGCTAACAGGCCCTTGCAAAACCTTGCTCTTGCTCTCACCTAACTCTGCTCATGGTGGTGCTAAACTACCTGGTAAGAGGCAGGTAAGAGTGCAGCCTTGTTCCGCTGCTGAGCCAACCCGCTCAGATCAGCTGATTTTATCCTGGACTTCAAATATAAATGGGAGTGTTGCAAATGGTGATAACATGATGTTGATTCTGGAAGAGAGATGACTGTGGGGTAGACACACCAGCAGGGTTGTGTATGGACAAAAGGAGCACACTGGAGACCCCTATGTGTCTATGTGACCTTATCTACAGGATGTAAACACCAAGTGGGTGGGCATCTGATAGAGGGAGGACAGATGAATCACTCTCAGATACACACATTTACAGCAGTTTTCAATGCTGAAGTTACAGCGAGTGAACAGTAATGCCTGATCTTCAAATATCTGTGACACCAAGTGATAAATGTGTGTTTCTTATGAAAATAGAATACGAATCAGTATTTCAAAAGGTGACCTGGTTTAAAAGTGCTTTTAGCTTTGGTTCAGTGTGCAAAGCATTTGGCACCATCAAGTGGTAAAACGCTGTACTGCTTATTCGTAGCAGTCTCGGTAATAAAAAGGGAATCATTATATAGTTGTATATTAGAAAGGAGTCTAAAGAAATCTTGGAGTACATTTTACTGAGAATATTTGAAAAAGTTCCTGAGGTTTTCTCAGGAAAAGTACTAAATTTAAATACTCGTGTTTCCAGCAAATTTAACTTGCATTAATCACTGTTTCAGCTTGAAAATACCACAGTAATCAATGTTGGTATTGTTCAGTCTGAAGTACTGAGGTTGATCAACATGGAAATAATGATCATTTTAGGATAAAAGCTGGCATAGACTTTTTAGCTATTATCCTTTCTTTGTGAAGCCTTAAAAAATGTTAGCTATATAAAACAGGAGCAGAACTAGTAACCTTTATTCTTACTAGGCTTACTTAATTTTTCCTTGCAGGCTATTGAATGGGCTTGAATGGGGCCAGCCACTAGTAAAGGCAGTCTGTGAACAAGACTACTGTAGGCAGACAAAATGAATAGAAATGAAGTACAGAATTTAAAAGAGCACAATTAATTTGGCTCTAAAAGCATAACAACAACAAAGTCTTCTGCTAGGCCAAAACCAATTCTGCAATCTGAAGAGATTTTAAATTATGCAGTAATCATGCATCATTTCATTTAGTACCAACCTTCGTACAGATAACACTTAATATATGCATAACTTTATTAAAGAAATAATTGACCTACCTGTAGGGTAAAATCATCTATAATTATCCTGGTTGATTGTTACATAAATGTTTATAATTTTGTCAGTGTGTGCTTATCAAATAAGGATTAAAAAAAAAAAGCGACCATTTTGTTAGAGAAAGAAAGAAAGAAAGAAAGAAAGAAAGAAAGAAACCCCCACAAACAAACAAGAAAAATACACCAAACCTTGCTCCCATTAAAATAACCTTTTTTGTTACTTAAAAATATATTTTAAATAGAAGCAGGTTGTAGTGAATGAGATAACACTACTGAAGAGGAAGAAGAGACAGGCAGATGAGCTGATCTCTGAGAAAAAAAAAATGGAGGTAATTTGTGCCGGGCAGGAATTAAAACAGCAGCAAACCAACCTGAATAACAGTGAACTGAAAATCCTTATGTTACAGGCAAAGGTATTTTTTGTCATATCACTGAATAAATCAAAACATTTATTTGGATTGTATCCTTGTGTTTATCTGAGGAAAAATATCAGATAAGAAAATATTTCTTCATTTTGATGTGGATACAGAAAATGAATTTCAGCTTATCAGAAAAGGATAAGGATATTTCAGCTTATCAGAAAAGGATACTGTTACAATTTAAAATCCTTTCTTTAAGTCTACCCTTCAGTCACATAAACACAATATTTTACTAACAGATGAAGACTTAATTCTCTACTGTTCCTTTGAAATCAGTGTTAACTGAGTCTAGGATTCTGATAATGGGAGGTGGAGAGCATTTGCAGACTCTAGTAGGCTCCTTGAAAGACAGGGTACTCAGCATCTTCCAGCAGCCATAGCTTGTAATGTTATGCTTTTCATATATCTCTCAGACTTCTAAAACGGTACAGGGAAATTTGAAGGGCTTTTGTGAGATCTTGACCAAATATTAGGAAGTTAGACGCAGGAAAAATTCTCCCAATTTCCTTTTTAAGTACTGGATACACTTGACTGCAGTAGCTTGTCCAGTATCATAAAAGGAGGACATGGTCAGAGAGAAAAGGGCTGGTGATTCCAGAAGTCGGCAGAAGTGCACAAACCCCTCTCTCAGTTTGTCTCAGTGTTAGATGCTAGAATCTTGAATACAAATGAAGAGAGATACATGGCACTTAACAAAATGACACTCCTTAATGATTAAGCAAGACCAAAATATGTAAGAGCACCTCTGTTAAAGTGTCACAGAAGAAAGAAAAGAAAGACAGGCACATTTCAAAGAACTCTGGGGGCAGAGGCAGGGGAAATACACTGAGTGTTATAAATCCTACAATTCTTTTGTGTAATTCCCTTGTATAGACCTCAGCCACTCATCGTAAGAGAGTGATTGATAGCAGCAGTCTGCTGTTATCCTCCCAAACGCAGCACTTAAGCAGGGAAGAGGAGGAGTATCTGCAGGCTTTGTTGTCGTCAGGGAAGATGATCAGGGCAATGGCAGCACAGTGCTGTGCAGGCAGAGGTGTCTCAGCTCTACCCAAATGCCGAGCCAGCTCCAAAACAGGAGCCACGTATCCCCATGTTAACACAGCGCTGAATCCAAGCTGATGTACTTTGCCTTCAGCTCAGCTTTCTGGCTGGGGCTCTGTGTGGAGCTGGTTCACATCCCTCTGAACCTGGAGTGCAGGTGGGCTGCACTGGTAGGCAAACTGCTTTTCATGCCTGTCTTGGAAAGCTGTTGTAGGCACACTCTGAGTAACGAGTGTTTCATTTCAGGCCTTTGAGAGGAGTCTGCTCTACAGATCACAAATCCTTCAGCTTGATCCTTATGTCATCTTGACTCCCCCTGAATTCAGAATATGCATCACTGAAGGAGCATGCCGATGTCATTTTATTACATGAATAAAACCATGGCTTAATAAGTGGAACTTGCTTTAAAAAATGCCACAAAAGTACATAGACATGTCAAAAAGGAATATGTAGTCTGTGATTTAATTGTATTTATAAATCAGGTGAAAAAGGGGAAACAATTAGAGACTTGCTCTCTCTCTAACCATCCATTATTAAGCAAAAGACGAAATCAGAATGTATGGCAGATTTTCAATAAACAAGCTACCTCTTTTCCCAAATTAGTGGTATGTTTTGCAGGCACACTATCAGTTAAGTAAAATTGGAATCCTCATGTTAATGTTATTTTGCATTCTTTTATGTGTACCATTACCAAGATAAAGCAATGTTCAGAACAACAAACAGCCATAGAGCATCTGGTTTCTGAAAAGAGAGGAATAGTTCTCAAATAGTGAATGGCTGGGCCTGACATGGAAGAAGAAAGACTTTTTTAAATAGTGATGGTGCAAGAGCAGGTAATATCAAGTGATTTGGTTTATGGTAGTTGGGATTTTGAGGGCACATGACTCAATTCTAGACTCATTCTATTTTCAGTCATCAGTTGTCTTCCTAGGGAGGATAAAGTCACTCTGAATGGGCACCCAGTTCCCTGAATGTACTCTGCTCATTGTGATGGCTTGCTGGCAGTTCTCCCTTATTGTTTTTTTTTTTAAGAAAAAATAATGAAGATTTATTCCAATGTTTGCTGATGCTACAGTTGATTCTGCAGAGGCATCTTTTCTACTGCAAACCCCTTTTAAAGAAATCTTTTTTTTTTTTTCCATTTTTTTAGAAGAATAAATCTCAAGCGTTTTTGCCTAAATTGGCAAATCTTAGAAGACCTAATCTTTCAGTGAAGTGTGATTCATGTCTTTGCATCACGGTGCTGAATGAATGCATATGTAAGAACGTAAAATAGAGTTTATATATAACCCATTTCCTCCTGTTGGTTAAACTTATTTGTTAAAGAATTATGTTTTTCTTTTGGTGATCTGATAATAAATAAGCAGGAATGTTGTCAGGTTGGTTCAGTCACTCCCACTCATGTGGCAGGATGCACTTCCACTTCAGTCTGGAGATGTAGGATTTAAATGGGTATTACATCTAGCAACACAGCAATAATTAAATGTGCTAGTCCTTCCATCAGTATCAAGAGCACTTCAAAGAAAAAGCTCCTTTAAGAGGTTGAATTAAATGCTCCTCAGCAATAGCTTGTGTACTAGCTTCCCAGTGCATACATACATGAATGCTTTCTAATCCAATAGTCTAAAAAGTCTCAGTCAAGAATTCTACTTGTGAGCTACACATGAAAATTAAATTCTATCTTTTCTTTGAGGATAGTTTCTTACCTTTTGGATTTGAAGAAAACATTCTAAGAAGACACAAGTAACCACATCAGTTCAGATGAGTTAAAATGCATTGTATCTGTCATGATCATTTTACCTATGTCAGAGACTGGTTTTGACCCATTAACATTTTAATTGTCATAATATAGATTCACCAAGTTGACTTTCTTAATAAAGCATCATTTTGCAGTATTTGTCAAAACCGAAAGTTTACGGTACAGCAAGACTGGCACAAAAACTAGATGAACAGACAGAGAGGTGGACTGAAAACTGGATGAACTACCAGGCTCAAAGAGCTGTGATCAGCAGCACGAAGCTCAGCTGGTAGCCAGTTGCTAGTGGTGTACTGGGCTGCATGAGGCAGAGCAGTGCCAGCAGGTTGAGGGGGGTGATCATTCCCCTCTTAGCACTGGTGAGGCCACACCTGCAGTGCTGGTTCCAGTTTTGGGCAAACATGGACATACTAAAACAAGACAAGCAATGGGACATGGAAATGATTGATTGTTATTTAAAAAAAGGCTGCAACTGCTGGGACTGTTCAGTCTGGAGGCTCAGGAGGGATCTTTTCACTGCATATAAACACCTGATGTTTGCAGTATTGCTGGAGCAGCCTCTGGTCTTCGTGTGGTGCTGCAGGACATAGCAGTGCTGTCTTCAAAACTGGAAAACCTGAACAAAATGTCAACAAAGAACATGTGCATAGGGACAACACAGAGGATCTCCAAAGGGATTCTAAAAACAGACCACATGAACCAGAGGAACAAGCTGATGGGCCCATGAATCGGAAATTACACTTAAGTTTCACAGAGGATGGTTGGTTGGGGAAGTTCCCTCTGCTCTCAGCTCTGGGGGAACTTACAGCTACCTGTGAGTCTATCACAGGGTGCAGGCCTCACGAGGCCTTGCGTGTTTCCTTATCCTCAGGTCAATATCCTTTTACAAAGTTTTTGTCTGCATTAATGAACCAAGAAGATGGAGAAACCTTTTTTACAAGGACTCACATGGAAAAGACAAGGGGTAATGGGTACACATTACTCCTGGGGAGATACCGATTGGATTCCAGAAGAAAAATTTTCACCATGAGAGCAAATAGACATTAGAATAATCTCCCAAAAGAACTCATGTATTCTCCTACACTGGTCAGTTTTAAGACTCAGCTTGACAAGGTGCTGGGATATCTCTTTTAAACTATATATATGTATATAGTTTACCTTATGTCACGGTTTAGGGTCAGGGCAGCCCCTTAAACCTATAACAGACGCTCTCTGTTAACCCCCCCTTCCTCCCCAAAGGGGAAGAGAAAGGGAATAAGGGAGAGAGACTTGGCGATTAGAAAAGGAAACTAGAACAGCTTTAAAGAAAATGAAATTAATAACAATAAAAATTGAATATATATAAGTATATAGAAAACCAGTACCGAACCCAACCGCCCTGATGGCAATTCCATCACCATCACCACTGATGCTGTGGAGCAGGCACTGGGGCAGTCCCAGACTGAGCCCTGCAGCAGATGGGAGCTGTGTTCAGGAGCTGGATTCTGGTACTGGGTTCAGGTACCAGTACCTGTATCTGAGGCTAAACTATAGCAGTTGCTCTATCACACAATGACCCCTCTGCAGCAGAGATGAGGAGGAGATCCACAGGTTGAAATGAAAACAGATTTAATGAAACAGGAAAACTAACATTAACGCCAATATAAAGTATACAAAGTTACACTCAGCCCAGCAAATGTATGGTGTTCACAATAACCAGAACTGCAATCCTCAGGAGCAGAATGGCAAACAAACCCACTCAGGGATGGGGTTCAGAAACAAGAGAAGAAAGAAGAGAAGCAGGATCAGGACAAGCCCATGCAGGAGGAACCCCTGTTCTCAAACTTCCCCCTTTATACTGAGGATGACCTTTATGGTCTGGGATACAGCTGTGAGCCAGCTCTGGTCATCTGCCCTGGCTGACTCCTAACTGCTAATGGCCTGCAGACCATGGCAGGCCTGTGATTCTGTCCTAGTGAAACCAGGACCCAGGATCCACCCTGTCACTTCAGATATGGCAAGGCATTTTAGCTGGCCTGGAGCTGCTTCTCCAGAGCACTGCAGGCTCAAAGCTGGGGCTGTGCTGCACCAGTGTCTCAGACTCACCAGGAACTCCAAAGTGGTGCTGGATATTTGTCTGCACGTAACTGAATACTCTCCATACAGAATAATTCAAATGCTTAAAGTTAAATGTCTAGTAGTATTTTAGATCTCCTAGAGTATCCTGCCTGTCCTAACATGCCACTTCACAGATCTCCCACCTCTCCTCTGTCATACATGCTAGCTCATGTGGGCATCTCAGGTCTTCTGGGACACATAAAATGGTTCTACATATGTCTGCTTAGGCATTTAAATTGCCTTCCTACATGTAGACAGCTAAGTTTAGTTATATGCCATCTGGTGTTGAAAGATACCATGAGGGATTCAACTCTGAGCTCTTGCTGTTGCAGGTTTTCTGAACCACTCTAGAGCTCTGTGTCAGAATGGCATGAACCTATGCCTAGAAATTATGGGTTTCTTTTGTGCTTTAACACAAGAGATGAGCCTTTATTTTGACAAAGAGAGTATTTCATCTTACAAGTTATAATTACATGAATAAATGTTGAATTGCTTATTGTGGTATGCATATCTTTTAGACTAACCGCACAATGACAACAGAACTGCCCTGTAGGAAATAAAGCCTCAATGCTGTAGCAATGACATAGCAACACCTCATAGGAAGGAAAGATTAATTTATTTTAAAATAGACTGATTTCAGTCCGTCACACTCATACTGTGATATTCACAAACAGCAGGGTGTGTGTAAGCAGTTTTTGCCAAGCATTCGGGCACTAAGGCAGTATGTTCAGGCAGCCTGCTCAGGATTGCTTTGCGATGACGTGGGGGACAAGGAACATCAGGTTTGGAAACCCTCCCCACACTTCTTGCATTCTTGTTAGGAACACAGTGATTCGGGATGCACCTTATCACTCCCTTCAGGAAATGACTGTGATTTAGCTCTCTATCTTGTCCAGCGTCTGTGAGTCCCCAGGAGTTAGTCATTGTCTCCATTTCAGATCTGACACCTGTCAGCAACACATGCCATTTTAATAGCCCTTTGCCTGCTGGTATTTTGCTCTCACCCACTCACATTTGCTCTCCATTCAGATCAGTACAAATGTTTTCAATACAATTTTCCACAGCCCTGGAAGATTCCTGAGCTTCTATTTTCTCATGAATTACAGGCATTTTGGTACCTGTGGCAAAAATTAGTCAGCTTTTGTGAGTCCTAGGTTTTCTTTCCAGAAGCCTACCAAGGTTCTGGTGTTGCCCCTAAGTATTTCAGCAATATATTATAATAAACTTCCCAGTTTCCTGGCCCAAAATTACAAATAAAGATCACAATTCACTTACTTTTGTACAATTAATTAATCTATAAATTCTAACCTGATCCAACCTTTGTATTCTCTCTCTCTGTATTTTATTAGATTCTGGTGAACTGTCTGATGCTCTGCCTCCACTGGTCTCACACCAATGTGAGCAAATTAATGTAATGCTTCTTATTTCCACTATGTCTTCAGTCCCAGCTGTGTCTTCTGCTACACATGATTTCACGGTTTACCAAGAAAGGAAAAGAAGAGAGGTTTCGGGAGACGTTTTATCTTGACACAAGAAATTATTTTTTTGCAATGACAACAATTAATCACTGAAAAAAACCTCCCCAGGAATATGGTGGAGTCTCCATCACTGAAGGTTTTCAAGACATGATTGGACAGGGTGCTAGGTCATCTCATGTAGGCTCCCTTTCCCACAGAAGGTTGGATGAGATGATCTTTTGAGGTCACTTCCAACCTGGGCTGTCCTATGGTTCTATGATTCTACAAATTAGTACTTAGTCACTGTGGTGGCTTGGCACTGACATAAACACACTCACCACATGCCAAAACATCAAACAGTCAGAGGAACACATGGTGACTCTGCTCAATGGCATGTGAGAAAGGGTGGTAGCCATTAAGGACAGGAGCCACCACTGGAGATACACTCTTGGGAGGACACACTCCATGCTGAGGGAGGTACAGCTCTATGTGACTGCAGCCATGGGTGACCCATGCTGGGGCAGAGACACCGCTGAGGGACTGCAGCTCTGGGTAGCTCATGCCAGAGTGGAGAAATTCCCAAGGAGTTGTGGCCCCTGAAGAAACCCACACTGGAGTGGAGGAAACAAGTAAGAAGCTCCCCAACCTCCTAAACCACTCATTGCTTTACCAAAGAGACTCAGTGTAATGTGTGGTGTTGGACTGAGGTTGAGTCTGGGGAAAGGGGTGGAAATGTGTTTCCCTAAGTGTTTGTTGAGATATCTTTGTGGGATTTTTTTTCCCTCAATACCTGAATCAGTAAAATTTTATGTTAATTGGCAATAGATGAAATTAACTGAAATTCCCTGAGCTGAAACTGTTTTGCCCATGACACCTACCCCTTCCTGAAAATAACAAGAAGGTTTGACCGCTGCTTTGTGCAGCATTTCACTTTGACCATGACACAGTTACTTGGTGTCCCTGACCTGCATTTTCTCCTATTTCTACAATGAACATGTCTTTCAAAAGAGGCACTGTAAATCTATTTTGAGATGCTGAGGTGGGATGGGAAATCATCTGACAACAGAGTGGGCAAAGATCCCCAAGTTTGGGGAATTTATTTACTTTTTGATTAAGCAGATGAGAATAGTTGCGGAGCCACAATGGCTGGGCTGTGTCTGCACTCTGGGGGTCATCTGGCCACCCTTGTACCACAGTTCTGTCGAATGGTGGATTTTAACTCTCATCATTTCCAGCCTCGTCTATCTGGCGCTGGACTCACTGTCTTCACAGTGAGCCAGTATGCCTTGGTGGTAAGCAGCAACTAAGCCCTCAGGGTCCCATGCTCCCTGTTGGTCTGTCATCTAAAGCAGGCTGAAATGAAATGTTATTTACTGTGGCTCTGGTTTCAATAGCTTCATATTTTGGAAGAAGGAAACATTTATTGATATAAATATGTAGTTAAACAATTGAATTGAAGGACTGGCTAGACAAATATAAATGGAAGAAAGACTTTAAGTGCACAGAGATTCTGCAGTTCATTCTTCCACAGTTATTCTTAATTTGAGACCACAAGTTATCAAAGAAATAGAAGGATGAGATGATGATGTTATTCCCCTCACTGGTGTTGCACATGAATTTACGCTTCCCATGTACGGCCTCCAAAATCTGTCTTTTTTGAAGATTTCAGGCTCCTCTGACAAAAGCATGTGTCCCTTCAGCATATGACATCCAGACACAATATCTCAAAGAACCACAGTTACAGTTTACTCTTCTCTGCTTTTTGCCCCCAAAATGGAAAAATGTTTCAGATCAAATGAAAGTAGTGGGAGCCAGCTTCCGAAGAAATGAGGACATCAGGTACTAAGTTATTAATCTGTGGAGAGCTCTCTACCAAAAGATGTCCCTTATGAGTGGGTCCATGGAGACCAAACATGTTAATGAAAGAGAAAACCACTGAGATTCACATCCTGGATTAAAAGTGGTTGGAGGTTGGGAAGTGTAAGGGAAAAGGACTATTTAAAATAAATATTGTGCTAAGCGGATCTTTCATCTGACCCAGTACAACTGTCTTTGGTTTGCATATCTTCAGAACGTATGTGAGAAAAAAATCTTTCACAACCTTCAGGCTACATCCAAGACCCCTGTGTGGGAGGGAGACAGAAAGATCTAGGGACATCCTGTGCTTCCAACCATTTCTGATATTGGGTAGTCTAGTGATGGTATAGACATCACCAATGGTAACATCCCAGTGTTCCCAAAGCTCACATGGCAGGTAACGTGTCTCTCTTCATATCAACATTTATCAGTTCCAACACAGAACTGGAAATTGTTAAAGGAGATTATATGGAGATATGTGTGTATGTAGTAGATTGAACATTTAGCACAGAGAATTTAGCAAAGAAGGAATTCTGAATGGAAGGAAATAAATTGTAAAATCTGGTCTGAACACATGACAGTGTGTTTTTCCAACCTGTAATGAAACAAAAGAAACACAGCATATCCTCAGCCTTTCCATCTGTAGTGTATTACTGGAAAGTCTTAACCTGCCCATTGCTGTGTGATCTAACTTCATATCAAAACTAGAATGTTGTGCTCACCAAGGCCTGCCATTTTTCTTGCAAAATGCATGTATACATATGCTGCAGTTTATCCTAAACAAGCATTCAGCCTGAAGGACCATCAATTTCCACTGCTATTTCACAGTTCATAGACGGTTTGCACTTAGGTGAATTATTCAGCACAATTTTTCCTCATTATTTTCCGTGGGAATTGAGTAAGAGTTTAGAGTACTTGGCATCATGCAGAATCCTCCCTTAATCTCTTTCTGCACATAGTTAGTTACTCCTTACAAGCACAGAGAGGTCCACTGAAGTCTGATACTAGATTGAATGGTGCCACTTTTGTGGTGAAGGACAAAACCCATTCAGTGTAACACCATAAATGATAATTTTATTTGATGCCTTTTACGGTTCTATTGTGAAAATGGTGTAATCTGAAGAGTTCGGTAACACAGAACTATTTCAAATATTTGTCTTTTGTGTTATTCTGTCTGACCTCTTTAAAAATAAAACCAAGAAAAACACAAAGTCCAACTGTCTTTAATTTCAGCATTATGACAATGACCTTTCTCAGACAACAACTAAACTGCTACAAAGTCTGAATTATGTGACTCTCTTCAGGCAGAAAAGTGGAACAAAATCTCTCACAAGGCAAATTCAGTGAGGAATTTCACCAAATCAGTGGAACATGTGGAAATACATGTGGAACAATATGAAAATGGGTCCCGCTGCACTGTAGGTAGAAAACAAATCAGCAATTTTACAATGAAATCATGTCATTTCAACGGGGTGTTTATTTTCTAATCTAATTTACCTTTAAAATCCTGATTTCCTAACTGTATGTTACAGGAGAGTATTAACTTGTAAAGGACTGATTTATTTTCCTGAGTAACATGCCATGAGATGAACTTGTTACTATGGATCTCAAAAAGATTATAGGTTTCTTTCCCTGAAGATATTTATGGTTCTCTTAAATGTAGAACCAGTTTTCTTACTTGCCAGTACTTGTTAGTTAAAACACTGCTTGGATTTTCTTTCCACAAGAGTACACTTCTGGTGTGGTAAAATAAGGGAAATATATGAATGTAAAGAATAAATCAAATAAAGTATCTAAGAATTTGGTGAAATTTTATACTGTTCAGTAATTCAAACTGCATATGCTTCTAAGATTTTTAATTATGCTTCTGTGTATACCATGTTGTTAATATTGTTATAGCCCTCTAAGTAAACTGGGTGCTCAGTTTTCCTTATGCTTCATAGGAACTGCTTAGGATGCTTTGAAAACATCTACCTATATTTGCAGAAAAGCACATGTGCTAATTATACTGATAGACATGCTAATATCTATTATACTAACAATAAATTTCTCATCTGTTTCATGCATTTCTGGCTGGACTTGGGTTTGTGGGTTTCTTTCATGTAGAAGTTGATAGCATTTCTGAGCTCAAATCTTGTCACGCTAGGATGTCTCTTTATTTGAAATGATATGAGTACAGGAATTCATTCTTCTGACAACCTCTGTTCTGCTTTTGTAAGCGGTAAATTCCAGCCTAAGGAGATGTCAAATCACAATGAAAAGAGGCTGGCCTAGAAAAAAATAATGGTAATTCATGTTTTACAGTAATTCAAATTCAAAACCACCAGTGTGTGCATATTAAAGCAAAAAATCACTAGATGTACACAAATTAAAGCTGCCTTGGCCCTTAATTTTCTGATTTGTTAGAAAAGCAAAGTTGAGAAATAAGTAAATTTGGCACTTTGCTATGTTCTACAATGTTTTAAAGAAAAGGATATGTTTTCTACCTATAAATGTTCTTTTTTTTTTTTCTTTAACCTCACTGCACAATCATTTTCTTTTGGATTCGTTTTTCTCCAACTAAAGTATTACCTGTTTGTGTAACTTCACAAACAAATGTCCAAAACTTCCTTCATCTGCCTTTACTCTCTCGCTTTGTTATTTTTAATATTACAGGCTGCAGGAAGCTACTTCCAGTGTGTCCTGGAAGGCAATCAGTAGTCTCACATGCACAAATTAGGTACGGCGTCTGACTGACAAATACATGGATAGTAAACCATGGTAAATGCAGCATTGCTAAAACAAGTATTGTGGGCCCTTCCACAATCAAATCAACATGGACTGGTAATGAAGTGTGGAAGTTCTGTTGACAAGGGGAAAACCTAGAGTAAATGCACTGCACTGTGAACTGTGTAGCATCACCCCAGTAGGATACAGACCTATTTACTTGAAGCCCCCAAGTAGAGGTAAGCCGGGTACTTGTTCACTTCAGGAACCCGGCTACTTCACCGCACCCCAGGGATGCCTGTCTGCCTGCTGCCACCAGAGCCCTGGGGATGCCTGAGGCCTCTTCTGCCCCTGGGGAGAAGCCCCAGGTGCCTTCCCTCAGCGAGGGGCAGCCCTGGCCTGAGGCGCAGCCCGGGGGAGATGGCGAAGAACAACTGTGCAGCTGAAGAAACCGTGTGCTGGCTGGGGCCAGCTTCAGAGCTGAGGGGTCAGCCCAGGCAGGGGACAGAGGCACCACCAGGCTATGGCAGAGGGTCCGCTGACACTCCGCTTGTCCTCAGCACACTGCGGTCTTCTGTGGGGAGGCAATGTCTCCTGCCTTTGCTACTTCTGACCCCTAAGACGAAAGCTTTGCTTGTACTTTTGCCTTTGAGTCCAGTCTTTAAGATTAAATTTTCAAACTAAAGGAAGCAGGAGACTGTCTAGTCAGCGGGCAGGGGAAGGCACTCAGAGGTGCTCCCCTTTCCCACACCCCCTGCAGCCATGGTGCTCTTCCTGGCAACCACAGCAGGAGCCACCTTACCCAACGGGGCTTGCGGACACTACATGGCTGGTCACAGGGAGAGTCCCGCCTCCCCAGGGGCGAAAGGCCAGTAGGTCGGGCGGCTCCCTGGCCCCCGGAGGGCTCTTCTTCGCAGTCATCCCCAATGCGTAGGGCTCATTACCGCTGGGTAATCACCCCCCACCCCCCGATGCCCCCCACCAGGGGCTTCACCTCGCCGCTGAGGGGGGGGGAGCCGGGACAGGGACGGCCGCAGGCGAGCGGCGCCGGCGCTGCCCGCGCCTGGCCGGAAGGTGGCGCCGCCCGCCCGGGCCCGGCTCCCGCGGCGCGGGGGCGGGGAGTGGCAGCGGCAGCGGCAGCCGGAGCCCGGCCCCGGCCGTCACCGCTGCAAGAGCCCGGGGTCCGCGCGGGGCGGCGGACGGCAGAGCCGCCGCGCCATGGAGCCGCAGGCACGGGGTGAGTCTCGTTGGGACAGAGCCCTCCGGGGCGGCGCGGGCGTCCCGTCTCTTCCGCCGCCGCCGCCGGGGGCTGCAGCTGCCTCCCCGCACCCCCTCGGGGAAGGGTCGAGCCCGAGGGGGGACAGAGGTGGAGGTGCCCGGTGGCGGCTTGAGAGCGAGCTGCGGCCCGGGGCTCCGCCCGCCTCTCCGGCGAGGGGACCGGTGAGAGGAGCGCGGTTTGAGGGAGCTGTGAGGGGCTTCCCGGCACGCCGCTGGCCTGTCGCGGCCCCGGGCTCCGCCTGGCAGCGCGGCATGGCTCGGCCCAGCCCGCGGAGCGTCCTCGCCGTGCGCCCCGTCCTCCATCCCAATCCGGGCTCCCTTGGGCTCTCTGGTTGGGATGGTGACGTCCGTTTTCTCCTTCTACTGTGGTTTTCCACGTTCCACGGTCAGGTATCCGGATCCCAACTTCGCGTTAAGTTAATCTCGGAGCAGGTGTGTGGTTCTCGCAGTGCCCTGCCGGGCTGCCCGCCTGGGGAAGCCATCGGGTGAAGTGCAGGCTGTGCCGCTCGGAGGGCAGGCAGGACGGCGGGGCGCTGTGCCGAAACCGGCCCCCCTCCCGGGAGAGATGCCTCCAGCCGCAGGGAGCCTACGGCTGGGCGTCGAGCAGAGCTCTCCGCGGACATCTGCTTGAAATCGGATATGCTAAAGCGTTCCTGCAGTTTTGCAAGCACGGCTTTCAGTAATTTAAAGTGGACGTTTTCTATTGCACCAGTTATGGTTGAGTTAACTATTCGTGTCTCTCCCCCGGGTAAATTGTCCTCCAAAGAACTGAACAAACTTTTCCATGCAAGGCTTAGGGGATGTTTGGGTCAGCTTCAGGTGTGTAACATACACAGATCTTGCTCACCTTTATGGTCTTGCTTCTGGTTTCTGAAAAACCTTATGACTTTGCTTATGTACATAAGTGAACAGTACTTAGGAGGTGGTACAAATGTTTCTGCAGAAGCAGAACTTTTAGAAAACATTCAGTTGCACCTACAATACAGGCAGGTGAAGAAAGGGCTCCTCCTTTATATGCTCATTGAAATGACATATATGACAAACTAGCCTTCCAGAAGTTAAAAACTCTATTAAACACATAAAAGAGGCAAATGTTGTTTGAAAATTTGGTTGTATATAAAGGGGAATACAATGGGAAATTTGAGTTCGGTGATGCTTGTGAAGGCGAGGGCCTTTCTGGCAAGAGTGTGGTGTATGTGCTGTCCTAACGGTTGCATGGCTGAAGCTGATAGGTGAAATAAGTACATCTGTGGCTCAGTTCCTGGGGCTTTAAAAAGTCAGTATTAAGATTACAGCATAAAAATTTTATTTAAACTAATTTTCCAAATACATCTGTATGGATGCTATGGTGAATTTTTTTACCCTCCTTGACTAGTAAGATGAGTAAATGTGTTCTTAATAAAAAGTTCAAGGCAATAAATGTGTTTTGCTAATGTATGTTTTGGTCAGCAACTCTGTTACTGCCACAGATCTTCTGGACGAATATTTGCTACTGAGAGAATATTGCTTAGTTTTCTCCAGGGATTCTTATCCCTTAATGGTTTTTTTTGATAATCTTAAACTTAGTTGACAGACAAATATGGGACTTTTCAAGGCTGTACTCAGTGCTAAGTCACTTTTTTTTTTCTTCTATTTCTCACCTGTTTGTTTTAATTCTACAGTTTCTCAGAATAGTCTCTCGTTATTTAAAACAGTCTTTCCTTGATACACAGGCAGTACAAGCTACAATTTTTGTGGTGGTTATTCACATGTCAGCAAACCTTTGTTCTAAAATGTCCCTCTTTCCTTCTAGACTTAATTCAGTGCATGCTACTGCAATTATGGAGCCTTGCTGGATAAAAGGTTTTAACCTGTATGTGTCTAATACAGTTGAATACAGTTAAGTACATTTAAGCACTGACAAGAAGTCTGAATTTTTCAGTCACACTAGGCAATTTGCAGAGCATAGTTATAGGAGTTTACTTGACGAAACAGTAGCAATTTGCCTAAATAAAAAAAAAAAAAAAAATCAAATCCCATCAGATGTCTGCTCAAGCAGCAGGAGAAACGTGTATGCATTTTATGAATTGCTTTTAAGGAACCTTTAGATGCCCACAGAGAAATTGATCCAAAGTGGCTGCGGTGTACTCTGCTAGGGGATTGTTTTCCAATTGAATAGACTAAGGAAAAGCTATAAATTTCAAAGCAATGCCAAAACACTTTTCTTACAAAGGACTTTTCTACAGAATTGTGTTGTTTTTGCCATTTTATGTTGTCCTGAGGGGAGGCTAGTCCTGATTAATTTCATGTCAAGGAATACACACATGCAAGTATAAAATGTAGATTTCTTCAGAGCAGGAAACTCATTTTTGTCAGCGTCTTGACATAGCAGCATGAATCAACCTTATGAATCATAATGCAACTGTGGACAAAGAAAAAAAGTATTATTACATATAACTGTATCACGGTATTGCACAGAGGTCACAGCTAACATCACGAGTTTCGGTGTGGTTCAAGGCACAACATAACATCTGTCCATGCCCCAAAGACTGTGAAAGTTAAAGTCACTGATAGTTATCTTAAAGCAGCAGAGAGAGTTCATGGACTGAAATGGAGTAACTATGATACCTACGTATATTGAGTATGTTTTGCAGCATTCATACTAACTAGATGAGACAGTCTACCAGAGAGAGCGTAATAGTAATTAATGTTAAAATTATTTTCTAAAGAAATAATCATCTTTCGTGTAAACAAGACTATACATGTAATAAAAATCAGAAATTATTCTTTGCATAAGTTGTATCTTCAAGCTTTGGGTGCTTTTATTTTTGATCACTTTTTCCCCTTAATGGTCCCAGAGCTAGCTGATCCTGAGAACACACCAGCTATACTTATGCGAGGGGGGAAGAATTCCATAAAGGCATAATTGTTTTCCTTCTTATGGCTGTCAGTCATTTTTGAAATGAAAAGTTTGGTAGTCTGAAGAACAGTGTTTCTGAAAGAGGAAAATCAGAACTGTGTATTTGCCTCTTACACATTCATTCTGCTCCAAGTCCAGATTAACTGACTATCCTACATAGTCTTGCTTTCTAGTTTAAAACTCTGAATGTCCTGTAATAGTGACAGTACGAAGGATGTTCTCATCTGCCTCTCATCTGAGAATCCCATCTGACTCTTAACACTGGAGCTTTGCGCTTAAGACATCCCTCTCCTTTTGCAATAATTCTCTTTTTTTTTTTTTTTTTTTCTATCTATCTTTAATTCTGCCTCCTTCTTTCTCTGTTGTATCCTGTCTTTATTCTTACCCTGATTAAGCTTCAGTGTGCAGCTTTCTGCTCTTAGCCCTTTTACTTACCCAGGTATCTCAACTAGCTTCTTGTGTTTCTAACCTCCAAAAGGGTTTCTGAGGCATCTGCTTGTCCTAGCAATTTTTCCTACATCTGTTCCTTACAGATGGTCTGCATCTTCTGCTAGTTGTGCATTGTAGCCATAGCAGCTTGCTGTGGCTATGCATACACCTCCGAAGTATTGTGGTGAGAATTGTAGTTAGTTCAGATACTAGAAGACTCCTCCTGAAGGCCTGCGTCTTGTTGGCCTGCATCACTGGACTGCTTTCCTCTGCTGTTTGCAGCTGATGTGCTCCGTCTGTGATCCTCAGGCCACCTGCATCTGGCACATCAAGTTACAGAGCAGAGGGACAGCACCTGGGCATGTGCCATTTGGCTGGAGCTTATGATCAGAAGAAAATCGTTAGAAGTCACAGCATTAGCTCAGTGGTCCTCTTCCTGCTGCGGTGGCACCTGTCATCTCGCGGTCAGATGGTCTGGGGTCTTCCATGGTGGGAGGCAGTGGTGAGGAGGTCTTGTGTTACCTGTGATATGGACTTGCCAAAACAGGGCATTGACAGCTTGGTCAGCATTCTCTCTCTTTCTCCTCACTAGCTACTCAGATGGTTACTAATACAGATACAGATCTGGATAGGGTCAGTCTCACAGTGGGAAGGTGGGGATAAGGAACACACAAGAGATGTCCTTTCAGTGCAGAAGCATCACACCAAAGTACGGTCTTGCTGGAAAGGGCAGCATCTTCCCTAGCCTCATATTTGGAGTTGGTGGCTTTAGCAAGGAGCACTGAGTCTTTGGTTCTGTATTCACCTTTCCCCTAAGGGCCGAATAAAACTAGTGGCTTGGGGATGATTTACTGTAACTGTTCTATGAGAAGAAAGCCCCTCTACTCGGGTAAGTCCATCAGCACATGGGTTGGTCAGTGTTGATACATGTAAGACAATGGGAAGGATGAGGCAAGGCATTTTCTTTCTCCAGTAGCTGCTGGTTCCTTCCATTGCAAGAAGTGCATTTATGTTCCCCACCTATCTTTGCAATGAAAGTGTCTGTCCGTACATGCTTCTGAGGCTTCAGGATTCAGGCTAGTTAACCAAAGGGTTTATGCTTCTCCTTACTGCCCTCTGGAGCTCACCGTTGACCCTCTGTGTAAACCAGGAGGGAGGATTTTGTAAAAGATCAGGAAGATATTGGGGTAATTGAACCAGCAAGTGATAACCTGCATATTTGAATACAAGATGGAAGTCACAGCGGTCTCAGCTTCTCTGTTAATAAGATCACATGAAGAGGAGGTCAAGTGAAGCTGGTAGGGCTGTAATTTATAATAGGATTCTTAAATACTTCACAAGAGTGCCCAGAGCTCAAGATAATTGTTCTTTCATCCTTTTTATTCTAAAAGGAGGGAAAATACATGCATGGAATAAGTTATCGGGTACATCGGAATTTAAGCAAATAAATGTCTGAAATCAAATGCAGTGCTTCTGTTTTACCCTTTTGAACATGTACTGCTTTCAGCTTTATGATGCTTGTCAGAGAATGAAATTCAGTTTGCTGAGGCTGCGAAAATTTGAGTAGTCTCATGCTACAGAAAAGAACTGAGAGTAGAATGTGGTGGGATTTGGAGAAGAGTTATAAAAGAGATACGTCCTCTAAAATCTAGGGCCAGTCTTAGAGGCACTGTAGCTTTGCCCGTTTTCCAACCGTGAAGGTATAAAATGCAGAACATGTAAAACCAGACACATCAAAGCCTAAAACAGGTTTTAAAATTCTTGCTCTATTCTTTCTCCCGTATCCTCTTATTTTCATAGGACTGCTGGTATGAGTCCTACTGTGAGGCAGCAGAGGTGTAGTGAGTCTGCTCTCTGTCAGTGTTCTCAGCTGCACTAGTGGAAAGATGAATCTGATGTGCCTTGCTGACTTGTGCAGTACAGGACAAAAATGCATGGAACTTCTGAGGTGTTTTGCTTCAGCCAAGTTCTCCTTGAAGGTCAAGGATGTGGCACAAGCTTGGCAGAAGTTTGCAGAGGGGTTGAAGTATGTTCCATGTGGCCGAATTTACAAATGTAGATATTGTTTAGTAGCTTGTTTTCGCATAATCCTGGAATTTGGGTTTAGAAAGACTAGTCAGCCTTTTTTTCAGTATTTTAAGGGTAGGATGACATCAGAAGATACCTTCTGGGGTAATCTACAAATACGAGATCTGGGCAGGCTAGTTTTATCTAGTTTTCTTTGTATCTCCTAAAAATGCACAGTTGCAACACCAGATTTTAGAAATGTAGTCTGCTGTAGTCATATCGCTGCTCTCTAAACTGGGCATTTTGGCTGCTGCATTCTCTAAACCTGCTGTGTACAAAAAATGGTGAGGGGGGATCGACAAATCTGGATTCTTATATCGGTTGTCACACTGACCTTCTCCAAAACCTCGGGCATATTAGTTAATTTGTTTGAGTCTCTAGAACAGAACTAGCGCTGCTTAGCAATCTTTGAGATCCATGGATCACAATGATGTTATACTAGCTAACTTGGCTATCGTCATTACACTTCTGCATCTGTGTCATGGTTAAATGTTGCAGGCAGATAACTGTAAAAGATACAGTAATTTAGCAAGTGATTGTATTGCACCTTAGCACTAAATCCCTTTTTCTTTCTCTTGTGCTCTCATTCCCTCTCTTTCACTTTGTAAAAATGAAGTAGAATGTCAGCAGTGAGGACCTTTCTGCAAATGTTCTTACCTGAAACTGTAAAACAAATGCAAGAACATGACATGTGTGAAGTGATACTGCCTCGAGTACCATCTTACCGTGATGATAAAGTTCATACACTGGGTCTGACATATTTTTTCCTCCCCTGCTTGGCACACATTACCTTTTCTGTGCTTGCAGGACTTAAACTCCTCAGCTAATAAAAAGGACTATTCTTGCTAATTACTTCTGTGGAATTTTTTTGTATTCTTTTTCAGTTATTTCAGTAAAAAAACCTATTGTGTTTATATTAATGGCATGGTGGTAATGGCATGGTAAAGCAAAGGATCCAGTAGTGGATCCCCAAGGAGACAAGAAAGTTCCCACTGCAGTCACATAAAATACGAGGAGTTTCGGTATTGTCTCTGCGCTATCTGTCATGAACTTTTATTATGTAAGGTTGGTTGCTGAAAGAAATCTCATTTTTATAGCTGAAAGCCAAGGCTTTTACAATAACTAAGTAAGAATAATACATCAGTAACATTTATAAAGACAGGCTTACAGAAATGAGGAAAAGTCATGATTACTTGTGTAGTGTATGTCTGTATCCTATGGCCAGATACAACAGGTTCTCTCAGTCTGTTAACCAGCTAATGGGCTTTCAGATGCTTAGGAGCTGTGTAGTTAAGGATCCAGTCCTTGAGCAATTTTTACATCTCCGCATTTCTAGTCACTGAAGGGAGTAAAATCCAGGGAGTTTGGAGAAGCAGGTAGTGGGTGTAAAGATCAGAAGGAGGTCTAATGACTTGTGTCACTTCCAGAAAAGGAAAGGTAGCGCTGTGCTTTGAGCAATCAGTTCCTTCTGAAGCAAGTAGGGCTGTCAGGAAAGATGCTTACTTCTGCATTTTTTTTTTATTGGTCTTCTGGAGTTTGTTTTTTGTGAAGTTTCCTGCTATCACCATTAATTTACCTTAGCATGCAGTTATCCTTGCTGTCCACTGAGAACCTAGTCAGTACAGTGCTTTAAAGTATTGAAAGTACTTAAGCTGTGTAATGGAAAGCAGACACTTCACAGATTTGCTGTTCTAAAGGCAAAATTAGACTTTCAGTGATTTTGTAAGATAATAGAATTTGAAGTACTGTTAACAAGAACAGATTCCTCAGAACGCAAACTCAAGGGTCGCATTTAGTGTAACACAGGAACTAGGGCTCTGGTGGTGCTTTTGGCAAAGAGAGATACCCGACTGCACTCTGAAAGCATTTTTGTTACTTATGCAAACATGAAGTGCCTAGCGATATGGTGTTGGTTTTCCCAGTAAAAAGGGTTTGCACAACAGTTTATTTTCATGTGCTTTCTTGCTGAAAGGACTACTTTTGCTTGCTGGTCAGTGAAGTTGTTATTTGCTTTCCCAGGGCCCAAGGGACCAAATCCTGTCTCAACTATTTCTTCCTCTTTTGAGAACCGTTCTTTCTGGTTTTTTCTTTTCTTTTGTACAGTCTGATTTCTGTCTGGGTTTTGCTTCAACTTGTAAAACACCCTTCCTCTTTAGCCATCCAAATACATGTCTCTCTTTAGTACCCATGCCACGCGTTAGTTGTATTTAATAATTGCCTAATAATTAAAGTTACTCATTTATAAGTTGTAGAGGAAGCATGGAAAGCATGATTAAGAACTGTCTGATACAGATTTAAAAAGCTTTATGATTCATATTTTCTAAATATTTATAAATAGTGCCTGAACGGAAATGATGCTTTCCATGTTTGCTTCTTTGGTAAAGAGTTAGTTTTTTCTGTGTTCACCTGTTTGTTCAAATGTTTTCTAGGTAACTCTAGGAAATGCTGACAAACTTTTAGGGAATGATGCGGAGCAAATGTCTTCAGTTGACTATTTTCTGAAGGCCTCAGGTGCTTTATGTTTTTTCTCTGATGGGTTGATGCATGCTAAATTTTCATTAAGAAGTGAACAGAGATAGTTGTTTTTAAACACAACCAGATTTTCCTTAGAGAGAAGTAAAATGTATGTACATTACAGAGTTAGAGGGGCAATTATGCCAGGAACAGAAGATTATCTTCTGCTCAAAGTATTTTAATAGGCAGATGGCAGCTATTAACTTATTATTGTGGGAGGAAGGAATCAAAGTCATAATCAGGGAGAACGATGTTTGCCATGTAATTAAACTATCTAACCAGAGCTGTACTCTGCTATGTGCATATGAGAACACTGAAGAACCAATGGAGCTATGTGGTCTTGCAAGAGCAAATTCTTCAGTCGTGTTGTAGGTCAGATGGTACGGAAGCTTTGATAGCAAAGAAAAGATGATGGTGAAGAAGGAACAGCTACTTGAACATCCTGGCTGATATAAAAAATAATAATAAAAAAAAGGCTCCTGAATAATGCCATTCATATAAACTGAATCACAATGTGGTTTTGAAGATTTAAATAAGGTCTTTGCAGAATTAAGTAACAGATATTGTCAGGAAACTGGAAGTCAAATACTACAGGTAGAGGAAAATAATATGCCTTCCCTTGTGGCTTTAAATTGCTTCAAAAATAGAGGAGCATAGACAGTAAGCAATATAGATGATGTCTGCATTAAACACAAGGATTATGTAACGGTGATAGTTTGTATCCATTAGAGAGAGATGTTCAAAGATAGGAACTAGATTTAGACCTAGTTCAGAATTGGAAGGCTGCTTAGTTGTGTCCAGGTCTACACAGAAACACAAAACATGAACACGTTCCGAGAGGGGAGCAGCAGTATTCTTCTAGTCATAGTTACGTGCTGCACGTGGAACCAAAGACAGGGGAAGAGGAAGACAGAGTAAGATATTAACAATTAAGTTAAATAGGGATGAAGATGTTAATGGAAGTTGTTATCAGAGTTGCAAGCAATGGAATACTGGTGTATTTTGGGAAATAAGTTGTATTATGTCCATCTTGAACAACATCCTCAGAAAAATCATCTTACCTAAGGTAGTAAAAATCAAAGAGAAGACAAGGTTTGCCTTGTGCTCTCTTTCAGCACCTTCTCATGGCACTGAAGCTACTGTAGGCATGGTAACAGACAGGGTGTTCTGTATGGAAGAGGGTAAAGGTTTGGGTGATGTTCTTGCCACTGAATGTGATCAAATGCAACCTCGAGAATATAGCAATTCATGCCATGTGCTTAGCTAAACCCCTTCCTTCCCTTACCAGTTGGCCTGCCATTACATGTGTCCAGAGCAGCTGTCAGAGAAGATGAACCTCTTTGGTTCAGGGCTTATTTTCCCTGTTGATCTTCAATGAGGAAAAAACCCAGATTCTGTGATGACTGCAATTTCAGCGGATAGGATAAAGCAGGGACCTCAAAGCTTGAAACTCCATGGTGTGGCTGGAAGTGCCAGTCTCAGTGTCCTGGTCTGATAAATAGCCTCTCTGCCTGAAGTATGGTCATTTACATAACTTGGACTGACAGCAGAGGCATGACTCTGGTCTTCATACCCTACCTAACAGAAGCAAAGGCCCAAGAAACCTGTTTCTATGGGAACTTAACAGATATCCAGGGCCCTAAACCCCAGATGTCTCCACCCACAGCCTCACTTAGCGAACACATTTCTTTGTAATGGTGTGCTACAAAACACTGAGTGGGCAAAGCCACAGAATTAATGATGCCAAAAACTCTGGAGGCCTTAACGTGGAGCTTCACATTAAAAGCGGAATAATAAATACCTCATTTCACAGTTCAGGGTGCTGCCAAAAACCTGGAGGAACAACAAATGGAACTTTGAACAGGCCTGGCTAGATGGTGCTGTTCTGATTGAGAGGTATTTTGTGTCGCCTGTGTCCAGAGGATTAGTGTCACACTAACTCCAAACTCCAGGTCTATCAGAGCAACCCACTGCAGCTATGGCCACCCAGCTGTAAGGCAGTGCATTTGCCAGGAGTGGGGTGGCACAAATTAGAGCTGCTTTTGGGTGTGTTTGAAGTAATTCTTTCCACAAATAAAAATTTGTTTTATCTTAAACAAAGGGCCTGTGCAAGGGAATAATGCATGGCCGTTGTCTATGGCAAAAGTAATTGTTTTCCAATACTATTGATCTAAATGAGCTTTATTCTTACTGGTTTTGAATGCGATTGTGTTGCAGGTAGATGCATCCAGGAGTAGGTCAAGTTTGTTTTAGGGCAGCCTGGATGAAGTCTGCACTGTCAGATAACACACAGGTACACCCCTAAGAAGGCAACAGTACACTGGTACTAAGTAGATAGTCTTAATTATTGCAGGGGTTAGTCCTATTGCAAACTGAAGCATGTGATGCTTAAAAAAAGTGAAAGAGGGGAAGGACACAAAACATGCCAGCTCTGAGGAGCAGGTTGGTTCACCGCTGCTGCTTGGTGACTGTGAGCTCTTACATGGTCTTAGCATAAACACTTAAAAAATCTCTGGGGACAGGACCTGTACATTTACCCCAACTTAGTGATTTATTATTGTTAATTTCCAATTATGATGCTTCCTACAAAGCTTAGTCACAGATCATGAACATTTTGTGCTAAGCAGTATGCAAAAAAGACAGTCCTGGTCCATAAAAACTGTAATCTTTACTTTCCCAGTGTGAGAGACTGAGCAGATACAGGGAAGGATAATTTATCTCTTCTCTCTCAGCATTCTTAAATATGTATTTTAGTATATGTAACAATGCTGAGACATTTAATCTGTATTAAAGCGATGGGAATAGTGAGTTTGAGCCTGAAGAGAGTAAATAATCTGCCATGTACTTAGTTATGATTGTTTCCTGTGTATTTTCCCTAGTAAGTGTACAGCATCAAAAGTGACACATCTGCCTTACGTGTTGAGATAGCTGGATGGGTTGTGGGGAAAGCAAGTAACCGTCTGGCTGCAGCAAGACTTTGCTCATTTTTAAACTAGACTTATAAAATTCTTGTTAGTTGTGTGTTTTGTGATCTGAAGGATGCAAATTATAGCTACTTGAAGAATTTATTTTTTAATTAAAACATATAATGTTATCACCTCTTGCAGCACAGATACTTTGTTGGAAGTTAATTGAGGAGGCTTGTGAGTTGAATTATGCTGCGGTTAGATTGCTATCTAATGATATTCTTTTGCACCTGGCTTTAGCAAAGTACAATAAACTGATTCTTTCTTAGAAGAGAAAGGTTATTAAATCCTGCCATTAAGTTTCTGTGATTTTGATTCAGTGAAGCAGATGTGTGAGCTCAGTTATTTGCAGTCACTTCTACCAGCTGAGGATGGGACCCAAGGTGCCTGTCTATTCCGAGATTAGAAAAATGTACCTTCGTGTATTTTTAGAATGAAAGGGTGGGTTTAAGAAATGTGACTGACAACTTCCACCTCTAACTGCCAGCATTTCCATGTCATAGCTCTTATCTTCCCCATCATTGCTTTTTCTCTAGTCTGATTATATATGCTTTATTCCTTCATTTGTTTTATGCAGTCTGTTACAGTTTCTAGAGTACCTTATTTGTAGAGAACAAGTCTCTTTTGTGACTCAGTGTCATCCACTTTCTCATTCCCTATTATTCCATCGTTGTAGCATCTTTTTCTTACCCTTGACCTCATGGAAAGTTGTGCAGAATGATCAATAGAATGCACAGTAGATGGTACAATACAATACTGTCATTACTTTCAGTATTGACATAATAGAAAGAAGCATCTGCTGTCTTTAAACTGTTACATTTCACAACAATTGCTTTGTATGTCCATAGCTACAGCTTAGAAAGCAATGTCACTCTTGTCTCCCCCAGGCAGGCAGGATTATTATTTTCTACAAAGTGAGCTAGCTATTTAATAAAATGCATAAGATCATGCCTTGCATTTCTGGATGTTTCAGATAATTATTTTGTTTGGAAAATCAATTCTCAGGTTGAAGCTTGGTGTCTACTTTTAGTATGTGGTATTTTATGTGGTATTTTTTTACCGTGATTGCTATTCTCACTTTTATCCATTACACTTGTATCTTTGGGATTATTATCAAACTCCTTACCAGTGTGCGTGGCTTCTTGGTGCAGTGGTCAAGCTGTGCAGTCTGTTTTCTGCCAATAATTTGTGTGTTGATTGTTGCTCTTCAGTGGTGTAGATTGGCAGCTCTGTTAATGGCATCTGGAGAAAAAGTATCAGAGAGTTGCTCAATGTGTGATTAATTTCTTTTTCTTTTACTAAAAAAGGAATTATCACACTACAGCTGGGTGCTTATCCAGGAGCTTCAAATAAAAAGTGTTTCTTTGTTTGAAGCCTGTCTAGCTATCTCATAGCTATAGATAGATTTATTAATGCCTGGTTTTGCAGGGGGTAGAAAATGGAATTGGAAGTCCTAGTGAGGTCTGTAATGAGCTGCTTCAGGACAACTGGGGACACTTACTCTGAGATGGTAGACTACATCCTAGAGGTCTTGGAACACCCAAAGTTTGTACTCTCTCCCCCTCCATGATACCTACCACCCCTGACCCAAAGCCTAGTGGAGAGAGGAAATGAAGACACTTGCCCATCCATTTCTCTTTTCCAAGGAGCATACGCGGAGAGAAAGGAAGATCAAGCTTTCATGGTTGCAGGAAGTAGAATCTACAGGGTTTTTTAATGTTTACATTTTCATCTACATAACCTGTATGTCTTGAGTTTTTCCCTCTCTGAACCAAGATGAATCCAGCCTCTGGGTTTATTTGCCAATCACAGCTTCACAATCGACCTTCTTTCTATTCTAAGTCTTCTAGGAGAAAGGCAGGCTGAATGGCAATTGCTAGTCTCAAACAGTTCAGACTTTTTTCACAGTTAGAACCAAACACAAAGGGAAGGTCTTCTTTCAAGTAGTTTGTTTCCTAGGTGGATTAAATGAAAGCATATTTTCCTATTTAGATCCTCCCATAATAGCTTCAGAGTGGAAAAAATATGGTACTGGAAATGCTTGCAATTTTTAATAGCTTTTCTGACCAATTTAGTCCTTTACTGTATGTGCTTCTAGTCCCCCTTTCCCCCCTTAATCTCTATATCTGGCATTAAGACTACATTATAAAGAAGATCAAAGAGACTAATGCAATGTCTGGACAGTTCGTTTGTTCTGCTTACCACTTCATCCCTTTGAAGACTTAATTGCAATTTAAATTTGTAAACAGGTGTTTTCCAATTTTAAACAAGAATCAGTTCTTCTGCATACCTTGCTATGCTGTTAGCTACACTATAATGACATGGCAAAAGAAGCTGTAACATGTCATTTTGCTTACTAGAAGGGTTATATAATTAGAAGATGTTTTCTCAGTATTCGATATGAATACTACATAGCAAGGTAGGTGTGCTATTTTTAATTGTTTGGGAAACAAAAAAACAGGGCGGTGAAAAGGACTTCAGTTCTTCGCTGTTTTGTTGGAATAATAGATCATCTATATATTTTCCTGAAGTGAATGTCAGAAAATGCACACAAGCAGAAATTTGATTTTCTTGACTTTAGTTTTGGTCAACGTACAAGAATTAGCCTGATATGTAATAGTCTAGAACATAAGCCTAAGATGAGTACATAGAAAATACTTCAAAAGTACTAATTAATTAAAAAATCTTCATCCAGTTAATCTTCAGATATCCAAATGAATCTAAAAATCCGTTCTGGATTTTGTCATTGTATTGTTTGGTTAATTTAAAGTTTGTGGAGTAGTTACAGATGCTGTTGGTTTTAAGTGGTTTATTTAATTTGTAATCCCTACAATTCTAGTAGCAAACATGTGCACAAGTACGGATCAAGGCTGAACCAGTTTCTTGCATTAAATCAGATTTAAGAGCAGACTGTAGAATTTGGGTTACTAATCTTAGCCACAGGTACCATGAACTTTGGGAGAAAACTCAAAAATGCCCATGAAACATTTCCTCTTACTGGAACTCCTTGTACAGTCGTTGTATTATCTTGTCATATGAATCTTTCAGAAGATCACATTAAATGTGTTCCCCCAGTTACCTACCTCCTACTTTCTATGTATTAATATCCTAATACAAAGGGTTGGCTGCTCAAACGTTTTGAGGTAAACCCTTCTGTATGACTTGCAGTTCCTAATTACTGATAATCCCATCCTTCTAATGTTTCCTGCATATTTTATCTAATTATATGTGACAGTAAGTAGTAAAACTTTCTTTAAAGTAAAAGCCAAACAGCTCTTTGCACTGATTTATACTTACTATATGCTTTCCTGTACTTTATTGGGGCTTTTATTTTTCTTTTGAAGTAAGATGTGTCCAGACAATCACTAGTCTGCCTGTTTGTGGAAGATAAATGAATTACACATGAGTATATTCTTACTGTAAATTGTTGAAGGAATATAAGGATGTATGAGACCATAGAGACCTTAAGGTCTTGTCAACAGAAATCTTAGGCAGCAAGAACAGGGGCTGCCTGGAAGAGATAATGAGGGAGATGGACTGGGTCTCACATCTGTCTCTGAGCAGAGTCCTGTGATGACATATCTGAACTGTCTTGATTGAGCTTCTGGATTCAGCTTGATTGCAACTGGAAGAAGTTAAGGGAATAGACAATGAGGACTCCTCAACTGACGGTGGAGAATGAGGGATGGGAAGTTCGTTGAATAGGTTCTGAGGTGATTTCTGCTCTATTGATGCCTTTTGCATGATTTTTCAGTGCAAGAAAGTTGCTGGACACCAGCCACAGCAACCAAAAATTAAATTCAGAAGAAACAGGTTGACTTACTCTGGACAAGATGAAGGAGAAGAAAACAGATGCTAGTAAATAGTGGTGTGTGGGATCTATCCTAGTGCCCTACCTGTTAGTGACCTGCTTGAATGAAACTTGGAAAACCTATACTTTTAGAAGAATACATGGAGGTCAGTACCTAAAACATAGTGCTATTAGTAAAAGGACATAAGAGGTACAGGACATCACTGATGCAGTGGGTTCTTGTGATGGCTGGTAATATATTGGATGAAGCTCCTAAATAATTGTGGGATGTTTGCAATACCTATACTGCAAAGTGAAGCAGAAGCTACTCAACCAACCAACAACCAAATTGCTATTCTAAGTGTGTGGAAAGGTAATTCCTAATTCCACACCTGGATACTGGTATAATTCTGAAATCATAGCAGCTGTGCATCTAAACAATTTTAATAACTGTTACAATTCTGTTTATTCCAGTTTTGACCACAGCTAGAAACGAGGCATGATCTTCAGTGTTTCTGGGAAGAGTGGGCAAGAGTAGCAGGGAACGCAGCTTAAATGTGACTCCATAAAGCAGCATGTACACACTAGTCAGTAAAAGAAGGAACATTGGGAACCTCAGACTGACCTTTTGGGGATTCCCCC